>CM020033.1:6711782-7911782 GCA_009769605.1 Bucorvus abyssinicus | reverse complement strand
AAAGCTATGCATTCAAGGTATAGGTTTGTCAGGCTTGGAATAGGAATGCATGTGACAAGTCGTGTTCAACCTGTCTGCAGGAATTAATGTGTTTTGGGGAAATAAAATAATTTTAAGCATATTTAACCAATACCATGGGAAAGACAAACAGCTTTTCCATACACAGTATTTCTCAAAAGAGACAAAATTGTGTTTATTCAGTGTAACCGACGACGTTGGTTTGTCAGAGAAACGTGTTTTGTCAGAGAAACTGTTTCAAGCTATTTACTTCAAGTGTGAGCGAGCTTCCTTAGAGTGAATACACTTTCGCTTGGACTATGCTTCTTTCAGATTTCAGTAACAGCTGAACTCTGTTCAAACACGTTGTCAGTAATTGAACCTGTTTCTCAAAATGCAGACAATAAAATTGCAGATAAATATAACTTTCTTTAAGATAAATGAAGTGCATTTACTTATATGTGCTGAAGTGATCTATTCTTTCTATAAGCAGAGCCTATCCCATCTGATAGCTTACAAAGATCCTTGCCATACTTGATAGCCACATGCTAGAGTTTCTTAACTTTAGTTCCAGAGTTTGAACTCTGGCATTCTAAAACCTTTGAGTTCAGTATGTTCATAGGAAAGTCAGCCAGGAAAATTAAATTTACATAAACAAATTATTCTGTCAACCTCTAGCAACACCTACATTGCCCAATCTTATAAATGTTCCAAACTACCAGTTCTGCTCTCAGACATTTCCAGTCTGGCTATCTCTTAAAACACATCTATTGGCAAATCATGTGCCTGCTTCTGTCTGTTTAAATAAGACCATAAAAATGCTAAAATTACACATTTCCAAAATTTTAATTCTGTGGAAATCTGTAGGGTCCTTACTGATGAGCAATACCCCATTGTTCATGATTATTGCAACGGCATGCAAATCTACTTAATATGGAGTGGGAAAATAAGGAGTCTATGGGATTCCATCAGCAGAAGTGAGAGCATGACATGATGTTTACAATTGTGCTTCAGAATGGAATATTTAGACATTAAAGGCAATGGCACAAGAAGGTCTTATTTCAAGCCATAGATCCTTGAATATTGGCCAGATATGTTATGGTATAGAAAGGTTTCTTGAAATGAAGCAGAAGGGTTTAGTCTACAAGGTGGTTTTAATATGAAGTGACAAAGATCTTGGAGTAGATCTTGTAGTCAAAGTGCTACTATTCTTGGTGATAAAGAATTGAATGAAGGCTGAACACCAGTGAACAGGTGCGACTGTTGATACTGAGGGTTGTTAAATTGTCATACACGTATCTGCAGATAGCTGAGGATGCTCTAAGTTTGCATGTGTTTAGGAAGGACTCCAGAAGAGTTAAAAGTCCATCAAGTGCTATTAATCACAAAATTATTGCTTCTGGTTCAGGAGGTCCATGAACCACGTGGTAGGTGACTGGGACAGTGTATCAGAGAGGTGTCATTGCATTTTCGCTTAGTTTTTATTGGAAATGGAATGGAATGGAATGGAATGGAATGGAATGGAATGGAATGGAATGGAGTAATAGAGTAGAGTAGAGTAGAGTAGAGTAGAGTAGAGTAGAGTAGAGTAGAGTAGAGTAGAGTAGAGTAGAGTAGAGTAGAGTAGAGTAGAGTAGAGTAGAGTAGAATGGAGTAGAGTAGAGTAGAATGGAGTAGAATAGAATAGAATAGAATAGAATAGAATAGAATAGAATAGAATAGAATAGAATAGAATAGAATAGAATAGTGCAGTTGGAAAGGACCTACAACAAACGCTCATCTAGTCCAAGTGCCTGACCACTGCTAATTTGCTAGTGACTCCACTGGAGATAGGATACAGGCCTAGAAGAACCCTAATCTGGCCCTCTGTCATCATCCTTATGATTTTATGTTCTTTGCATTATGATGGATGGAACCCAGGAGACAAAAAGTAGAGAATGGACAGGATTTATCTCTCTCGCATTTAGATGTTCACATTGTACTTTGCAGACATCTAAACAGGAGCCAGATTTCTAGATTCCCTTTATAATCAGTGCAGAGAAGTAAACAACAAGTGAAGCTTACCTTAGAATATTTCTATGAAGGACCTTTTTTTGTGCCAGGTTCAGTGATTCGTTTCTAAACAGATTTTTGCATTATAGATATATACATCTGGTCTAATCAATTCTACTTACGCAACTCACTGAACACTAACCTAGTACTATTACTACAGAAGCAGTAGTGCATTTCTTTGTAGAATTTGGGAAGTAACAAGGTACAGATTAAAACAAGAAGAGATCTTGAAGATTCATGATTTTTCATTGTACCATTTCTATTGGAAGTATCTCTAAAATGACTATACAATAGAGCGGGTTCTTCTATAATCAGTCTTAGGTGAAAAGGCCTGTTTGCATATGTCATACGCAGTAACAACCCCCTGCTGAATTACTTTCTTGTCATTATTATCACCTTGAATTATTTCTTGTTGAAAGCTTACGGGCACATAGTTTAGAAGTTAGTATTTATATTCATATTTATGTTTTTATTTTTTATTATTTTAATTGTGGTATAGCAGGGCAAATTACTGGTTTGCTAGGGAATTTGAGCAAAAAAAATAGTCTCACTGCTGTGCTGCAAATCACTAATATTAAATATGAAACACACGGTTTGACATACAACTCAGTACCAAATCTGCAGCACATAATTTTATTGATCTTGTTATCAAAAGGCGCTAATGCAAATATATTCCACGAATCACTAAGGCTGAAATATCACTCATTCTCAAGAAGAGGATCTTTGTTGATTTTGCAGATTTTGTTGCATCATGAAATCTGTGTTTATTACAGTCAGATTCTTTCAAGAATGCATGTTTAGTCTCTTTACTGAGGTAATTCCACTGACACTTTGATGTTGTACTAGTAATCACCTTGATGGAATAGTACTGGCCCATCAGCGGTGTAGTACTGCTCAAACTAAAATGACTGCTTACTCTGACCACAGCTATCGTAACACTTGGAAGCTTGTGATCCATTGGGTATAGCCATTACTATTTAAATTTTGGTGTTTGGTTTATTTTTGGTTTATTTGTGGGATTGGTTGTTTGGTTTTGTGGTTTGTTTTTGTTTTTAAATAGCCAATGGAACTGATTAGATATTTAACAATGTAGTTTAAGTCTGATCAAAAGAAAATTATTCCTGTCTTTAGTACTACAGAAATCCTTCTCTTGTAACACATTAATGTGTTTTGCAAGATCTGCTTTGGTGTACTAGCTGAAAGTTGATTCCTTAGCTAACCTTAAATGTTGTAAACTTGGTCTGTAGTGCTGATGTCCAGACTTTCCAGAGTATGCACGTTGTATTGAGAAACTCCTGAAAGCCTGAACATTTCATTTACGACCTTTGTTCGGTGGAGTGATTACGTGTGTAATTAATGTCCTTTAGTATTTGGCTAAGTAGTCAGCCTTTGCTCAGCTTTGAATATTGTTCTTATTTTGTACCTACAACTTAATCAATGTCTTTCTGAGTTGGTGGACATTTTATCAGAGCTGGATATGATCCTTCTTGCAACTAAACATTGTTTTCTAAGATGTGGTTTTGCAATCAAATTCAAATAAAAACAAATAAAAAGGGTTATCTCTGTCTTGGAGTGAAGAAAGACAAGATGGAAATACTCCGTTGTACTGAAGATAGTAACAGATATCACAGACACTGCAGTTTTAAATCACTGCAGCTTGCTGTTTGTTTGTGCTTTTTTAAACTTTAATGACTAATCTCTGAGTGGCTTTTTAGGGTTTTATAGAAATTTGGGGAGGACAAAGGACTGTTTGGCCTATTGAGACTTACCATTACATATTTCCTCCCTATTGAGACTTAGCATTACATCTTTCCTCCCCAACTTACTCCTAGATTGATGATACCTAAAAAATCTGACCTGAAAATCCATTTCAAGCATTTACTACTGTTTAAATGAAAAAATGTTTCCAAATGTCATTGATGATATTCCCCCAAATTTTAATTTTGCAAAGCCCTCTTGTCTTATCTGCATGCTATGATAAAAAATAACAGAGGTTGGCACTACCTGTTCCAGCATTCAGAACACATGCTGCAGTCAGGCCTTCCTAAACGCTTGTATCTCTAAGTTGTATTCCCCCACTTTTGCCAGTTCCTTTACTGGAATTTAGTCAATTAATCATAAGAAGTTGTTTTGGTGACCTTTCTTAAATATTATAATACATCTTACAATTAAAAAAAAAAAAAAGAATATTGCAACTATGTTACAATAGCAATGAAAGAGCTAGACATGAAAAACCATGAGGGATTTTAATACTAGTATTTCTAGACAATTGCAAGTTCTCGATATAACATTTTTCAGGTGGTGTAAGCTATTTGAAATTTTTTTAATACTAAAGTTCTCAGAATTCTGGGACTCAAAGCAAATCTTTCGATTTTAGACTCATTTATGTGCATGATTAAGATGCCTGTATGTCTATTGAGCTGTTTTATGTTTGTATGGCTAATACTTTTTGTGAAGATTTATAAATTGTTGAGTCATTGGAAAGATAAACAATTAAAGAGAGCTGTGATCTCAGTTTTGGAAAGATGGTGAATACAGTTCATCATACGCCTGCTCTTGCAAATTATTAATCTTCTGTCTAAGCTGTGCCAGTTCCCATAACAGCACCGATCTCTTTTGCTTGGCAAGTTGAACTATACAGGAAGAAGGCTTAACTGCCATGCAGAACTGACAGATATCTGACAGAATAGCACTTCCTTTGTCATTTAAGAGTTTTTGCTTTATATAATATTACTGCTGTAAAAAAGTGCAAATGTTTTTAAAAACTTAAATCCTTGCTTAACCCATCCTTCATGTCTAAATATGGGATGAACTGGAACTGTTGTTGTTAAAAAAGCTGAAGAGGTACAACAGCCACATCTTTATCAACACCCACCTAATGCGTCACATACTCATTTCTCAGCTTGAACATGCTTTGTTCCTCAACAATGCAACTTCCGTACGACTCTCACTTAGAGCAATAGCATATATCCCACATTTTAAATGGTAACAATCTAACGGAGATTTACCAGGACACTAGGTTTAGCACCTATAACTGACTGTAATATTAACCATTCTATTTAATATTATACAGAAAGATTTAAGTCTTCACTACGGTAAAGTTGTCATGAAAATGTAGTTCTTACCAGACTGATGTAGTAATGTTACAGCTCTGCCTATCAACCTTTCCCTGTTAGCAGCCACTGCAAAAAAACAGCTTGCAGAATGAGTTGATCTTCACAGCCTGTCTGTGGTCCCGTTACGTTAGGCTTACACACGTGCATGCAGTTCCATCTAAAAGCACTGGTAGTCAGTCCGCAAATTTTAAGTTGGGCCCCTTACAGGAATGATGTTGCGAAAGTTACATCGTCCCATATAGATGCTGTATGTTCTGCCAAAGGCTATCTACACCAAACACACAGTTCACATGGGTAGCTTATCCCTACCTCAAGGAAAAACTAGTTCTGACACATTTGTAATGTGGATGTGACTCAAATGCAAACATGAATACAGTTAAGCAGTGAAAGGTCGTGCTCTAAAATGCAAGAATAGGCTGTTCAGTATTTTCAAGACAGCAACTGTTCCCATACAAATGCCTCAAAGCATAGTGAGAAACGTATATTTGGTTTCCAGGACCAGTGGTTTTGGCGAGTCAGAAACAACAGGGTGATGGATGGATACCCCATGCAGATCACGTACTTCTGGAGGGGACTGCCTCCCAGCATTGATGCAGTTTATGAAAACAGTGATGGGAATTTTGTCTTCTTTAAAGGTAAGAAAGGAAGAAAGGTAAGATTTTTTTTTTTGTAATGCTTTCAACTGTGATGATTTCTTGGAACACAAATAGCTGATTTTTACTAATGATTTATAAATCATATTGCAAATTGGTAGCTAAATACAGAGTATATGAGTTATATTTTCTCATTTTGGCAACTACAGCTTTAATTTATGATTACTCTTCAGAGTTTTAGATCATTTACTCTTGAATATTCAGTAAAAATTTTGAAGTATAAATAAGAGAAATAGTAATAGAGTGATCTACTGTGAAATCCTTTTTGCAAAATGTGGATTAGGAAGCAAGAATGAACACAATCACAATTCCTTTTGTGTGCGTGTGTGTGTGTCTGTGTGTTTCTCTTTGCTCTTCTTTCTTTTTTCAAATGAAATTTGTATATATTTAAATGGCATTTGTGCTACGTATATCTCACTGTAATTCACTGTGCTTATTTCATGTGAGAACTATGATGATAGGAATTTCAGGTGGGAAAAATAAATATCCTTTTCATAGATGTTTGTTTAGTATTTTTAAAGAAACATAGACTCCAGAAAATACGTTGTATGGATTGAATTGTTGCTAATCATTCTTTTGAAGTTTCGCTTCAGGCATCAGCCATTCTTCAGAACTAAGGTTCTTGAACATGCATCTAATTTAAATGAAAAAATTATCCTATATGTTAAGTAAATACCCATTTAGCAACAAAAGAGTGAAAACCATGTAAAATATGTTTTATAAGGTAATGATCTGGGAGAAGAAAGAAGAAACTGTAGAGATATGTGAAAAACTAATCAGCTGTTTAGTGTTGTGAGTGATTCACATATTACAAAAAAAAGGTAGAATGTTTTTAAGTTTTTATATCAAAAATGAATTATTTTTTACAAGTGGAATCATAAATGGAGATAGAAATAATATTTCACTCACTATGGAAACATTATCATCTTGGGAATGCTAAATGGAAAATGTTTAATAACTTGCAGAAAGACTGCATAACAGTACAATGAAGACGAAGTTTATGTTTTACTTACAGGCAAATCATATTTTTGTGTGAATCATAAGGAAAATCACATTCCATTCCATATAGTACATTTTCCATTTGCGTGACTTCAATATATGCTTTTATTTCTGTTGCCATAAAATAGATTTTGTGTCATAATCTCTGGGAAGCTGGTAAGATTGGGTATCACGATCAACGTGCCTTCGAACCTCTATCCCTCTGCGTGATTTTTGTGTCCATGGGACAAGAGAGGGTATAAATATTATTCTGTAGATATTCCTTTGCTCATCCTTGCTACATAGAGCAAAGGAACTACCCTGTGCGCTCCAGACCTCTACCTTGATAATGCTGGGATCCATTACCTGAGCTTCAGACAGAAATGATCAAGCTTAGTCTTATACCTGCTTTCTTTTCCTTCCCAGTGACCTCAAAATATGTTTTATCGTTATTTAACTCTTCACCCAATGCTGACTGACTCCTGTTAGGTCTTAGAGGAATGGGTTGTTCCAGTCGTCTGTATGTTACAGATAACCAAAAAACAGAAGGAAGACAGGAACTTCTCTATTTTCTGCCTGGGAAATTAAATAATCAGGATTAATTAAAGCAAGCAGAAGCAGCAGGACTGTGCTCCCAGAAGTCAGTATATTGTGTTCTTTTCCTTCCTCATCATCCCCAGCTCATACTCTCAGATTTCAGACCAACTAGTTCTGTGCTTTCTATCTGAAACCATCTGATGCTTAGATTTTCTGGTGTGGGTATTTTTCCACCTGCTTTCTTTTCAAAGTTTCTTCCATTATTTTTCCAGGGACATTTGTATTGTCTCTTCATTTGCCAAGGTCAAAAGTACTTGTATTTCCTTGTGCAATTTTTCTGAATTTTTGCTTCTCTAGCACTTTCTCTTAATGATTTCCAGTTTTTTTATCACTGTAATTCATGTTTTTCCACTGCCACAGAACCAACTGATTCATCTGAGTCTTTTGTATGTGTGATCCTATTAACCAAGGATCTCAGCTGCCTTGTGGAACATGATTGCAGAAGTCTATATAAATAGATTGTAGGTAACCATCATTGTCTTGTTTATTCCGTTCTCTCACAAAATATCTTCCTGGGAAAAGAGTACATTTATTCCTCCTAAAGGTGCTAGAAATAGACAAGTTGATTTTTGCTAAGATGATGAGCAAGTAGAACGTGTTATCCATGTAGTGTGATTTACTAATCTAAAACTGGTCAAACCAAGTAAAATCTAGAAGAAGCTTTAAATCTGAAGTCTGGCATAGAAATGTGTTCACAAAGACATAACTAAGCCGACGTTTATGTCCATTATTCAGAGAAAAAAAATAAAAAAGATGGAGTGAATGCCATCACAGAGCTTGGACTGGAGTAATGTCACTATGCACTACTCTCGGAAAACATTTCCCAAATCACTTCATTTTAAAACTGGTCAATTCTTCACAGCAGAAGAGTGTGGTGATTGAGTGAAGACAGCATTTACTTACAGATTTTTAAATAAAGTCTCCAAACTTCTTCTCAAGGTATCATCAGTAACATCCAATGTCCTGTAAGGTACAGAGTCCTGAATGTCTGGTGTGTGCTGGAGAAACGGGTCAGTGTGTAAAACATCCTCCCTTCAGAACAGCTGCCGCTGCTTCTGCAGATGCTCAAAGCAAGGTTCCAGGCACAGCTTCCATCTCTCCATTGCTCGCTTTCACTCACTTTGGAGTCTTATTTACTAGTGTGAAACAGGGTCCTCTGTGTCTGACTGGTTTTTCACTCCTCCTTTCATACTTGTGGAGCAGTATCTCTACTTTCTGAGGAAGGTGAAGAAAGGAATAAGCCAATTTACTCATCTGCGATTGCTATTGAGTAATTGCCACTTTGCTTCTCCTTAGATTCCTACACTGTTATAAGTTTAGGATAAGCAATATTCTGTTAGGCCAGAGATGTTTTTAAGATGCACTCAGGATAGACCTCGTGAACCATCCTGGATTGAAACATTATCTCTTTAGAAATCCACAAATCAATTTATTTTCAATACTCTATGTTCTATTTTATTTCTTTCAATTCTTGTCTTTCAGGACAGCAAACGTAAAATTTGAAACAGTTGATTGAAGTCATAAACCAGATTTAGATTTTTATTAATTTTTTTCATTAGCATTAGATTTTTCCTCCCTTTGTATATGTGAATGGATTCATGATATTAGTAGGCTTCTTTATAGGATTAGAAATATAGATTAGTAAAGGTATAAAAGTACTTAAAAACTAACTTCTTTTTTTTTTAAATAGGTGCCAAGTTGTAAACTATGAGCCATATGCAACTGATATAAGATGGCAGCTCAGGATGAAACGTTTGTTTATGAACCTTTGAAACATCTTTACAGCTTATGTTTTTGCTATGAGAAATGTAGTTATTCTTAACTTGTGCTATTAAAATCTGTCAGTATATTTATACCTATTTGACATTACTCTCCTGAAAATATTTGAGGAGCCTGTGAGATCATGCATAATATGTTAGATGTCTATGGAAAATCAAGCTGAATCAAGTTCAAGACTGTTTGATGAAGTGTCTTATTTAGTTTTGAAGTTTCATTGGTTTAGATTTTTAAAAAAGTTTTACCATTTTAACTTTTGTTTCATTTTTTTATTATTTTTTGCATTAATATTTATTTACACAAGGAAAAACAATTGTAAAAATTCAGTAGGGTGCTTGTAGTGCGATGGTGCTTGCTCATTTCAGGTGACTTAAGATACTTTGCCTGCCTCCTTGTGCCTCGTAATACTCATAAAGTACATAGCAATCTGGTAGATGGCTGCTTATAAAAACCAGATGTTTACATTCTTGTTATTATTCACTGCTGGTGTCCATGCTGAATGATAAGAAGAAGATGGAACCAGAATAATACTTTTTATATATATATATATAAGGAAATTTGAACAGTAAAATTTATTCTGTGTACCTGTGGGAATTTATATGGTGCTAAAAATGAAATTGTCAAGCCATCTGTGCTGTTGAATGTTATGGTAAACCAAATGTAGCAATAGAACGCTGCTGTAAAACTCATACTATGAGTGCCACCATCCTAACATTCAGCTCCACTTATCCCACTGCTTGAGAGTTTTATTTTGAAAAATAGATTTATGGAGCAAATAAATGACAGAAACTTAATATGAGAAATAGAAAATGAGAAAAAAGGAAGGATGAATAGTAATTTGGGGATACCCGCCTGAAGACACTTGATCCAGGCTTGTAAGACCAAAATTAAGAGCAAGGGTGACTGGAGAAAAAAACCCTTCAGAATTAGATATTAAAATTTTAACTGGTTTTAATTGAATATAAATCCTAAAAGTTTTGAGAATTTGTCTCATCACTGTAACACTTACAGTGATTTTATGCTATATCCCACACTGATCTTGCACTACAGACATTTCATGTTTGCATATAACATGAACAAAAGCCTTGGTTCCTGACAAGCCAGGAGCGCAACTATTCAGCATTGTGATTCTACAAAGGAAGAACTACAGTTGCTAAAAACTGCATAATCCTTTGCAGTAGTCAGTAGGTAGTTAAGCAGTCTGAAGAATATACGGAGTTAAATATTCGATGGTTTAAGTGAAGCATAGCAACAGTCTTTATTTCCAGTAATTTTTTTTTTAGAATGTCAAAGGTACGTGTTGAGAGACTTGAAGTAATTGCAGTCACAGTTCATCCTTCTCTATTGTTTCCCTACAGTGATTATATTTAACAAAGCGTTATTGCAAAAAGTATGACATTTTGACTTTTTTATCACTTGCTTCAATCTCAGCCTGTGACCTTACCATTCTGATGGTTATTATCATAGTTCTTACAGTAGGGAGTAAAAGCAGAGAGATTAAACATTCTGAAGGTTGGCCAGACTTCATGAAACATGTGGTGCTTTATTCTCTGTGAGAGTAACAAACCCACCAACCAGACCTTAAAAAACAACTTTGTAAAATAAATACAGTGGTGGTTTCTGCCAAGGGCAGAGGTTGGGACTCTGAACAAGCATTAGTTATCTTTAAGAAAGATCAAACTATAACTATTCTGTTTTTGTTGCGTATTATTTATTTCTGTTATAATCAAAATTAATGAAGAGTATTGGCTATTTACTAGTGGAAGCAGAATATGAGCTAAATGAATGCATACTGATTTAAGCATTAGGTTTTTTAAGATAAATAAATATGTTAGAAATAAAAGGAGCTAATTCTCCTTACAGTCAGGCACCTTTTGCCTTGATTCTCAGCTTTAACTCCCTTTTAATGTTTTGTTCTGAATTTGAAAGCATTTTTTCTGACTTTTCAGAATTCCTCTACTCAACAGCCCCATTCTTTCCTCCAGCCCAGGGACAGAAGCTAAACAGAAAAATAAACCAAAATAATATAACCAGCAACAAACCACTTAAAACCCCCTGAAACAAACAAAAAACAACAACAGAAAAACACCCCAATGTGAAAACTGTTGGCCAGATGGAACATTTGGATTTCTTATATACAGTCCTTCCCATTAACAGTCAACACAGTTGTAGCAGACTAAACACATCTTCCAAAGCAAATGTTAAGTAAAATTCCCTCTAGTTAGAATCAATAGAAATCTTGCCCACATATGTTAGAGCTCTCAATGCCCTACTGTCTCCATAAAACACAGTTAAATTTACCTTTTCTCTATTTACCCAGCAAGAACTTGCTTCTTAGTAAGAAATTACATGAAGAAGAATTTAGTTTCTGAAGTCTTGTGTTCCCATATCTACAGTCTGCGTCTACTTCAGTATGTCTAAATATGTAACAAATACCTGGCTCTGTGGTGCTGTCACTTATAATGGTGTGGCCTCAACCCTTGTTTATTTTGGTATGACCTGATCTTGTCAATAGCTAAATTTGACTCATTGGGTATGGCAGATAATGATCTCTTCCTAACAATTGCTGTTACTTGTGAGGCACAGAGAAAGGTAATGGCGCACATCACAGCATATGCCTCTCGATGCTGTGCAACAGCTGTCATTTGAATCATCTTCTGAAAGAGAAATGAGCTGGCTCGGTGTCATTCACTGGGTGCCATCTGTTGTTCACACCATAAGTACCAACCAGTAAGGTCCAAAACACATGACTTATCATTGCATTTGAAACTGCCATTGCCATCTGAAGCCTTCTGTATCTGGTCACGTGAATTGGCAAAAGGAAAAAGCACATGGGAGGAGAGACGGTGGATGACTGAAGATGCTCACCTCTGTTATGTTTGAACCCTATAAGTGAATTTTGTAAGGAGTCTCAGCAAAGGTGAACGTCAGATTAGCACAGACCTTCATCCCAGGTCAACACAGACCTCAGCTTTCCATGACTCTTCTTCATAGGTCCCTGTGTCTCTTTTGTTTTCAGTACTTCAGATGGCTCTGTACATACTCATTCTTTGAACCCTTTCTTCCTTCAAGTGGCAGAGGCAAGAAGATGAATCTGTTGAGCAAACTATAGGGTCTGTGCTTGGATGTGGGTGACAATCAGCTGTAAACAAGCTGATAAAAAATTTACTCTGGAAACCCAGCACTGGAAGAACTGAAACTATATCCCCTTCCTAGTTAAAACTGTGATAAAATGAAAATATGCTTTAAATCACTGCAATACAAATGAGATTAAAAAAGCCCTCCTTTTAAACAAATGTTTAATACCACTGAGGAATAGCTAAAATGTAAAACCAACTGTGATTTTCTCTCTTTGTGACTCTGGCATATACCTGATCCTAGATCTTTGGGGTAATATTTTATTTTCTTATAAAATATTTATACAGCACAGTGCCTTAACATCCTAAGTCTGTGTAGCAGCCTGCCTAGCCTTACAGGTAAGTCCAATGGCTAAATGAACAGCCGTGATTTTCCTCTCTTAGGATGTCTTTCTAAATGTGTTTGAACAAAATACATTTTCGAACTTTTCCACTTATATTTTGAAAATCATCATCATAAATAACAATGGGTAGGTAGATGGAAGCAACGTGTCCCATAGGCCAATATATGGATCTTCTCTAGACCTGTCTGTGATGTAACTCAAAGGGTCTACATGATGTCAAAGACTGTCTTGTCTTTCAGTGTTATTACTACTAAAACTAGCAAACTTTTTGGAAACACAGGTGAAGACAGTGCTTTGAAAAGAAAATAAACACATGGTTCCTACATAATGGAGCCTATAGTCCCTGTGATCTACATGATATAATGCTAAGAGAAGAAAGGCCTCAAAGCAAGCTCTTCAGATAATTACTAAAATGCAAATTATGCTCCCTTTTGCCTTGTTCTACAGGGCATATGAGGATCTTTGTTCCCTTTTTTCAGCCAAAGCTGTCTGTGTTTGAAAGAGAAGTCTCTACTGAAAAGACAGAGGTGAGAAGTATGTTTTGAAGAAGAATCAGAAGGCGGCAAAAACTTGAAAAGAATAAGACAGTTGCAAGAATAGGACAGGAGGCACAGTATGTTTATAAGACCTTAGTGAAGAGTCTGGAGGACAACCCAATTATTGGGGAAAGTGTTAGACTACAGGCTTAATATGAGATGATAAACCATGGTGAGACAATCGTTGAAGTGTTCAGTGAGGAAGAAGAGCTTGACTAGGAAGATAGAGCAGACTGAAGCTGGGAAACTGGAGTTGTGGGCTGGTGAGATAAGCTGTCCAGTTACAAGAGAGAGAGCACAGGAAGCATTGTCTCCCAAGGGGAGCCACACTACAAAACGCTGGTGCAACTGCTGCTTCTGTAGACATGCATACCCCTATATAGACAATATATTTAGTTAATAACTGCAACAGTGGGAGTTCAACCATTGAGCATTGCTGTCCAGGAGCAACTACGCTATTATTCATATTTAAGACAGTGTAAGTAAGCTGAGGTTTATGTAGGCACTGTGCTAACATCAGCTAAACTCATACAACTACCTTCTATTATCAGCATGTAATAAGTCTGTTGGGTGGTTTTGAATGATTCACCACCCACACGCAAAGGTTAACCTGGACTAAAGTAACTCCCCATTTAATTCAGAAAGACAAGGTTTTCACCTGTGAGACTTCAGAGCCTCAGTTTGCTGTCTTTAGGCCACACTAAAGAAAATATGATTTAAAAAATATTTAAATTCTATGGTCCTTTCAGAAATAATCTGTACATCCTTTGTAAGTAATATACCTTCTTGAGGAGAAAGTACAGAGTAATAAAAGTATATGGTTTCTATGAGGATAAGAATTTCTATTTTTTATTTATTTATTGTTTTCTTTCCTCATTTTGTCTTAAAATTCACTCTTCTTTCCTCTTGAAATGTAAAACTCTTGTGTAGTGTTGCTGGAAATATATTACATTATCAACCACAGAGCCTCTTGAGATGACTTCATTTTCATTCTGTGTTTGATCCCTATATAGTCGGTATCAAAATATTCTGTGGGCTTATAGAATGAAAGGTGCTCTATAAATGCAAGGTAACTGTAAGGCATATTTAATTTTGCATTATCTGCAGTGATAGAATATTTTTCATTTCGATGTGTTTGGCAGAACAACTATAGCCCTTTGGGAGTCTTCCTTATTTCTTAGGAATGTATTAATATTCATACTGAGCGTACTGAAGACTAACACACATATACGTATGTGTATGTATATGCTTTTGTACAGGTAACAAGTTCTGGGTTTTCAAGGACACTACTCTCCAGCCAGGTTATCCTCATGATTTGATAACGCTTGGAAGCGGAATTCCTTCCCATGGCATCGATTCAGCAATTTGGTGGGAAGACGTTGGGAAAACCTACTTCTTCAAAGGAGATAGGTTGGTATAGGAATTCTGCCAGGAAGCATTTTTGTAGATATCCGCTAAGCATGTTAATCTTTTCCTCTCAAAATAAAATAGTTCATTTTCTGTGGATGAAATTAACTCTTCCTGCCTATAGGGCCATACTGTTTTCGCATTCCTTACAACCTAAATTATATTTGTGTGAATATACGGAAATGAGTATATGTATATCCAATGGAAAGTTATGATTTAGAAGTCGACAGACAGGTCACAGTTGTAGCAAATTGAGTCTTAAATATTCAAAGTAATGTTGTTATATACTTTCTCACCTGTTCCTTTTTATCCACATTTCTAAACCCTAGCACATAAACAGGCAAGGCATGATCCAAAGCTTTTTAAGGTCAGTGAAAATGACTTCCCTGCTACTATTTAAAAATGAGGTAAGAAAGGAAAATGACAGATAAACCAGGAAGCTAGAGAACAATATGAGCAATTCCCTAGGAATTATTGTAAAATAAATCTTACAGTTCCCTTCAGAAGGGATACTTATTATTATGATTAATGAAGAACCAAAAAAAATTTGTAAAATCTGAGTTATTTTCTGGTCCTGAAAGAGACTTGCACTAGGCATTTAGTGTCTCTGCATCTTCATTTCCCTGTCGGTAAAAATAAGGGAAAGAATATTTTCTGCTTTATAGATATGTCAAGAAAACTCATTAATTTTTGAAACCCTGCAACTTATCTGAATGATAGATTTTACAGGTTTTCAGGATGTTACTATGTTTGTTGACTGACATATTACTATGTTTGTTGACAGTATCACTGTGCAAATTCTGAGTGATCAGAGAGAAATTAGTCTTTATTAATAACTGTAATGTTTGTATTAGTATTATTAAAAGTATGATGACCACTTATGTTACTATGTGGTACTTAGGATTCTGAGACACTAATGGTATTCATAGAATCATCAAATCATGGAATGGTTTGGGTTGGAAGGACTCTTAAAGATCATCTAGTTCCAACCCCCCTACCATGGGTAGGGACACCTTCCACTAGATCAGGTTGTTCAATGCCCCATCCAACCTGGCCAGGGACTTCCAGGGAGTGGGTAACCTGTTCCGGTGTCTCACCACCCTTACAGTAAAGAATTTCTTCCTTATATCTAATCTAAATGTACCCACTTTCAGTTAAAAAAATATTACCCCTTGTTCTATCACTACACTTTTTGATAGTTCCCTCCCAATCTTTCCTGTAGGCCTCCTTTAAATACTGGAAGGCTACTATAAGGTCTCCCTGGTGCCTTCTCTTCTCCAGGCTGAACAACCCCAACTGTCTCAGCTTTCCTTCCTAGGAGAGGAGTTCCAGCCCTCTGATCATTTTTGTGGCCCTCCTCTGGACCCGCTCCAACAGGTCCATGTCTTTCTTATGCTGGGGGCCCCAGTGCTGAATACAGTACTCCAGATGGGTTCTCACAAGAGCCTTCTGCATTACTCACCAAGTACACCCAGGTCCTTGAGTGAAGACAATCCCATGAATGGATTTGCCTTTTCCCATGGGAGGAGCAATCCATGTCATCTTCCCTAGCCATTTCTCTGTGTGTACTATGAGGACCTTATCTCCTCCCACAGTATGTAGGGGTTTTGATTTGGCAGGACCGGGACACTTAACAGATCCTCTGGTGTTAATCAGCCAGGTGGCTTTCCAGAGGCATGATAGGGGATGTGAAACACTCCATGCCATGTTTCTTTGCCTGGCAGTTTATGAGGTTGTTTCAGAAATGAATCCCATTGTCCGATTCAATTCTTTCTGGGGTACCATGTCACCACAAAATTTGCCTTTTAAGGCTATGCCTAAGGTAGTATTTTGAGCAGTGGCATGGTTTACAGGGTATGTTTCTAGCCAACCAGTAGTTGCTTCCACCATGGTGAGTATGGAGCCAAGTGCCTTGGCATGTTCATGGCAAGTGGTCCAATTTGGTCAATTTGCCAGGCCTCGCCATATTGAAAACCCAGTCAACTGCCCTCTATTCCAAGGAGAGTTTACTCATGTAGTTTGCTTATTGTGAGTTTCACATTCATAAGTGACCTGTGTGTTCATGGATCACTTAAATTAGTTTAATGCACATTACAGAATCTGTTTGGCACACTACAGTTGATTATTTTTTAGCAGTACTGTAATATTGCACTACAGATTGCCCCAACCAATTTTATTGTTAAAGCTTTTTTTTTAAAAAAAAAAATATATATTTTTCCAACTCTCATGATGAGGAAAGTAGATGATTAAGTAACATTTTTGTGCTGTTTGAAAGCTAGGTATCATTTAAAGCCATCAATTTCTACAGTGAAGAAGAAACCCACCTAAATAATTTGCTTCCCATGGTTATGTAGATTTTTTTAAAAAAAGTAAATTCGTTTTCAGGTAATAGTTTTCCACCTCCACACTCCTGGAAAAGCATGTACAGGAGGAATCTTATGTGACCTGTACTTCCTTTAGGCTTTATTCAGCGGTATCCTTTTATATTTCCATGCACAGGCAGTTACTTACAGTCAAGACTTCCCCAAAACACTATGGGTAATAACAGATGACAAAAAGAACTATCAGAGTAAACATCTGTTGACAGAGCAGTCGCTACTTAGAGCTAAGAAGCACAGTAAAACTCAGCAGGATATAAATGCAGAAGAGTGTGTTAGAAGAAGATCAAAAAACATGAGCCTTGCAGAGATAATTGAGCTATTACAGGATATTGACCAGCAGTGGGAATAAACCCAGATACACTAAGCTTCTCAATGTGGATTGTTTACAGAACATTTTTTTCTTTAATGTAAAGTTAGAGTTGAATTCTCCTGCTGGTTTTAGTAGTGTGTATAAGTCTATTACAGGGGTGGATCTATTCCTGAAGAAGGTATAACATAAATGTAGCTTCTCGGTGGCAGCAGACAGGAATGAAAGGGAACGAAAAAGTCACGCCAGCATCAAAATAGCAAAGTTCCTCCGTATGTAATTCAAGGACCTGTATAATTATTTTGTTTTGACATTAATCTGTAGTTAAGGAGCTCCAGGGCAGAATCTAGACAGAGTTAAATGTCCCAGGACAGTGGTATACATAAAAAAAGTTAGAGCACAGACTACAAAGCATCAAATAAATGGATAAAAATCTGGCTGGATGGCTGGGCCCTAAGAGCAGTGGTGAATGGAGGTCAATCCAGTTGGTGACCAGTGGTGTTCCTCAGGGCTCAGTATTGGGGCCTGTGCTCTTTAACATCTTTATCAATGGTCTGGATGAGGGGATTGAGTGCACCCTCAGTGAGTTTGCAGATGACAACAAGGTAGGCAGGAGGGTTGATCTGCCTGAGGTAGGCTCTGCAGAGGGATCTGGACAGGCTGGATGCATGGGCTGAGGCCAATAGTATGAGGTACAACAAAGCCAAGTGTCGGGTCCTGCACTTGGGTCGCAACAACTCCCTGCAACGCTCCAGGCTTGGGGAAGAGTGGCTGGAAAGCTGCCCAGCAGAAAAAGACCTGGGGCTGCTGGTCGACAGCCGGCTGAATATGAGCCAGCAGTGTGCCCAGGTGGCCAAGAAGGCCAACAGCATCCTGGCTTGTATCAGCAAAAGTGTGGCCAGCAGGAGTAGGGAAGTGATTGTCCGCCTGTACTCAGTGCTGGTCAGGCTGCACTCAAACATTGTGTCCAGTTTTGGGCCCCTCACTGCAAGGACACTGAGGTGCTGGAGAGTGTCCAGAGGAGGGCAATGAAGCTGGTGAAGGGTTTAGAGAACAAGCCCTGTGAGCAGCAGCTGAGGGAACTGGGGTTGTTTAGTCTGGAGAAAAGGAGGCTCAGGGGAGACCTTCTCACTCTCTACAACTACCTGAAAAGAGGTTGTAGCGAGGTTGGGGTCAGAGCCTTCTCCCAAGTAACAAGTGACAGGATGAGAGGAAATGGCCTCAAGTTACACCAGGGGAGGTTTAGGTTGGATATTAGGAAAAACTTCTTTACAGAGAGGGTTGTGAAGCATTGGGAAAGGCTGCCCCTGGGAAATGGTGGAGTCACCATCCTTAGGGGTATTTAAAAGACATGTAGATGTGGTGCTTAGAGCCAGGATTTAGTGGTAACCTGGCAGTGCAGGGTGAACAGTTGGACTTGATGATCTTAAAGGTCTCTTCCAACCAAAACAATTCTGTGTTTCTGTGAAATACTGGCTATAGAATTGAAAAAAAAAAAAAAGGCAAAATCCAAACACAAACCAGTAAGAAGATTCAAAATTCCAAACAGTAAATGGTATTGTAATACATACATGTCTAAAGCAGCTCATATATGCATCATCATTATCAATATTTTAAATGATCCATTAAAACACTGAAGATAATTCTTCCAAATTACTGTGTGAAAGATAAAGAGGGGACAAAATATGACTACAGAAAATATTGTGCCCTCTCTCATTCCTCTCCTACCAGAGTTGAGTAGTGTAGGACAAGATGATAACAGGTTTGCTATGTTTCTTGACACATGCCCTTGATTATGCCCCTTGTTTGGTGTGAATGGTTTCTGTACTTGAAAGTTTAAATTAATATTTTTTTCTTCATAAAACTTAATCGTCCAATAGTTCAGAGTATGATTAAGTAAATAGGATTAGATGTAGGAAAGAACAAGTTTTAGCAAATATTTTTTAAATTCCCTTTTTCTAAAGCCATGAAGAGCACTTTTTGAGATACAGTAACACTATATATAGTTTGTGAAGCTCAGATCGCTCAATGGGGAGTCTGCTTGCGAACATCTGGCATGCCAAGGGAAATCAGGACTAGGTTTTTCCTTACCTGGTAGACGTACACATTATTCCAGCGCAGATTGCTGAGACAGGTAGTGTCATGATCAGTCCTTTCCTCATAGGATTTCTCAACAATGCTGACAAAACAACAGTTTGCGGACTTCTAAGTGTGCATTGGTTGTGTCCTCAAAGACTTGTTTTTTAGTGACAATATTTATGGTTGTCCTATAGGACTGTCAATTTCCGTCATGCAACCTAGTGGAAAAATGCAGAGATGATCAGTGAAAGAAGGAGCTCAAAATGGAAAAAAGGTTGAAAGAGAAAAAAGGAAAGTAGTGGAAGTATGCAGGAAGGAAGCAAGATTCTGGGAAAGAGGGCTAGAGGAAAAGGTGAGAGAGCTGATAAAGAGGAAATAGAGATAAGAATGGAGATTAGAAAATAGAATATTAAGCTCAGCAAAGAGTGAGAATAAAGAAATAGAGAGAAAGATAGGACAGGCAAATGTGAAAAGACTAATTGCAAACTAAGGATGAAGAAACACGGAGTCAAAAGATGAGCAAGAACTGGTTGCAACAGTATTGATGTCAGAGCTTTTTTTACCAGTTCTACGTGTTGTTTCTTTCTCCACATAAACTCGGAAATATGTTACATTTAAAAATAAAGAGCATTGCTTTGTTGGCTGGTTACTGATGCATATGTGACTAGATTAAGAAATCAGGCTGTAAAAATCATTTATGCATAAGAAAGAAAAAATAATTGTGAAAGTTTTCTAATATAAATTGCCAACTCTTAACCCACTTGATATCAGCCACCTTTTAATTTCATTGAAAGTTTAAAGCCAGAGAAATGACCTACAGGAAAAAATACAGAGGAGTTTAGACCATGTTGGCTTTAAAACAGATTATTTTTAAGATGTGAATTGATTAGAGTGTCTAAGTACCTTTCCAGGGACAAGATGTCGTCCACTTAAAGACTCTTTAATATATCACGAATCATCATAAGAAGGATTTCTAAAAGCTGAGGTCAGATGAATTCAAATTAGAAAAAGGGTCAAGTTTTTATCAGTGACCAGATTATCAATGAAAGTGATGTATTCTCAGGCTTTTGATGTCCTGAAATGGTGAGTGGCTGCCTTTTTAGGCAGTTTTTCACATAAATAAAACTGAGTTTGAAAAAAAATTCTCTAAGAGAACTATGCTCTAAATCGGTATGCTCTAAAATAGTGGAGCCAATCAAAATATGAAATGACCCACCCAAATTTTATATCAGGATGCACAGAGATACTAGAGGTACGGAATGTTAATTTTTAGAACCAGCTTATTGTAAGATATGCATAGCAATTTAGCCAGCTGCATAAGGACAAAGAAGTTATCGACATTATCTGTAAGTGTAAATAATATCACAGGTGTAAATACTTCTTATATGTTCAGGTTGCCTTCATGCTGAAGCTTTTTAAATTGGAGAAGGGCTGGCTAGTAAAAAGGCACAAAAGCAGGTTGAATTTTGTATTACCCTGCACCTATTTAACAATAATGAAATCAAAAGCTACTGTAATGCATACATATAAGGAGTTAAATTAAGATTGCTTGGAGTATTTTAATCTGAATCTGCTGTCATTTTTGTGATTAAAATATTATCTAAGACATTAATGTATCTTTTTTGCATATGTGCTTTTCTCTGTGTCACTGAGCAGAAATCCTGGGCATCAGAATTGCTACGATTATAAGTAAGATGCATGCTGATTCAGTTGACTTTTTTCTGCTTACATTAAACAGTTGCCCAGTCAGCACATAGATTTCTTTGTTATCTAGTAGTAAGTTCAAAGAAATAAGTCAAATATTCCAATTTGTGGCTAATGAATGTGGCAAATGTTAGAAGGAAAAAAATATGTAATTACTCCTCTGTTATCTTATAAATGCTTTCTGCCTTTTTTTTTATTTTCTCAAAAATAATTTCAGGTACTGGAGGTACAGTGAAGAAATGAGATCCATGGACCCTGGTTATCCCAAACCAATCACAATTTGGAAAGGTATCCCAGAATCTCCTCAGGGAGCCTTTGTCCACAAAGAAAATGGTATGCAAAGAGATTCCTATTTTAATGATTTACTAACACGCTTTATGTAAGATAGAGTAATAGAGGGGTGATTGAATATACAGGTTAAGTAGTGAAGGAATTCTTGATTAAGGAACAGAATATTTCCTGCTACAGAACTTGCTGTTGTGAAGACAGCTGTTTATTTGCATGTATCGTTTAACACAATGGAGAAAAATCTTTTGGATTTAATGTCATAAACTTTAATTTCCATTCTTTTTTTCCTTGTATCTTAATTCACTTAATTATTTTTGTTCTCTGTTGAATTATAGTACCTCTTAAAACAAGCTTCCTAAGCACAGTATATCTCTGTCTGAATTGTCAAGGTACTGGCTGTTTAAACATCTTAGAAGGTATTACTTTCATTCTGAACGACTAGAAAAGGGAAGCAAAATCTTTATCTCATCAGAAATATCCCTAGGGATCTATGTAAATCAAAGATGTCATAAGTCCATGATGCAGAAGTGCAGATCACGAGGATGTTGGTGTGAAGTGCTATCACCTGTATCAAGGAGCATCATCACATACAGGGACCTAGAAGCTCAGCTGGCCAAAACCTCCTCCATTTCATGGGAATCCAAGTCTACCCAGGGGCTGCTGGCAGGCTGCCAACAGAGCCCTCACATGCTCAGAGTTTAGATCCCTTTGATGGGAATAAAAATATGCATTTGTTGTCACTTATTATTGAAGAATTATTGTATGGCATTTATGGTTTATTTATTAGTAGGTTCTGAGTTTATTCTGTTTGCCTCGCAGGCAGCACATGTATGTATTGCCGTATTATTTTAATTTCCTTTTAATCAGCAGATAAAAATATTTCTTTTCTTGTATAAACCATTTCAGTCTCCTATTTCAACCTCTAACTTGATTAAATAATTTACCATTAAAATGTTTGGGGTTTTTTTTTCAGAAATATGTTTAATTGCTACCTTGCTTTGTCTCTGTTTTATCCAGAAGCAGAAACCCTCTCTGGATTCTGACCTTTTGGCTAGACCGGATTTTTTTGTCTTGTTTTCATTCATTTTGTTTTGTTTTTAACTGGAAAGTAGGTCAGTCAAGATGATATTCTGCATACATCACACTCAGTAACTGCTTGTAAATATACATATATGTGGAAATAGGCACAAACATCATGTATGTGCAGACAAACATAATGGATACAAATTCAGCTTTCTTCCCTTCATTACTTTTTAAGCATATTTTTAAAGATTTACATCCAAAAAGAATTTAATATTTATATATATGTATGTATGTATGGGTTTGTTGTTGTTTTTTTTTTTCACCCTGATTGCATTCTCCGTAGTAAGTTTTCTGTACTGAGCTCTTGGACATGTGTCTTTCATTACTAATGAAAATTGTCTTACTGTAACACTCAGACCAGTGAGTTTGAAAATACTGCAGAGGCAGAGCACTCCTAACCAGGAAAGGCTCTTGGTTACATCAAATTCACTTCTCTTTTTTACCCCAGTGGCTTTGATAGTCTGTCTAACTCTTCGAATGAGGAGGGTAGTAAAACATGACATGAGACCGTGGAGGAGGGGAAGGGAAAGAAGGGGTTGCTGGGCTTCTCAGAAAGCCTAAAAGGGCCTCAGGGCAGAAAGAGGGACTGAAAATGGCACCATAAAGTTCCCAAGAAGACGGCTAAGACATTTACCTTGAAATCAAGAGAATAGATGTCTTCAGAAACAGTTCACAACTCCAGTCTTGTTTGTATAAGGAGAGAAAGAAACAAAAGCAGATGCAAATAAGAAGTACTACAGCTTAGCTGGACAGAAGTTGATTACATTTTGCCTGAAACCGTTTTTCTTTCTGTGGGCAGAAGCAGAGTTGTCAAGGAAGTTTTACTATATAGCTTCTTAAGGAGACCTCTAAAACCATGTCTCCCAGTTAATCTATTTCATTTAAATAATACTTTTTCTTTCTGTTGTCTTTCGATTGTAAACCATGCAAATACTTGGGACACCTGCAATTTGGTCACAAAAGGGTTTCCTTTACTGTCCACAAAAATTTAGGGTAATCTTCGTGTAAGGGCCTGGAAAAGATGAAATTTCCTTCCCTAGTCAGCATTCCGACTCAGTGTCCTAGAAGCTTGGTAAGACACACGTCTGAAGATACAGATCTGAAACTCTCCCTGCTACTTTCCATACTGTGATTTGGTTTCTGATGCTAGGGTAGATATTCTTCGGAGGAGATGAAGAAGTTTCCTTTCTGTTGCTCCATGGAATCTGAGAACACACAAAGTTCTCCAGTTTGGAGAAATCTTTCTTTCTGCCTTGAGAGAAGCGTAGAAAATCTCACCTCCCAACTAGAAATTCTGCTAAACTGGATGGTGGGGAATTTTTTGGAGAGGAGAAAGAGAAAAGCTAGTCTACTTTATTAGCCCATTGAGCTCCTTTGCCTTGTGCTTACTGTCACTCCTAATTTGAATTTCTATTCCATGTTAGTGACTGCTAAGCTCTTCCCTGCTGTTTGGGTCAGGCATTGTGCTCACTACTCTCAGCAACGAGCACCTGGAAAATTTTAAGGAACAGCTCCCAAATCAGGCTCAACAAGTCAAGCAGATTAGATGAAATCATTTTCAACAGTTGTGTGAAGTCACTTGTTTAGCCATGAGCAGCAGTAAAACTACCCAGACACTTAGAACTACTCTCCTCTGCTGTTAACTTCCATCCTTCAACTGTTACTGACTGTTATCCTTGTTTCTGCCTCAGCAAAATGACAAAAAAACTTTAAACTATCTTCAGAGTTTTCCAGAGGAAAATGTGCTCTGAAGAATTTTTACTGCATCTATAGGGGCTGGTGATTCATTTTAACAATTTTAATTTGATATTTCTATGTATAATAACAATTAATACTAATGTCAGTATTCTGACTTATATGTAGTCCTGATGTATACATATATATATATATTCTGTATATATGTAAGAATATAGATTTAGAGAAGTCTTATCTGTGTGTGGTCTCTATATATATATTAGAATATTGATAGTGATAATATATCAAATTTCCACACTTAAAATATTTATCTAGGGCCAGTATATACAGTGCTTTCTTACATACGCGGTGTTATATGAAAAGCAAAGGCGGGGTAACCTGCGGCTCAAAATACTGAAATTTTGCATTTGATAATAGTTTTCATTTAAACTACAGAATGCTTTAAGCAACTTTATATATACTGAAATTTTAAAACTTCATCATATGTAAAGAACTCAGAGCTTATTTTTTTTTTTAACCAGTATTATACCTTTCCATAGTTACGCTGACACATTATCAGACTGCCAGGGGTTAAGGAAGATGGCTAGGAAGGCCATTAAAATTACAAAAATAGCTAATGTAGAAGAATGTTCAAATATTCTAAATATTCTGTAAAGTAGCAGTAGATGATGAAGGGGTTTTTTTGCAGTTTGAGCTGCAAAATATACTATCAAGTAATTTTTTTTTTTTTTTAAGAATTGAAAGAAATTAACTGCTGTTTGAATAGGTGATTACTAATTACTACCTCCAGATAGCCAGTTACCGATCTTTTCAGGAAGCATTGTTAAAATGTCAGATTATTCCCAGTCTGTTTTAGTATTCTTAGTGGCCTTTTGTACTGCAGGAAATAAGCGGAGGTCTATAAAGTGGCGATAAGGAAAAATCCATCTGTTTGCATTCAGTTCATAAACAGTAGGAGGAAGTTCACCCATCCTGAAGGTTTGCTTCTTGCCAGATGAATGCCATTTTTCAGCTGGGATATAAAGTAATACGGAGTTTTGGCAAGGAGTTGTTTTCCCATTTAGGCATGTTTAGTAATAACATTGGATTGTGTCTGAATGATCAAATACCAGCTCTTTGCAGAAAACTTAAATCCGGTTACATCTGTGCTCTCTTGGCAAAGCTGCTGTTATCTCATCCCGTTTCCTTCTTCTGAAGTACTGCAGTAGGCTATGTGACATTAAAGAGAGTCGCTTCTCATTTCTGGCTAACATAGCATCGCAATCTGATTCAGTAGACTTCCCGTCTTGTAGAGGTTGTGATGCTTTAAAGTCTTGGCCCTAAGGATTCTGACTCTGGTTGGGTTTTCAGTGAATGAATAAGTCAGCTGGACCCTAGTCAATCAAAGATCATATTCCCTGGAATTCCTTTATTTTTTTGTAGTAATGGAAGAAAATAAAATCCCAGTTTATTGAATGAAAAAAAAAAACCAGCCTGGTGTTAGATTTTCTAGAGACAGTGAATAAACAGAATTTGTAAAGGTGATTTGAAAGACCCATAACTATTCCTAGTCTATTTCTTACATCTCATTGATTTTTTAATTGAAAAAATAATTTGATACCAGTCGGTTTGGTCACGGTGTGCTGATGACATGATTTGATCCTATATGACCATGAATAATTGCAATTTTCTTCCTCAGGCTTCACATATTTCTACAAAGGAAAAGAATACTGGAAATTCAATAACCAGATGCTCAGGGTGGAACCTGGTTATCCCAGATCCATCCTCAAGGATTTTATGGGTTGTGATGGACCAACGGATCGAGATAAAGACCGACACAGCCCTCAAGATGACGTTGACATTGTCATCAAACTGGACAACACAGCCAGCACTGTGAAAGCCATAGCCATCGTCATTCCCTGCATCCTGGCCTTGTGCCTCCTTGTCTTGGTTTACACTGTGTTCCAGTTCAAAAGGAAAGGAACACCCCGCCACATACTGTACTGCAAACGCTCTATGCAAGAGTGGGTGTGATGTCGGGTTTTGGGTTTTTCTTTCCCTCCCAGGAGTTTGTGGTAACTTGAGATTCAATACAAGAGCTGTTATGCAGTTTCCTAGCTAGGAGCGGGCATCTGTCAGTCTGAAACAAAGCTGATCTTTAAAATCCAGGGGTTTGCCTGTCCTGCGCATGAGTGGTGATTCGCTCAGCTGGGAAGATTCCATGA
The DNA here is from genome assembly GCA_009769605.1 of Bucorvus abyssinicus. Taxonomy (NCBI): domain Eukaryota; kingdom Metazoa; phylum Chordata; class Aves; order Bucerotiformes; family Bucorvidae; genus Bucorvus; species Bucorvus abyssinicus. The sequence goes on along the minus strand of CM020033.1, from coordinate 7,885,448 downwards.
TACACGGTATCTACTGTTTCTTCAGTCCTTTGTCTTTCTTTGTCATTCGATTCTAGGCCTTTCCTCTGCACGATCAATGCCCTATAAACTATCAGGATTAACTAATGAAGAGGCGGGGGGGAAAAAAAATCTCCAGTGTTTCTACATTTTTCCCTTAAGGCCTGTTCCCCTTTGAAAAATTTTTTGCTGGAAGTAAATTTTTTTAGAAAAAACACAACAACCCACAATGGAACTTTCAGGAAAGTGAGAAGACCCAAAACAGCTTTGTCTCCAAAGAGGATTGCTTTCTGTCTGCTATGGATAAAGTCCTATCCTCCTACTTCCATTTTTGCCAGGTGGGAGATTCGGATGACACGCAGGACTTCAGACTGTTCGGACAGCCATTTTCCAACAAACAAGGGGCCAAAATATCTGCAATATAGTAACAGCCTTAATGATACATTAATTTTATGTTTTTTACAGCTGCTCTGGGCTATGTCCTCAATGTTTTAAACTCGTTTATATTCATTACTATATTCAAGCAGAACCTTTTTATTGGTTTGTTTGATTTTTTGGTTGGTTTTTCTGCATAATCTTTCCCAAACTGTACCAAGCCAACTGCCCCGGACCTTTCACAGGTCTGTCGGGAGCACTGATTCCAAAGCATGGTAAAAAGCAGTGTGTCTCTGAAGTGGATTTCGGTGAACTAAAGCAACAGTCGTGCTATAAAGAAACGTGACGCTGGTACTACATTGGTGGTGTAACCCTTTGAGAACTATCGCATCCGTTTTCAGAGTCTGGTGGTTGTTCATCTTGGTTGTCATTAAATTATAGGATTGTGTTCGGGTAATACAGGTTTTAAAAGAAAATCAGCTTTTCAAAACAGATTTCCTGTGACTGCAAGTGAGTGTTTTTAACTATTTGCGTTATTGATAGAAAGGCATTTGTAACGTAAATAGTAAACAAAATACATTTACCAGCTACTTTCTGGTTAAAGGAACCAAACCTATTTTAATAACTTCTACCACCTTCCAAGAATTTTTCTGAAATGGCGATGGTTTTATAGCTTAGCCTCTTATCTTGAGCATCTTGAATTTCTCTTTTAAGCTATGTTGCATGATAATTCAATTTGCCTCTGCAGAGGCAGAGTTACAGTTTCAAAGGAAAGCTAAAACGATGGCTCTGATATTGCATGAGTACCCTCCGGTGTGTTAGCCCTTTGCATGTTCACCATAGTTCTCAAAGGGTTAGTCAAATTTCTGGCCTTCAGCTGAACACGATAGGACTGGGAGAGCCAAGGGACCACCAAAGCATTTTGTCATTCTGTGTAATTTGTGCTAGCAGCAGTACTGTCACTTTCATGTGACCTGCAGAGCAGGTTTGTATCAATATTTTTTTCCTAGAGAAAAGTCAGCAACTGACAGACCTCTTTATTGATTTAAGGAGCTGCTTCTTGCAGTGATAGGCTTTACAGTCACTGGGCTGTGAACTTCTTAAAGATGGTCAGAATGATGCACCCCAAAAGTCAGACACCTGGTTTTTTATGAAAGCCAGGATTTGAGGGGAGTAGCTTTTGCAACAATGAACAGCTTGCCTTGAACTTGATTATTGACCTGTTGACTGTCATTACGAGGTTAAACATTGTCTTCTGTGAACAGCTTCACTGTCTGAATTTCCTTAAAGTGTACTGTCCTATGTCTTTGATCTTTGACCTTTAACTTGCAAACTGGCACAAACTGAAGGGAATCTGGCGTTGCAAATGAACGAAGACGAGTTTTAGTTCTTAAAAGGCCTGATATACGTTACTCAAAATCCGAGGAAAAAATGCTGAAAGTGTTTTCATAGAAAAGAACTGACATAAACTAAAATATTTATGATAGATCTGTAGAAGGGTATTTTGCTATGTATACATGCACACTCTAAAAATGAACTACAGTAGAAGTTAATTTTTATTTAACTTGAATACAATTTTCAGTATAAAATTATCATTTCTACAAATAGCTAGTTATTATGAAAAGGTTATAGGAAAGTATTAAAATACTTGAAATGGCCAGTATTGGCTTTTACATAAAAGAGATTTTTATACTACCTTCAACCAATTTCTTACTGGTTTCTTAAGCCACATAACTGGATCACTTTTTAGAGAGTGTAGGTATATATACATATATATTATGGTTATTATTATTTTGGTAATGGATAGCTTGACTGCCTTGAATTTATATTTATATTGAGCATAGCATGAAAAAAATAGTATGCCTTTTTGTTCAATTACATGATTTTATATTGATTTGAGGACTTATTTTATGAACATACGTGGCATGCTATAAAGCATTGCAAACTTCTTTCTTAGAGCATAAACAGATATACATATGTACGGCTAACAGAAAATGAAGATTAGAAAAAGATATAGTTTTACAACAAATATGCAATGCAGATGGCATTTTGGAGATGTTTTGTAGAGGTACTGCATACTGTAGATTAGAATTGCAACACTATCAGCCCATAGCATTATTTAGTAAATCCAATTCAGTTGTTGCTGAAAATAGAGATTAATTGACATTTAAGTAACATAGGATATTTACTGCACATCAGCTCATTTGGTTAATTCAGAATTCTACGCCTGTCTGACATATGTTTTAAGATGTGTGTGTGTGTGTTTGTATACTTATAAATGCACGCAAACACACACATGCACATACATGTGAATTTTATTCCACATTTTTTATTATCAACAATAACTAATGTTCTGCTACAGACAGAACAAAATGATTCATGTTGCTGTTCCAATTTTGTCCCTTGGATAGCTGGTGGAAAATACTAACAGCACTACTTATTCTGCATTTGGTTTTCCTCTACAATAGGAGAACTTATTTTATATTAAATCAGAACAGCATCTTACCTGTTTTTTTATTCACTTGAAAATTTCACTTCGATTTTGAAATATCTTTCATGGCAGCTTTAACTTTTTGTGCAACTGTTTCCCTGACAGTAATGAAGTGCTGAGCATGTTGACTGTTGTTCTTTGATAAGGTAATAAAAACGTTTGTATCTGGAGAATTTAACTTTAATTATGCAGGAAGGTAAGCGTGATAAGTCTAGTGCTTGGTATATGGTACATCATAGATACATGAATACATGATAAGTTGATTGTTTAATCTATTTTCTTTTACTTAACAGTTCATATATATTATATACAGAGAGAGGGAGAAAAATAATATTATATTGGCATGTTTATGTCATGCAGAGCAAGATTGTGTCAGCATTTCTATTACATACTCCTGTTTTCAGTAGGTTATAACACAGTCATAAAGGTTTGCTTTAAGTAAAAGAAGTAGGAGCAATTGCGTTCACTGTAATTCCCAAATACACACCGGCTGGTTTCAAATTACAGAAATTCAGAGTGAATTAGTGATGTTGCCTGATCTAGTTTTGAACTCAAACAAGTAAAATTTCTAAGACAACGTTATTTTTTTAACAGTTGTTTTTCTACCAGGGCCTATAATAATGAGAATTAAGAAAAAACGAATTGAAAGTATTTTCAGTTCTGCAATCTGGGTTCCTGCTCGTGTGCCGTAACTTTTTTCATAAAGTTTTTAATAAACGTTTCCATATTGCTATTGTCATGATCTGTACTGTGGAACAATACAAAACTGAATATGCATTGTGTTAATTGGTTACAGTCTATCAAGCCGACTATACAGGGTCATGTATCTTCAGAGTACTATGGTCTGTATGATGCAGGAGGCCAGAGTAGACGATGGCAGTGTTTCCTCTGGCCTTTTAATGAATAAACCTCTGAAAAGGTTACTGACTGTAGACAAAAATTAATTTTTATCAAAAAGTACATTTAATCTATGTAACTGAATATTTACTGGATAGGCTGGGATGGAGAGACTCAAATGGCTCCAAAGGAGCCCTTTCAAGTCTCCTGAATAAATGTATTACGTATTTTATATCTTCCTATGAACTTTTGTTCTTTTTCTTCTTTCAGAGTGGGGCAAAGGGAGGGGATAATCAAAGAAAACAGACTTTTTAATGGCTAATTTTGTGAATGGAAATAACAGAAGCTAATAGATTCAAATGTAAGGGGCAGACTTACACTTTTTCATAGAAGTGTACTTCACTTCCCCCGCTGTTTTATCAAGACTGCTGTGCCATTAGCACTGTGGGTTAAGAACAGAGTGTAAAGCTTAATTTTTGAATTTTCAGGTTTGTTTCAGGGTTTGTTTTTGGGGGGGTGGTGGGGAGGGAATCTTACTTCACAATCTTAATGTCAGTTAAATGTAGCTTTTGGTACCAAATTATATAGAATCAAATTTTAGCTTGTTGGTTAGAAAAAAGTGCGTAGAATAGAAAGTAGGTCTGACTATAAGCAATGGAAGCATTACGTTCCTATTCTAGCTTTTTGCATTTGAACCATCGCTAGGGCAAACCTTAAAAAAGACACATACAAACCGAACAGTGAATGTTCCAGGCACTGCATTTTTAAGAAAGTAGAAATGGAAGCCACCACACCATTAGCAGCCTAAATTGGAGATAGCACAGGATGTCCAGCCTGAGGAGCAACAGTCTGACTACAGAGGCTTGCTCTGTTCTGACTTCGCCATCTTCTCACAGCATGGCCGAAGTTTTATCTCCAGCTGCAGAGGTGGAGGAAGCCATGCACCGTGGCAGTAGGAGATGTGACGCAGCCATTACAGAACAATAGCTTCCTGTCACCTTTTGTTGTCAAGACTGTCTTTGGGCAGCTCTGTTTCCAGGAGCATAAACAGATGACTGCAGCACTATGAGCCATAAGGAAAATGGTTATTGTCAGTGGAGAAAACAAGTGTCACTGGTCACTTAGGTGTTCAGCTATGCTGTAAATCAAGTAACATTTTGTGGGAGCTGAGGAACAGATAACCATTATTGAATACAATGGTAGAGCTGTGACTGGTACACCAGCACTGTAATGTTAGACGCTTACGCTACATAGAGTGCAGAGTGGTTTGCATAAGACCGTTTAAACATATGTCAGTTACAAAATCGAGTGTAAATGAACCGTATACTCATAAAATTAACCTCTGATTTATTCATGTAAATCAACGAGTTGTCTGTCACTGGTCTTATGAAAAAACTGTAATGTGTGAGTCAAATCTGTCGAACCCATGCTTGTGACTTGCCATCTGAGATGTCAGAAGCTGATAAAGACATTGCCATCAGTGCCATCGATGCTGAAAATGTCTGGTAAGCATCAAAAGCATACCATCACTTGTTGCAGACTGGCTCCGTTAGGTGTTTGATCTAAGGTAGTCTCTAATGTTAGGCAGCATAGATTCTGTATGATGTGGCATTATTTGATGTATGTATGTGCGTACCTAGGAAAGCCCAGTAATAATCAGGAGATCATATTTTGAAGGATCATCAGTATGTGACCGCAGCAAGCATCTGTTCATAAAATCGAAATGTATTTCAAAGAAGCATGTAGACAGCATTAAACACACACATCATAAACAGGTCTTGTTTCCCAGTATACATCGGCTTTATCATATCATCTACAAATTATATTCAGTTTATTAACATTTCAGTTGCAGCTGCCTGTTATGTCTTTGAGATATGACATTCTGTGACAGGCGTACATAAAATATGTTGCCCTGTGGATATAGCCTTAAGTGCCGCTCTGGTCTGCCCACTGTATAGAAGAAATAAATTTTAGAGGCAGAGAAGACATAAACAAAGAAATGCTGATGTAAACTAGCATATTAAAGACAATTCTCTACCCTTGGTTGTACGTGCACCATAGTGCTACTTGCTGTCACAGTAAAACTACATAAACAATCATCATTACACATGCCAGCCATTTACGATGGCACAAAGCTTTCCTGTCGCACAGCTTAGTTTCTTCTACTTCTGTAGAATGGCATTGTCTACAGACAATTATAATAGCTACCACATAAACAAAAGCTTTCTGTTTAGTTAATAGTAATTTCTAGCCTATGAAATTGCATCACATCCTTTTTATAACGGCAACCTTAATCTCCTTGGCAAGCTATCGGCGTATCTAAATTCATAGCCTTTCATGTCAGTTTTTGGTTTGTTTTTTGGTTTGGGTTGGGTTGGGTTTTTTTGCTGTTGAAATAAAATATATACTGAACATTCTCTCCATTTTGCCATCTGGCACTAACACATGGAATAATCACTTTCATTCTGTGCCATGCATGTGTCCTGGATCATCCATTTGCCCATCCATCTTTCTGGGAACTGGTTTTCTGGGAAGTGGGATTAGCAACAGAAGGCTAGGATAAAATAACATCCCAAACTACCTGATTAGCCCTTAACAATATGACAATGGAGATTGAAGAGTTTTTAGTGAAGTGTTATATTATTTACCCATCGGCAACAGAACAGTGTAACTGCGAATCAGTGCATGCCCACATGGGTTCGCCACTTCCAAAGAGGAGTTAAGTCAGAAAGCAGTATTTCTAATCCACATTTCCATCTTGATGTATTGGCATACTTTAACACCCAGTCTACACTACACATTTTCATAGCTTACATGGCTGTACGTAATATCATCTGCCTTGTAGAAACTGAGAGTGCCTAGGGTCAGCAGGCAATCAGTGCTAACTCGTTTATAAGGTGTGAACAAATTTTGGCCCCCTTACTATAATTTTACAGCCTCCAAAAAAAGAAAGTGGGGTTTTTTATAATGTAAAATGGTTTATAATACTCTTTGTCAGTTTTTGCAATTGCATGATGTTATATACAGCTCAGAAAGTGCTATTGTACAACTGATATATTCCAGTTGAAATGCACGGTCCCATATGTAGGCATACAATGATGCACGTACTGTGTGTGCTATGTTTGGCTATTGCCAGTGCTTATAGGCTGATCGTATCTTATGGGAGCACCATGATGAAGTCAACTCTGAGTACTTCGTCTGCTTGGATGTAAGTGGAGTTATGTAAGTTAGGAAATGGTACGTGTCATAGCATGTATTCAGAAGACATCAGTGGCAACCTACTGTGCTGTTTTAAATGATCATGGCAACTACAATTCATACCTGCAAGGCTTAGCTGTGGCTTGTATTTACATGGTTGTGTTTTACCTGATATGATAAAGTGCTTTGACCTCTGGCCATGCATCATGAGAGAGATGAAAATTATTTAACAAATATTTCAGGATAGCCATTGTCAATACTCACACAGCTCACAGGAGAGAGTGTTATACCCAAGAAAATTTAACCTTCAACAGGAATACAGAATTGAAGTAGTGTGTGGTGATGCAAATAATCTATTCCCAACTCTTACTCTATGTAATGCATTTGGTAAAATGCATATTGTCAACTAAATATATGTCTAACATCCATCTTTACTGTGTTTCCGAAACCATGCCGACATCTCTTGTCAAACCATGCACAGTACTGTGTTACTAGTCTGGTTGAAAACTATTTCATAGGATTATGGTCCTCCCTTCTCGTCGTCCAAAATAGACAGGTCATCGTCTGCTATCAATATGCATTCCTTTGAAGGTGGCAGTCTTTGGATCACAGTGATAACAAATACAGATTTAAAGGAACACCCTATTGAAATCTTTCTCAGAGGAAACTTAAAATTAGTCATGAACTTTCTTTCCACAACTTATAGAATCCACAGGAAAGCCAACTAGGTCTTTTGGTCAAAGATTGCGGACAGACACGGAAAAAACCAGCGTATGCACATTTCCATTTTTCATTTCCAGAAGAATATAAGAAAAGGAATGAGAATATTTTTGGTTTATAATTGCAAGAACTAAACCCGTTTGTCAGAAAGGGAAGAAGCCAAGGACCGCTGAAACTACTAAAATTGCATGTAACTGCTATGTAAGCAACAATAAAAGAGAGATTATCAGGAAGTTGTTGATAGCTTTGAAAGTATTATTGGTGTCCAGTAACAAAGATACCTGTTAGGCTCTAGAAAGTCCACTGAATTCTATATTTGGTGTCATAACGCACCAGAAAGCAGTCAGTCAAAAGGCTCATCAGTATAGTTACTCTAAACATGCCTATAAATATATAGAGGGCACATTATTTATCTATTGCAACCAAAAATTTTTCAAGAGGCATTTAGTCAAATTAACATCAGCCCAAACACAAAAAAACTTGTCTTATGTTTGTTTTCAGAAGTTAGATCAAAAAAGTTATCTGTCATTTGAAGAGCTCCGCTGCATGAAATACTGAAGGACAAAGAAGCTTTTACTTCTATTAGTCTATATTATAGCCATGTATCTTTATCTCCATGATATCTCAGTCCTGAAGTGTTTGATGTAATAGAAATACATTTATGACCTTTAGATGGATCAGCTATTGTTACTTCTTTATGTAAATTGATAAATATGATCAAACTTCAGATACCCCTCCACTCCTTTTTTCCACAGTGCCCTGACAGTAAGGCAATATTTAATTTTATACACTCTTGGTAGACAGGTGAGAAATGGTCTGTTCACTGTACAGAGAAGAGAATATAACTTTGTAGTCTGACTCATTTAACACACAACCTTTTACGGTCTAAGAAATGCAGCTTTTTGCGTCTATGGTAAAGAGGTAGTAACTTCTCAAAAACTTCTGTGAACATTTGAGGAACTTGATGAATATCTTTCACTAAATGTTGTTCATTGTCCAGTCCCCCAACACTGAGCTCCCAGTTACTCACTTCAGATTATTGAAGTCTCTGCCATCCATTGACACTGCAATCTTTTAAGTGTTTCAAGAAAATGTTGTGGTATAGTCAGCACTTACCATCATGGTCTCCTTGTTTGTATCTTGTGGCTATTTGCCTGGTCACATGTACAATGGTGTAACAGCAGAGACCTACCATTTTTGATGCCAGCCATTGCATACCATTTGCATGCATGGTTTATGCAATCTGTGAGAGGTGAGCAGTCTAGAAAGCTGCATTTGAAAAAATGTTTGTGTAATTTCCAATGGTTTCGGTTCTCATCTTTAACCTTTTCTCTTTCTCCTTTGCATTCCGATGCCTATAATTTGTGTCATGGATATTCAGACAATAATTATATGGCTGGATTCCGTTCCTCTACCACAAGTCAGTTCATACACATACATCAACTACCTTTACATTACTGCTGTAGCATAATACGCTGACACTGTTGCATGGCAGAATGCTTTGCTTTTATGCATTGTTTTCTGATAGATCCTAATTTTTAGGTATCATAACACATTTATGAAGAGCTCTCTCTGAGATCTGCTACTGTAATCTGGGAATCGGATTCATTGCACGATTCAGTCATGGCTTGCAGAGGAAGATGCGGGTGTTTGACTTTTGTCGGTTTGTTGTATGTGATAAGTGTTCCTACATGATCAGAAGCTGTTTAAGGATGGTGATGTCTGCTCATTACCAGTCCTGTGGTTACTACTGTTAGTAGTTAAAGCATGTTCAGGTGGTTTTGTCGTTGCGTGGTCAATCAGAGTTTGATATGGATACGTACAAGAAGCATGCATTGTTTTCCATGCTTCATACACATTCTTGATTCTCTTACTTTCTGAATAACATGCATCTTGCTTTCTAAGCGCTATACTCTTGTCTCTACCAGAATCTGACTTCTTCCTTAGTTCTGCATGTCGGGTGTTATTTTAGCAGCTGATTCCCTTTTCCATCTAGTTGCCATTTCTTCCTCCCCGTAATTCCCTGTGATTCTGGCAGATATTGTTCTGGTTCCAATGTTAGCTAGAAGCTACTACAATTGTGACTCTTCCCAGGCTGTAATTTGCTTGTTTATCCTCCTCCTCTGGAAAAGATGAAATCAACCTTTCATGCAGAGACATGAAAGGTGCATATTTTGGTGCAGTTGTTAGGATATCTCTGAAAGTGGCTTCATGCATAACTTGACCATAGAACTCACACATTGTGAAACATCATCTCTTTTCAGTCTCTGCTTCTTCAACCACTCGACAATTGTTCATTTAATTTACAAAGCCTGACAAGTAAGTCAGAATATGGATGTGATGATTTCTCTGTGTGACATGAGTTTCTCATTTTTATTCCCTTTTCTCTGCATAGCCCCATATGCATTTCATGCCCATGTTTGGCTCATTAGGATGTGTGTTAGTAATAAAATAACTGAAGCATTTATTTGCTTTCTGCAACTAAATTTCATTTTATTATTGTTATTTTATTTTATTGACTCACACAGCATTCTATACAGTAAGTTTTTTATAACTGACATATGTTACTCCTTCAGGTAGCTTCTACTGACAAACACAAAGCTTGTTTGTGTGCAAACGCAAGGCTGACTAAATGGTGCTAAAGTGTATTATGACTGTCAGATATAATCAGGCAAAATTTTGTGGTGCTTAGACTGATTTTTTTCATTGATTTTATTGATCAATGCATTGAACAGTGTTTTATTATACACATTGTCTTTTATTAGTAAATCAAGACCTCATAGTGCATTGTTAAACAAAATGGGTTAATTAATCTATGTAACGGCTCACCAAGCTATTATATCTTTAACTCCTTATAATATTGTGTCATTAAAGGTCAAGGGGTCATGATAATAATCTCATTGCTGTAGACCATTAACATGACTGAACATTTTCAACAAGTACTTATGTTTACAATGCTTTAACCCTTTGACTGCTGCGGTAACCTTTAACAACCGAAAGTCACCTGCCAGAATCATTATGGTTCTTGCCATGGCAATCAAAGAGTTAAGGGCTGTGCAGTGATTTGTTTTATATTTATTAATTTATATTTATTTTTGTTTTCATTTGAGAAGGGGGGAATTGGGGTGGGGCAGTTCTTGTCTGCTGTAAGTGTCTTAACAAAGGGAAGGGTTAAAATGGCTTTTTATACTATTGCATCTTATGTACTTACCATTGTTTCATTGTGTTGTAATTAAAAAAAAAAAAAAACCTGTCAATAAATAAGAGAACAGGAAAAAAGTTTCATAAAGGCATTGTGATTTAATTGGTATGTGTTACCATATGTATATTATCGTAAGATTTACAGCTGCTGCTCTTTAGATGCTGTATAACATTACAGCCAACTTTAGCCTCAGAAGAGGAATGGCTAACAGATAATGACAATGTATAGAGATATTATGGCTATATCTGGGTATGAGCAGGGTGAAAGAAACGTTAGTTAATTTTCCTAATCAAAACAGAGTAGGAGAAACTAATTTGTATGGAAAAGAGGTGGAGTGTGTGAAAGTGGACCTTCTTCTGTAATACCTGAAAGGGCACTCATTAGAGATTGTTGTTACAACCACTACAAAAATGACAAACAGGCGGCTGAATTTCCTCTATTGTGTGTAAGAAAAAACATGAAAAGGATAATGTAAAGAAAAGGTGGGTGTAATGATTCAGATTAGAAAATATCTGAAGAATAAAAACCAAAAAATATATAGTTTTCTTGAAATCGAATCACAATAGAAGAGCACAGGACTAAGATGCAAAGGAGAGTTTTGTAAAACCTTGACAATCCAGCTCAACTTTGCAAAGAACTACGTTCCTCCCATGTCAACAGGCATGTAATTCCTCTTAGGCTATGCAGGATTAAAGGTTTCCTACACCCATGCATGTGTGTGGGTGTAGGAAACCAAGACCAAGGTCAATCTATATAGAGGCAAACTGGAAGTTATTATTGTTTCCAGGTCCTAGCAAGAAAGAAAGCTGATCCAAGACTTGAAGCCAAACTCATCACATATCTAAGCTACCCAAAATCTTCCTCTTTCCATTCTAAATAAGTGCATGTGTTTTACGCTTGCTAAAACTCCCAAGTAGCCTATCATTTAAAAAAGGGAAAAAAAAGAAGAAAATAAAAGAAAAAAAATTCCATTATTTAACTGATTAGAGGAAGAAAGGAAGAGAACTGGGTAAAACAGATGCTACAAAAGTCACCAATTACAGTTCTCACACACAAGAGACGAAAGGGCCCCTGACTGGGCCATGACTGCAGGTGCCTGACAGGAGGGTTTGGGAAGTCTTTTAAATATCTTCGCATCTTGAGTTCATGGAAGTGTGTTGCTTCTGCAAGATATGAATTAAAACATCTTCCAAGTTGATCCATATATTCTTAATACCATTCACTTTACAGGTAAACATGCTACTACAGGCAGAAAACTTATCAGTAGGCATCTAGCAATCACAGTTAACGTATGATTAACTCAATCTTTTTCAGACCTGTTTTCAGATGATTATGTGGTGGATAGTTAGAATTTTGGTTTAAAGTTTGGGCCAAAATTCAAGATCTAGTGTACAGGAGTTATTCTTCACCAGAAATCTTTCCAATCATGAAACGCAATCAATACTGGGTTAACTAATTACACAAAACTGATTATGGATAACTAATATCTTATTCACTGTTGCCAGCTACTTTCATGTTACTTGTTTTAATTATTACAAACAGTGAACATAATCAACTAAACATCTGGACATCAATAACTGCCCATAGAATTAGACATTATGAAGGTATTGTATATGACTTTCAGTTCTACACCAGCATACAATGACATGGAACACACTCATTTTCCATTCAAAAGAAGTTAAGGATAAAAGGAACAAGTATTTTATAAATCCCCTACTAAGCCAACTGAGAAAACTCTGGGCGCTTACTATGAGTTTTGAGGATTACACTTTAATGAACATTATTCAGTCGTAAAACCTACAATACTTGTGAGTCAAAATGCCCTTTCTCCAGGGATATTGGCTACCTACTGCTGCTGGTGGTGAAAATGAGTCTGTATTGTTAAAGAGATTTTTGTTATAAGTTATGCTAAGTTTAGGGCCAAATTTCAACTGTACTTCACTAGTTCAAAAAGATAGACCCTGATCAATGCCTAACCAATGTTTTCCTGAATCACTTTCAGCTCAAAAGGAGGTGTATTATGATCATCTGAACAAATAGACTGCAAAGGAGCTTCTCCAAGAACTTAGCAAAACTAATTCTTTCACTTCAATGTGTGTCACATGAAACGCAACATATAGATATTAAGTGCCTCTTTCCCCCATTAAGTATTTTAAATTATTTACTTATTTATTTTAATCTGAAATATTCAAGTAATAATTCAGGAAAACCAGAGTGGGTAAGCTGTAAAAGTAAAGCAGCATCCAAGAAAACAAACAAACAAACAAAAAAGTATTTGAAAAATATTTTTTTAGGTGGTTTTATATTACTATTTAATTTCTGAAAAGTTTCCAAGCCGAAATAATTATCATTGCTACCACACTGTTCAATATATTGATGTGAAGTTTGGTTTGCAACTCATTCATCCCTTCACAAGTCACTGCAAGAGACATTTCCTAAAGAGCGTGCTCAATTTCCCAGATGTTTGTGTGAAATTACTGTCATTAATCACTGTATTGATTATCTTTCTGCGCTTTTCCAGGATTCTTCTATTTAAAATGCTCCCCGAAGTGGCATGTAGAGGCATCCTTGTTACCCATGACTTTCTCGCTTGCTGTATAATTGCTAGATAAGAAATTCATTAGGTAGTGCTTTTGTGGTGTGGTTCGTAGATAAATTTTGCTTTGATTTTCAGCATCAGACAAACATTCTCACCAGGACAAATGACAAGTGTGACTGCACTGCCCTTGTTTCTACACTGGGAATTTGTTACTCTGTCACATTGGCTGGCTTCCCACTGCATGCCTTTGCTCATACTTTGATTAAAGTAATAGACTCAGGTTGAAAAGATCCTAAAGAGTTTTTCTATTCACGTTGTTCTTTTGTAAGGAAATATTGTATTATCTGTGAATAACTAGTTTGGCAAGGAGTATATGGAGTATCTGAATATTGTCACAGCGTCGAGTAACTTCATTCCCAAGTCTCTTCCAGGTCTTGTTTCCGTGGCAATCCACACTGTGTGTGCATTGCAGATTTTCTTTTGGAGTGTACTTAGCTAGGTCTTCTAGAGGCAAAACCTCGATTTTCTTTTGGGAGGCAGTTATTCCATGAATCACTCTGTCTTACTAGATAAGATAGCATCATCCCTTCTAATGATCAAGCAGGTATAATACTGTCATGCATAAGGCTTGATCTGAAAATACCTCAATTCAAAAAGAAACGGAACCTCACAGTTCACAAGAAGTTCAGTTTGGTTAGAGGAACGATGAGTCTGTAAGCCTTGTTTGGGTATAATTGACAGCCAGTCAGTCGCTGTTTAAACTCAAAACTGAGGTAAAGAAAGAAAAGTTAGATCTTCTCCAAGGTCGGCCTAATTCTATCAGAAAATCGGTTTGGGATACAGGAACTAAATTTCCCTTAAAAGTCCAGCATAGGGAATAATTGCCAAACTATAGCTCCTAACCCATGCCAGGGCTCTACCTGACTGTAATAGATTTGTACCCTAGCTGGTGGCCTTCAGTAGCTGGTTCCTCTCCCCATTGAACAGGCAGCTAAATTTGGGAGTTAAGATTCTTTCTCTTGACAAGGTATGTAAGTTAAATGAATTGCATCCCTTTCATCCCTCAGCCAGGAGAATGGAGATGCAAACAATAGAAAAAGATGCTGGGAACAGCAAGACTCAAGAGATACCACTCAATTAAAAGAAATGGGATATGTCAGGACTGCCAAAATCACAGCACAAAGGGAAAAAAATATGGAAACTGGAACAGAAGCTTCAACACTTGCTTCTTTGTGATTAAATATGTGACACGTTCTTGCACACCCAACTGTCCTACAGTTGTGTACTACCACTGGACACTGCCCAGGTGGCAACCAAACCTGAGTCTCCCATTTACAAGTGTTAGGCAATGAAACACTGTTTCCAGGTGTACCTGGTGGGTTGACCCTTGCTGGACGGCAGGTGCCCACCAAAGCTGCTCTATCACTCTCCTCCTCTGCTGGGCAGGGGAAAGAAAATATAGTGAAAGACTCATGGATTGCGATAAGAACAAGGAGAGATCACTTACCAGTTACCATCACGGGCAAAACAGACTCAGTTTGGGGAAATTAGTTTAATTTATTACCAATCAAATCAGAATAGGATAATGAGAAATAAAACAAAATCCTAAAAACACCTTCCCCGCACCATTCCCTTCTTCCTGGACTCGCCTTCGCTCACAATTTTCTCTATGTCCTCCCCCTGAATGGCACAGGAGGACGGGGAATGGGGGTTGTAGTCATTTAATGACATGTTGTTTCTGCCTCCCCTTGCTCCTCAGAGGGAAGACTTTTCACACTTTTCCTCTGCTCCAGCGTAGGGTCCCTCACACAGGTGACAGTCCTCCAGAAACTTCTCCAGTGTGAGTCCTTCCCATGGGCTGTAGTTCTTCATGAACTGCTCCAGTATGGGGCCTTTCCACAGGGTACAGTCCTTCAGGATCAGACTACTCCAGTGTGGGTCCCCCATGGGGGTCACAAGTCCTGCCAGCAAATCTGCTCCAGCGTAGGCTACTCTATCTCCATGGGTCCACAGGTCCTGTCAGGAGTGTGGTCCAATACAGGCTTCCCATGGGGCACAGCCTCCTTCAGGCATCCACCCTCTCGGGCATGGGGTCCTCCACAGGCTGCAGGTGGATATCTGCTCCACTGTTAACATCCATGGGCCACAGGGGGACAGCCTGTCTCACCATGGTCTTCACCATGGGCTTCATAGGAATCTCTGCTCTGGCACCTGGAGCACCTCCTGCCCCTTCTTTTTCACCAACCTTGGTGTCTGCAGAGCTGTATCTCTCACATATTCTCATTTCTCTCTGTGGCTGCAGTTGCTGTTGTGCAGTTCCCCCCACCCCGCCCTTCTTAAACATGTTATCGCAGAGGCACTACCACCATTGCTGATGGGCTCGGCCTTGGCCAGTGGTGGGTTCCTCCTGGAGCTGGCTGACGTTGGCTCTAGCAGCTTCTCACAGAAGCCACCTCTGTAGTCCCCTACTGATAAAACCTTGCATACAAATGCAATACAACCACTTCATGATTTGTTTGAGTCAACTAAAATTCAGGTATAGTTAAGTCACTCTTCTTACCTGTAAGAAAGGTGCGTCCACTAATTAACTGTTGGAATTCATGTGTGCAGCAGAGCCTTTGCACATTACAAACAGCATAAAGATGGCACGTTCATTGAATCAGTGACCAGGACAGGACACAGGTGAGAGCAACAAGAGGCCTTGGAAGTGCAGCAGCGCTGAACGCCCTCTGGCTGTAACGCTGAATGGCACTGACACTTTTCATGCACAGCAATTTGTACAGCTCTTTGCTTATGAGCTGTCTTATACCATAAAGCACAAGCTTATATCTTGCTGAGAAATGTTACTATACTCTCAGAGGATGGTCTCTCAGGGGATGAAGGAACAGACAAATAAGGGCACACAGAATATTACTAATGTAATAAAAAGATGGAAATGGGGGAAAGATAAACATGCTGTGAGAAATGAGGAAAGCAGTAAAGACTAGAGTGTTTAGAAAGAGTAGTTCTGAGCTTTGCTTTATACAATATGGAAATTAATTTTGACAGTGGAGTTTCTATTTACTTAACTTTTGGGGAAATCTGGACCATCCGCATATTTCTGATTGGATTACTTATGAAGCCCAGGAACAAACAGAATTTTAAAAGGAAGCATCAAAACAAATCCAGATCAACAGGACTAGAAAAGTATAAAATGCCTGGGTGTGAGAAGATTTCTCAAACCCTTTGATATGAAAGGGACATTGCCTAATGCCATAAAGTCCTAATGACCTTTGAAAATGAAAACAGAGAGTAGTAATCTCATTTAAATGTTAATTAAAATAATTGAACTTAAGTGGTTCAGAGAGACATAAAATTGAAAGTTCTGAAGATTAGATTACTCCTTTGATGGGTTAGGCTGCATGGCATGGCATTGCACAGTACATACGCTTCTGTGGGTGCAGGCTGCAGGAACAGAAGTCCCTTGAGGGACAAAAACTTTTACTTCACCTTACCCAACCTCTCTCAATTACACCGGCACAATCATGTATTCCTGTTTATCTCAGAAGCTGTACAGTCCATGCAGAGCCACCTTCTTTATACATAAAAGTAATTATTGTCGCATTGGTAATCTTGCTCCCCCATGTCTCTTTCCCTTCATACTCTTTACATGGATTATTACAGCAATTAGTCCCAGTCTGCAACCTGGAAACCTCAGGAGTTCCTCTAAGGGAGATTCTTTTCATCTACTTAG
The DNA here is from genome assembly GCA_009769605.1 of Bucorvus abyssinicus. Lineage (NCBI taxonomy): Eukaryota > Metazoa > Chordata > Aves > Bucerotiformes > Bucorvidae > Bucorvus > Bucorvus abyssinicus. Next base: position 7,868,356 of record CM020033.1, on the reverse strand, counting down.
AACATAAAGTGGTTTTGCAGCTGCTTGTGTCCTCATGTGGCTAGAGTGAGGAAGATACCCAGGTGATAGCAATTGGGTATAGCAACCCTAACTGGAATAAGATTCCACTTCCTAGCACAATCAGATTACCTTTTTGAGCCTTGGTGAATTACATAATCACCACTGGCCAGCTGCTGTGTATTGCAATGAGTAGAGTTGCCACTACAGTGTTGTGTGTCTAAGCATGCCATACCCTGAACATAAAAAATATGGTTCGTAATAGACAACCTGTTGAGCAAGGTGACACTTAAGCTTGCTGTTAAGAAACGCTGAAGGAGGAAGTCAGTGCAACTCTGCCTCTAGTCTTAGCCACCAGCTAGGGGAAGAGCTAGGCACGTTTGGAGCTCTGGGTCATCATCAGTTGATGAATTGGATAAACTGCATGTTTGGAGATGGGTGACTCATTCAAGCATTGTCCCCAGGGTGTGGAGAGTTCTGGGATCCAAAACTCTCTGAGCTCAAGGGTATCTGGCTCTTGTTAGGAATTAGATAGCCTTCACCAGCTCAGTCTTTTTTCCTCTGTGTCTACAAAGGGAAAATTTAGATATTTTATATCCAGAGAACATTTGTTATTCATCTACTTAACCCAGAGAGAGAAGAAAGATTTTTAATACTCTGTTTTCTCAGTATTTCTCAGTATCCTTTTCTTCCTTTGTATTCATTTAGGCAATATTATGGCAACTGATGTGAATCTGATTCTAAACTGCGTCTCCAGTCAATGCAGAAGGAATTTAGTCCCTAGCTTAGTTATGAAAGCAAATATTCCTTGCAGTGGATGTCTTAAGCTGGGTCATTGATGAAGTCCATGAGAATTCTGTGTTTTTTCACACTCTAAGGTTTCATTTGTAACAGCAAGTTCCTTCTGAGTGGAGCAAGTTGGCCGATCTCCTTCCCATGGGCCTCTTGGTGGCTTGCAGTCATTATATCTGCTGTCAGTGCCCAGATGTTGTCAGCGATGGGCTGCAGGGTGGCCTCTGTGAGGAGAGGTCAGGACTGCTCCATGCTAGACAGCAGGTTCCAGCCAGCTCCAGCCAGCTCCAACGGACCTATTTCAGGACACAGCTGAGCCTGTCAACTAAACCGGGTTGTGCCTCTGGGAAAATGTATTTAAGAAGGGGTGAAAATTTTGCACAGGCAATGAGGAGTGAGGGAAAAAAAGTGAGGGACATACCTGCAATCACCAGTGTCAGAGAAGAAGGAAGGCGAGGAGGTGCTCCAGGCACCAGAGCAGAGATTCCCCTGAAGCCAGTGCAAGAGACCACAATGGAGCAAATATGCACATTACACCCAGCTCCTGTGCCAGAGCAGGTTCATCCTGAAAGGCTGCGGTCTCTGGAGAGACCTCACTCTGGAGCAGGGGAAGAGTGTGAGGTGGAAGGAGCTGCAGAGGTGAACTGTCACATTCCTCACCCCCTTCCACTGACTGGGGAGAGACAATGTAGAAGAGTCAGGAATGAACGAATGAAGTTAAGCCTGGGAAAAAGAGAGGGGCAAGGGAAAGGTGGTGTTTCAATTTGTCTTTGTTTGTCACTGTCCAAACCTATTTTAAGTGCAAAAACTGAAATCAGTTTCCCACCAGCTGAGTCTGTTTTGCCCATGACAGTGACTGGTAAGTGATTTTCCTGTCTTTATCTCAACCCACAAGGTTTTCCATCCTATTTTCTGCCCCTGTCCTGTTGAGGAGGGGGAGTGAGTGTGCAGCTGTATGGGCATCTGGCTGGCAGTTAATAACACTCCTCCAACTATTCTTTATTTTCCTTTATTTGGTAGTATACCTGACGCTGTTTTCCCAGCACAAACTTCTACGGAGATGTGAAAAAAATCTGTGTTAAGAATGGAAGAACATGGCGGGGTAGAATTATCTTCCTGGATGTGATTATGTCAGTATCATCTCGAGCTGAAATGTCAGCATAGCGTGTTAAAGAATAGTTTATAGGATGGTAAGTGTAAAATTTCTGCTGAGATTAACCTAAGTGTTCTGATGGAACTGAAAGGAAAAAAAAAACAACTGATTTATTAATTGTGCTGTATCATGTCTTCCTAAAATTGCCTCATGACTGGAACATGGTTAAAGTGGCAGCAATTTTTTGGAGACCTTTGTGCAAAATCTGAAAAACTGCAGCCATGTAAATTGTCATATTTAGTGAGCAAACTGACCTTAGGAGAGGGACTTGTAAACATAGGGATAAATGAGATATATGAGAGTGGAATCAGAATTACTTTAGTAACAGAACCATCTATTACAGTTCTGGAAGCATGTAAATTATGCTAATCAAGTTGATACACTTTTCTGGATTTCCAAAAGGCATTTAGTAAGATCCTTTCCCAAATACTCTTAAAGAAATTTAGCTGTGATAGCAAAGGTCCTCAGACAGATGAGCAATTTATTAAGCTATGGGAAACAAAAGAAGGCATTATTACCTAGTTTCCACAATCAAGAGACATCATAAATAAAGCTCATAGGAGTCTCTGCCAGAGACCGTTATATTCATAAATCATCTGGAAAGAGTTATATGACAGTTTGCTGATGATACTTACAGTAATAAAGACAAGGAATGAGTGTTAATAATTGTAAAAACAAAAGCTGCACAATACTAAAGGACTTGGAAATGAAATGGCATATAAATGAAATTATGTCCAAGTGAAGCAACTATGCAAAATATGAAATTCATATATATAATGATGTTTTCTGAGCCAAACATTAGTGTTTGAGAAGAGCTCTTCCAAATATGAGAAAGAAATCTACAAAAGTGTCACTTCAATACACTGTAGCAGTGAAGAAAAGCAAGTGAGATAGATGTTAGAAGTTGTTAGGAATGGGAAAAAACCCAATAATAATAATGATAATGATAATGATAATAATAATAATAATAATAAAGAATTCTGCTGCTCTATAAATCCATTAGGTACCTGCATCTTGAATTCTATTTGAATTTCTGCCTTCTTTTCTCCAGTAGCAAAGAAATAATATTCCATAATGTTGCTGTGTTTGGATAAAGGCTACAAGGATGAGCGAAGTTATCAAAGATGTTTCTATTTTATAAGAAATGACTACACATAGAAGGACTTTTCAAAAAAGATAACTGAGGGAAAAAGCAAAACCAATTTAAAAACCCGAGTTATATAAACATGTGTATAGGAAGTTATTTTTCACTGTCTTACTTATCCCATCATTGAATCAAACAAAACTAACACTTGTCAGGCTTAAAGCTAGCCAAAGTAGATAGTTTACAGAACACACAGGAAAGATGCTCATCTTATAAATAACATAGGCACTAAAAGTTGACATATACTCAAAAAGTGAATTGAGAAATGCAAGAAGAAAAATCTCTTTAGAGCTATTCAATACAAACCACCTCCACGGGCACAGACAGGACCTGACACACTGAAATGCAGGACCAAAATACTAGACTAGATCCCATACTGTCATTTATATGTTTATATATTAAGTTGGTAAACAAGCAGCATTTGTTATAATTGACTTGGCTCAGTGAGGAGTGAACTACCAAGCTTCCCACAGCTTCTGCATTAATAGATATACTTAATATCAATATTTAAATAAGATAAGTGCATGTAATTCTTTCTGCCTCTTCACTGAAACCAGACACAATGATCATTAACTACTTGGGGGATGATGAGTTTTGGGATAATGATCCTGAAAATATGTCTTTAAGAGCTATTATGACCAACGGGCTCACCACTAGTAATTGAATCTTTATGTAGATGAAGGTCTAATCTGAGACAAGAATTTCCTGTGTTTCATATTATGTTTCCCTGATACAGATCTTTATAAATCAAGACTTCTATTTAATATGCCTTCTGTGTGTTGGTACCACGTGACTCATGAAAAGACTGACTTGGCACCATGAGGCCAGCTGAGTAGTTCTATATTAAGAACTAAATACTAATCACAGAGTCGTTTTTATTGGAAGAGACCTTTAAGATCAAGTCCAGCTGTTAACCCAGCACTGCCAGGTCACCACTAAATCATGTCCCTCAGTATCACATCTACATGTCTTTTAAAAACCTCCAGGGACGGGGACTCCACCACTGCCCTGGGGCAAACTGTTCCAATGTCTGACAACCCTTTCAGTGAAGAAATTTTTCCTAATATCCAAGCTAATCCTTCTCTATCACAACTTGAGTCTGTTTCTTCTCATCCTATTGCGTGTTACTTGAGAGAATAGACTGACCTCCACCTCACTACAACCTCCTTTCAGGTAGTTGTAGAGAGTGATAAGGTCGTCCCTGAGCCTCTTTTTCTCCAGGCTAAACAACCCCAGTTCCCTCAGCTGCTCCTCATCAGACTTGTTATCCAGACTTGTCACCAGCTTCATTGCCCTTCTCTGGACACGCTCCAGCACCTCAATGTCCTTCTTGTAGTGAGAGCCCAAAACTGGACACGGTACTCAAGCTGTGGCCTCACCAGCGCCAAGTACAGGGAGACAATCACTTCCCTACTCCTGCTGACCACACTATTGCTGATACAAGCCAGGATGCTCTTGGCCTTCTTGGCCACCTGGGCACACTGCTGGCTCATATTCAGCTGGCTGTCGACCAGCACCCCCAGGTCCTTTTCTGCTGGGCAGCTTTCCAGCCACTCCTCCCCAAGCCTGGAGCGTTGCAGGGGGCAGTTGTGGCCCAAGTGCAGGACCCAGCACTTGGCCTTATTGAACTTCATATCACTGGCCTCAGGCCATCGATCCAGCCTGTCCAGATCCCTCTGTAGAGCCTCCTGACCTTCAGGCAGATCAGCACTACCTCCCAACTTAGTGTCATCTGCAAACTTACTGAGGGTGCACTCAATTCCCTCATCCAGATTGTTGATAAAGGTGTTAAAGAAGACATGCCCCAATACTGAGCCCTGAGGACCACCACTGGTGACCGGCCACCAGCTGGATTGAACTCCATTGACCACCGCTCTCTGGGCCCGGCCATCCAGCCAGTTTTTTATCCAGTGAAGTGTACATCCGTCCAGGCCATAGGCGGCCAGTTTCTGCAGAAGAATGTTATGAGAAACAGTGTCAAAGGCCTTACTAAAGTCCAGGTAAACAACACCTACAGCTCTTCCCTCATCCACTAAATGGGTCACCTTGTTGTAGAAGGAGATCAAGTTGGTGAAGCAGGACCTGCCCTTCATAAATGCATGCTGACTGGGTCTGATCACCTGACTATCCTGTACATGCTGTGTGTTGACACTCAGGATGATCCGGTCCATGACTTTCCCCAGCACTGAGGTCAGACTAACAGGCCTGTAGTTCCCTGGGTCCTCCTTTTGGCCTTTCCTGTAGAGTGGCATCACATTTGCTAACCTCCAGTCACCTGATACCTCCCCTGTTAGCCAAGAATGTTGGTAAATGATGGGAAGTGGCTTGGTGATACACTTCTATGACAAGTGGATGAGGGAAGGGCTCGTTACCTAGACTTTAGTAAAGCCTTTGACACTGTTTCCCACAACATTCTCCTGGTGAAACTGGCTGCACATGGCTTGGATGGGCACATGATTCGTTGGATCGAAATCTGGCTGGATGGCTGGGCCCAAAGAGTGGTGATGAATGGAGTTCAATTCAGTTGGTGGCCAGTCACAAGGGGTGTTCCTCAGGACTCAGTGTTGAGGCCTGTTGTCTTTAAAATCTTTATCAATGTTCTGGGTGAAGAGATTGAGTGTACCCTCAGTAAGTTTGCAGACGACGACAACATAGGCAGGAGGGTTGATCTGCTTGAGGTAGTCTCTGCAGAGGAATGTGGACAGGCCGCATTGATGGGCTTGAGGCCTGGATCGTGCACTTGGGCCACAACAACCCCCTGCAACGCTCCAGGCTTGGGGAGGAGTGGCTGGAAAGCTGCCCAGCAGAAAAGGACGTGGGGGTGCTGGTCGACAGCCAGCTGAATATGAGCCAGCAGTGTGCCCAGGTGGCCAAGAAGGCCAAGAGCATCCTGGCTTGTATCAGCAATAGTGTGGACAGCAGGAGTAGGGAAGTGATTGTCTCCCTGTACTTGGCGCTGGTGAGGCCACAGCTTGAGTACTATGTCCAGTTTTGGGCTCTCACTACAAGAAGGACATTGAGGTGCTGGAGCGTGTCCAGAGAAGGGCAATGAAGCTGGTGACAAGTCTGGATAACAAGTCTGATGAGGAGCAGCTGAGGGAACTGGGGTTGTTTAGCCTGGAGAAAAAGAGGCTCAGGGACGACCTTATCACTCTCTACAACTACCTGAAAGGAGGTTGTAGTGAGGTGGAGGTCGGTCTCTTCTCCCATGTTACAAATGGCAGGGTAAGAAGAAATGGCCTTTAAGTTGTGTCAGGAGAAATTTAGGTTAGATATCAGGAAAAATTTCTTTACACAGAGGGTGGTTAAGCATTGGAACAATTTGCCCCAGGGAGGTGGTGGAGTCCCCATCCCTGGAAGTGTTTAAAAGACATGTAGATGTGGTGCTGAGGGACATGGTTTACGGACCCTGGCAGTGCAGGGTGTACAGTTGGACTCGATGATCTTAAAGGTCTCTTCCAACCAGATGATTCTGTGATTCTGTAGACCAAGTTGGTCAAGCAGAACCTGCCTTTTATAAACCCATGCTGACCGGACCTGATCACCTGGTTGTGTAACCCTTGAAATAGTTTTATATATCTTTTGCCTCCCTAACACAGTAAATTAATCAGTGTAATTCTACTTGCTCAGCCTATACATACTTTGTAAAAAATTCTGTATGTTTATATATATATATGCCAAGAGGAAGGTTTAGTAAAATCTGTGTACCTGATGTACAGTTTGCAATGAATGAGTGATTTGTCACAGTTTCTCAGAAGTAAACATTATTTCCCTAAGGTGTAAGAAAATAAATCAAGAGACATGATATAGAAAGTGGCTGATTAAGGAAAACTTTCTCAGGTGGCTTCCTCAGAGATCATCACTTCTAAAGTAAGTTTAAAAGCAAGATTCCCTTGCTTTTAATGGATTTAATTCCCCTTAATTGGTTTAATAACGGTGATAAGCTATCACCAGCATATAGCATCTTGATGGCCCTTGGAAGTAAGCAAGGTAACACAGGCAACTTTTGCTTCATAATTTTGCACTGGCGTTTCATAACTGGGATGTTAATGACATTTTTAGTCCTAAAAAGAATTAACTTGTCAATGAAATTGAAAGTCTTTCCTTCAGTGGAAACTAAAGAGCTTGTTCTGATGTTTCATATATTTGCCAGTGTTTTGAATGCAACCAAAGAAAAGTGATTTTGTCAGCAGCCTGCATATCACTTACATAGATACAAAATAGAACAGGAATAAAATAAAAATCAAAACAGAATGAGAAAAAAGAGCTGACAAAAGAAATAGCACTAACATTATTTCCTCTCTGTCACCATTTACTTCGCCTTTCAGTACCCTGGGAAGATAAAAAGAAATGGGTTCTTTATCAATAACACTTGGCCATGAATTTTTGCTACATAACAGGAAACATGGCACTGTATTTGTACAGTACTAAATTGATTCAAGCTTTAGATTTTCCTCTGGGCACTTTTGTGAACAAGAAAGATTTTTTTTTCTCTTGTACTTGGACAATTGTTTATCAGAACTGCATTTCACCTTCTTTAAGAGGTTCAGAGGATAGGCATGCAGGACATGGGGAAAAACATGCCCCAGATACAAGCAACTGTCAGGTTGGAAGTCAAGAAAAGATTGTGTCTACTTCCAGATCAAATTCAGAGGAACCAGTAGGGTTTTTGGGGTCTACTCTGTAGCATGTCATATGGCTCTAGGCTCCTTTGAAATAGTTTTCACTTAATTACTTTTCCATTACTGTATGAAACGGGGCATTGGCACCCTGATTCCGCAGTCTGGTGGCTATCCTCTCTCTTTTGTTGTCATATTGATTACTTTTGGTATTCTCCACATAATTTTTGTGCTTGGATTTGGGTTTCTGGAGTGCGTGGGGGCTCCGATGGGGCTGAGGGGCTCCTGGAAGGAAGAGTCAGGGTAAGGCGGCTTACAAGCCTGGTGCCTGCATCTGCCTCCCTCTGCATGCAAGGTATGATTTGGAAGCGTCCCCTACGACTATGAGCTAAAGGGATACAAAATCCGATGAACTTCAGGACCCAAGGGAGCTATTGTGCCCAGTCCACCAGAGCCAAAGACTCAGGGGAGTCCTCCTGGCCCAGGCCCCAGCAGCCAGCCCAGCTCTGGGCCTTAGTGAGGCCAAGCAGGTACACCCGGTAACACACACACGTACTTACATGCATGCACACACAATCAAACCACAGTAAATTAACACAGACAGGAAAGCAGTGCCCTTAGAGGCACCACGTACCCGCAAACAGCATTCCCAATGTTGTGAATCATACCAATAGCCTGATCTGACCTTGAGAAGTGGGACCATGTGAACCTCATGAGGTTCAACAAGGGCAAGCGCAAGGTCCTGCATTTGGGTCAGGGCAGCCCTCAGTATCAATACAGGCTGGGGGATGCAAGGATTGAGAGTAGCCCTGGAGGTAATAACTTGAGGGTACTGATGGGTGAAAGGCTGGACATGAGCCAACAATGTGCACTCACAGCCCAGAAAGCCAACCATATCTTGAGCTGCATCAAAAAAACGGTGGCCCACAGCTCAGGGGTGGGGGGGTGGGTGGGGGATGGGTGGGGGGTGATTCTCCTCCTCTGCTCTACTCTGTGTCCAGCTCTGATATCTTCAGTATGGGAAAGGCATGGACCTGCTGGAATGGGTCCAGAGGAGGGCTATGAAAAGGATCAAGAGGGATGGAACACCAGGGGACCTACAGGAAAGATGGGGACAATCTTTCAGTGGACCCTGTTGCCACAGGATGAGGGGTAACCCTTTTAAACTAAAAGAGGGTAGATTTAGACTAGGTATAAATAAGAAATTCTTTACGGTGAGGTTAGTGAGACACTGGAACAGTTGCCCAGAGAGGTTGTAGACGTCCCATCCCTGGAAACATTAAAACTCTGATTAGACTGGGCTCTGAGCTATCTGATCGATTTGAAGATGTGCCTGCTCACTGCAGGGGGATTGGTCTAGATGACCTTTAAAGGTCCCTTCCAACCTAAACTATTCTATGATTATATGGTTCTATGATCCTGTTCTCACTGGGCTTCAAGGCTTACTAAACAGAGACCACACTCATGCACTCACAAATGGTGGCTGTCCCTGTCTTAGGATGCCTCCAATAGCTGCTCCCATTGTCCCCAGTATCCAGCTCCAGACCCATGGCCTCTGCAGTAATTGACTCCTGGACCTTATGGCATGACTCATGGACTAGCCCAGCTTACAATTGGGTAGCATCATGCCCACATAAATGGATCCTTCCAGAAGCTGGTCTTAGACCCTCAGCCTACCCAGTAGCTGGCCCCAGTCTCTCCAGCTGCCAGATCTCCCTCCTATATGCCTTTTTGATCCACAGCTTCAATCTCCTCAGCAGTCACTTAGACCACTCTTCCTACTTGCCAGCTAGTGCTGGCTTCATGCTTACTAGCAGGTCTCACACACACATGCACACACACACACACACACACACGCACACACGCACAGACACACAGGGTATACTCACATAGAAAAACACTTAGGAGAAGTTTGATAGAAGACTCAACCACCTGTGATGATCATATGCTGGGCTTATTCAAGTGTGCCAGATCAGCAACTTGTTTACACACTACTTCCTTTGGCCTTTCTCCCAAACATGCTGTAATAAACATCACAATCTCACAAGCCTTATCAAATATCCCAGAAAATGTTTCCTCTTTCTAATGAGGTTCAGGATAATCTTTTTTCCCCTTCTTATCAGTTACAAAACATCTGGATGAACCTTCTCAAGGTTTTGAGTTGTTCCATCCATGGTCTTCTCAGTCAGGCACCTGAGAGGTCTGGTCTTTGGTATTGTCTCTGTTATCTACGGCTCATTAGGGTCTATGCATCTGGGTGTTTAATGATTACTTCTCCTGTCTCTTTTCCTTGTCTTTTTTGTAGAGTACCCACTAACCAGATATCCTCACAAATTACACATCCTTACTTTCACATATTCCACTACATCCACGCACTGCACATATAATTTATTTGATTTTTCAGTTTAATTAGAGACTATTTCCTCAGTATTCACATCTTCGTGAGGACTTAGCAAACAAACTGTAGAAACAACTATCTCTGCACAACTTCCTCCATTTCAAAGCTTTACTGGTGAACCAAAGTCTCTGAAATGATTCCAGCAAAGGTTCCAGGAACACACTGTATCTAAATGTTGTAAATATCTGAATCAGTTGAAATATCTAACTGGAAGAAGGGCATAGTTCAGTGTGGTTTAATAGCTATGCACTAAGTAGCAGCTGATTGCCAACGGGTAAATTAGACTGTATGAAGGGATGTATGTTTCAAACATACATTTATACTGAGCCCTTATAGCCCCAAATGAGTGAGCTGTTTAAGCAGAAGGATTAAGTTCTGTTCAGCGGGGAAATTGAGTTTACAGATCTCTGCATGTTTAGATACTTTCCTAGAGAGAGATGGGTTCCTGAGTTTGGTCCCACTTTCCTGAAGAATGTTGTTGTAGTGGAAACGGACTGATCAACCATAAAACCCCATGATGTGTGTTGAACTGAAACCAACAATTATCTCATAGTCACTTAGAATCTCTTGCAGAACATTTTTTATGAATTAACATATGATTCATAAAATTGAGGTAAGGCAAATATCTCTTCTGAGATTATTGTGTACCAAGCAAAAGTTATTATCATGTTGTTTCTTCAAGTTAATTATGTTAACAACTCTAATTCTTTCAGAATATTTTCTTTTTCCTCACTATATCTACAAACTAGTAATCTTAAATTGCTAAAGGAATTGTAAACTTCACTAAAAGACAGCATCAAATAACTTAGCAATTTCTCTGGCTTGGAAGATATGCAGTGTAGAACAATTATCAGCAGAAGGACTCTTCTATTTGTCAAATTCTCATCTTTATCTCAGATGAGAGACATCTCTACAACATCAGATTAACAAATAAATTGTTAACTAGAGGCAGAGTGGATAGCTGCCTTCATTTAATTTTTCTTACTACTGCTGTGGATGGAAGGATTGATGTAGCAAATCCAATCTTGTTTTCCATACAGAACGGCCTGCCTAACCCTGGGAGTGAAAACTACAGAGAGCCTCAGAATTCGGCTATCTGTGAAGGACAAACAAGATAAAGGTAGCCATGGACTCCAGTTTTCAAAATGTTGTACTTTTTTTCATTGAGATCAGGTGCCCGTGGGGGCCATGCTGCCAGGTCCGTGCAGAATCCCCAGTGCCACAGGTATATGTCTGGCAGAGTCATGCCAGCCTTGCTGCTGATCGTTCCTCTCCAGTGTCTCTTATCACCGTTAAGATTTTCATATTTCTTATACTTCTTTTTGAGCTGACTCTTCTTGTGCTTCCAAAGTCCCTTCTTAATTCCCTGTTTGTCATCATCTTTGCTACCGTGTTGTTGGGGAATCCTATTCACACGCACAGTTACACCTATGTTCCTGTCTTGTCACCTCATATTTTGGCAAGGTGAGAATCGCTGTGAGCACCTCAAGAGCTGAATTATCTTGCACCTGCTATGAATACAAATTTGAACCCCCTTTTTTTCTCAATCACGTACATCATTAAGATTTTTTACATGAAACATAAAAGAAGAAAGAAAGTTGGGAGAAAGCTCTTATTTATATTGATGTTTAGAATAATAATATGCAATAATATGTATACCGAGGGCCTTATAGAATAACTTAATACTTTCATGTATTTTTTTTTTCTGATCTCTTGCAAAGTATACCACGGAAATATTTTGTGTTCTCAGTAAGCAAAGTTTAAACTTCAAATTTAAATGTTTATTCAAACAGAAATATGCAGTCAATTAATCTGCTTTTATGAAGTACATGCAAAAATAATTTTCCTTCACATTCTGCATTACTTTAAGATTTCTTGGAACCTAAAAGTGTCTGGACCCCGGGAACTCGTCATAAATTTAACAGTGACACATTTAGTTTAACTTCCCCTGTTGGAGCCTCCTCAGTTAACAAACATCTTCTAAGTCTTCCTAGAGCATACACCTTTGAGTTTCAAAATGTATGTTTTCAGTCCCACTAGAACACAGAACAAAGATCCCCTTTCACTTGGATGCAATTGAAAGATGTTTCCGTTCTTCCATCAACACGAGGAGTAGCCAGCCCGTGTAGCCAAAGAAATTTTTCCTTTGACTGTTGGCAGCAGGATAAAGATTCTAAGGAATACATTATCAGTAAACATAGTCTTTATTTTAGTTTTTTTTTCAGTTTGTGAATCATTATGTGAGATGTCAGTTGTGTATGTGAATGCACTACTGTTCTTGCTCTGAAAAGCATAATTTTGACAGAAAAAGAGTGTATTTCTCAGTCTGTATTTCAGAGCCTAACTTATAAACTGAAGCTTCCATGACAGAAATAAAGCTAAAAATATTCAAATGACATTTTAATGTAATTTATCATTTTAAGGCAATCCTATACAGACAAGATTCCTTGAAGTCAATGAGGAATCCAACTCCCACCTAAATGGTTACAATGTGAGATTTTCACACATCCTTGTGCCCTCTTGGGACTCCTTTTGCCATACTCTGGATTCCCCATTTCTAGAGGGGCACTTTAGCTCAAGGGTGTATGACTTTATTATAAGCCTGAAGATGGATTTGGGTTTCTACAGTCTCAGTTCTTTCACTTCTAAGAAGTTATACATTCTTTGAAAATAATCAGTCATAGTAATATAAAATCTTTTTCCTGCTATCTAAGTTCAGTGTTGTAAGATTTAATGAAACAAATAGTCATGAAAAATAGTACAGATATGTTGCTGACATTTTTACTTTAGAAAAACATTCCTACAACTGATGAACTCTACTTTCAGTGAAGAAAAAAAACTCGGTGAAGGTTTTGTTTCCCAAAGAGATGATATTTTGGATACAACCAACTGAGAAGTTCTCAAAGAAAAAAGTTTTCCACTTCTTTTAAGTGACCTCTACTCATAAACTATGTCTGTAAAACCCTGTCAGTGACTACTGTTTCACTTCAGATGCAATGATAAACGACATTGAAAGTGAGTTTCAGGATATATGGGAACTCTAAAGCTATGGAGTTTTTTTCACAATTGTATAACAGTTTAGTAAAAATACTTAAGATGTTGACATTGCAGCTGAGGTTAAGCCTTAACAGGCTCTATTTTCCTGAATTATACAAAGTCCAATTGGTTTGAATGCTCATGATTTGTATTGTGCCCTAACATAATAGGGTCTGAGGTCTGGGAGATAAAGAGTTGTTATCAATTTATATTGATCTAAGATAACTTACGAATCATTTTTTATCTCCTTTTTTTAATCTCTCCTCCTCATCATCATGGCTTGGCTTCGCGGACGAAGATTTGGGAAGGGCTTTGCCCACGCTTATTGCAAGCGCGTTGATGGCTGAAAAGGCCAATGCGGGATAGGCAAGACCGGTTGCAAAGAGCACACCGGAGGGTCTCCTTGGGTGGTATAGTCGAGGCACGGTTCTTTCTGTGCTGTCTTTTCTCCTCGAACCTGATTCTACACGTGCTCTCAAAGGAGACAGCAGCGTTATGTATGGTGTGTCTCCAAATCTCCCGATTGGAGGCCAGGGTGGACCACTGATGGTGGTCAATATGGCCTAGGCTGAGGTGTTGTTTCAGGGAGTCCTTATATCTCCTCTTTGGAGCTCTTCTCTTGCGGCAGCCGGTGGCAAGTTCACCATAGAACACGATCTTAGGGAGGCGGTGATCCGCCATCCTGGAGATGTGCCCTGCCCAACGCAGCTGCGTTTTCAGCAACATGGCCTCAATACTGGTGACGTCTGCCTGTTCAAGGACAGCAACATTAGCCACGTAGTCAGTCCAGTGGATGTTTAGGATTGTGCGAAGGCAGCGCTGATGGAAGCGTTCAAGGAGTCACAGATGGTGGCGGTAGATGACCCATGATTCAGACCCATACAGAAGAGTAGGCAGTACCACGGCTCTGTAGACACTGATCTTTGTACTTTTCTTCAGGTGTTTATTGCACCAGACTCTTTTATGGAGTTTTCCAAAAGCTCTGTTTGCCTTTGCTATTCTGTTGTCTATCTCTTTGTCGATCGTGGCATCTGAGGAGATGATGCTACCCAGATAGCTGAACTGCTGGACTGGCTGAAGCTCTGACTCGCCAATGGTGATGTGGGGATGATGGTAATCATCTTGTGGTGCTGGTTGGTAGAGAACTACTGTCTTCTTCAAGCTGACTTCCAGCCCAAAAAGCTCAGCCGCCTCTGCAAAGCAGGATGTTAAGCGCTGCAGAGCTGCTTCTGTGTGGGCAACAAGGGCGGCATCGTCAGCAAAAAGCAGCTCGCGGACAAGGTGATTCAGGGTCTTGGTGTGGGCCTTCAGTCGCCTTAGGTTGAAAAGGCTCCCATCGGTACGATATTGCATATAAATGCCGTCTTGTTCGTCGAGGTCTGCCGTGGCCCTTTGGAGCATCATGCTGAAGAAAACTGTGAATAAAGTTGGTGTGAGAACGCAACCTTGTTTCACACCATTGGCTATTGGGAAGGGCTCAGAGGGTGCATCGCCATATCTGACTTGGCCGCGCTGCCCCTCATGTAACAGGATAATCATTTTGAGGAACTTGGGGGGACATCCTAATCATTCCAAGATCTGCCACAGACCTTTTCTGCTCACAGTGTCAAAGGCTTTGGTGAGATCAACGAAAGTTACATAGAGACCCTTGTTCTGTTCCCTACACTTCTCTTGCAGTTGTCTAAGAACGAATACCATGTCTGTGGTACTTCTGTTGGCTCTGAAACCACACTGACTTTCAGGTAGAAGTTCTTCTGCGATAGCGGGTACCAATCTGTTCAATAGTATTCTTGTGAGAATTTTTCCAGCAATGGAGAGCAGAGTTATGCCTCGGTAGTTTGAGCAGTCTGACTTTACTCCTTTTTTCTTGTACAGGGTGATGATGATTGCATCACGGAGATCTGGTGGTAGTTCGCCTTGTTCCCAACAGCGCACAACTAGCTCGTGAAATTGAGCATGGAGCGTTTGGCCTCCATGTTTCCAGATTTCAGGCGGGATTCCGTCGACCCCAGCTGCCTTGCCGGTTTTCATCTGCTGTATGGCCTTAAGGGTCTCTCCCATAGTAGGGGCTATATCCAATTCATTTGTCACCGTTTGTTTTGGGATGAGCTGGATTCCTGAGTTTGGGACTACACGGTTGGCACTGAAGAGAGTTTGAAAGTGTTCAGACCATCGATTCAGGATGGAGGTTTTATCTGTGAGAAGCGTTTGGCCATCTGCGCTGAGTAGGGGGCTTTGAACTTGGTGTGTGGGTCCGTACGCTGCTTTCAGAGCCTCATAGAATCCTCTGTGGTCACCCAAATCTGCGCATAGTTGAGTCCTTTCTGCTAGGTTGAGCCACCACTTGTTCTGGATGTCTCGAAGTTTCTGTTGGAGTTTACTGCATGCAAGACGAAAGGCTGCTTTTCTTACATGGCAAGATGGCTGAGCGAGGTGTGCTTGGTGAGCAGATCTCTTCTTTGCCAGCAATTCCTGGATCTCTGGATTGTTTTCATCAAACCAGTCTTTGTTTTTCTTTGTGGAGAACCCTAAGAATTCTTCAGAGGACTGCAGGATGCTATTTTTAATATGTTGCCAAAGCGCTTCAGGAGAAGAGTCTATGGGATGGTCTTCAAGCCTAGTTTGAAGGTTTGCCTGGAAGCTGTCTCTCACTGCAGCTGTTTGAAGATTGTTAACTTTGAGCCTCCTCCTCAGAATGCCGCCCCTCTTAGGTTTGGGCTTAAAGTGGAGGTTAAGTTTGCAGCGCACCAGGCGGTGGTCTGTTTGACATTCTGCACTAGGCATCACTCGGGTGTGACAGACATCGCGAACGTTTCTCTGGCGCACCAAGATATAGTCAATGAGGTGCCAGTGTTTAGATCGAGGATGCATCCAGGTTGTCTTCAGGGTGTCTTTCTGCTGGAAGATAGTGTTGGTGATGGTAAGCTGCTGCTCAGCACAAAACTCTAGCAAGAGGCAACCGTTGTCATTGCAGTTTCCAACTCCATGCTTGCCTAGTACTCCTTTCCAGGCTTCAGAGTTCTTACCTACTCGGGCGTTGAAGTCACCAAGGATTATGATCTTATCATCCACAGGAACCTTTTGAGTAAGGCGGCGCAGATCGGTGTAGAATTTGTCTTTTTCTGTAGGGTCAGCTTGGAGAGTTGGGGCATATATGCTGAAGAGAACAACATGTTGCTTGTTGTGTAGCGGGAGGCGTAAGGAGATAATGCGATCGGAATGACCTGTTGGCAAATTTTCAAGTTCAGAGGCGATGGAGTTTTTAATCACGAAGCCAACTCCGGAATGATGACTTTCGGTTTTGGGTTTGCCTGACCAATACAGTGTGTAGCCGGCACCATGTTCTCTAAGGCTGCCTTCCTCATGAAGGCGAACTTCACTGAGAGCAGCAATGTCGATGTTGAGTCGTGACAGTTCGTGAGCAATTATAGCAGAACGGCGTTCAGGACGCCCACTGTCTGCTGTATCGAGCATGGTTCTGATGTTCCAACATGTGAGTGTCAATCTGGACACACCTTTGGAGACAGGTGTATGCCTTTGTCTCTTTGTCTTTGGTTGACCGCAACAGAAGATGCCTGTTGGCCGCGGCTAGCCAACCGGATTGGGAGGGGAGATGAGCTTTGGTTAGGCCACCTTTTCTAGGCCCCTCTCCATGTGGAGCAAGCAGTGCTCTCCTTGAAAAAGGCTGCTTGGTCATTCAGGATGCTGCCGAACGAGACTGTCATCTCCCGGGTCAGTCTCAAGCGACCAATGTCCTGAACCGCCTGCATGCAGGGTTGGGTCTGCGGCTTCCAGTGACATCTTTCCACCTGCCGTTTCGTCCCTTGCCTGTCGCTACAGGGCTTTGCAAACGTGAGTACACCCTTCAAGCCTGCGCGGTGGATTTTTTAGGTGAGGCGCAGCGTGCGCGAGACTGGCCCCACCCTTTACACCTGAGGTTCATCTGCCAGGGCCTAGCGAGCTTGGACGGTGACAGCGAAGTCCTCAGGTCGTAGGTTTGGTTAGAGTATCCTTCTCTTAGATGGATGGCCTTACAGGGCTAAACAAGCTCCATCTGTCCGGGTTTGGAGTTAGAGTTGTCCTTCTCCTAGGATGGTTGCCCGAAGGCTAGTGAGCCCATCCTGCCCGTGGACACACTTTGTCTGACCCTTCAGTTGAGACCTGTCTGGCTTGGGAGACCCTACCGGAGGCATATGCCACCACCAGCATAGCTCTCAACTTCGCAAGGGCACACAAGCTCTTTCCCCACGGCAAGGGGGTGTCCGTGAAAGAGATCTCTTCTAGTAACTGCTTTTTAATTTTTAAACTTTTTTTTTTGCAAAGTGAACAAAGGCTCCTGTACAGACAGATGGAAAAAGAAGTGTAGCTGGTTGAAATTTAAATTTAGTATATACATCACTGATTTAAGTAAATAACTTTATAATCACAATTTTACACAATTGAAACCAATAGATTAACACAAATTACTGGAAGAATTCTTGAATGCTTAAATAACTTTATTTCAGAATATCAAATGAATAATTCACCCTAGCTATTGGTAATGGTACATATTGCTTTGTCATTCTAACAAATGTAATCTAAATGCCATCTCTTCATCTGCCTTCATCATACGGATCTGTTTTGGTGACTGGCTGAACTAGACCCCCAAATTACACAGGCATTATAATAAACTGCGCATCAATAAACTTCCAGTCATGTTGAGCAAACCCAATTTATTTAGAAAAGTGCAGAACTAGAGTATAACTCCTAGCTTCATGTTTATTTTTATCTTAAATATAAAACTGTCATATCAGCACCTCATTTAAAGTTATTTTCTCTTTGCTCAAAAGAAATTTTGCTGTAATGGGGGTCTAAGAACACCTGCAATCAGCTTTAAACTGCTTACTGTTCTCTTCTGCGGATTAACCTTTTCTTTGGTTGGTTTGTTAAACAAACTTCAGGAAATCCAACAACCATGTTAATTTGGTTTGATTCTAAGAAGAACAGGACAACTCATTTTAATAGGTTCTTAGCTCTCTGTTAAAACCAAAGCTCCTCTGATTCTGGAAGGAGTGGATATGTAATATACATCAGTGGTGTTTGCTTTCTTCTGACTGGAGAAAGCCAGGCAAATCAGAGTATAAAATAAAAGGATGTGAATCACTGTGGTGGGCATCATCAGACACCTACACAACATAAAAAGGCTGGTTTACCAGAATTATATCCAACGCATCTGGGGCACCTGTTCAGTTCCTGTTTATGTTTCTGAAAAACCAGTCACTTCAAAACTACTGTTTTTTTAAAGTTAACTTCTAGCAGTATTTGAACATATGGTAGAAGCTCCTGTGAGAATGAATGCATAGTTAGATGACAGGTGAGAGGATGAAGACCTAAGTTAGAGAGAAATAGAAAATATATTTAAATACTATGCTGAGGGTCCAATCAATTCATTGACCAATATGCTGAGTATTCACACCAATCAAATTAATAAATAATATTATACATAAATAACTGAAGAATTATTATAATTCAAGAATGTGAGGTTTGGAGGACAGCTAGAGATAGTGATACCTTGCAGAAGACACTGTCCCTAGGGGGGAAGGGAACAAAAATAACCAGGCAGTACTGAGAATAATATTTTTGTTGGCATCTATCATAGAATCATCGAATAGTTTAGGTTGGAAGGGACCTTTAAAAGTCATATAGTTCAACCCCCTTGCAATGAGCAGGGACATCTTCAACTAGATCAAGTTGCTCAGAGCCCCCTCCAACCTGACCTTGAATGTTTCCAAGGATGGGGCTTCTATCAACTCTCTGTGTGTGCCAGTGTTTCACCATGCTCATCATAAAAAATTTCTTCCTTAAATCTAATCTAAATCTCTCCTCTTCTACTTTAAAACCATCACCCCTTGTCCTATTGCAACAGATCCTGACAAAAAGTTTCTCCCCATCTTTCCCGTAGGCCCTCTTTAAGTATGGAAAGGCTGCAATAAGGTCTCCCTGGAGGCTTCTCCATGCTGAACAACCCCAACTCTCTCAGCCTTTCCTCTAAACTAGTTATCATTCAGTTAATGGAACCCACATAACAGATGCTTTATTTAATGGTTATACATCTGTCCACTAACATGCACAAAAGAAAGAACATATCAGATGCACCAGACCAAGCAAACTAACAAGGGATGTTACATGAAAGGGAAAATGTTCAAAGGAGTGAAAGACTGATATCCACTAAAGACCTTGAATTCTTCTCACTCCCTCTCTTCTTAGTGGACAGCTAACCAGAAAATCCCAAGCCAAAATAGGTAGAGAGAGACCACCCCCAGAGGGTTGAATCAGAGGAGCTGAATCCTCATCTAGAAATGCCTCTCTCTTCTCAAGAGTGAATAATTCTTTCCACCTCATTGTGTCCTGCATTTAGATACCACAGAAGTATTTTAAAGCTCCACCCAGCTGCTAATTATAAATCCTTTATCAGCCCATAATAATGTTTCTGTCAATTAAAATCTTGCCTTGTCTGCAGAACTTGCTCTAACAAGTGATATTAGAGCGTATCTACTGGAATGACTAGACCAGGAGAAGCAAAGGCTTCCTGCATCCCACTATGTAGACCTTCAGATGCTTCCTTGGTCTTAGGAACTATTTATAGGACTTCTGGCTGGAACCAGACAAGATGTTTGTAGTGTTAAGAGGAGGCAAAAAAGAAGCAGCTTTCCATTGTGAATCCTTACCTTAGCTGATGATGCTTATGTCTTAAGACTTATTGTTATTGAAGTGATTGGCAACAATTTTTATATTTGTTTATTTGGATTATCCTTTAGTTCTGGATTCATTTAATGTATTTGGGGTGTCAGGTTTAAAGCATCTATCTAGATTCCTTCCAGAGTTACTGTTTTGAAGTAGACGTATCCAGAAGGGAGACAAGGACATCCTCTATATGGTCACCCTATAGCACAGAAGAATGCTATTAATTATAGGTGCTTATTTTGTGACGGAATGGATGTTCCTATGTCTTTCCATTGACCTTACAGGAAGTTTGATCCTCTATAGAGTCTTCTTGACTCCACTTATTCTAGATGGATATTAATGTCAGTTAACATGATATTGTCCCCATATTCCATTTTGCTCAATAGAAAGAAGTAGGAAGTTGTGCGTATTGAATCTGTATTGTACTTGAAGATCTTAATCAAACTATAGAGTGATTGGAACTTACAAATAACCTACATTTTTCCCTTTATTCCAATGCTGAGCAAAATAATAATCTCACATGCTATTATATATCCATGCTCATATGTTGCTTTAGAAACGAGAGATTTTGGGGAGAGGAGGGAACAATTTATGCAAATAATATTCTAATGTTGGATTTACGATTAAACAAAAATGTTTTAATCTATCTTTATGTGTTGTGTCTATTGGCTGGGGCATGTGAGTGATTCTATGTTTGACTGTCAATGATTACTCTTTTTAGACCAGAGGCTGGGCATTCATGACAAGCAAATAAATTTGTTGAACGTTCTGCAGTGTACCGTAAAGGACTGAAAAAGGGAAGGTGATGAGAATCAATGTCAAATGATTTTTTTTCCCCTCCAGGAAGTTAATGTATGTAAAATGTCCTTTTGGCTTGAATCTTTTTTTTTTTTTTTTTTTTTTTTTTTCCAGGTGCAGTCCTTATCTCTGTAGTGTAATAAGAGCAGAGGATAACCTGAACTGGAGAATTATTGCCTAATGTTTGAATGAGTAAGTCATATTATATGACCTTGTCTTTCAAACTACTCTGAGAATAGGAGACAAGGTCTGTTTCAGACAAAAGAGTCAGGATGCCAGAGACAGGATGCACCACTTGCTGTTCCATGTAATGACAGTTTTATTTTTAAATCAGAAAAGTAATCTACCAACCAGAAAGATAGATGTAAATGAAAGCAGTTCAAACATACTGTGGCCATGTATTACCCAAGAGAAGCCATCAGCAAGCACTGCCTTGTAGCTGGTACAGTTAAACTTCCAGTGGATAGGGGCTAATTGAGAGAAGTGTTACACTGTGCATTGGAAAGGGTGGATTGGTCCCATCAGGTGAAACAGCAAATGCTAAATCAGAACATTTATGATATCGAGTAAGCTTCTTAGATGTCAACAAATTCCTCTGGCAGCTAAACACGTAGGGACAGATGCAGAAAGGAAGGAAAGTCATGGCAAGGCCGTGAAATGTCAAATAAATTCAAACGTCCGGGCAATAACCACATAAATATAGATATTTCCCCATCTTAAAAAGTAGAAAAAGTACCTTTACTAGATCATATCTCTGGGTGGAAAGCTGGCATCCATTTACAGCAAGGTAATCTGAAAGTCTAAAGTAAAGTATAAGGGTTTGTGGTGTTAAGGACTGTTGAGGAAGTTATTTACACTTGCCTTGCCTAAGTAGCCTCATCTGTAAGTCATTTAGTCTCCTATTAAAAAAGACAGGACATACTTGCACACCCTGGAGCTGACCCCGTACATTACAGAAAGGGATGCTCTAGGGCTGAGACAGTGTCAGCATCATTGTCCTAAACAGAATTTTTCAGGTGGCATAGAATAACCTGCATCTGCCAACATACTTACCTGTCTTTTACCTAAAGTTAGAGAGACCTGCAAGACTATCACTTGAGATCCGGAGTACTGGGTTAGCCTAGTGTGCTTTACTTATGGATCATCAGTATAGATATTTTTTTCTAGAAAATTTTCACTTCCTAGTGTTTTTAAAAAAGTGAACCAGAATAGGTTTCCCTTGCAAAATAAAACAGATAAGATCAGAGAGCAGATCCAAAATATCTCCATCAACTTCACAGGGAATATGAATCTCATTTCACTTGAGTATATAAAAACTACAGCACAAGTCCTCCTAAACTTTACTGTAACTCAGTGAATCTGGCCAAACACTGTGTGTGTCTAAGTTACAAATAATTGCTGGATTAAAAAAAATACTTGCTTTTTATCGAATACATTTGTCACAGATTTTCAAGTATGTGATTATTGGCTGAAATGAGAAGTCATGCATGGTCAGATAAAACGTAGCAAATTCTTGAGAAAGTATCTGCAGCAAATTATTCTGTTTGACCCGAGTTTCATTTGTTATCCTGAGAGTGTACCTCTGGAAAGAAAAAAATAGGCTGAGACTACTATGATTACACATAAATAAGATATACATATATACATAAATAAGATATACATATATATACATAAGATATACACATATACATAAATAAGAATTCCCATTTAACACAATTAAGATTTTCCCAGCCAGATTTGGTCTTTTTCTTCCTTTTCAGTCCATCAAAACCCTGCATCGAAACCGCTCTCTAATACCTATACAAGAAACCAGAGAAGAATAATATGGAGATCAGTACCACCTGTGGTGGTATATTGTACTGCACCTGGGGACTTGAAGTGAAAGCATACACTGGAGATGAGACAAAGAACAGAAGCTGAAGATGTGCTCCACCTTCACACAAAGTTAGGCTTCAGGTGTAAGAAGACTGAGAGCTCTGTGTGCAGCATTTGCTTACCCTATACTAAGCACCTGATGCTAGTCCTTTCACTTTTCAGCTTTAAAAATTGCTTGCTGACTTACTAGGCTTGATCATCTCTTTCTATAAATTAACCTGTCATTGTTATTTTACTCAGTTTTAAACCCAGGACTTTGTCCAGATATTCTTTATCCACTTATTGATTTCATTGTAAAGGTTGTAGGAGAGCTTTTATAAATTAAAAAAAAAAAAAAAAAAAAAAAATCAATCTACCCTACAGTTTTTCCAAAACAATCTCACTATTTCCTAACAGCGAGAGTGTCTTTTTTCCAGACCCCATGCATGTTTTCTGACTCCATCTTCCTGAACATCTTCTGAAGTTGGTTTGTTTATCTTCTGTTAGAGCAGCAGCTGGTAAAATTTGGAAAAGAGATCTGTAATTAAGGAGAGAGTCAGAGAAAAAGATTCTAAACAGAAAATGACCACATCCCTCCTTCAGCAGTTTTGTCATGAAAAAATTAGGACTTTGAAAAAGAAAATTACCTCAATTAGTCCCAATTTTGGTACACAAACCTACCTACCAAGATATTTAAACAGTGAATAGAGCATCTTGCAACATTTGGTTTTGTTAAATGCTCAAGTGAATCCATTGTGTCTGAAAAACAGATTTTGTTCTGCTTATGTATCCAGGATGCCACCTTCTCAATTTTCAAAACAAACCCATGGTAACAGAATGTTTCCTCCAGATGGCAAAAATGTCTTTAATTCTGTCTCGCAAATAAATTACAGTACTTTAACCATGTTTGTTGCTAAAAGGGGTTGTTCCTTTTCTGGAACTGCAGCCTGGAAAGAGCTTTATTTTCTGTAACTGTGGATGAAGTTCTGGACTTAAACTCAGTAGACTCTTGTCATTGATTTGGGTGGAGTGAGAACTTGTCATATCATAAAAGAAGGAGAATATATGTGTCTATGCTGAATATGAGTGTATAAGAGTATATACTGAAAAGAACTCTGAGCTTCCTTTTTACAGGGGAAAATAAAATGTACGATAAAATCAATTAACCCAAAACTGAAGTGAGCTGCTGTGACTCATAGTTGGAAATAAGGATATTGTTTGGCTTTAGCTTAAAGGTAGCAGGCACGCATAAACATTTCTTCAATTATCTTAAAATATAAACAAGGAAAAAATCTTTTTGACTGCTGAAAAACTAAGTCTTCATGTATTGGAGGAACTGGCTCTGCTATGGGATCAGTAGTTGTGAAAATGCACAGGTAGGAATGAATTGTCTGTTTCACCCGTAAGAAGCTGTCTTCTTGAAAGTGGAGGCTGAGGGAGTGAACGTTTATGAGGGAAAGGAAAGCTTGTTTTGGAGAAGATCTGAGCAAACTGCATTTTCATAGCTGTGTACACTGCGTAGAGTGGGATTTGCAGCACCAAGCATGTTGAGCAGGAAGATGAACAATACATGCAGTAGGAAATGTGAAAAATAAATAAATAAATAAAGGCTGTAGATCTTTCTCACTTTCCTCTTGTTAGAGCAGAAGATATGGAAGTAGCTGACCTAAGGCTCAAGCTTGACTATGTCTAACCCAGGCTTTTCACTTCCAAGAAGAGGGCCCTGCACACCAGACCTTCACACACATGCTTTACCCCTTTTCTGCAGAAATTCTGCCATTCACTAAAAAGTCTTGTGTAGAGCCAGTGACAGGTTCCAAGAGATACAGTATTATTCTAATGATAAGGCAAACATTGCTACAGGAGAGAGAGAAAGAAATGTAAAGTTTTACCTTGCATTGCAAGGCATTCTGTGTTTTTAAATTCCTACCTTTAGCACGTTCTGCCATTCATGTCTCAGTACGTGTCTGGTACTAAAGAAGATAACGCCCCGTCAGTGCTTCATCCCCGTGAGTTTAGCAATCGCCTGTATAATGCACTTCTTGCCTAGTTCCTTACAATGTTTTTAGCAGTTGTTATTACAGCTGTACATTATACCCCAACCCTGCATATCAAAATAAATGAGAAAAGGAAAAGGAAAATTGCACTTATTTGTAGTGGAGCGAAGCGTTTTTTTGTTAGGGAAGCAAAATGTACCACCTGGTGTATGAAGGGTGGTTACAAATAGCAATATGCACACATACTCAGACCTCCTCCCCCACATACTCTCACTTCACCCACACACTGGCTGCTCAGTAAGTAATTGTATTTCATTAAATTCAGCTTCAACCGCTTGACTAAATCCTGATGCTCTTCCTCAGACAAAACTACTCTTTATTTCATAGTAATTCAACTTTCCTAAGACTGTGAGAATCTGTGCTTGTTTGTTTATCATTTAATGGTACAATGGAAATAACAAACCTTCTGTGAATACAGGAAAAGGCACTAACTGGCTGGATGGGGAATTTCCAAAGCTCATAGTATTATTGTGTGAATGTAGATTATATTGTGAGATTATTCAGGAGGTCTGTAAGCCCAAATACAGTAGTGATGATTGCCTACAAACTGTGCCAACAAATTCTATTTTGAACGTCAGGCAGGGTTTCCAGAACAGATCTTTCCTAATGAATGAGTCGTGACTGAAACACAGCCAGATCCACAAGCAGATTTAGGAGTGATAGCATGACATGTTACCACATAAAACATTTATGTGGCAAGCACCTAATGAAATTCATTAATTGAAGCTAAGCATTTAAGTTCTTGAGACAATTTCTAGTGTGCCTGGTAATGGGTATTCACTCAGCCAATAGTGAGCAAGATGACGTCTCAACCAGCCTGTAGGAAATAATGTTGCAGAAAAGTAGCAAAGCTCAGCCTGAAGCATTATAGGAAAAGCTGAATTAATTTAAAAACAAAACCTATTTCATTCATTCACACTCACACCGTCTTGCCCGTATACTCAAACCTACTAAAACCTATGTGTTTGAGTAGTCCATCTAGCATCCAAGGCATTTGTATTCAGATGGTTTGCGAAGGATTCCTCGCGATGACGCGGAAGGCAAGGGGTCCTGTCCTCCTTGAGCCTCCCCGCACTGTCTTGTGCGGGTTTGGATAGCGTTTTTTGTCCTCTAGGACAAAAGTCTTTCCGTTCTTTCACATCTGTGCCAGTAATGAGAATTTACTCACTGTCCTTTGTCTTTCAGTCTGTCGTGCTAAGTAGTTGCAAGTAAATATACTGGGATCCTCTCAATCAGGGGGGAAACAGCATATGACAATCTTGCAGCCATTCTTCTGACTGGTGTTTGTTTCTCCTAGTGCCTCATACATTACTGTTCAGAGAAACTGTTCAGTGTGTGCATATGTCAGTGTGTGATTATTTGTGAGTATTGAGATGGACTAGTTGATAAGTAGGGTAAGTGGCCTGGGAAACGTGTATTGAAATGGCCAGAAGTGGAGGCTGGACACTAGAGAAACAATTGAATCTGCCAGTTGATTACTGGAGGGACCAGGAGGACCAAGCCAGCTGGTGGGCTAACCATGGGGTCTAGGGTTCAACCGAGGGACCTATTTGCACAGGTGTGTGTCAGTACATGAGGCAACAGGAGGTGGGAGGATCTTGAGGCAACAGGAGGTGAGAGGCTTTCAAGGCAACTTGTTGGGTAGACTGAGAGTCTAAGACCAGTTACTGAGTGCATCCACAGTGAGTATGTGTGTGTGTAGGTCTGCACCAGCGTCTTGAGTGGGGCTGCAGCCTTGGGACTTCTATGCTCAAGTGGAGAGAATGGGATCCAGGGTCCAGTTCCACTGCAGACTGAGTGTCTAGACCGGTTACTGGAGGAATCCTTATTGTACATAGGTGCACATTTCCACTAAGACCTTTTCATCCTCAGGGACCAGAGAGGTGAAGTGGAGGAGGCCACAGGTGCTGCCTGCATTTGCCCAAGTGCTATTTTCTGCCTGTGCTAGCTGGTGTGACTGGCTGTGTCCCGTTGGGACTACATGCTCAGACTCATTACTGGCTGGAGCAATGAGCTGGGTGGAGCTACAGCCTCCACACCTCTATCAGGCTGCGGGGTTGGGCAGCTCCTAACAGAAAACAGTTCCTTTCCTTCTGTTTTTCTCTGCTCCTCCCAAAAGTGATCCCAGTCAGATTTCCATGTGCAAAATGCATAATATTGATGTTGCTATTAGCTAAAATCTTCTGGCATGATTAATTACCTCAGTTACCCAATATATGATATGCTAAAGAAAAACCATTTTAGGAAGTGCATAGTACCTGCCATATAAAATACAAAACCCTTTAAGCACTCTTTAGCTGGACAGATGAACATTGTGGCATACAAAATGATTAATTGTGTTTTAAAATGTGCACCAATATTTATATAGTGCAATAAGACAGCATAACAGTTTCTAGGAAAGTGAAAAATGGTTTCTGCCTTGAGGAGTTTATAGTCTAAACTTGGAGCTGACAAGGTAAGTGATTGCAAACAAGAGAGTACGAGAGTTACTATAAGAGGAAAGTTACATTTGCTATTTTTTCCCTTTTTTGTTTACACTTTTTCCTGTCTTTGGAGCAGTTCATAATTACTTAATCAGCATGAACTTAAAGCTGCTTTGTGATCAAGCAGCCACACTGAATAAGTGTGTGAAAAAGAGAGGATACGATAAAGAAAGGGATAGGGAGAAGCGCAGTACAAGAGGAAGGTAAAGAGAACAAAATAACTGGGTGGGTACAGAAACAGTCACGAAGAGCAAGATGTAAAGGAAGGACAAAAAAATGTTCAGTAAGGCAACAGAGAAGACCTGCTGCAGAACACCTGTAAGACTAGGTGAGCAATGACAAACCATCTGTTACACATCCAAGACCAAGATGCTGACATATCAATATGGTAGATATTTGGAAGTTTCTGGGACAAACCCCTGAGATGGTGGTAGGATAAGCCCTACTGGGATGTTAGCAGCCCGTTCTGGTTACTATTTTTGTTGGAGTACAGAGCCCTATAGAGGAAGTTAGAGCTTGCTCTTAGAAGTTAGAGTTAGTCTGTCTTGCTTCTCGATTTTGGGCAGTTCTGTAATCACATAATTTTTTTTGGACACCCCTATAGTAAAAAATTTTGAATATATACTCTGAATATATTTATATTTATTTATTTATAAATTATATACATTTACTGCTGTAATATTATAATATGCATATTATATAACATACAAAACTCTTAGAAATTAAAAAAAGCATAAGGTAAAGATGAAACAAACCCTCTGTCTTATTTTTTATTTTATTAATGATAAAAAAAATATTTTCTTCCTAAACCCCAATGGATTATGCACCACCTGGGGTGCAGGAATCCCAATTTGGAGACCACTGCCATGTATTTTCTTCCTGTTAAGGGTATATGGCAGTAATATACATTTCTGGGATAAGGTCTATCTACAGTTCTTTGCTCAAACAAATGTTTTATCTTCTGGAAGTATGCTTCGGTACTACCATTAGAACAGAGAAAGATAGTAGAACAGAGAAATTGCTCTTATAAGATGAGAAATGCTAATTCAGTGGGCTCCATTTCCTAGAAAAACTCCCTCATTAATTGAAATGTGTGTCTATAAGAATAGGTGAGGGCTCTGAGATAAGGTGGCCATTCAAAACTGGTGAGTAAAATGGGAGAAGCTTTTCATAAAACCCAGGCTGGAGCTAAATGTTGACAGCATTCAATCTCTACGAATGGTTAGATTCATAACCCAAACTGCCCTGTCTTGTTAGCAACTCATGACTCTGCTCTAGCTTCCAGTGATTTATGGTCAAGAAGAATCCACCTACTGTGGAAAGAATAGTAGGTATATTGTAATGCAAGTTTTGTGTCAGAAAAATGCCACAAATTTAGTAAGCTCAGAGACATATCTAGTTCTTTATCAGTGTTTAAAGAATAAGAGTGTACTTGGCATGCAGAATATTGACATTTATTTCTTTCTGCAAAATATATCCTGGTTGACACTGTGTTCCTGAAAAAGAAAATAAAAAGCAAATTAAAGTCACTGGACCAGGGGAAAAAATTACTACTTCAAGAGTAAGTCTGCTAGTATGAGCACAGGTTGATTAGAATGTATTAAAAAATCAAATTTAAAGTATATTTATAGTATTCTGGAAAGCCAAATTATTTAAGTTAAACTTGCAGTTTAAAACAAAATTACCATCTAACAATGAATGGCTTGGAAACAGTTATAAGGGAAAAACCAAGCAGTGAAGACCATGATTCAAGGTTATGGAAAAGCATTTTCTTGATTTCAATCACTGGCTTAGGAATAATATATGGAATTTATTAGCTGGACTGCACAGAGTCCAGAGAATTTAATAGAAGGTTGCCCAGAGAGGTTGTAGATTCTCCTTCTCTAGAGACTTTCAAAACCTGCCTGGAGGCGTTCCTGTGCAACCTGCTCTAAGTGAACCTGCTTTAGCAGGTGGGTTGGGCTAAATGATCCCCAGATATCTCTTCCAACACCTACCATACTGTGATCCTATGACTGCTATTAATTAAAAAAAAAAACCCAACAAGATCAATCAATCAGCTTTAATAACATCAGGAAGATATTATATACAGAAAGAAAAATATGAACAAGTTAATATAGAATCAGGACCGGTGCAGCGAGGTGAGTGTTTGGGGGGTGTACCCGAACGGCGGTCAGTGAAAAATAAGGGCTACCAAGCCGTTAACCCTCACAGAGCAGCTGTCACACGGCTGCAGCGGTGAAAAAGGGCAGGCAGTGGCGGGGCAGCCGTAGCGAGAGCAGCATCATCAGAAGGGGCAGCTGCAAAGAAACAGCAGTGGAGGGGCAGCAGGGTGGGGTGGGGCAGCACCAGGGAAGCTGCGGGCCGTGTGGCAGCAGTGGTGGAGCACGTGGTCCCGTCCATGCGCCGTTTTTAAGAAAGCACTGGGGCGTGCCAAAACTCCAGAGCCAATGAGATGTGCTGATATCATGGGAGGAATGCGCCGTTGGCTTTTTGATGTTAACTCCTATTTATCTTAAACCAGGACATAGATCTTTTGGTGTTCTCTAAAAACCTGTTGTCAAAAGGAAAACTTCAATATTTAATTCCATCACATTTGGAAGCGATGTCTTACGTTACTGTAACCCCTTCTTAACAGATGTTGCAAATTAGTCTATTGTACAACAGGATATAAACATTTCCCGCTTTCCTCTTTCATTAATGACAGATAATTATTGCAGGAAAAAAATCCTTAATGATCATGCTAATCAGCAAGATGGATTTTCGTGCACAGGAGTACAAACTTTGCTATCCTTCATGATGCCAGCATGTAATAAAAATTCCCAGGCCACTCAATGAAAAAGAACAATACCTTTCCCATGGATATTTTTCTAGTTGCTCTTCCAAGAATAAAAATACAGAGCAGTCCCTCTATCCATTGCACATGCTTCAGAAAAAGTTCAAGAAGAAATTAATCGTATAAGAATATTTCTTTGGTAAATCCTCCAAATCCTTAGCAATCAGCAGCACAGGGAATTCTTGAGCCAAAGTCGTATCTTCTTGTTTCGCATCTCTTGATGAACTTCTTTTTCTGTGACTCTTCTTTTTCATTCTAAGGGTTCCTTGGAATTCCTAAAGTGACTAAATGATTAACAGAAAAACAGATTTATTGAAAAAAATTTGGGAGAAAAAGGTTCACAGGAGTAGAGGAAGCGGTCAAGTAGCTCTGGACAATCAGATGGGATCTCTGCGCGGAACAAGATTAGTGAAAGGCTTGTGACTGATTTCCGGCACTAAAGCTAGCTGGCAGAACACAGTCCATATTATTACATACCATTAAACTCTCTTATCATTCAAAACAGGCTGCATGAATTTACCTGTGAGGAATAGATTCTGGCCTACCAAAATCCGTGATTCAAATCTAAATATTGTTTGGGAGAGTGTTTGGGCTCAGGCCAAGATCATGCAAAGGACCATACTAGAAAATTAAAAACTATACTAACAGTTTAACAGCTGATGAATCTCCAGTGCCCAAAAGTCTTCCCTGGGAATATCTAATTAACTATGAAAGGTGAAATCTGTGTGTTTCTGCTGGTGTTTTAAGTTCTGCAGGATTGTGTTAGACTAGAATTACGTGATCTTTTCAGCATGTCAGTTGCTGTTAGTAAAAAACTTGTAATCTTGAGGGTGGAGACTTGAATTATAGTGGAAATTTCTTCATCTTAGGAAAAGCCTTGCTGTCTCTATTAGAAGTCACTTGTGTGTACTGAAGAGATGATAGAACTAAGCCTTCAGGAAAAAATAATTGCCCATTAGGACACATAGAATGACACGGGAGAAAATTGTTCAGCCATTCAAACATGGTTACATCTGCTCTCATCAGGATCTGCAGAGATGTCAGGGAACATTTGTTACTAGTGGTACTGAAGGAGGTTGATCCATCCTTGTGAAAGAGACAGGCTGATCTTTCTCTCTTGTCCAAAGGAGATCATTAACTACAATAATAATCCTGACTGCTTAGGTTAGCCATTCTTTTCCATTTACTCTTTTCATGTAGAAGAATCTAGATCTTGATTTCTGCTGAACACAAATGTTCCCAAGTCAGCATTTATGAAATCCTTAGGAAAGACAATGCGATCAAGACAGGTTCATTGTTGTGAAATAGGCGATGAGGCCTTCCTGCCAATAAGCTTAGTGTAAAATTCCTCACTCATTAGGTCATATAGATTAACAACTGAAACCTTACTTCAGCCCATTACAATATTACATCTTCTAAAGGAAATAATATTGATTACCTCGTTTCAGGAATTTTTCCATGCTACAAAACTTAGGGTTTTTCTCTAATAGCCAGCGATAATTACAAAGTTGTTATGTTCTGCATTGCCAGGACACTGCATGATGTTTCTTTATACTACAACACTGCTAACTTTGATGTCTAGTAGATGTATATAAATAGAAAGGACAGACAGTCCTATCTCCAGTTTATTGGGCAGTTCAGTGAATTCTGTGTCCACTGTGCCTGGGTGAATCCCAGTGCTGCTCTTTGCAAGACCAAGCCTGTATCAAGCCTATTCTTGAAGTCAATGAAGCTTCAAATCAATATATGGGTTTTCTGAGGTGAATCCCCTTGCATGATCGGTCCATAGTACTGTGTGTAACTTTGACCGTACAGTTGCAAATAACCTTGTACTGAAAATTACCTTTCAGTGGCTTGCTGACTGATTACAGTTCATCAAATCCTAATGCATTTAAATTGATATAAGAATGAGAAATCAGTGGAAGGTTTTTGACATATTCTGGTTTTGTTGAAGTATGTTACTAAGCAGAAAAATAATGTATAATATTTTGAATCAGTAACTCTCATTATTCATTTCCTGTTTCTAGTCCCTATATGACTTCTCTTTTTCCTTAAAAATATCCTGATAAAAATCTGAATCTCTTCAATATTAGAAAAACTTGGTGCTGATGTAAGAATAAATGAGCACTAGTATCTATCAGCTTTTGCAGACAATTTAATTGATGTCATGCATTTCATAACAAGTCTGACTTTTTGCAACTGGCATCTGTATTACTTACAACTGACTGCAAGAGAGTTGCAAGTAGTGTTGTGCTTTCATTTACACTCACATTGCACTTAAAAGCATTGCAAATTGAGTTAAGGCTAGGCCCTGGCCTAAGGTTAGGCTAACCAAAAAAAAAAAGGATGAGAAATTACTGGGCATGATGTGACTTGCTGGCCAAACATGAGAAATAACAGCAGAGCAAGGCCATCTAGTTGCTGATGCTAGCCAAGGTGACCTAGCCATGTTCTCCTCTTTAAATAGTCATTGTTAAGTCATGGCCTCAGGATAGTAGTATAATGACCTACTAAGGAGCCCATAAAGGATGCAGGACCCTAAGCTGCCAGTCTCTGCAACATCTAACTTGCACAAAGGTAGAAGAATCAGGGAACTGCCCCAGGAGGTGGCTCCAGTTCCAGATGCAGCCCTATGACCACATCTGTCAGAGTTAGGTTCTGCTTTCTCTTTTGCTTTATTTTACTATTATCTTCCACCTGTTACCTGTCAGAGTCTTCTCTGCTAAAATGCAGGATGCTTCATGCTGTTCATAAACTTATGTTATAACAGCAATTATAGATGATGAGCTAACACCTAAGGTGTTCGACCTTATCTAGACTTATTTTATTGACTAACATATTAATACTTCATGATTATCCTACTTAGTGATTACATAAGAAAGATTATACCTGACACTTCAATTCTGTAGACTATTCGTAAGGCACTACTTCTGCATGTTTGTCATGCTATAGAAGAATTCATCTATTGATTCTTGTCTCAGTCTTTTACAATAATTTTCTGTAAGAGCTCAATGATTCACACTGTTTGGAGACTTGGTTTCTGTGTTCAGGGAAATCATAAAAAATTATTATCATTACATTTTGACTTACTGATTGTTTTTGCAAAATTATAGTTTTGTCTTTTATATTTACAGGCTCATGGAGAAGGCATTATGTCTGCATTTGAAAGCCATCTACCTACTTTATAATACACACTATCTCTATTTTGTAAGGGCTATGTTCTGCAAAATGCTAAATACTTTGTATCTGATCCTGCAGAGCACTGACATGCCTCAAACATCACACTGAAATCAAGGAGATGTCTCAAACATAGAGAGATAAGGACATGTTTAAGTGGCCAGTCTACAAAATTTGTGGATAAAATATACAGGAATATTATCAGGACTGGAGATGGTTTTAAGCCAAACTTCCCAGATCCAGAACAAAATATTACTTTGTATTTCAAAATATTATTTTACAAAAGTCCTTGATGACTGCATCCATGGCTTTAAAGCTTGATCTACCACAATGATAAAATCCAGCCAGAAAGCTTAAGTACTTAGACAAATTTCCTTGAGATCTGTGGTATGTATGTCAAAGAGTTTGGCCTAAACTTGTCTTTAATTACTTTACATAAGAACTCAGCTATGCAGCAGAGTGTACTCCTATGGTCTCAGAGAAGCTCAGGCAATTAACACTTAATACCAACTGTTTGGAGTAATTTTATCTGTTCCATGCTGCTCAGTGATCTGGATATCTCTGCCTATGCTTGTCACACATTATGCAATACCAGTCTGTTTGCTCCCTTGACAGCTTTAGCATGATCCTTTTCACAACAAAATAATCTCTTTTCCTCTTTCCAGTAGTTAACTTGAAAATAATTTATTTTTCACAGACTCTTTAGAGAGTTTTTACATCAGTAGACATTAACTCATATAGGAACACCAGCTCCAGTGGACTTACATAGGTGAGGAACCAACTACCAGTGTAAGGACATCAATACCTTCTCCATAATTTGCCTGTAGCTAAAGCAGTGAAACTGTTGCCAGTTGTTGTAGAATAATAACTGAAATTTTAAAAATATTTTATTTACTGAAAAATTCTCAACTACAATTTACTGGTGTTGTGTTTATTAGCCTTGAATCTCAAGAGACAAGCGATGATATGACAAGTTCTGTGCAAAAAGGTACATATGATTGAGAACGTGTAGATACAGATTTGGTTGCTTTGTAAGCTTTTGCAGTTCACCTCTTTACCAGCATTATCTTTCAAAGTTTGGATCACTATTAAGTTTACATTATTAAAGATGACAGATGAGCACTACATGAGATTAATGACCTTGGCACATGTCAAGTCCCAAATTTACCCAGTTTATCTTCTAAAATAGTATATAAAATTGAGTCTAGCACTCTTCAGTTCTTCCTCAAGAGAAAAGATAAAAAGCATATGTTTGTAACAAGCAAGATCTGCCTCTGCTCATTTAAACCTGTGGTGTTTTATGTAGTTTCATGTACAGTCCTTTCTACATGGCCTAAATACTGGCAACCATCCTCCATGTGTTTATATGAAGAGGGGGTTGATATAAAGCTTGTTTCTCTCAATATATTTACACGTTCAGGCTTGCAAATCTGTAAAGTATGCACTCGAGGGTCAGTGCATCCAAAAGTAGTGCTGGCTGAAGTTTGCACACCATTGGAGGGCCAGGTGAGGCACCAGCAAAACTCAGCTAAGACTGGAAACTTTTATTCCAGGTCTTGAAAAGTGATAACAGTGTGTAGGTGGGGGGTATAATGAAAACTGAGGCACAGTCAGGAATGTGCCAATCAAAACCCTTTGATCCATTTAGCTCGTTTTTGGGAAATAGGTGCCATTCATTGGTTATGAATAGTATTAAAATTTTACTGCTGATAAGCCATAAAACTGTGGAAAATGTAGGGCTGCTTTACTATTAGTGCATCTCTAACTTCTTCCTTCAGAGAAATGCAATAAAAGGGATGAAGGGGTTAGAGAGACTGATTTATTAGAGATTAATAAAAGATTTATGTATGCATATATTGACTAAATAATGATTAAGAATATGATGCTAACACCAGAAAATGCTGCCTAGCAAACAATCCTGTAATGGCAGAAAATAGGACTAGATATATTATTATTTATTAATTGTGTTGCAGTTGTGCCTAGTAGGTCCTATTATGTTATCTACAACACAAACACCTGGTAGGAGACAGTGGGAACAAGGAGGAGGAGGAAATACCTCCAGGGTCACACAGCATGGCAGTAACCGAGCTAGCAGTGGAAGTCCAGAGCCCGATTCAAGACTGCTGAATTTAGCAGTTGCACTGGTAATTTCCCTGAAACGTACCTCTGTTTCGGATCCAGTGAGCATAACGAACATTATTTCAGAAATGTGGTCTAGTTTTCAGTGTGTTGAGATGGGTCCATTTGTACCTGTCAACAATCCTGTAACACTCCTATATAAAAGGTAAAACTAACCTTCCAACTAACAAGATACAGACAGTATTAGAGAATGAACGTGCTCATTATCCATGCTAATTGGCTCCACAAGTGAGTATCAAACTACAGCAAATGGAGAACCAATTTTGTGTTGCTAAAGGTTTTCATGGCAGTGTATTTCAGATGTGAAAATAATGGGTTTACTTGCAGCACCCCAGCCCTTTCCACAATGATATTGAACTCTGTTTTCTCTCCTTCTCACATACTTACATATAATGAAATGTAAGCTTTTTTGAACACCGTCTTCTGATTGTTCTGATTTATATAACACTAAGCTTGCTGTGGTCATCACAGATCCTCCTGTTGAAGCCAGCCCCATCTGGACTCCCAGCTGGCTCATCACCATGGTGAAACCTGACTTTCAATGCAGCCAACAAAACTCTCTTCCAGCCCTTGTACTTGTCAGGAGCCATCAGCTGCAGAAGAGAGGTCAAGTCTGGACCACCATCGAGATGTAAACAAAGCCAAGATGGACCCACTGTGCAAAGAAGGGAAGCAGCCCTCACCATCCGCTGCTGCAGGCACCACTCATCTCCATGACACAATGCCTTGGGTGTCTCAGATAATCAGAACCGAAGGTGAACCTTTGGACAATTAAATATTTGCCTGTGGTTTAAAAGGACTGACACAGGAACAAACACATTATCTAAAACAAGAGTTTTCATGCATGTTATTTCTTTGCAGGCCAATCCAACACAGACAGGCTTAGAGTTTAAGCTTTTTATCCTTACAATTAGGCTTTATTGTCCCACAAGATCTATGCCATAACCTCTCCTAAAGAAGTAATGGATGGCTTGCCTGCTGCTAATCTGAAAATAATGTTTTTCTAGTACAGAAAATTCAGAAGTAATTTCTGCTGAGAGTGGAAAGAATAATTTATCCGCAAGACAGATGTTTAGAGAGCCTTAGAGTAAACACCAGTGCCATCTGGATGACATGTCACCCTGTTTTCCAGATGGAAAATTGCTACTTAATACTGGCTATGGGCAGAGTTGTGTAAAAATACCATAAAATTTCAAATTAAACAGTGTTGGAAAATCCATTTAAACTACCAGTAACTACTTCACCATTTCCAGGAGTCTGAAGAAAAAAAAAATCTGTATGAAAATTAGCAGAACTTGCTGTGATAACAGAACATGACTCTGTATTCATAAGTTATCAAATTCCTGAAGAACCTTTTCTTTCAACTAAGAGATTTTTAAATGTGTTAAGTGAAAATATCGCTGAAGAAAGTGCAGCGTGTATTTTTCCTTCTGTCAGGTGCTGTGATTGCTACCCCTCATTTTTCTAATAAGAACAGGAACAATGTTGCTTAAGAATAATGTCTAGATAAGAAAACCTATTATTTCTTGGAAGATAAGATTTTGAGATTAGCTCAGATCTAGATTTAAGGCTCTACCAAAAGAGTTATGCGTGTTACTTAACAGGAGATTTGGAAAAGAGAACATGTAGGTTCTTTCATCCACTGTTTTTTCAACACTCAGTTAAATCATGGAGGAAGAATAAATATTTTGCTACTGATCCTGTTGACACAGCCAACACCTACAGTGAATGCTGAAGTATTTTTCTAGCCTTTCCCAAAAGTAACACCCAGAAAAACAGTTTCTAGGAACAACAGTCCAAACTTGCTCTGATTCAGTTTTTTTGGAATACAAGAGGACCCTGTCATAGTGGCAGGGAATGAAGTGAAGCTCTTGTAAAGCTGAGAACGAAAGTCCCCAGGTGCTCCTTGGCTCAGAGACACATTTCTGTTTACAGTGGCTTCTCATTTCCAGGGACTGAGCTTTGTGTAAACACAGCACTGGCTGTGCGGTGAGGCTCCAGTGTGTGGCTAAGGACAGCATCTCCTTCCTTCCCTTTCCCCACGCCCTGCAGACCAGTGGCCAGCACAGCCTCCCCCTGCTTCCTGCTCTGCACCCCCCTGAACCTCTAGCGAGAGCCTCTGTAGACCCCCGCCGCCAGCATCTGTGCTGCCATCCGGCTGCTTCCCGCACCGTCTGCTGCTCCGTCTGCCACCTTCCACCAGAGTGGGGAGATCTTCTTCCAAATAAATTTAGGGCAGCCTGATTTGTAAACATGGAGACTTTTTTTCTTTTTCCAGTACAGAAGATTACCCCTAGAAAATTCTTCCTTTACTGTAAAAGGAGAACAGTGCTGAAAACACACCACTAGACGCTCACCTATACCTTGGCAAGTATATAACTTCTGCAGAGGGATATATCCACTGACAACCCAGACTGTACAGCTGGCTAGTTATGAGCTACTGACAGAAATCATGCTCTCTATGTCTGTGTTTGGTAGCAAGATGACTGTAACTTCCTCCTCAAGCCCCATTTAAATGCTACGTATAGAAAGAGAATTCTCATTGGCTTTTCATTTAGGAAAACATGAGGGGTGTATTAAATTAAAACCAATTGATGTAAAGGTTTTTGCTGCTGAACAATAGTTATATTATGAAAGAAAGAACTATTAGAACCAGAAAACATCAGAAAATTTGAGTTGGTCCCATGCTTGAAAGCTGACTAGTAGGGCATAATGGACATTAATTGCCCCTGCTAACTTCTGCTGCAGATTTGCTGAGTTTAAAAGCATAACAACTGTAATAAAAACAGTTATGCAATATTTCCTAACTGCCCACAAGGCAATCTCAGATCATGACTGAAAAGCTGTGCCACATTCTCTCTTTATTTTGCTTATTCTCATGCAGATTCTGCAGGGTAAATTTCCTTTTGCTACCTCTTATACGCTCATGTTGCCATCGGGTAGATACTTGTCCGTACATGGTTGCCTCTTGCTCTGCATATTCATTGGTAAAAGACTTTTCTACATTGTTTTTTCTAAGAGTTACAACAGCATTTCAACACTTATCTGTGGGTACTTCTATTGTTCGTATTGATGACTGAATTACAATTTTGTCCACTGTTTCTGTAATCTATATTAATCTGGATAATAGTTGCTTTTGTTAGAATTACTGCCTTGAAGTCAATGACTCACAGTAGCTGAAAAAACATCTAAAGTTCTGTGTCTTTTGGTTCACATTTCAGAATAACATGGCATTGATTTTGTTTGTAAAAAATGTCCTGAACTCAATGTGAAAGTATCTGAATTGGAGGAGAATTGAGCCACGTAAGCCGGTTCAAACGCAGCAGTGAGTCATAGAGCTTATTCCATCATGACAGTCCCCCCAGTACAACACATTTTCCTCCTCTTCTTTGCCACAGCCTGAAGAATGTGACCTACCTGAGACCAGCATGTTATATGCCTTTTAATGCACAAGCAGGCTTGTGACTTAGGCAAAATGCTTCATTTTCTCTGAACACAGATGTAGGCATGTTAAATTGATTGACTCATCTGTGTTGCTTCTTGGTTAACTTGCTGAACTCCAGGGTACATAAACTCCACCTGTCCTCTAAGAGACTTCCTTCCCTGAAGGGTGAATTCCCTTGAACAGTCAGACACTTCCTTTGCCGGGGGTATTTTAATTTTCCCAGCTCCATTGTAGATCATAACATAAGTCACATTATCAACGTGGCCTGAATTTGCTAGCATGTGACTAGAGTGTACTCAGCATTAGGCTTCAGATTTGGACCGATATTTAAATCAAACATGGGATTTTGGACTGTATTACTAAGGTATTCTGTAACTTCCAGTGGTCTCTTGTTTTTTCCAAATGTAATATTCACCTTGCTTTTCCTTCCGTTGCCAGATGACCGTTCAGCGTTATGATCATTTATAGTGTAACAGTTATCACGTAATAATTCCTGAAAATTCAAGTAAACAGTCAGAAAAACTTTAAACACTTCCCTGAGCAGCTTAAAGCCCAACTGGAGACAGAACTAGAAAAGGCTTAGAACAAGAACTTTTAAAACCAGGCACAAGGTGCCATAGTAGAGTTGTGTTAGTAAGAGGAAGATTTAAATGTTAGCAGCTTCTGTATAAATTGGAGGTGATTACATTATGCCAGGTATAAACTTTCCCACTAAAATAACAGAAACCTGCATAAACAAAATCCATTTAAAAAATAGCTGGTGACCTTATTAAATGGTTGCCTAAGGTTTAGAACTAAAGATTTAGATACAGAAAGCTGTTCTCAAAAGACAGCATATCCTGCAATTTCTGCATTGATATAACGCCTCTGTTGGTTAACCTTTATAACGATGTGAATTTATACCCGAGTTTTGTAGAAAACTCAAATCAGGAGTGTCTTAGTGTAATTATGTGGCATAGATGGACAGGTTTTCCTTGAACAAGCAGCTGAATGCTTAAGTAAAGGGATATCCCTGTCATGTTTTCCACCAAATATCTCCACGCATATGGTAATTCAAAGTAATCCAGACTACAGCTTGGAATCCAAGTTAGTGACCTTAGAGGTAGAAACCCAAAACTTGTGGGCAGCGGAAAAAGTTTTGTCTTTCAAGACAAGATCTTCTGGAATACAGATCTCTGAGGGCATGTTGTTTGCCTCAGCCGTCTGATCCCTCAACGGTGAGCTGAAGAGGGGAGCCCTGTGCTCTTACAGTAATTGTGGCATCACTGTCAACGATGTGTTTCAGAGCACAGAAAAGGTGCCCAATCCATTACTTGCAATTGTCTCTATCTCCTGCTGCTCTTCATACAAAAGACTTTCCCAAATTATTTTGCACTTACCGCTCCCACTATAAGCTTTCTTTAGCGTTCCAGTCCTGCCTCTCAGCAGTATAAATGGTGTTTTAGTGTCATAAAGCTGTAACTATACTGTCTTAGATGTGGCTTATAATTTGAATTTAATGTAAAAAGTCTACTTTCAAAATGCTCTTAGCAATAAATTCTTACATTCCAGGGAACAAGTAATTAGAACAAGTGGAGAACTGATTGCACTTGTTTTTAAATCATGCTTTTAGTTCTTGTTTTCATAAGGCAAACAGTGAGGAAAACACTGCCGAGTGGGGTTCACTGGAGGACAGACGTAGAATCAAGGCTGCTCAGACTTGAGAGAAGAGGTTAGTTTTCAAGGAAAGATGAAATCCATTCTTCATGTAGCATTTATATCCCATGAGCCAGGTTTTGTCCTGGATTCAAATTAAAGCAAAACCTCCAGGCAGAATATATATTCTAACCTCTGAATTTCACTTATTCTGTATCAAAACCAGAAATCAGCTTCCCAAATGTTCTTCAAAGAGTTATAAATATTTTGGTTACCTGAATTCACTTTTGAATGCATAGTGAAATACAAAAATTTTCACATGATTCTTACAGGAGCTTCTGAACTGCACTGAAATTTTTGTGAGCAACTGTAACTTCAGTGGTTCCAGCTATTAACTGAGGATAATGCTTACTGAGCTGGCATGGAGGCTACCTGAATCAGTCGCTTTCTTGAAATGGCTTTGAGATTCCAATCACAAAGTGTGCAGAAAGAGTATGGAATATGTTTTGAAAGAACATAAAGGGGCTTAACATCTGGTTATTTCTATTGGAGATGCTACATGTGTAAACAATATATTAAACTTCCTTATATCACATAAGGAAATACTTGGGATGGAAACCAAACAAATTCATTCCAGATTGCTAATACTTGTCAATTTTAGCTCATATTTCTTAGCAGTGAACACATTATTATAGAGATGGTTGATTGGAATGTATAAAATATTTCAAACCGTCTTCCTGCTGAAGAGCTTTAAATAAATACAGATTTTTTTTTTACTGTAATATATAATGTAAAAATAATAGATTATTTAATGAAGCTGTATATTGCTCCTTCCAGAAATATTGGTGAAAGAATATTAGAGTTTTTTATTATGTTTTACTTCCTTGTTTCTTAAAGATATGCAAACTTAATTAACCTGAAAGTTTAATATTTTTAAATTTTATTGCTTCACTTCTACATTGTATTAGAAGAAATTTTAGGCAGTATATAATTGTCATAGTTTGAGCCCTCCCAGCCGTCAATAAAGTACCATGCAGCTGCTCACTCACTTCTAACACCCCTCTGGTGGGATGGGGAGGAGAAAATATAAGAAAAGTCTTGAGGGTCGAGACAAAGAACAGGGTGACCACAATCACCCATTAAGGTCACAGGTGAAAAACAGAATGGACTTGCCAATGTTGGTGAAATAACCATGGGCGTTTTTGTTGCTGTAATTGTGGTGGAAGGATGGGAGGTGAAATGTGTTGGGTTTGTGTCTGGCGTGGTTTTGGTAGCACGGGAGAGAGCTACTAGCCTGACTCCTGTAACAAGCTCCAAAAAGCTCCCCTGGCTCCAAGACAGAGCCAGGTGGCCAAGGGTGAGCCTGGCCAAGGCTGAGCCAATCAGTGCCTCATTTAAGAAGGGAAAACCTGTTGGGCAAGTTCCTTTGTTTTGGGAGCTCTTTTGTTTTGGAGGAGTGGGAGGTAGAAGAGACAACTATGAGGACACCAAGGTCAGTGAGGAAGGAGAGGGGGAGTCATGGCAGGGCAGCCAATCCCCTTCAGCCTGTGGTGAGATGGCAGGCTGACTCCCTGCAGACCATAGAGGTTATTGGTGGAGCAGAATCCTGACTGCAACCTATGGAGCACCCCATGCTGGAGCAGGAGGCGAAGAAGGTCATGACTCTGAGAGAAGACTGCACTGAAGCAGTCTGTCACCGGGAGAACTGCAGCCTGCGAAAGAGATCCATGCTAGTTGGAAAAGTTCATGGAGGACTGTCTCCTGTGGGAGGGATACCGTATTGTTGCATGGGAGGACTGTGAGAAGTTTTCCGCCTGAGAGGGAAGCAGAGGCAGAAACACTGTGGAAAGGACTGGGACTGACCACAACCCCATTCCCTGCTCCCTTCGCTGCTGGAGGGAAGGAGGTAGAAGAGCTAGAGCTGGAAAGAAGGGAGGGGTCGGAGGAAAGTGTTTTTACAATCTGGTTGTATTTGTTACTGTCCTGTATTTATCACTGCCCTACTCTGATTCAATTGGTGAATTGGCGGTGGTTTTGCTTAAATTAAATTGACTTTCTTCCCTCAAGTCTGTCTTTTGCCTGTGACCATAATTGGTGATGGTGTCCTCCTGTCCTTTGTCTCTACCCTCAAACCTTTTGTTGTATTTTTTCCTCCCCATCCCACCAGAGAGGGGTAGGAGTGAGCGAGCAGCCGTGTGATTGCTTTGTTGCCAGCCGACTAGGTCTAAACCATGGCAGTGACTCAATAGAGCAGAAGTAGGATAGAATAACTTGCACTAAATAAGTGGAATTGGATGCGCTTTTAGAACAATACGTGATGACTTACTCTCTTATTATTTAAAACTTGCTTTCAGCTCTCTGAGGTGCCCATGACTCCAGGTAGAATGTCTGCAGCCCCAGACGTTATAATAACAAGATTATATTATATATTGAAAAAGAAGATGCATCTCTGGCTGGTCAAATCTGTGACACACTGAATTACAGTAAGATTCCAGAAGGAATTATTTCATTGGTTCAGTTGATGGAGGATTCAGACTTCCTGTTTTGATATTACTTTGGAAAAGCTTTGACTGATTTTTTTCTCCCAAACCAGAAGATTACATGACAAAACTGAACTGTGGTGGGTGTAAGAGGCGTGGCCTGACCCAAAAATGCCCAGCTGTTATACCAACTTCCAGGACTGTACACCTTTTTAGGTAAAAATAAATAAATAAATGATGTTTTATTTCACCTGTATTTTGAAATGAGAACACTTCCCAGCTGAAAGATAATGTTAAGTTTCGGAGCTGGGTGAATAGAGTCTGCATCATGGAGAAATATGCAAAGTGTCATGATAAAGTAGGAAGGCTTGGAAAACATTTTGTTGAGTACATTGTTAGCAAAACAGTTTAGAAATCTTTGTTTCTGATCATTTTTGCAGTGTTATGTGCAAGCAATGAATATGATTCACTTCTTTGGAAGAATGGTATTGACATCATCATCATGGCTTGGCTTCGCGGACGAAGATTTGGGAAGGGCTTTGCCCACGCTTATTGCAAGCGCGCTGATGGCTGAAAAGGCCACTGCGGGATAGGCAAGATCGGCTGCAAAGAGCACACCGGAGGGTCTCCTTGGGTGGTATCGGCTTCCAGTGACATCTTTCCACCTGCCGTTTCGTCCCTTGCCTGTCGCTACAGGGCTTTGCAAACGTGAGTACACCCTTCAAGCCTGCGCGGTGGATTTTTTAGGTGAGGCGCAGCGTGCGCGAGACTGGCCCCACCCTTTACACCTGAGGTTCATCTGCCAGGGCCGAGCGAGCTTGGACGGTGACAGTGAAGTCCTCAGGTCGTAGATTTGGTTAGAGTATCCTTCTCTTAGATGGATGG
This sequence comes from Bucorvus abyssinicus, assembly GCA_009769605.1. Taxonomy (NCBI): domain Eukaryota; kingdom Metazoa; phylum Chordata; class Aves; order Bucerotiformes; family Bucorvidae; genus Bucorvus; species Bucorvus abyssinicus. Next base: position 7,824,705 of record CM020033.1, on the reverse strand, counting down.
CCTTACAGGGCTAAACGAGCTCCATCTGCCCGGGTTTGGAGTTAGAGTTGTCCTTCTCCTAGGATGGTTGCCCGAAGGCTAGTGAGCCCATCCTGCCCGTGGACACACTTTGTCTGACCCTTCAGTTGAGACCTGTCAGGCTTGGGAGACCCTACCGGAGGCATATGCCACCACCAGCATAGCTCTCAACTTCACAAGGGCACGCAAGCTCTTTCCCCACGGCAAGGGGGTGCCCATGAAAGAGGGTATTGACAACAAAGTGCTTTAATAGCAAATATTGCTCAAATAATCATATTCATGAATCAGAACATGTAGCTTAAAATGTCTGAGTTAGAGAGAAGTAACAGTACGGTGGGCAGTTTCCTGGGTGATACAAATTGCAATCTTTGTGTTTCAGATTGAATTGAAAGCTGTAAATGTTTTGCATTCGTTGCCACAGTGTTTGGGTATGTGCCTGATATCCTCTCTTTTTTTTTTTTTTTCTTTTCTTTCTTATACTGAGGTGATTGGGAAAGTGGAAGTATTTTCATATGAGCAATTTTAAAAGTTAGCACTAGAAATATCACCTTTTTTTTCTCTCATTTTACTCAGAGTGATAAAAGGATTTTCTTTGTACTTCACTGGAGGAAGGAATTAGAAAGGAGTTAGATCTGAAACAAAGGCACTTTTTCACTAAAGATCTTCTGGAGCTTTGAATTAACAAATTGTTAAAAAGTATTCATCAGGAAAGTAAAGCATTTTAAATAGTCCTAAAGAATTAAATGAATTAAGTTTGGCTTGAAGATCTGAGTTGTTCACTACTCTTCAAATTAGTTTAGATTTAAGGTTAATTCGTTAATATTTTTATTTTCTGTTTACTTTTTTTTTTTTTTAAATAAGAAAGTTGGAAATCCAGAAACTTTTTATAGGTGACTACAGGAAAAAAAGCACTCTAAATGCAGAGTTTGCTGAATGCCAGTTACAAAACTTTCAAATACAAATGATGCAAGAGGTTAATCCTTATGTTCCACTATCAGAAATCATTTCCTTTTGTATCCAAAAGAATTGCCGGGTTTTAAGATAGAGGAATGAGCAGTTCTCAAATGGACATAAGCCCTGACTGCACAGGAAGGCTTTTGCATCATTGAACTTTACCCTCTATTATTAAATTAGCATCATTTTGGAGTTTAAACAGAAAAGGCCAGTTGCCAGAAAAAATAGACAATGCACATGCTAGTATTAATACCTGACCTGGAAAATATCTCCATGCTCTGCAGAAGTCTGTCATTTTTAATTCTAAAGCATACAGAAATATAATTAGGCTGGATTTCTCATTAATAGTAGAATATTTGAAATTAGAAAAAATTAGGCTACCTTCCAGTCGCTATAATACGGCATGCTTAATTTGAAAACCTAGGTATTTCTCTACACAAATACGTAGTGGAAACATACAGGAAGAGATTGAAAGAGATCCAAGAGTGAGGTAAGACTTTCATTTGAGTTAAAATGATTCCAACGTTTTGGGAAATTGATTTGACTCTGAGAAAGCTCCATTTGTAGTCATTCTTTTAAACTAAATTTGTATAATATATTTTGCAGTTCTGTAGTGCCTTCATTCATCTTTAACACCATCATCCAGAACCATCACTGAAAGTAGGATCACAGTAGGTACTCAAAAACTGTAACAAAAGGGCCAGTGTTCCCCAAAGAAATTACATTAAAAGGAAGGGAGGCACACAAACTGGGGGAGAGAAAATGGTTAAGAGGAGGTGATTTTCTCAGTGATTTACAGCTGTATTGCACATGAGTGGCCCATCCTGGTCTAGTTCCTACTCTGGACTGACTGCTGATTAAAAAGATCAGTGTGTGAAATTCTGCAGACCTCAGTGTTCTGCAAGACTGGGGTCACTGTTACTGGCGAACAATGGTGCAGAGGGCTTTTGTAAGACCCTCTGTGAATGGTCAATGTTACCGATTAATGAGTTAAACTGGAGGTATCCTACTGTGCTGAGCAAAAATCACTGTGATATATGAAAATTTGTAATAGCATAAATTTGGGGCAGAAATGAATAATCATCCACAGCTACAAGAGTCTGAACACCAAGTTGTACAGCTAGTATGCTGCTGTTTCTTAGGAAGTGTAACTGGAGCTCTGCAAATACTCGTGGAAATTATGTGCAGTATTTGCCTCATATTTAGTTTTTCTCTAATGAATGAACAGTCTTTTGATCTGCCTATTGCCTCTAAGTATTGAAAAACCTCTTTTTCTGCTATGTATTCTTTTCTTGTCAGCCTCACCATGCAGTATTGATGAATGAGTCAACGACAATGCACCCCCAAACCTGCATTTTTTGTTCATGATTTCTACTTAATATCGTTTGCACTTGAATCTTCTCTGAACCATATTCTTTTCTGATATTCGCCATCCAGGACAATTTAAAATATTTGCTGGAATCACAGGTTTTTTATGTGAGATTATATTTTTTCTCTTAGCGATTACAATTTAACAGCGAACCTCACACACACGTATTGGTTTTCTAACAAGGAGAAGCAGTGCATCTACCACCTGTAAGAGGAAAGTATTTTCCTTCTCTTCTGAAACAAAATTCAGAAATGCATTTATAATCTGGATTTCAGCCTCCTCACTTGTCCTTATTGAAGGAAGACCAGTTCTAAAAGTAAAAATGCAGAGCTAGTTCTGATGTAATTTGTGCAAAATGTCGGAGCTGGGATTGAAGTCTAAAATTCCTTCCTCTACTGCTGTAATTTAGCCACCAACCAACATTTAATCTCCTCTTTAACAGGCTTATCTAAAAAGGTAATATTTAAGACAAAGTTTCATAAAGTTCCACTAAAATGTTGTTATTATTAATTTATGAAGAAAATAGGGATAACAGGAAGATTTTTTTTTTTTTTCATTTAAGAGATTCTTCAATTTCTACAAATTCAAACAATTTGTAAGGAGTTCATCTGTAATTTAGTTTCCTGAGGAAATGATGCTTATTTAATAAGACTCTGTGTACGTCTGTGTAAATGCACAAACCCCCTTATTACCTCTATAGTCTCTGTCCAATCTTAATCATATTAGACGGAAAAGTTGAAGACCTTGTTTGTATGAATCATAAAATCAGATTCTTGGATAAAGCAGTTAAACTATATTAAGAGAAGGTTATCGTGTGAGACTCTTACATTTTATAGGAAGAATCCAACCCAGAAGCTCACACTTAATATGTAAATCTGTAGAAAACTGAGCTTGGTTGCTTCTACTGCTCTCAACCTATCACATTCATGGTAATTTCTGTGCAGTAATCATACTGAGAAAGCAAGAAAGAAAACCTTTGTCTTTTGTATTCATTAGTAATGATGGTATTCACTTTAGTCAAGGAGTCCACAAACCACTTTATACCCTTGCCTTTGTTTATGAAAAGCTGAGGAGGGCTCATACATGGGATCTCCCACCATGTTCTAAAGTTCTGGCATTCTTTTTTCCCATTCTTGTCTCATTGTCCAATTACAATTTCTCCAAACAAGTCAGGTTAAAAAAGGAGGGGGGGGGAAAAAAACCCAGCACTTTTTGTTATGAAACAAAACCTGATGAAAGACAGTGAACAAGAAGGAGAACTTAGTTTTCATCTACAAAGGGAAAGCAGTTAAAACCATGTGGTTCATGAGATCCAGAAGTGAACAGTCTTTTATAATTGTACATAACTGAAATCCAGGGTCCTATGTGACGACATGATCTCTTTCCATCCTTTTATGCAAAGATACGATTATTTTGCCTTCAAGCTTCCCGATGTTTTCTAGATTTACATAAAACTTTCAATTTTTAATGTGTTTTCTCTCTCTCTCTCCACCAGCTGACTAGAATCCTGGTTCAAATGCTTAGATAAGAGAGTAAACCCAGCATATAGCCCAACAACACATCTTTTAACATCTCTCCTCATGCTGTAACCAGTGGTTGCCATTGATGGCATCAGGACAAAGTTTCTCACGAGGGGATAGATAGTGTAAGGGTTATAGCGTGCGGTTTTCAAGACTCTGCTGTACCACAAATATATTATGTGATACTAAGCCATACCTAGAGCAGGATTTAGGTTCACCAGGTAAGATTTACGTAGCATTTAGAAAGCTAAACATTCATTAGAGCAATCTGCATAACCCAGTAATTCTTTTTGCTCCAGTAAATTTCCCACAATGCTCAAAATGCTGCATTGGAAAATTTTGCACAGAAGTAGAAACACTATGAACAGAAAACTTATCAAAGAGAAAAAAAAAAAGACGCTAAAATTATATTCTCTGAAGTGCTGGGAAGAGTAAAGTTTTTAAATTGACGGCCTTTAAGAGAGAGCTCTTTTGAAGAAGATTTTACTGTATCTGACATTTTGACAGTTTTACAACAATAGGCATTCTGATCACTTAGCAAACATCTTTATTGCTTTTGCAGCAAGATACACCTCCAGCATCAAGTAATTTTCCAACAAAGATTTCCAATTTGAGGATCTTAATTGTACTATTTATCTTGAACTAGTCATACAGTTGAATAATAGTCTATGTAGTTGGCAAATGATTACACGCCAGGTCTGAGAAACAGAGGAACTAGAAACCACAGAAGATATAGCCAATAGTAGAAAAAAATGAAATCTTCAACAAATTAACCAAAGTAAATCACATAATTCACGGTGCAGCCCCTTTAGGGACTGTTGCCTGTGGTTCGTTCTTGGAAAACTTTTCTGTTTGGTCTATGTCAGAGAATGCACTGTGTACTCTTCTAAAGGAAAATCCAAAAAGAATTTAAAGTGTACCTTTTAATCATTGTTCAAACTAGTCCCAGATTTAAGCCTCTTTTTCTTTTTTACCTTATCTAAAGAAGATGCAGATCCAACAGGATTTGTAACTTAATTATGAATGGTCAAATGTTTCAGACCTGCTTCAATGTCAAAAATAAATTTCTGGTGACTCTCAGCCAAAAGTGATTGTAGCCTCAATATTTCAAAGTTCCTGACATTTCTCATGAAGGCTCTATATTAATTGAACTGAAATATTAAACTTGGTCATAAGACACAGGGGTTAATATATGAGAAACCACTCCTATCTTAAATAAATATCTTGGAAATCAGAGCGAAGTTGAATAGCAAGAAGGTGGCCCTCCATTTACTTCCAAACATAGAGTATACTGAAAAATTGTCATAACTTAGCGAGTTAGAGTTAGATGCTTTAGAACAAAAGATCTTTTGGAGAACAGCTGCCATGGGAATGGGATACAAAGAATTGCCCAATTCATTTTGTCTGGCTACCCTCCAAGCTTTGTAAGAAGAGCAAAAAAAGAAGAGCAAAAAAGCAGCTTCAAAACAATACTAGCTGTCATACTGAACAAAAGCTCTTCCAGCCACGTAATTTGGAGAGTGCATCAGTACAGTACTTAGAGTGTAGAAAAAAATCTAAACCAAATGTTACTATTATCTTGACTCTTTGGGGTATCAGACAAGAGAACAACTATATCTTTAAAGTAGCTGATTACATTTTTAAACACTAAATCTTGGTCGTTTTAAGACTGGAATACAACACAGTGCAGACCACGAGTCTTCCAAGTAAACAATTCAGTTTCAAATAACATGAATAATAGATTCTTCCTTCAATATTTTTTTCTAAGTTCTGGGCTACTTTTCTTAAAGAAAAAAAAATTATTTATTTACTGCTCCTCTAGAAACTTTTGTTTAGACAGCTTGCTTTTTAACAGACATTCTTGGACAATTTATAAGTGAAAAAAGTTGTGCAAAGTGACTTAATGAAATCGTTTAAGTATCCCATAACACTATATAACAATGTATTGTTGTGATATTGCTGTGAGAATCTCATAATGATATTAAATGGAGACAAAAGTATATTAGGATTAAGTATTAGTTAAAAGTCCTGAGAGAGCAGAAACACGAAGCCAGATGGACCATTAACATCAGAATGAATTAACGACCTTAACTGAATCTTCTTGCAATTTATATTAATGTAAGAAAAGAAAACAAAACCAAGTTTATAGTGTTTTAAGCTTTAGAACTTTGTTGTTTGTGTAATATAAATGTGTGGAATTTGAAGATTTCAACCTCTATTTATTTTCAAACTTTCACAATTAAAGAAATCAGAAAGTTCTACCAAAACCAAAGTTGATAGGATTTTTAGTTTTAACTGGTTAAGTCCGACATACTCATTCTTTCTTGACTCAGGAATGGCTTCTGGTATGCACAGGGGATTATCCTGCGTTTGAAGGCTAAATCTGTTTTACGCTGCACAGATATTGTCTCTTAGAAACCTGTACTCATCCACTGCATAGCTATATTGGGTACACAGCACGTACCTTTTATGTCCAGGTCTCTGCTTTATTTTTGCAAGTATGAAATAACGTTCTGCTCTGTATCATCCTTGTTAAAGAAATGGTTAATTAAAAAAGTCTTTCAAACTCACGGCTTGTGACCCAAGTGCTAGGGAATAAATGGTCAGAGCTTTTTACCACAGTCTGATGTTCCTTGTGCTGTTCCAATACACAGCACTGCTTTCACTCACATAAAGCTTACTACACTGACACTCAGTTCTGCAAACACCAGGATCTTTAGGGATCTTTAATCCCTTTAGGTGTCTGCAGTAATTTATTCTAGTCTACCCCAAAATGCTTGCACAACAGACCTTTTAATCAGGTGAGCCAATATATTTTTTCAATATATATCAATCATTTCTGTACAGAACCTGTTATTTTGAGGCGTTAATCCCGTTAAGCTGAGGCTTGCCTTTTCTCTTTATTGTTGTGTATGAGAAGAAAAAATGTGTACAGTACTTAACAAGCTCTGGATCTCCAGTTGGATTTGTGGCTGCCAGCATAAATCAAACGTAAATAATAGAGGCTCTGCCTTCAGGCCCTGCCTTCAGGTTGAGACTGAGAAGTGCCTTTCACTGAGTGCATAGGTTTCATGAAATTGAAACTTCTAACTAACCCTCTGGAAGTTGCTGGACCACTCATCTCATGCAGAGTCAGCAGGTCTGGAAGAAATACTTCTACCCAATACCTAACAGATGGTGCTGCTTAAGACAAGGCTGACTCAGCATTGAGGCTACAAATACTTCAAAAGCGTTTGGAAGATGTTGTTAGTTTTGACTTTCTCAGCTCAGGATGCATTTTGGCAAAAACGTGGAAGAGAATGGTTTCTGTTTCCTGAATTGATCTGAAGACCATCGATATGGCATCCTTGAAATACATTTGTTCCTCTCTTTGTCAATGATTGTCTTTTCTCACACATTGATATTTGCATCATTGTCTAACAATATTCTACAAATAGGAATGACTATGTCCTATGCAAGAGTCAATTATTTATATTTAGCACATAATCAATCCTGATAGCTGTTCGCAACAACCAGGTATAGCAAAGCCACAGCACTGGACTGACATATTATCATGCCCTACAGCCATGAAAGAAATAGTCACCACCTGTGAGATCCTCAGGCGATAAAGAACAGAAACAGCATGGGGATTAAAGAAGGGTTATACTTTCAAAACAACACAAGTGGCATCACATTCCACTGGATATCATTTTAATTTCCAGTCCTGCCGCCTTCTCTGCTGCTGACTTACTCGCAGGAAAATTCTGTGGGTCTGAGATTGTATCTCACAGTGAATACACAGTGGAGACCTAATCTGTGTGAGAGATTCTTATATGTTTCTACAAAAAAATAAATATTAATCAATGATGAAATTGATAACGGACTAATAGTCCTTAAATCTTCTATTATTTTTATTTTAAACAGCTGCCGTGAGTGCTGGCTGGCTCACCGTCAAGATAATTTTTCCTCATTCCTGGTCTTGCAACATGAAACATGTCTTACAGAAATCCCATGCTACAAATCTCTTCCGTGCCTGCAACCTCCTTCGCTTGCAGGCAGATAATACAAGCCTGCCGTCTGTCACATTACCACATTGGATAAGTTTTCAGTTTATTAGAGTGGAACACAAATAATTCTAGCCTTGGGGACAATATTAGGAAACTTGTTGATGAGACTTTTTTTTCCTGTGTTCTCCCTTGCCTGTATTTGTTTATCTGTTGTCTTTTGCTTGTAAATTCTAGCTTCGATGATCCCAACTTCTTATCCCATATTTATATGGCATAACAAGCACCTTGCCTAATCTGTTAGTCCCCTAATTTCACTCTCAAAAAGGGATTCACTTTATGATGAATCCTAAATAACTGAAAAAAGATGAAAACAGTATATTGCCTTTCTAGCTCTAAGAATAATCTTACAGTGTAGAAACAAAACACATCTAAAGCACATTACAGAGAGAGAACTGTTCCTTATAAAAATGGAAAGCTGTGGTCACTTAGTTAAGACCACCTCAAACCATGTAACGGTGTATATTATTCTAACTACTAGTGATAGGTGCACCTAGATATTCCTCATGTCACTTCACTAGTCCCCATCAAAATATACCCTATCAAAAATTGAATTTCTTATGAGAGATGTCAAGTGAGGAAGGCAATATTGGAATCTTCTGTGTTTGCTATCAGATAAAATTATTTAACCTTCATAGCTGTAAAGTTATATAGTTATTTCTCAAGTTCTTCCTATACAAAACAATAATATCCAATGGAATGTTTTAGTTTAGGTTTCAATTTCCTGCAATCAGTAAAATTTCAGAAAATGCCCATTCCCAGTAAATTAATTTAGCATAGACGGAAAGTCAATTATGTGAACCTAAATGCTTTTTTGAAGCAAGTAGATTTCATCGCTACTAGAGTGTGGTTTACTCATTTATGTCTTCTGCTGCTGCTGTAAATCTTTTCAAATGTATAAAATGCAATTCATATCTCAGCATGTAGCAATCTCTTCAGAATTTAGACAGAATGAAAAGAAGCTCAGTGATGACGTTTTCATTTTAGGCATTCTTTTAAATGCATTCCTAGAGATGACCCAGGATGAAAGTCAAAGCAGAACTTTAATTTTCAGTGATCATCTTTTAAAGACCTACTCATTTCAAACAAATGTTTCTTCAAGTAATGTTGGAATTTTAGTCATTTTATTTAGTATAATGTATCATGGTACACAATAACACAAAATTTTGTAGCTTCCACCACTGTTACATCCATGGAAAAATTGTACATGGAAAATTATTAATATCATTCTTTTAATATGTAAGTACTATTTCTAAAAGGGAAAACTCTGGAACATGTGAATCTCTCTTAAAGGCAATGAGTTTCCATGAGTAGTCACAGGGACTCAACTGTTCGTTCCCTGACATATGATCTTTCTAGAAGAGACTGCAGCCAATGAATAAGATTGTACATAGAATCAGGCATCAAGTGTCCACTTGCATCACAGAATGCATCATGGTTGAGATTTTCAAAAGCGGCTAGGAGGCTGGAGATGTTTTGGGGGAAACATGAACTGATAAACAATTTTGAGTTTGGTTGCTCTGTACCTTATGATACTAGAAAAAGTGTAATAGTAGGTTCCAAGGAAAAATGCATGTGTAATCGATTAGTCACTTTTGAAAATCTTGGCCTGATAATTTAAAGGCTTGGACTTCTTTACCTCTTCTTCTGCTTGTTCATACAGGTGCTTATCTGACAGTGCACCGCTGCAAACATATTTTTCTTTCAGTAGCTGAATAAATGGGAAAAATGATAGCAAAAGAAAATAAAAAGCTGGTGGAGGCTGGCTTAGATTAAGATTCAGAGGACACACATACAAGAACAACAAATGAGTACATTTTCTAATGGTGTGATCAGATGCTATGGATGAGCGGCACTAATGACTCATTGTTGCCAAGGTGGTGAATCCTATTCCCTCCACTCCCCTACTTGCTCTCTCTTTTATGACTTTGGTTACATGTTCTTGCCCTGATCTTCATCTGGCTGCATAATTGTGGCAGTTTGAAGGAAAAAAAACTGCTTGAAGGCTTTTGTTGTACACTGACCAATTGAATTATTCCCTTCCATGTTACGATTGGCAGCATCTCATTGGATGAGAAAGTTTCTCGCGAGGGGACTGCGCCTTTAAGAAGCCGCAGGCTCGGGGGGTTTGGGGGACTTCCTGGGCTGCATTCGGGGGCATTCGTTGGCTTTCCCGGCTTCTTTCGGCTTTTTTTTCGCGTTTCTTTCTACTCTCCGGACATTCCCGGCTCCGCGCTGCGGGAGGCACTGCAAGACCTCAGCTTCGCTCCGGGAAAGAGGCTTCTCCAGACACCGCGGCTTGGCTCCGGAGACCGTGCGCCGGGGCAGCCCCCGCCACGCCGCCTGGGACAGACTGCTCGCCCGGAGGCTGCTTTTCTCCTGCCGTAACACCGTATCGTCTTCTGCCTGCCAGCGTTTCTTGCCTCTCTGCTTCTACAGACTGCACAACGAGAATCCGGTAGGGACAGCGCTTTCTGCACATTGGAGCCCGGGGTTCGTAACAGCCGCGGTTTCCCTTTGTTTGCTCCACGAAAGCTCACACGTGGCCGGTGCCATTTTCTGGACTGCACGTGGCACTGTCCCCCTTTCTCTCTTTTCTCGCGTTTAACCCTCACCTTTTCATCCTGCACAGACTCTCAGGTTTTGCATTGGTTTTTCCCTGCATGTTATATATATTGTTCTAGTTTTAATAAAGTTTGTTTCAGTTTTCCAAACGTTCAGATGTCTCACAAAATCTTTTCTTTTCCTTTTCGTATCTCTGCTTTTGAACCCTTTTCTCTCCCGGAGGAGAGGGGTTCAGGGATAGGAAAGGACTCGTCCCCATGCTCGGCTTGCCTCAGCCGACCGGCGACAATAATGAGCCAATTGATTTGACTCATTTGTCAGAAATTTATTTAGTTTGGCTTTTGCTGAGTTACTGAGGTGAATTGAACCAGGCAGGTCAGACAGCAGCCAGATGTAGCACAAGGAAAAGATCCACATCACTCAGGTGGAAGTGAGGCCAGGGGAACATAGACTGAGGGAAGGATGGCTGGGAAGGAAAAGAACAGAGTGAAAGGGACTCTTGATATTAGTGAGACAGTAGGAAGGAGCAATAACGTGGTCACACAATGGCCACCCTTCTAGAATAAAAAATAAATAAAAAGCTCTCATCCTAATTTTATATTTAGTTTACTATACTAGTTGGAAACAGATCCTGAGTAAATACATATATAGCAGCTTATAGAGCCTTCTAAAAAATGAAGAGAAGGTTAAATAAACTAAATTATCAATATATCAAAAATGTTAGGGGAAAGGATTTCTGCACCTTTAATTCCCTTGTTAAAACTTAAAAATAAATATGTTTTAAAAGAAGAAAAAGCAATTTTTAGAATATTTCAAAGTTTTTTTTTGCTACAGATTTACCATGTGGCTTGAAACAAAGTTCTTAGATCCTGATTATAGAATGTACTTACCAACAACATGTAATAGCATATAAAATTTTTCAGAAATACGTTATGGATCAACCAAGAATAACTCCCTCTTTCTCAATTTTCTCTACATGTTGGGTACATTCTCCAGCAGGAACTGATCATGGATTTTGCCATGTGTGACCGTAGTATTACCTTTTATCCATAGATGTATATGCTGTACTCTTTTCCAGCAGATATACTTCTGACTTACATAAGGGACATTAAATAAGACTGGACTAAGTATCAAAGCCTGAAGAATTTTTAGAGAGATTACTCAGAATCTCATTGTTCAATAACTTCCTACTGAAAACTATTTAAGATATTCCTCCATCTACTTAGCTTGTACTTCACAAAATAAGAAGCAACAATAAATCAGAGGCCCATAAAAAATTCAGATGTGTAATATCTAGACAATTATGGTTAGGAACAGCATTTTTTTTTACAAGTTCTATTTTTCATAAACCAGTTCTTTAGAGCTTATGGTAATTTTGATGCCTAATTAAATACTAGAATCACGGAATCAATCACAGAATCACAGAATCACAGAATGACAGAATCACAGAATGGTAGGGGTTGGAAGGGACCTCTGGGGATCATCCAGTCCACACCCCCTGCTAAAGCAGGTTCACCTAGAGCAGGTTGTACAGGATCATGTCCAGGCGGGTTTTGAATGTCTCCAGAGAAGGAGACTTCACGTCTCTGGGCAGCCTGTTCCAGTGCTCTGCCACCTTCAGTATAAAGAAGCTTTTCCTTATGTTCAGATGGAACTTCTTGTGTTCCCATTTGCACCTGTTGCCACTTGCCCTATTGCTGGGCGCCACTGAAAACAGTCTTGACATCTGCCTTTTAGATATTTATAAGCACTGATAAGATCACCTCTCAGTCTTCTTCTCTCCAGCCTAAATAGACCTAGGTCTCTCAGTGTTCCCTCGGAAGCTTCCCTATGAGGATGTTACAGGAGACAGTGCCAAAAGCCTTGGTGAAGTCAAGACAGAAAACATCCAATGCTCTCGCCTCATCTATCCAGCTGGTCATACCATCATAGAAGGCTATTGGGTTGGCCAATTCTTCGTTATATCAATTTTTGTTCCCCCCCTCACTCTTTATACTGATAATCCAGCTAGACTATAGCTGCCACAGTTGCCTTCTCTGCCCTTTATATTACGGCACATCACAAGTTCTGTAAAGTTCCCTTGGTATCCCCTGGTTTGTGAAAAATCAAAGCATCAACAGTCCAGTTTTACTCAGCTCTTACAGGACTTTTTGGTTCATGTTATTTCACAATCAGATTAAATATATATATATTAGAATATTTTTACTATTCTCTGGGGCTAATTAATAATGACCTGAAAAAAGCATTTCATTGTCCTCATCTGATACATGTATACCATTCTGCTTCTTCTTAATTACAGAACATTAACATTTCTTGAACACTCATGCCTTTTTGTTACTGTTAACATCTTACCATTTTTGGCTAGTTGTGAGATTTGTCATCAATGGAGTTGTATTTTCTCTCCTGATATGCTTTATTGCCTTTTCTCTGTAGCTGTGTGTTTTCCCCTGACTGTACGTATGTACTGTGTTCAAAAGGTATACGCTACGTACAGCACTATGTACAGAGGTTATCTAACACTGTCAACTCCTAAGTGTCTACAGTTATAACCACAACTGCTAAGAAAGATATTATTATAACACTGTAGTTTCATATTATTTAATTTAGTTTTACTTGTAGGGACAAGAGAGGTTTCAGAAACTAGTAAAAGTGTCTAGGAATATTTTATATTCCATGTATAGATCTTCTATCTGACATTTATATGATACACACACCAGAACACGTCCCTAACTGTTTTGCCAATAACACTACAAAGATCTGATTTCAAGTTTCACCTGTCTTTGAATTCAAGAGCTTATAGACACTTCAGATCTCATTTCCAAATAAACTCTTATGAATTGAAACAAAGTAGCTTAATTTCAGAGATATTTGCTCCAGAGCATCTTTGCTCCTGCAAATCAGGGTCTGGCCTTTCTGCTTGAGACGGGCTCTATCTCCTTATCTCCTGTAACTGAACTCTCTCAAATGCAATCAAGTTTTTCAACCACATGACTCCAAGCTTTGGTTCACGCCTCTCTTTATTCCTCACAGGACAGCCTTCTATTCATTATAACTCCAAAAACATCATTAAAGACCTACTACTGATGAAAAGGGAGCCCACTTGGTGTCAAGGCTTAGTGAAGTCCAGCGGCTCTCCAGAGACAGGGAGCCAGGAGCTGGGAGTCGACCACTGTCAGGGCACTGTACCCCAGGGACTGAGCAAGGGGGCAAAGCCGGGAACTGGTAACAGGATCAGTCTATCAACAGGGCAAGGGGCAGGACCAGGGTCAGGGACCAGCCAGTAGTCCCATCAGGGTCACAAGGAGACAGGGTCAAAGGGAGGGCTGGAGACAAACTACAAGATACCTGAGGACCTCATCCAGAAGATGGGTTTGATGTCCACCTAGGGGACAGGGCTGCGGACAATCCCACTGCGCTAAACTCAGACAGGGATTGAGGGCAACAGCCTTAGTCAGAGCCCTGGGCTTGAGTGTGTGAGTAGGGGTCCCAGAGGAGACTGATCAAGACTGTAAGGGGATACCAGTGCTCTCAGGGTCCTGACACTAGGAAGGGAGAAGAGGAAAAATGTGTACATAGGTGTGACACAGAGGACTCTTCCAGAGATGATGACAGAGTCAGTGGCAAATGGTGAGTGGGAACAGCCATTTTTGATACAGTCATCAGCACTGCCCACTGCCCCATCTGAAGGAACTGAAGTTTTCTACTGAAATAGGTGTTTCCTGTCCACTGACCCTAGCAAATATGGTAAACACCATTCCAGGACCATGCTGTATAAAACAATGATGACAATACTTTGGTTCTGTATAAAACTCACCGGTGCATAAGCTAAAAATGCTAACTTATTTAGCAGTTTATTTTCTTTATCAGTTGTTCCCTGAAAGAGTACTGATACCAGCCATCCCAGCTACAGACTGCCTCTGAATGCCTAGTCCTAACCATCTGCTATTTGATTTAACCTACATATGAAAGATCAGATGTTTATAATACCTGTCATTTTACAGTTGTCTCTTTTATTATTTCAGTCTGAAAGAATCAAATTATGCTCGCGTTATTCATGGACTGCCAGAAAATGTTTCTTCCAAACTGCTTGTTTCATTCCACATTTGATAAAGAGGTGCAAAGTCATCACAGATTATGCTGAATTCCTGCTGTTATCAGAAAACTTATCTATCAAAGATTTCACTGCTAGCAGCAGATCCAGGATGGGGCGTGCCCTTCACGAATTTAAACAAAACAACTAATTAATCCTCTGCCCCCCAAACTGGCACTACTTTGCAGCCTTAAGAGAAGAAGAGAGAAGATACAGAGTGCCACTGCTCATCCACAACCGCAGGAGCAGCCCTCCATCACCATGTGTGCCTAGCAAGGTCATGAACCTGGAACTGAGGTAACTTGGAAATGGTTCGGTGGGGAGATGAGGTGGAAGAGAAGGCTGATAGGCATTGTCATCTTACACAATCATCCTCAACATTAGGAATGTTCCTGATAGATCGCAGTATTAATATACTCTAAAACAGAATTAGTTTTACTTACCTGTGATGCCTGAAATTTTCACAAGGGTAACAAAGATTTTTTTTTTTTTTCCCTTAATGTACTCTTAATTTAGGATATTGGTACTGACCAATTTCTTATTTCTGAGTTATTGTCATTTGCAGAAAGGCTTATCTCTTTCTCAGCTGTATCAGATGTTTTAGTAAAAGATATAAAATCTCCCAACTGCCTCCACTTTATTCTTTGACAATACTAATATTGCATGTGTTTGAAACTGCTACTGCTGATATTTTTAATTTTTTTTTTTTTTTTTAATAAATGCTGCAGGTGTTAACAAGAGAGCTTTCCAGAGAGGGATTATACATTTATTCTTCTCCAGGCAAGTTGGACTAGGGTTTATGGTAGGGTCTGTCTTGCAGTTTGATATCCTGCTTATACAATGTAATCAGATTACTGTCAAGATTAACATGGGAAAAGATAAATTTCTCAAGCCAACGCTCACAGACAAAATATGATTGCATTCCATGTAACACATACCAACTTCAGGACATTGGCTAAGAAGCCAATGTTTGTGTTCCAACACTATGAGAAAGTTAGTTTTGGACATGGTAGATAAGTGCGTGAAATCCCTCATTATTTAACTAGATTAAGCACCAAGCAAAACAACATTTATTGTCTGAGTGAAATAGCACATTCCAGAAAACTTGCGAAGGATTTCAGCTTCAGTAGGCTCAGGGGCCTTGGCATGCCTAAAGACACTCTACATAAGTTTGGTTTATAAATGTTTTTTGATAAACAATCCAAATTTGAAAAAAAAAATTACTCATAGCCTTTTCCACAAAAGCGTTCTTGTTCCTTAAAGGAACGGCCTCCTGACAATTTTATCGCTGCTCTTCCTACTGAGATACAGACGGAACAGCTTTCTTAAAAAGTGGTTGTTTTCAGAGTATAAACATAAGAACTTGGAATAATTGGTAATATTTTACCGCGTGAATCTGTGAGAGAATTTGAAGTCCACAAACCTAGTAAAAAACTGAGTGCACTTTCTGTTGCTTCAGTAAAGTATAAAGCAGCCCTAACCAAATAAATATCGCAGGTTTCTAGAAGAAAAATGCAGGTAGTTAACTTATAATTTTTATTACTTTTTTTTCCTTTGGGGCTCTGTGCTTTTGTGTGTCTGACCGAATATTTCTTCATTTTAGATCCATATGCCGTTGCATGTGGATAAATGTATGTTGTATCCAGAAAACTCTCCCCTAGTGCCCTTCCATATAAGTAGAAAATGTCGAGCAGGGTGTTTTATTTCAGGACGTAGAAGTATGCAGACTATATTTGTGCTTTGTTTTTTTGCCGTTGTTGTTGGATAATTTCTTCATGGAATGTTATCAAAGCAGACTCAGATTTAATGGAATAACATTATTTAAACCAAATATTAATGCATCAATATAGATCTGAATGAAAATTAAGGATCAGACAATGGATGTGGTTAAAATATCATACCATTGATCTTTCTAATATCTTTATTTCACTAATTCTTCAGACATGAAAAACTACCTAAGTTCAGAATAAATGAAACTAAGAAAATTTCCTCTCCAAGTGTTTAATCTTTGTTAAGTCCATAGCCCTTTGAAACAAATCTCATAAAACTCAATGCAAATGAAAAACCTTTTTTTACTTTTAAGGCTACTTTTTCCACCCCCCCACCCCCCCACCCCGTTCAAGCTCTGATAATAGACAAATGGTGTTGCTGGGCAACATTTAACTTATCACAGCATATAATCTCTTTTAAACTTACTTCTTTGAAAAGTTCAGCTCATGACTGCAAAATAATTATGCTTTGCAACTGTGTTCCGATTAGATATAACCTACAATATTTTTAATAGTTTTGGATGAAAGAGGAATAGAATTTTCTTTAATTATATGCTGCAGATTATAAGAAATGGGATAGAGACTCTGTAGGCTGGATTATGACGTTTTTATTCATTTTGAACGCTGCTTGACTATAATAGGAATAGCTAAAGAACAGGACTGGGAGGTAATGGGACTCATCGTGTGCTGGAACAGGACCAGAGACCATAAGGTTTAGAAACATGTAACTCGAAGTTACTCTTCATAGTATCCAGACAACTGCCCATTTCAAATGAAGTATTCAGTTAATGTATCTCCACCTGCGGTTGTGGTGAACACTAATTATGTTTCTGTCTAGGAAACAGAAAGACTGTCTGTGGTTCAACTTGCATACACACTTAAAAATGTATTTTTTTTTCAAACAATAAAAGCTTGGCATAGTAAATGCTCAACTGAAATATCCTTGGCACCCTTTCCTTCAAATCAGGCCCTCAAATTGTGGCTTCTATCTCTATTCAAATTGATAATAGATAATCTAAAGGCCTACAGTGGTTCACTGCAAAGTCTAGATATGCTAAAGTAAAGATAAATGTCCCATGTCCATGTACAGTCCTTAACCATGAAATCAGAGCCCTTTTTTTTTTTTTTCCCCTCCCCAAGGGTAATAACACATAATTTTTCATAGCCTGTAAAAAAAAGACCTGTATTAAACATGCCATGTATTTTATATTTCCTAGTTTGTATCCCAATAAGACACTGGCTAAAATAAGAGGAAATAACCCCTTCAAATACATAGAAATACTAATACTCTAATATAGTAACTAATAGGATGAAAGTTGTTGTTAAAACTGAATTAAGTAAAATTTAGAAGGGCAAACTGAAATTCAGACTGCAATATTAGTAAAATATAGTGAAAAAATCAGCCACTATGTAGTGGCAATATTAAATGTTTGTTTTTAAAAGTGTCTTTCAACAGCTGGTGGAATATATTAGCGAGAGGGCAAGAATTGAGCCTGATGCACTCAGTGTGCACCTAATGATGTAGAGGAAGATAAAACTCCATTGTTTTCATTTCTGTGTCTCCAAGTAGCACTAAACGATTTGGACCAGGGAACAGTATAGAATAAAATCATCAGAACTGGATAGATTTAAATGGAACTAATATATAATGAGTTTACACTTATGCAAGTTCTAAATAAAGAGAATACATTTAATAATGGTATTTTATAGAAGATACAATAGAAAATGAGCCAAAACACTACCAGCACAAAATACCTATCTCACGGAAACACAAAACGTTGGGATATGCCAAGATGACAAAAAGTCATTTTTACTTTCCGCAAAGGAGTCAAAAGCTGAACTAAATTTTTCACGGGGCCTTAAGGTGACTGTGGAAATACTTCATAAACACCTTAAATGGAAAAGAACCTCAGATCAGAAGAGCTTTTAAAAACTCCCCCTCATCCCTCTTCTAACTTACTTAAAATCCTTAGCTGCTTATCTTTCCTGGCAATAATCCTTTCAAATCACTACAGCTGTCTTTCTGTACATGACCAGGAGTGCTGGAGTTGGATTGGCAGCCCATCTCTCCCTCTCACCTGTGGGTGCTTTTGATACAGAGGCTTGGCAGTTCTATGTCTCCACTCATTAAACACACTTTTGAGACTCTGCATCTAAAATTGCACTGTGTCCAATTCAAAGCACAGAGTCGGTGTATTACCAGCCTGATTCAGGAGATACCTACATAGAAAGTGGAAAACTTCTCTACTGTAAGTCAGAATACAGTGCTGTGAAGTAATAACCTTCACATTCAAAGATTGACTCTAAGTACTAGGTTGAGAGCTTTTCTAAGTGCTGAAAAGTAAGTGTCACCCTTCCTCATTTCTGAAGGAGAGAGACTTGCGCACCCCATAGGGCGCAAAATGCATGAAGAGAAAATGGTGAAGGGAATCTCTTTCCTTAATGGTGAAGCTTAAGCTTGCATTTTCTGTCATGGATATTTAAGTGACTCAAAGTCCTTAAAATTCCCAACAGTAGTTCACTAAATTTCAAACTTTTTCTAACCCTTCAGGTACCTAAAGTCAATGGTTACCTTATCATTTAACCTGTAGCTTCTGAAAGACCCTAATTTTAGATCCATAACCAGATTCTCCTTTTCTGGAGTAGTGGGTACTAATCTCTCCTTACAGATCTTCTTCACTACAGATTTAGGCTGACAACCATCTAAATCCTAGACACCGAAAGTTTAGACTTACTGATGTCTACAGTTAACATGGAAGGCATAATATTGATATAAGGGCTGTCCCCAGGATTATTTAGGAAGTGGAAGACCCAGCATTAAATGCCCTATGCCTTAGCTGCTGTAGATTTGAACTTGCACTTATTATGGCCCAGGAAACTACACGCTCCTCTGGACAAATGAAGATGATTTTCTGTTGAGATGAGAGTTCAAGAATCTCATGGGGATAGAAAAATAATGAGCAAAAGTGAATTGGAAAAGAACTTTGTCTCCTGCATTTGGTATTTTGAAGCTTCCCTTGGCTGCTCTTCAATCTCAGTAACTCTTGCACTCCTGGTATATAGTTGCTTCATTTACAGGACAGATCTTTCATCCATTTCCCAGGTTAGGCTACCTAGGTTGGCTAAGACTGTTGAGGAGAAGTAGAAGGGAAAGTCAAGTTTTCATCTAGAAAAGAGAGACCCTGGGTTTTGGTCCTACATTCCTTAACTCTCTCTGTTGCTCATACTTAAATAACAGTCCAAAAAGCAGCATTGAAGAACTTTCACCACTTAATCAAAAGCCATGACACCTAATGTCATGTTCAGACACAGACATGTTCAGACAGACCTACTATTTTTCTACTCAGACTCTGAGCTGGTCAGAACTAGAAACTGCTTAGCCACATTGGGCTGCTACTGTGCCAAAGCTAACAAACCGTGGGCTTACCAGGTCAGGCGTAGTGTCACAGCAAACCCTCTATGTGGCTTATGGATCAGAATAGCTTCATGTAACCAGCCTCAGAGCTAACACTGGGAAACCCGAGTCCGTTTCTTTATGTGCGTGGAGATATGTTCAGGACCATAGCTCCTTGCTGGACCCTTTCTTTTTGATGGAGCCCAAGAACTTTTTGCTGCAGGATACACAATGGCCCAATGCCAGAAGCAGGGATGGTGGATGCTTCTTTCTGAGATGTTATGGGAGCATGCTATTCTGCAATACCCCACAGCTGCTAAGGGCCTGGACTTCACTCTGTTCTCCCACTCCTGGGAGGGGGCCCATTGCCACTTCTTATGTAGGGGACTGGCACCTTTAGCCAGGAAGCATAGCTGCCTCAGTCAGTATTGTGAATCTCTTCAGGAAACCAAGTGCGTTATGGATTTATGCTACATCTTTGAGCTTGATTATATGAAAGACAGATGACTACAACGGAAGAGAAAATGAGAAAGAGGCTATTTAAACTGGTTTGTCATTCCAGTAGGCCCAAATCCCCACGCCATTCATCCATCTTTCTTATTTTCTTCCAAAAACACTGGTCTTGAAGGAAAAAAACATTGAAAACGAAGTACTTCCCCTGGTGAGAAGGAAATCTGAATGGTGATTCATGCTACAGAGCATACCTATCAGCTGGTTGAAGTACGTAATGCGGACTGTCTGTGCAGCCACCAAAGAGCATTTACGCACCTGCATTTTGAAGTTGACACTTATGGGTAATCCAAAGGGTAATACGTATGTATGACATTGCTGCATGGCCAATCTTCACTATTTTCTTGATTGACTGATTGGCTGACTCGCTTCTGAGATTTGCCTCCTACCACTTAAAAGATTCCTGCGGTATGATTGTCAGTGAGAGGGGGATTATTTTTTAGCAAAAGCAGTCATTTGCAGCAATCGGGGGAAGAAAATCAGCCATAGTAAACAGAGCTAGGAGATCCAGCCTTAACAACCTTGTTAGTACTCATAAAGACCTGGAACAGAGTATCTGCAGCCCAGTGCAGAGGTCAGGGCCAGGTCTTCCAGATTTTTAATGGCGGCTGAAAGAAAACCTGCCTGTCACTATTTTATGCGATTTTGTGTTCATCTCTGGTTTAGCTGAAAAAGTAAATTCTGCTTACGAGTCTTTCCATGAGTGAATAATCGCAAATAGATTATCTAGCCACAAATGAAACATTTTAGATAGAGTCTTTCATTAACACGAGAAGTTTGCATAGCCCTGTAACCACTATGACTGCTATGGTGACCTCTAGTCACCATAGAATAATAAATAGTAAATAGTAAATAGTCACCTCTAGAATAGTAAATAAATCCAGGCAGAGACTCGTCTCTGACTCACACTGTTCACGTTCACACAGTTAAACCCTTCTACTGCCTAGACCAGAAAGGCTTCATTCAAACAGCCCATCAGGAGTGCTTTCTAGACCATACTCCAAATGTACTTTAGTACTGCCTGAGAAAGTACTCATTGATACGACTCAGAACTATGCCAGGGACAATGCTAACAATTTAAAAGTCACGTGGCAATGACTGCTCCTGTGCCTTTACCCCTTTTTTATTAACTAGTGTAGCCATAGCCTACAAGATAAGGATCATGGTTGAGAGAATAACCTAAAATATTCTGAAATCGACATAAGCACATATTTCATCTACTTTTTGGCTATAGCTCAGTTATAGATTCTCATTTTGTTTAGTCAAGGGAGGATATCTGCTGGCAAACAGAGGTGGAGCAGACTCAGCCCTGTCCATATCCTGTAAACAAGAACAGTTTAGATTTACACTGAGAGGTTTATCAGCTTAACTTCCATCCCACTGCAGTTTGAGAGTATGAGAGAATCAGTCTAAATTTGGAGTTAAAAGTGGGTTCACACCTGCGTTTAATGACATTAGAGATAATGTTCAGATTATTCAACTCGAGTAAACTAGAGGCTCGTATGGGCACTATTTTCTCTTGTTCTTTCACTAGCTGTTTTGGGGAGGAAAAGGAAAAATGCCTTTAGCTTTTGGCAGCAGATTTCATAGTAACAGAGGACAGGTCTCCTATGGGAACTTCCAATATATTAAGACCAGTCAGGACTTGAGTCCGTCCTCCTCAGGGGTGACATTGCTATATGAACCAACAACTTTCATTTTCTGCAGGATGCCATTTGTTCAGATGCCACGTGTCTTGGTCACGAGGGAATTTGCTGAGCAAAACTTCTATAAATGCTTATGGAATCTGTTGTGAATTGCAGAATACCAAACATCAAATACATCTCAGGCTTTGAAAGGAGAGTGCAGATTTGCATACCAACGAGACCCCTAGAGACAGAGGACAATCTCCCTTAGCCAGTAGTAAATAGCCTTTCCGATTGGGAAATACGAGCAATTTACCACAACATACTGTTGAAAATTATATGGTTATGCTCCTAAAAGACACACACTGTTAAAGTTTGTATGGTTACACTCTCAGAAGCCCCACAATGTGGCTACACTGGCTCCTTAGATGCTTGCTGTCATCAGTTTAAAAATTGCTAGTTCTTGCAGACAGCTGCTGCATTTACTGCCCTCCCATTTTGTGCCTTCTGCTCTTATCTTTTCAAGCCCTTTTGTTACTTTCAGGTGTCCTTTAATCTTCTTGGCTTAATTGCTTTAATCTTGGTTTAGCATATTTGACAATGGATTTGTCTGTTTGCCTTGCCCTTTCTTATGCATATATTTTAACAGGTCTATTTCTTTTCTCCTTGTTCCTTTTTTTTTTTTTAGTCTTCTGTTAAGTGCTTTCCCTTTGTTTGTTGTTTGTTACTCGTTATGCCTTTCTTTCCCAGATGGACCTATAAATAAATAGGACATAAATGGGTCTCTCATCCATATTCCTCTGTTAGAGTGAGATATTTATCTGGTCTCAGAAAGTCTATCTAAGGCCTCTTGAAATCTGTCATCTATAAAGGGAGGAGAAAGCAAGGTTAGTTATTCTGGTGTTTTAGCATTTCTAGTAGCGAGTGTAGCTTTTCACACAATAAGGGTTGATGACATTCTGTCTCAAACTCTCCCTTTTCTCCCTGCAATACGCATAAAGACTTCTCTATTTTTTCAAGGCGATGGCAGACTAGGGCCCATAGAAAATTTTCCCAGACATGTCTTTTTAGAAGGTGGCAAGTGGGATTTTGGTGTCAGATTAATTCATTTAGTTAAGTCATTGCATTGTATTTTATTTGTACTCATGAAGTATGTGGTTTTAAAATTCTATATGGTGTGGATACTTAACCATTGGTGCAAAAGACAAAACTTCGATAGTGTTTCTTTTTGGGAAAAATTTAATCTTTTTTATACTCCCTCAGGAATTAGAAACCCATGAGAGATGATGACAAGATGGACACACACATAATTTACAAAGACCTGTGGTGGAATATCAAATCACAGAGAATGATTAAAAAAAACCCTGCATGAACAGTTCAGTTCAGACAGCAAGTTTCTTTTTGAAAGTGTTTCAGAAGTGCTTTGCACTGTGACTTAAAAATTCTTTTACGATTTGTGTGTAATAAGATGTCTTTGTGCAGCTGGAGATCAAGTGCAGAAATAGGAGCTGATGTTGCTACTCTTTCAGCAAAACCACACTACAACAAGTGCATACCCCTCAAGATCTCCTAGTCCTGCATGTGGCAATTTACGGGTAAACGTAAGTTTATTTCTAAACACCAGATTGCTACAGTAAGTAGACACCACTTAGGCTTTCCTCAGGGATCATTTGCTCTGAGTCAGTCTCTTGTTATGACTTAAAATATGGACAGAATGAGTTTGTACCAACTCAAAAGTTATGCAAGGTGTAAAACCATATTGCCCCTGAGTCTGTGGAGAGCAGGCTTGTATCTGCCTCCAGCAGACACGCTGTAGACCTCTGTTGAGGGCTCAGGGTGTTAAAAGTGAATAGGGAGTCCCTAAGTGTATATGGAGATTGCAAAAGGAAAAATAGAGGAATGAAACATACCTGCATGACAAAGTAGAGGAAAGGACACCCAGCTGCATTATTTGTTTTTGAAGAAAAGTCAAGGTAGATGACATTTTCATGCTTTACCATAAATTCTACTTGTATACTAAGAGGAGGGGTTTGAGCCATCTTTCAGATAATATCTAATTTCTCACACTGAACTGAGAAAGCTCAAAATGAATGATTCTGTCCATTGATATTTTGCCATACCTGTTTATTGACACAAAATTTGGATCTAAACTAATAAAGTTTAAACCACTAGCGTGATAGTTCCAGGAGCAGGTAAAGGACGGTCCTTAGAACTGGGGAAACTGGAGTAGTCTGAGTCAAGTAATAGCAATAGCCAGTTAATTCCTAAGTGTGCTGAGACAGGACAGGACTAACATCCTTAAAAACATTTTATGGATAAAAAACACACCAAGACGACAATGATAATGCAGAAAGAATAATGGCAAAAATACACTTAGATCAGGCAAACTCCTTGAAGTCAGAAAGACTGAACTAAAAAAAAAAAGAAAACTATGATTTAAAAAAAAAAAAGGCAGCAGAATGGTTTTGTACTAATGGACTCAGGGCAGGATACAATTTAGGAACAAGTGACCCAATTTCAGTTTCAGCACTAATATTTCCCATATGATTTGCTCAGCTTTTACCTAAAAACACACCCATAACTCAAGAACGAGAAGAGGAAGCTAAACTTGCAATCCTGTTGGTTTAGGATACCTAGAGCTATTCTGCCATTGATTTCAGTGCAAGTTTTCCTTGGTTTGGAGGGGCAGAGGATGGGCTGAAATGGTTACAAAAAGCAAAGGTTTGATGTATTCCGTTTTGGCATGCCATGAACTGAAGAGGCATATCCCTGGTCTCCAGTCCCTCTGTTTTCTTTTGTTTCTGTGCTCATATTCTTACTATCCTGACAAGTCCTATGTAAACAACCTATTTTAACCCACTTGGTGACAAAGGGCTCTTATCCTTGTTGTCCTAAAATCCGTAAGTCTCTTTTTCAGTCAGGCTTGCTTTGACGCAGGAAATGAGTCATATTCAGATCTGCATTGAATGTTAGAAGAGTTAGAACTGACCCCTACAGCTCTTCTCATACAATACTGGGCTCAGACAAGGTAACAGCACTGGGACATGTCAGAGCCCTGTCTCTTCAGATGGCCTGAGCTGCCAGTGGGTGACCTTTACCAGGGCTAGTTTTCAAGCTATGACAACCCATAGTCTCTCACTTCAGGATTCCCACCCTCAATAACACACCTGCGTCCGCATTGTCCTCGGAGGGCTAGCAAGTGATATTGGTAAGATGGTCTCAAGCTTTAAGTGCTTCAGAGAACCTGTGGGGTTTTTGTAGCCCATTATTCTGTGTATTCATTTGTGTCGAGGTTTTATGCCTAGACACAGCAGGACACAGCAAAGGTGATCAGGAAAAGGGACTGCACCCTACCTGCTATGCTCTGCTCCAGAGGCCACTACAGTCCTTCACTGCAACTGCAAAGAGCCAGAAACACCTGCAGGTTCTGATGTCAACTTCTTTGAAGCTGCTGAACTGCTTCAGTTCAAAATTTCCGGTGGCAAGAGAGGCACAAGAATTCTCTACCCAATCTTGAAGTTTCTCCTGGCACGACAAACCACTTCAGCCAGGGCTTCTTGAGAATCTCCTAGAGCTATCACACGCTGTGTATCCCCCGGGGGACTTCTTACCCTGGTCCTTGTGCATACTGATCAGGTCCTGCACACTGAGTGAAAGGCTCAGGTCATCAGCTCCTGTCTCACATCCAACCATGCGCACAGCACTGCACTCTCCTGCCTACTCCAGAAGCTTGGTCCCTATATGCAGACATCTGACCTGATCTCTGAGGTCCTGGCTAGTAGCTTAGCACTGAGGGAGCTATGTGGAAAGAAAAGCAGGCACTCTTGAGAAGATGCCTGTTAAAAAAAAAAAAAACCAAAAACAACAAAACCACCTTCCCCTACGATAAAATTCTGAAACCTGCTTCTCCCTCACAGTGTTCAATCACACATCTCACATCGGTACCTTAGGACTTGCAGGCTAAGGCATGGTAGTGTTGAGAAGTGTGTCATTACGGTTCCTAGCAATGTGCACTGGCCATGGCAAGAAGTAAGATCCTTTCAGAGGTTTTTAATCTTAAATCAGAGCTATTGCCTCAAAACTTTAACAAAATTTCTTCTCACAATTCTCCAATCATACCAAGCTTATTTCTTAAAAATATGAACACAGCACTGGCCATCTTCCAGCTCTTCCAGTTTCTTTATTTATTGTTTTCTCTAGCTGCTTTGCTTTTTAATTGCTTCAATGCTCTGAGTGGATGAATGCCATCGGGTCCTAGTAATTTACTGCTATTTTGTTTCCTGTGTTCAGCTAACCACTCTTGCGTAGATACTTCTATCTTTGCTTTGCTTCTATCTTTGTTTCATCATGATTGCCCATGAAAAACATCTTCTGAACAGGAATTTTCTGTTCAGAAGAAGACTGGTATGAAGAATTCATTTAGTTTCCCTACAGTTTACCTTCTTTCATTTCCCTTTTAGCTCCCTGGTGATGAAACAGACCCTCTTACATCTGACGGCAATCTGCAATATTTACTAAGCATTGGAATATCTTCACATCTTTAACTGTTTCTTTTTCACAATTCCTCTTTACCCCCACCTCCATCACTAGGTGAGAATTGTGCTATCATGCCACTTAATATATGTAATGTCGAAAGAGGATTTCTGAAAATGAAAATTAAACCTTCGTTACACTGACATTAATACAATTATTTCATCTCCAATGGAAAGTATGTTTTTCAGCCAGAAAAAACTTAACTTTCCAAATCAGTAAAATTAAAAGTAAAATTTAAGTAAAATTTATGCCTGGAGAGGGAAAGGAAAGGAAATGAAGGCTGACAGCTAGACGGTCCAAGAATCAAAAAAGCTATGACTTCTACAAATGAAAGAAAGGCATACGTTTCCATAAATCTGCAGAAATTACAGATTTTCTAGGTATACGTATATATATACATACCTGTGTATGTAGGTATTGCATACACAATACCTAGAAATATTGACAAAACAATATTTTATAGTTACTTTGCTTTAAGAACTATAACCTTCTTAAAGATAAGGTATATGCAGTACATACCCAGGACAAAAAAAAATATTACTCAGGATTTAATGCCACCAGGTTTAAACACAAGCTTATTTTTACATGTCACCTTTGGTAGGGCTGTGATCTAGATGTTAAGGTACAGCTGTTGTAAAAAATCACATGGCATACAGCATGTACCCAACACAAATATTCATGAAGTTATACCTGTCTAACTCTCTTCCTTTCCCATCTTACTCTTTCCCTTGCTTTTCCCCAGAAAAACAGGTCTGGTTTCAATCCAGCTTATCAAATGTTAGTTTTGATGTGTTCAATAAGCCCAAAATTCAGTTGCCATGGTAAAAGTCATCCCACTTGGTTCTGAGAATTTTTATTAACCTTAGTTGGCAAAGAGCATTTCACTTAATAATTTGCTTTCTTTCTGAAAAACTGGTTCATTAAAACATGGAGAGTTTTTATTAATAAATGGAAAGACATAGTTATCTTTGCCTGCTGATATAAAACACTAAAGTAAGACTTCAATGGGCACAAATCAAAATCAAACGGGATTCTTCCTACCTTAAAAGAATTTGTAGTATTTTGCAGTTCCCTGATAACTTTGTGTTCCTGGTGGATGCAATTGCTGCTGGAGAACTTCAGGAATTATTTTGTCTTGAGATACCTTATAAGGAGAAATACAGAAATTATTTTATCTTGGACTCTTTGTTAGGCAATTAAATATGAAGGAATTTAATAGTAAAAACAAACCTTTTAACATGATTATGAAAATAGCTACTTACCTGAATTTTATTGTTGCATGATTGTCTTCATGGAAAAGGAATATCATAGTTGCTCTGTGTGATGCTGTAAGAAGAAACAGTTGAATGATAATGAATAAAGACAATAGGTTCAGTCATGAGCACAAGACTCTCGATGTTCTTTTATAGTTTCTAATGTGCTTTTTATCATTGAAAATATAGATAGTGTTTGCAACCATATAAAAATCTACACCTATAAATTACAAATTACTTTTCTCAATGTTCATATTTTTGCAAAAGTGAAACTTTTTGCATTTGGAATAGTTACTTGCTCCTTCAATCCAGCAGATTTTGACTTTTGGAGGAATCTATGTTGTAAAAACAGTTTTTCAGCTGCAGAAATTAATTCTGAAAAACAGTAGTCTAATGTTATGTTCTTGATTATGTGGAACAGGAATATCATCGTCATCTTTCAGGGTAATTGGCCAACTGAAAAAACTTGTGCAATCAAACTACCAGCAACTAACAAAAATTTGCAAGTAGTGGATGCAATTAGGCAAGCCTGTAGTGTGAAAAACAGCTTTTAAGATCCTGTGATTTCAGGACAGAAAACGTTCATTCCTCGCAGTTAATATGCTCTCATATGACACGTCTGAGGACAGAGCTCGCAGTCCCTCCCACACAGTGGTTCCCTCTCCCAGACCTGTTTTATGTTTTTCTCAAAATGTGACATTCATTCTTCCCGCTCTGCCCACCCCCCCTGCCCCTCCACCCCACCCCCTGCTCTCAGCAGCTGCCTTTCTAGAGAGACTTGTGAGGTGGCCGCCTTTGACACTGAAAGGTCAGCGTTCAGAGCCGTGTCCAGCTTAGCCTGCAAGCCGGACTATGAAAGACTGAGTTTGTCTAAGCCAACAATATGTGGACAAAGCCTTTTTCACAAGAAGTATCGACAGCTCTGAAGAGTAAGACTGCTGACTATGTAAAAAGAAAGGACTGACAAATTTACAAGGAAAAATTCCCTGCAAAAAGATCCAGGGATCGTGCCTGACCAGTTCTGCTTCCCTACTTTAGCAGTTATCTAGCTCCCGCTAAATGCCTTGTGAGTTTAGCAATGAATCCTGGCAACTTGGCTGGTACGCTTGTAAAAGGCATTGAAACCAAACCTTGACTCTGAATCTTGCATAAATAACAAATCATGTGGCTTGAAGCTTGGAGCTTTCTTTACTGCCCTGCTGAATAATTACGGTAAAGTCTGAAAGGGCTAGACTGACTCTACAAAGCACATTATCTGAAGCACATTTAGAAAAGGGTTTTTTTTATTATTATTTTAATCTCAAGAAAACAAATGCCTTCGTTGTTCTGATGGTTTTGTTTCATTTGCCCTTTTCAGCCATTCTTAGATCAGCAGGACACTGCGTTTTGCTTTAAAAATTGTTTTTAAAAAACTCCTCATAAAAACATTGATATTTAGTTGAAGTGTATTGATTTTGCTGCTGAGGCAGACAGTGTTGTTTGCTAATTAGAGCAGTAGGGTTTAAAGCTACAGTTGGCTTCCCAGGTTTTGCTTTGTTTTGATTTATTTTCCATCTTACCATATTACAGCAGGGTAAAGAAAACAACATCACAAGCTCTACTCAAGTTAATACAGGTGTATTAAACAGATAAATGTATCATCCTATATTTACGGAGTAATTTTATATAAGCTGGTGACAGTTAATCTGCTCTGTTGATTTGTCTCTTTTTATCACTGGGGATTCCTGTAAAGAAGTGGTCCTGACACTGAAAAGGTGAGCTGCCACGCTAAGTCAACTTGTTCTTTGAAGGTAGGATGTGTTGCGTCTATGCCACGAGGGAATGATGGTTTAAGTAAATCTTATTACAACTAGCTGTTCACAAGCAATCCGAAACTGGAGAGACGAAACTTGAGCTGTGTTTATGTAGTATGAAACCAGAGCATTGCAGCATGACACTATCATCATTGCAGGGGTTATGGGAGGTGTGTGAGCCATCCAAGTTCATGAAGTCAGATGTGAGAAACAGTATCGTCAGTAGAGAAGGTGTGAGAGGTAAGGGACAGGCTCTCTCCAGGACATAGGAGAAGAAGAATTGCTCCCGTCCAGCCTCACGTATACGCTGTAAGGAAGCCATGCCCACCCTCAGGACGAGGGTATTTTAAATGCCATGGAAGACTAAATTTAATAAAAACAACACAGTTAAATGGTCACTCTATTTTGATCAATACTGTTCAAATAGTATTATGGATTATTACCCTTAGCCTGGTCATATAGCCGTTGTTTGGCATTTTCCCAAACAATTTCCAACAGAAGATGAGATTGGTGCCAGATAGAATTACAGTTTCTGCTTAGTTTAGTTTTTGCCTCGTTTATGTTGGTAAAGAACAAACCGCAGTTCTGTTTACCTGAGCACAATCAGGAAAACAATAGCAGGCTTTATCTTAAAATATCCTTATATGCCTTTCCAGTCAGACTACTTTTCCAAGAGCTTTGTTTTAGGTACAGTTTTTTCCCTGGCTTTCTCATCCTCTTCTACTTTTTGTTGTTGCAAGTCAATATTTTGTTTCTGACAGATTCACGTTTTACAGTAGTCAGTGCGGTGATATACTGGACACACAGGGGACACAGTTTAATTGCCAACTGTCTTTAGATGTGGTATAGGCTACAATTTTAGTGGTTTGCAAGCCAATGTAATTACTGGTTGCTCTAGCGCCACTTTATCTTGCCATGCCTAGCTATGCATTCCAGTGTCTTCCTTGTGCTAGATCCAGTGCCTGCTGAGCCCTGCGTTCAGCACAGTATGTCAGAGCAAACAAATTCTACAATTAAGGCATATGTTTTCTGCTGACTTGGCATTCTGCATCACCTCAGCTGGAGCTGGTCCAAGAGAGGCTGATGGAAGGAGGGGGAGACCCTGATGGACAGCGCTGAGATGAGTTTAAGCTGCCACTGGGAAAACCCTTCTGTGTCTCCCACAGCTGTTTCTCCACAGTATCTGCATCCGCCTCATAAAATAACCTTTTCCCTTTACCATAAATAACAAGTGGCTAGTGTCAGTCAGCTTTTTCAGCGTACATCTTCACCCACAAACTGAAGGTACGCCTGAGGACTGTCATTAATACTAGCACTGTAGCACATTTCTGTATTCAGTATTGTCAAAAACTAGAACATTATTATCAGGATAACAGAGGTCAAATCACAGTGTAATAGCATAACCCATATAATGACCTAAAGCAAGATGAATGGGTGGTATGACGACAAAAGCAGCGAGTTTGTAGCATTACAAGCTTTCATAAAATGGGATATGTGCTGTCTTGCCTTGCTAACAAAGCCTTCGATACTTCACTTAGCAGTATCATCTTCTGAAGAAGGATGTCTTTGTCAGGTGAATGGTGAAATGCATTTGCCACTCACAGGAGGAGGGGAATGACCCCTAAATGTGGGATAACAAAAGTCCCAGATTAATAGTTCTCAGTGATATTGTTGCAGGACAGAGCAGCGTGTAGCTAGGGTGGCCTAGGGTCACCCATTAAGTGGTAAAGAACAGCAGGGAGAGGTCTGCAAACTGGGTTGGGGAGTGATCTGTTGGGATGATGTGTTATAATATAAAAGGTACTTGATCATTTATGGGTAGATATGAAACAACACAGGAAATGGGCAATTAGGTACATCTCCTATCTGTTGGTTTTGGATGATTCTGTATCCTCCTCCTGTCCCTTTGCTGGGGATAAACACACTACTTTTCACATAAAGAAAGCTGTTCTGCTCCCACTACTGTCTGTTGCAAGGGCAGTTTGAGAGTCCTTTAAAGAAAGCAATTAAAGTGTTACTGCTTCTTCTATCTCTATTTTACAACTCTCTGTGAAACAGAAATTTATATTTGCTCTTTGTAGAATTCCTTCACTTAAAATAAAAGTCATAAAGAGAAAAAATAGGTTTTGTTCCTGCAGCATTAAAAAAAAAAACCAACAAAAAAAAAACCCCTGGAAATTCATGATTTATCAAAACAGTCACCTTTAAATTTGTTCTGAAGGAAGGATTAAATGAAGGGTTTTTTTAAGATGTGTGCTTAAGTCCATGCAGATTCCAAGCCTTTCACTCTCTGATGTTTTTAACAGATGGCTCAAACTTGTCTGGCTACAGTGGGGTTCTAAACAACTCAGGTTTTGGAAGAACCAACAACTTTAAACACTTGGACCAGCCCTTCATGAATTTCCCTGGATTGTGTTTAGTTGCATAAAATTTCTTCCAGAAATTTCAGCATGCTTTCATTATTTCCTTAAATTTAGTAATTATGGTTGCACTGCTGGTATTTTAAGGCACACAACAATAACCAGGCTGAAGACGTCTGATGAGTCAAGACTTCCCCAAGCTTATTCTTCACCATTGGTTTAAAAATAGCATTTTGTCTTAGATAAGAAAATGCAAGGGTTTCTTCCTGTTTGTGTTCAACAGTAAGTGTGAATTAGAACATTTTCTGACTACTCTGTTCTGGAAGAGTCTGTAAAGTACCTCTGGGTTCTCGGTATTAGTTTCTTCTCTAATTTACTTTGTTTTGACGTTTCCTTTTCTCCTGTGATTTGAATACAATATTATATAGCTTTTCAGTGTGGTTTTCATCGCTTCTCATAACAACAAGAGAGACATTTCCTCCGTTGTGTTTGCTTCCAAATGCATTTGAGTTGTTTCTTTTGTATAATGTTCTTGCAGAAGCAGGTTATTAAGCCTCCACTGGGAGGAATATAGAGGATGAGATTCTAGTGCTTTGTTCATGAATTTAGAAATGTGATCTTTCAAGACTATATTACCTACACTTCAGTAAAGTGTATCATTTAATAGATATTTTGGGGCAAAACCAGTCCCATTTCTCTTCCTTTTTTCCCCCCAATCAGTCATGTCGGAATTGTAATAAAAATATTTCTGCCTGGTTTTCTTCTCATTTATACCTCTTTTAACCTGTATTACTCACAGTTTACATCAAAGGATGTGTGGAATGCACTTAATAGTTGCCGAAGACTGCCAGCCTCACATTTTAGCTCCAAAAATAATTACAGAAAGACTTCAGTATATCACAAAACCATGTAGCTAGAGAATTTCTTCAGCTGCTCTGAGCTAGATTATAACATAGGGCAGTGATGCCTTAGCTGTACTCTGTAGGTTCCTTGTTCACCTCCTACGTTAGAGAGTGCTAGCATACAGTGGGACAATTTTATTGGTAATAGCATTAAGCCACATTGTCCAATGATAAGCAGGGGATGAGCCCAAGAATTTGTACTACCAGAGCATTTTAAAGACCTGTCATAGAGGGAGCACAATCACAACACACACGGAGGACCACTGTTAATCATTCCATAGACTATTTTCTAGAACAGCATAGGCAAACTAGTTGAAACAATTAAAACAAAGAAAGAGAAGTAAGTGTTTCTCTTCTCATTGGCACCTGAAGAAGTAACTGGAATGAGTTGCCATTACTAACACATACAGTCAGTTTGGACTAGTCAGATGCAGTTAAATGAGATTTTAAGTGGTACATTTTATCAACCGTTTGATGACATTTATTGAAACAGGGCCATCAGACAGGCTATGTTCTCTGGTGTTTTCTGCTGGAAGCAAAAAATAAGAGGGAAAACAAATAGGAACACTAAACATCAGAGAGTCCTTATGATAAAGAAAAAAAATCCCAAATCCAGAAAAAGCTTTCTTTCTCCACACCTAACACATGGTAAGATGACAAAAGCAACAAGGGGATTACTACTAACGCGGTACCAGCATGGTAAAAAAGAGATAAATAAGCAGGATTGCTACACAGCTGACCTCTGAATTTGCGTGTTTCCCTAAAGAGCTTCAGATGCTGCCCTGAGGATAACCCTGAAATAACTCTGAAAGCCTAGAAGATGCTTCACGTTTCTAGGAAATCTTGGCTGTGCCAATGAACTTAATAATAAGCACGTATTTCTCAGAACAGTCAGTTAGTTCTCTGTTGTGGAGAAAATGGACATGCTACAGAAACTGAGTGAGTGCCTGGAGATGGAGAAAGTAGATCTAATGCAGGCTTTAGAAAATGGAGAAACATCTAATAAGCCTAGGAGAGGCATGCTGCGTCATCTAGCAGTCTCAGAATTAACTCCCCCACTTCCTCCCCCAGCAAATATCATCCCTACCTATGGTACCTGTAAGCTGTAAAAGAGTAGTGAAAAAGCTACTTTATTGTGCCTGCATCCCTACAAATCCTGTAAGACAAGAAGTGTAGATTATTGAAAAAATAAGTAACATATCAGTATCCATTATTCTCCTGACAATGGTTGTATCAGGAAACAAACCAGGGCCATACTCTTCCTTCTTTTTTCCGCTACTGAAGGTGGACTGGGTGTCGATCTCCAGGTGTCGGATGCAAAGTCTGTAGGGTGGCCTCTGTGAGGAGAGACCGAGACTGCCCGGTGCTGGGCACAGCTGGTTCCTGCTGTTCCAGCAGACTCACCACAGCAACAGCTGAGCCCATCAGTTATATGGGTGGCACCTCTGGGAAAATGGATTATAAAGAGAGGGCAAAAAACACCACACAAGCAGCAGAGTGAGGAAAAAAAGTGAGAGACAGCCGTATGAGCACCAGGGTCACAGAATAAGAAGGAGAAGGAGGTGCTTCAGGCACTGGAGCTGCCCCTGCAGCCTGTGGGGATACCATGGTTGAACATGTGGATATTTCCTGAAAAGAACTGCAGCTTGTGGGAATGATCCCTTATGGAGAGGTTTGTGAAGGACTACATCTTACAAGAGTGACCTCACAATGGAGCAAGGGAAAAGTGTGAGGAGGAAGAAGAAGCAGTGAGGAGCTGTTATGGAGTGACCACAACCTCCATTCCCCACCCTCTTTCACCATCAGAGGGAGGGGGTAGAGGAGTCTGGAGTGAAGGCGTGAAGTTGAGCCTGGGAAAAAGGAGGGTGGGGAGAGGTGTTATTTTAATTTTCATCTTTGTTTCTCAATACCCAAATCCATCTTAATTGGCAATAAATTAAATTAAACTAATCTTCCCCAAGTTGAGTCCATTTTGCTCATGGCAGTAGTCGATAAGTTGGAATAAGTTGATCTCCCTGTCTGTGTCTCCATCCACGGGCTGTTTCATCCTCTGTTATCCCTCTGCCCTGTTCGAAGGGAGAGTGACTGAACTCTTGAGTGGCTGTTTGGCTGTGGCCAATGTCAACCCACACAAACACCACGTCCTTTTGAAGCAACAAAGTGCTGTTCAAAATAGCAATTCTATTGTAGCAATC
This sequence comes from Bucorvus abyssinicus, assembly GCA_009769605.1. NCBI lineage: Eukaryota > Metazoa > Chordata > Aves > Bucerotiformes > Bucorvidae > Bucorvus > Bucorvus abyssinicus. The sequence continues at coordinate 7,789,812 of CM020033.1, read as the reverse complement.
TTACAGAGGGATCGGTCAAGGCTTGCTCCTACACCAGCAAAGTCAATGCCTTTCATTGACCTTCACAGGATCATGGGGCCTAGATCCTACACTGTGATACTAAAAACACTGTGATTTATCCTGAGAGATATATTATGCAAATTCACTGAGAATTGTATGTAAACTTGCCCCGAATTTGGCCTAAGGGCCTCACATTTAGCAGGTCAATGAACTGGAAAATGCAAGCCTAAGAGAAATGAGAATGAATGTTCTTTTTTCTTCCTCCCCCAGGAATTTCAGTAAAAATCAGATTGCAAATTGAAAGATTTTATCAGTAGATTTGCCTTTGTTATTTGTATGCATTCATTTTATATGGAACAAAACAGTTTCTTAAGTACTTAATAAAAAGGGTGTAATTTCTTGTCTATTCCAAAGGAGAAAAAAAAAAAGATACTCTCCTGCTTCCTGCCCCCCTTTATCACCTCCCTGTATACTTAAAGAAAAATATACAGAAGAATGGCATTTTTGACAGACTTTCTATGCAGACCTAGTAATGAAATAGTAGAGGTTGGAAGAAGACCTTTGTATGGAACAGCAATAGCAGACCAGAGAGGGAAACAGATGGAAGAGTAAAATAATGCTTGGATCGCTGTCAGCAAAGTGTTGTAGTTGGCTCCTTTCCTGTCCCTGAGGAAGTCCTAATGCTGGGATAGGCTCCTGCTGCCCAGCAGATGACATCAGTGCGAGATGTTGCTGTGATGAACTGTGACTTCTGACTGTCACGCCGAGTCTCTCATGGGACAGCACTACTTTATATGGACACCAACGAGCTTTGGACTTGAATATCTGTTTCAGCCGAACTCTGTTTTAACTTTTGAGTACAATAATAACTCTTAATTGAAAAAGATAGTAACAATTACCCTAATAATTACCCCAAGATCATAATAATTACCCTATGCAGAAATAATTGTTCTTATTTCTCTTAATACAAATCATAACCTGCCTTCTGTATTTATTGTAACCTGGTCCATTGAATCTCAACATTATGAATGAATCACGTACTGCGAGGACAATTTACCAGACTGTAAATATAACCCAAAATTTTTTGTTTTGGTGGATGAGCTGGGGACGTAAAATGTCCTACGCATGTTTTTAAATGACTCATTGTGGCTGAGAGTAATTAAAGTGGCTCTTTACCTGAATAGTATTTCTCCGTGACACAATTCATCTCTATAAAGTTAACATTTTTAAAATTCCAATTCCTAACATGATTTAAGAATTGCAGTTTCTCAATTCTGAACCTTGGGCAGCTTACAAACTGAAAAATTAGAAGGCAGATAAAAAACAGTCCTTGCTTGTATTTTAAATTATTTGACTTTCAAGCCATTGATATAATTTGGATTTACAGATTTTGGACACCCAATTATCACTTAATGGTATAATAACTCGTGTCTTTTAGGAATGTTCAAAAATTGTTCCTTTTTTTGTTGATTGGTTGGGTTTTTTCCCCCTGTCCAGTCAACATAGCAGTTGGTAAAAGAAACTAAAAATATCTTTCGCTATGCAAAACCTGCAAACTTTATAAAATGCCTGATTTTAAAGCTTGTGTGTTTTATATTCCACAGTAATGCAAATGGTTCAAGTATTCATCCAAAAATTATTCATGTAATAAATGAATACACTTCCTAGGTGAGTCTCGGGAAAAGGCGATCAATTTCAAGAGGTTTTTTTCCCTCATAATAAATGAGGTTTATAAAAATAAAGATGAAGATATGAATAGGAAGAGGAAAGAAAAAGTGAAAGCAAGAAGACAACAAATGAGGAAAAAATGCAGTAAACAAAAAAGAGAAACAAAATACACATTTAAAAAAATGCTCCCTCTTCTAAATGGCATCAGGAAAAAGAACACTTCATTTGGTTAGAGTGTGATAAAGTTCTTAGGGAGGGAGGAAATCCAGACCACCCCATACCTCCGTAATAAAAACTGTTTCTCTAGCATGATCTTAATTACACCATTAACGTTTGTAACTTCCCCTAAGTAGCCTCTTCCAGTGCTTCACCACACTTGCCGTGAAGCTTTGTGCAGTATCTAAATTAAATCTTCTTTGATATAGATCTCTCCTCATCATATTCCCTCGTCACATGTTATGGACACTGAGAACAGATTTCCATTTCTTTGCAGCAGCCTTTTTGCATCCTTGAGAACAAGAAGCACGATCTTGCCCAGTGTTTCTCTAGGCTAAACATTTACATGTTTCAAAAAGTATTCCTCGTGTTTTCCAGACATAAACATTATTGCTGCTTTCCGATTGATATATCTCTTAATTGCGATATTGTGCCCCAAAGTGAAGAAGTAGTCTGAGGACTTAAAAATGCTGAGCAGAGAGAAAAGTACTACTTTGTGTGTTTGGCAGCACAAACTCCTCCTTATTTTTCTCAGGGACACGTAAGATATATTATGCAACACTATGTATTTTATTGTATTTGCATTTCCCACATCAAACCATTGTTGGCTCAAATTCAGACTGTGATAAAATATGAAAGCTCAGGCTGTGTTTGCCTGTTATCTCTTTTTTGTTCCTCCTATTGTATTGTCCTGATGATTCCTGCCTAAGTGCTGTTACTTTTATTGAATGGTATCCTTTATTCCAGATCATACTTCTGCTTGTCAAAATAATTTTGAACTCATTCCTAACCTTCAGTGTACTTAAAATTCTTCCTATTGTCTGCAAATTCGGTCAGAATATACTCTGTTCCATCAACCAGACTACTAACAGAAATTTTAACAGAACCAGACCTTCACTGCAGGATCCCAGTCAATACATTTCCCTGTTTTGTCAGTAAACCATTAATAGTTACTCTGAGAATGGTTTCTCAGCTAGAAATAGTAGTTTAACGTACTCTGTGTTTATTTCATTTCATAAGCATCATATTTGAAGCTTTCCTTAAACCAAGCTGCGTGGCATCTACCACTTCAGTTCATGATGTCTGTTACCTGTCAGAGAAGGATATTTACTTGTTTTGAAACAAGATATTCCTGACAAATCCATATTGTTGATTGCTTGAATGCATGTGGGTAGCTCCTGTTAACCTGGTCAGCCTTACATTTTGCCCCGAGGACAGGATGTTAATGAAATACTCATCCACGCTGGAAACAGAGTTCATCAAGACAAAAGCTTCACTATTAACATTTCAAAATACTTTTGTATTTTCCTTCCTAAATGTCCTATTGAACTTTTACTTCTGTCTGAAGTAGTGCAAATGGAATTAATTTTCACTGCAAATGGAATTAATTCAAACACATCTTTCTCGTCCAAGTCTTTTTGGAAAACACAAAACTTTTTCCTTAGCAAATTGGCAAAACAGATGCAAAAACTGAGGGTCCTTTAATGAAGTAAACCTTTGGATTCATGTAATGTATTTACATTAATACGGGCCAAATGGAAAGATGATATACAGGATGTGACTTTTCATGCAACATTAATATTGGAGGTGTCAGTTCAGCTGAGCTGCTTTTTGTAGATATGATTCACAGCCACTGTGATGATATTGTGTATTTTCACCTTAGCTGCTTCCATGTTCTTCTACTGTGTGTATTATTGTAAACTTATCCAAAAAACCCAAAAGCTCAGATTTTCAAGTTGACATCATTGCTATTGCAAGTCTTCATAGCCATGTAAAAAATAATGAAGCACTGGGAACTGTTGATGTTAATCAAATGAGATTATGTTACAGTAGGTCTTTTCGCTTTAGAAACAAGGGCCAAGTAAAACAAATTACGCATTCTCGATGAAGAGGATATGATCTGATACAGTCGAGGTGGACACAATGTTTGTACTTTGAAGGGACAAATAAGAAAATAAAAGACTTCATCTATTATACCTCAGGAAAACCAGTGTTGATTCCTAAGCACAGTAAAGGGCTTTGTTTCAGAATGCTTCCTGGAGACAAGAACCTGTGTTTTGCAGTAGATTTTTCCAAAACATAGTTCTATTAAGAAAGACAGAAACCACTTAACCAAGAAAGAGATTTATCATAAACACACTAAATTATCAAGCTATGTTCGGGTGAAACTGTCTATAGTTTCACTGTCAAATCATTTATTAGTCTCTTTCTTCAGGTTTTGAAAATCAGCATGTACTTAAAAATACAGCACGTAAGCTAATAAAAGCTTATTTCAAATTACCATAGCAGAAGAAATCTATAGCATGAGACTGCCCAATTAAAATAATCTTGTTTGGTTGGGCTGAGGGGTTTATTTTGATGGGTTTGTAAAAATAAAATTGAGATAACCTTATAGTAACAGTCTCATTTCTATATATTTCAAAGGGCAACTTCAGTACTTCTTCACTAACTGCTGGGAAAAAAAAAGAAATAGTTAAATGAAAGGATCAGAATATACAAGGATAATAAAAGTCCAAAAAGAGCAATAGAATTGGTTAACTTCTGTTTAGGATAATTTAATTAATATGGAGAAAAAAACCCAAACCATTATCTTCTACTAACATCAAGTCCATTCTTTCATGTTTCACTCTGCCTGCCAGTTGATTGTTTATTTAACAGGCATTTTGAAAGAGGGATTTGCCCTATTTTATGTTTCTAATATCCTGTGTACTTTATCCATCTGAGAGTTTTGTATAATATCCATCACCACTACAACCAAGAGTTTGTCTCAGGTAAATTAGATCTGCAAAGTCATACATAAAAATAATATTGTAATTAACCCCCCCCCAAACACTGTTACTATAATAAAGATGCCTATGAGTCCTCACTGTGCAATTACTTCTTCAATTGTACAGTCTTCCTTGCCATTTTGTTTTGGCGCTAGTCTCACTTAAGAAAACAGCGGCTCCACTGAAATTCTCCATGAATAATTAAGAAACCCTGAATAAGAAAATGCTTACATGAAGCAAGGGAGAAAAGAGGAAGAAGGAGACTGGAGGAAACAAAGAGCTGAAGACATAAGTTTTGTGGCAATGTTAACTTCCAAAATATTATCTCTGTAAGTAGGACCTTGCATAAAGTACCCTAGGAGAAATCCGTGGAAGAAACACTGAGAGGATGGGCATAGGAAAAGAGAAGGCTTACTACAGTAGTAAATCAGGAGTACAAACAAGGAATCAGTCTGGTTATGATATGGAGAATTAGCTGCATGTCCTATCGCGAAATAGTCTTGCTGCCTCTGTGCAAACCAGAGAAGTCAGCGTTGTGGAGGTAGGAAACAAACGACAGGCTGCAGGTCACTGACTGCACATTTTTCTGTCCCCTGAATGGCTGCAACCATTGTTGGGCACCAATTATGTGCCAGAAACAAGTGACTCCCTGTGCCACACTGGAGTTGTCTCAGCCTTTTAAATGTAGGTGTCGCAAGAGACATCTCTCTGCTACCATTCCCGAATTTGTGTTTGCTGATAAATACCCCCTCTAGCATTCAAATACCCCTAACAGACGAGGGCCCAAGGGTTATAAAGCACATCTGGGGCATTATACCGGCAGTCTGAAAAGGAAAATGGAGATAAGTTCAGAAGAAAGTCGTGGTGACTTTTTCAGCATTAGAAAATGACCTTTTGATGAAGCTTTTCCTAGAATTAGATTATTATGAGGGCTCATCTAGTAAATGCCAAGTAAACATTCTAAAAAGGCATATTCGGAACAAAATGATGTTATATTTAGACTGAACTTTATATAAGCAGTTTAACCATTAATGAAGCAACAAAAAAGAGTCCTAACACCATAACTAATTCCATGTACAGTGTATTTAAAACTAACTAAATTCAGCTTATTTTAAAGGCTTAATTCAAATTCATAAATGGCATCAGAAGCACTTTAATAAGATGGACAGATACTTTCATTCCATACTTGGGATGCAGAAAAGAGAAAAAACCTTTCTCTAACCTTTTGCAGAAAGTCTGTTACATGCCAAAGGACAGTGACTCAGCACACTGAAGTCCATCTGCATGAGAAACTCTTCACCTTCAGGCACTCTCTTGCTGTACGAACAGGAAAAAAAGTCACACTTACTTCAGAAAGCAATTTTTTATCCAGAAAGCAAGGATGCTCCCATCATCAGGAAGGTAGAAAACACAGGAAATGGATGAGTATTTGCCATTGATATGCTCTTATTTAGTCAAGAACCAGAAATCCAAGTGGGAATGCAGGCCTTCCACTTTGGTTTTCTGAGCTAACTGCAGGATATGGGTTTCCCATCTTGATACAGAAATGGCTGTGGTTTTAATTCAAGTAGTCTGGGCAATTTCAGATTTTATGTGTTCTTTACCCCCATTTTTTAATTCATTTCTCATTTTACTGCCTCCTTCAGTTCATTTTTCCTGTCTCTTTTCCTTTTCCATTTCCTTACTGTTTCTCCTTTGCTCTTGGTTTTTTTGCTGGTCAGGCACATCTTCATTTTACCCTCCACACTTAGCAAAGTATTGAATGTCGTGTAAGAAAAGTTAAATGAATTTTTTGAACTAGTAATCACTACAGAGGAACTGAAGGAGTGTCTTTGTTTGATGGGATCTGTCTCAAACCAAAATGAAGGATAAAGTTCACTGTCTATAAACGTAAATGATCCACAAGTAGAAAAAATAACTCTCCACAGAGTGACAAAATGATGGCTTTCAGATGAGTTATTTTCACTCAAGAGGAATTCTAAGATATCTTGGATTATTTGAGGATAAATTTGTTAGCCCACAGGCTTCAAAAACGTAAGCTGAATGCTCACAGCCATCAAAGATGCAAAATGAATGTTAGGAAGTGCACAGAGATTTATATACTTTGTATATTTGTATACTTTATATACATCTCTATAGGGACTGTTTAAACCTATGCCTCTGTGCCTTGATTTGTACGTGCAGCCACCAATTCTAGCTGAAGAACTGCATGAGCTGAAGGTGATCAGAGGTAGCTTGTGTACAAGAAGAGATTAAAAATATGAGTCTAAATCCTGGAAAACAACAACTGAGGGTAGGTAAGGTGCATGGGTGTAAATCATGAATTACACAGAGAATGTCATCAGTGAGAGTCTACTCACTGCCTCTTACAATATAAAATGCGGAAACATAAATGAAGTGAGCAAGTTCTGGAAGAAATACTGTCACAAGCAATATCCAGTACTGGTACTTGCACAATACAAGACTGGTTTACTATGAAATTTAATGCTGCAGAAGTTTGTTAAATTCATAAGTGTAATGTCTGTCAATCTCTGGTATGAGAACTCACTGAACCACCTATTACTTCAAGCATGAAGCCAGAGAGGGAGAAGGTGGAGGAAAAGGGATATATTTGGTAAATATGATTGAATTTTTTTCTTGTTTTGGTTATGATTGAAAGTAGATATTAGTATATATATTCTTTTTTCCCAGCTCAAAATACTTTTTATTTACTTTGGTATACTCCTGTGGTTTTTCTTAAGTGAGCCAGCCTCACAAGCTGCTGAAGGCGAACACAACTAGTTTTGTTATGTAGCAGTTTTGCTATATTAAAAAGCATTTTACATCTGTCAAGGAAGTAGATAGTATTTTACGCCTATAACCTGACTGCTTTTTAAAATAGAATTACAAAATCACTAGACAAAATAAAACACTACATGTGAAATACTTCAGTAAAGCACTTGATGGAGTGAATAATGAAATCTTACCTGGAATATTATTTCTAATTACTTTTGATACACAGAAACATTGTTATATTGATTAAAAGCTGTGTAGAAGTTCATAAACAAAATGCACTGTTAAAGAAAAAATTATTGAGTTAGGAAGTAACATCTCATCTTAGATGAAGTCTTTCTTTGTATCTTTGTTAACGATCTGGAAAAAGGTAATAAACAGCGTGTTGATGACATTCAAGTTCTGGAAGAGAATTGAAAGTATAGTAAGGGCAGTGGGAGGAAACCTAAGTACAATCAGAAAACAATAAGGAAATCTATTTTAGAAGCAGGCAACTTAGAAAATCTGTGAAGATCATAGGAGTTAGATTGTAAAGCACTTTTAGAGAGGTAAGTACCAACCCCCCAAAACTGTCCAAAATAGTCCATGGAGGCATCAAGGAATTAAATTTTGTTCAGCATCCTAGAATTTTGGAGGAGACTGTATTTTGCTCTGATCACTTATCCCAGCAGCTTGAAAAAGCACCCATGTTAATTTGAATGACAATGAAGGGGGTGAAGAATGCCAGGCAGAGATATAAACAGGTTCGTCTGCACTTGCAATATGTGTGCGTATGACAAATAAGGCATGGTGGTGAGAATTTCTTGTGCACCACTGGTGAGATAGGGATCACCTACCTCTCCACAGAATGGGCTTTCCTTTGTTAACCTTGATTTCAAGGGGAAAACAGGTGCTTTGAAACACGTGCAATTTGTACTTGCTTTGGCATATTTCCTCAAGGGGCAACCTGACAATCAGCATCTATAACAGAAATGGACAGAACTAGATATCTGCCTGAGAAAGTCCCATTGAAGTGAAGGCTTCTGACTGCTCATAGAGACTTGTATTATGCATGAGATCTGACAAGTTTTGTTCTTTTTTACCTCAGCAGAAATGGAAAAAAAATGCTATTCTATGCCATACATGGACTAACCTAGTGGGGAACTGTATGTTGTATACACTTCATGAACTCTGCAGGCAGGGGAATGGTTAAGACGAACAGTGAAAGGGAAGAACACCGTGTCTTATCAGTGTAGAGCTGGTACAGGCTTGACAGGTCAGTGGTCCTGGATTGTGTGTATTCTGGAGACGCTTTCTTTAGGGTGCAGAAGATTCTACTGCAAGAAACAGGAAACTTTTTACTTCAGAGGACCTTGTAGCAAAGCAAGAAAGGAAGCTCATTTTAATAGAACACTGGACAGCATTATCAATCAAATAGTTGTAGCATCATGCCATATTTCAGTTACTTCGTGTTCAGTTTTGCTCCCTGTCCTTCCCTCCATGTCCCTTTTTTCTTCACTTTTGTTTTGTTTGTTTTGTTTTGTTTTGTTTTGTTTTGTTTTGTTTTGTTTTGCTTTGGTTTGGTTTGGTTTGGTTTGCTGTTCCTTTGCCTTTCCTTGTTCTTCCACCTTTGGTCCTGCTTTACATATTTGTTCATTTACCACCTTTCTCCCATCCTTGTCAGAGTAGATAAGGGGGAAAAAAAATAAAAAAAAAAAGGGGGGGGGGGTGAGTGGGGAAACCCCTGGTATCTGACAGCCAGAGGTTTGTCCTTTTAACCTGACAAGCTCAAGAAACCCTGCCTAATGCATCTGCCATTTGGCTGTAACTTCTTGCCTTCCTGGAGAAAACTTCTGAATCCCTTCTGCTGAGAATCCCACATAGTTGCGATGTTTCCCTTCATGATATCATCTTAATCCTTAAACGTTATTTCATATCTTTGGAACAGACTGTAATATTCCCTGAGAAATCCAATGATTCAAGTGGTCTAATTAAAACCAGGATTTGTCAATAGATTTAATCATATTCAAATAAAAGGCGATTTACATAATATAACATGCACAGTACTTAGAGAAATTTAACCCATAAAAAACCAGACATGGTACATTATCTTGTGATTTTAGACTCCTTTCCATCTCTTTGACCCTTTGTCTAAGCAGTCAGTCTTCTTGCTTTTGAACAGCTAGCATATTATGTTCCTCTCCTCTGTCTCACATCTTGTAAAATCTTTGACTTAGCACACTAATTTTGAAACATCAACAACCTTTCCTTTTCAAACAGAGCCAAAGTATTACCCGCAATTACCCATTATGGCTCTCCCATGACTTGTTCTTAGCCTGGTTGTCTCTGCTAAACAACAGAAAAATAAATTAACTGCCTGTTCTCTTGTTTCACCTTCATATTTTTACACTGCAAGCAAGAATCCCTCTCTCCAATAGCATCTGCCTTTGGTGCTGGCCTTAATGACCATGATTTTGCATGTTAATTGTCTTGGCAGGAGGTTACCACATTTTGCATGTTAATTGTCTTGGCTTTTAAGGATGCAGAGTTTCTATAATTATTATAATTTATTCTTGGCTTTAATTCTCGTCTGTCACATATGACTCATGAATGGATTAACTCTCTGTCACTTTTCTTCCTTCTGACAGAGAGAGACACTGAGGAGGAAAGACTTTAAAAGATGTGAGCTGGGAACCAGAGAATATTTCATAAATCCTGACCTCCTGGAAGAAGGAAGGATCCATGAAACTACTAAACTGGCCAGCTTTTATCCTGCAGTATTGCTGATATTAGACTACCAAATAAATTTTGTAATCAAAACTTTTGTGCTGCTTTGGTAATGTTAATGACATGTGATCATACAAGGACATTTGCCTTTAAAATTCTTAAGCCAAATAGAGAACTTTATTGAAATACAAGTGCATTCAATACTTTGCTTCCAGTACAGAAACTAGTGTCAGAATGCAATACTTTTTAGTGACCTTGCTGATCAAGGGCATTTTTACTCTAGTTTTTCCCAAATAATATTAAGCATTTATTGCAAAAGTAGCATATCTTATACAGTGGAATCTTTGGAATGGAAAGGTGGCAGATAAATTTCCACAGTTAATGAAAACTGAGCTTTTATAACTATCTGAGATTGTCATGACGTTAACAATGCAGTAGGTTAGAAGGAACACACTGATGAGGTGCGCAATATTCATTATATAATATCAATATAAGAAAAATGGCTACAGGATGAGGAGTAGAAAGAAAAATTTGCATAGATTTTTTTCTAGAATGTTGTTGACCAGAGAGAAATCCACGTTCAGAGTACATTGTCTTCTCTTCCTCTGTCACGTGAAAGAAGAGAAACCCAAGACCACCTCCTTGTCCAATACCACCACATTTCAATTTCCACCAAGTCTTCAAGAATTCCCACAACCCTATTGAAATGGAAACAACTAGGCTTATCTGAAGACTTACATGTTAACACGTTCAAGATTCTATATTTTAGAGAACATATTTGAAGTGATTCTCATCCAGAATGTTAGGAAAATATATGAATTACTTTTAAAAAAACCAATAGCCTTCAATGAATGCATATTGCAAATTGTGCAGTACATTTTGTACCCTGTTAGCACAATTATTACCTTGGTGGAATATTTCTTTATGAGTGGAATATTTATCACAGCTATGGTTCCAATAAGTAAATAAAAAAAATAGAGTAACTATCAAATATATTATAGAAATGTGGGTAGATTTATATGTATAACTGTGGCAAAACATAACGGTTGTACCACACTTCAAAGCTAGCATTTGTTTTTATTGTTTTCAATTACATGGGCATGCCAATCATTCTATAATGCACATTCCAGATTTACTATCACAGCAGTCAAGGGGGACACGTGCTTCTCCATGTTTTAGATGCCTCTGAAAAACAGCCCAAATGAAGAGAATGCATAGGAAAGAGTATCTGCAGATACTGCCAGGGTTAAAAAGAGATCAAACCGGGCAGTTTTATTTTAAATAAATAATATTTTAAAATCTATACTCACTGGCATAAAATACATAGATTTAATAAATAAGGCTGTCGCAGTTGTGTATCAAAAAAGAGAGAGAGACAGAGAGCAGATTAACTTGTTTTCTTGAGGATGTAACAAAACAAGTTGTGAAAGGTAGTGCATGTTCATCTACTGAATTCATAGTGCTCTTATGTGTTGGAGTTTTTAAATTTATCTAACAGAGATCCCAAAGGAGATTTGTTTTCCAGCTTGTTGCTCACATATAATTGCAGCTACATGGTTGAAATCCTGTGCTCATACACAGAAATATAAATGGACTCTAAACCTGGGGCAGAAAATACACAGATACTGTCTCCCGTCTGATTAAACTCCCCCTGATGTTGCAAACAAAACTTCCATTGATTTTAAGGAAAGCAGGGTTTGGTCCTCAAGGTATAGTTCCCTTGCAAAAAAAAATGATTCATTAAAATTCCTCAAGAGGAATGTTTCTTGGCTGAAATTCACCACTGTGACCTGACCCTGTACAAGGCATAGGTATTATTTAAGCCAAGCCATCAAAGATTACTAAGCTTGTACAGAAACACATTTCATTCCTACAGTTTATTATGAAACATCTTCTGATTTCAGAGATTTGAGCCTAGACCCTGATTTATTTACATATACTGTATCTGCACTTACTTCATTAACTTTCTCCAGATTTTAATCTGTGTAAATTTGATCACAGACTAGACCTGTCTGCATCTACCAGCCGGTCTGTGGTAGGCAAGAGATTGAGATTTCTACCTGTGCATGAAGAATGGGATAACAAAATTCTAGTAATTTGAACATAGGTAAAAAGTATAATAATGAGCACAGTGAGATCTGACTTGCTGTATTACTGAACATGCAGCTTCAAAAGATTGCCAGAGGTACTAACAGAAATAAACGTGTTATCTGGCCAGGAGACTGAACTATTCACTGCTTAATGTATCTGACGTAAGACGTAATACTGCATTACACTGCTGACCAAAGACTGTTTTTTCTTTAAACTGGACTGCTTATATAAGTACAAGTGTTCAATACTGTGTTGTGTAGTTTATATGTGATAATTCCCTGTTAATAAATATAGGTTAAGTATTTATGTAGAGAGAATTTGTCCTTGGTCTGTATCCCACAACTGTCTTCTCTTACAAAAAGGCATCTTTCAGTGTCCTAATATTCCAAAGCAATAACCGAATTTATCAATGACTTTGCTTCTCTCCTTCTGATTAAAGACAGAAATCTTTCTTTCTCCTAGTCCTTCTATTTAATGCTTTTACAATCCTTTTTCACTTTGTTGATCTATTAGTTTCTTTCTTTTTTTTTTGTTTTTGATTCTACAGCTATCCTTTCCCCTCTACTACATTTTTTCCTCTACTACTTTTTTCCTCACTTATCACTTCTTTATTTTTATTCTTTCCCACTTATTCTGTTTTGTAGTTTTGAAAATGGCCATTAATGAATACTAACAAGTACAGCAGAGCAGAACAGCCACATCAATTGTTATTTTCTTGATGTTACCCTCAGTTCTGCAAATTTTTCTGTAGCATGGTTAATTAAGAGCCCATAACTGCTAGAAATTATCTTCTATTCTTTTGACTGCCACCTGAAAACAATCCAAAATGCTCAGAGATTAATGGTACCTACAGGAGCAGTGAAGACAGTAGGATTTTAGAAGGCAATTTCATTGCTTTTTCTTGTTGAGTTGTTTAGCATTGGGTGGGTTTTTTCTTTTTTTTTTTTTCATTGGCTGCTCTTTTACTTTGTGTCCTCTATAAGTGGTTAAAACTAGATCATGTACTTCAACTCAGAGACCAGTTCAAAAGTAGCTAGGAGGGACAGTTACTGAAGTTTCTATAATGAGAGAAATGAGCAGAGGGGATAAGATTTACAATGGACAACAACACTGTTTTAAGTTGAAGACAGCTGCAAAACGCAAATTAAAGAGCTAGATGGAGAGAAATGGGGAAGGCAAAGCTATCCCTGAACCACTGGAATGTCTGTTCATGTAATGGATTACATTTGCCTAACGGCTTGGCTTGAGATTTTCTTCAGTTTTAAACACCACACTATTAATAAGTCTTTTAATAGCACTCAATCTAAGCTACAGATGGTCTTTCACATTCCATTGCATGCATTTTTTATCTGAGAGAACTATGCCTCAAGTTCCCTAACAGTAATTAATTTAAACCTAAAATGATGGGAGAGAAAGCTCAAGGATAAGGCATGATAGTCAGGCCTTTTGGAGTGACACAAGCTTCCATCTTTCAAACTGCAGCCTTTGACTCTGTTTTTGGGAAGAAACAAAGCACCGCTGCTGCAGACATATTTTATGATAACAGCCAACTTAAAGCTCAATGACAAAGAAAATAAGTCTACAATGCAAGACCCAGGAGTAACACTTCTCAAGTTAAATGCAAATGAGCAGGCATGTTCATACAGCAAATTGGAAGCAAGATAGCAGTCCTTACTCAGTCGCATTGTTTTCAGTTCAATGTGTCTGCAATTTCTATCAGTGTGTGATGATGCACTGCAGAGTGCTGATGTATCCTAAGAGCCAGGAAATCTGAGTTTGGGTTTGTTAAAGAGCCATGCCTCTGCTACCACAGGTTTGTTAAGAACACTATATGTTGCCTAATAAGATTTTATAATTATTATTCAGTGCATGGGGAGAAAGGAGCACATAAAGACAGTACGAAACAAAAGCCACAAAGGGAGTAGTCGAAGACAGAGGGGTGGACAGACCTGAGCTCCTGCATACTGCGTATTGCTGATAGTCTACTACAGCATGGGAATCATTTAAACTCATTAGCTTCCTCCCATGCCCAAGCCATATGTCCTCCAGAGGAGTCTCTACGAGGCTATTGTCATCAGACTAGGGACTAAAGATATAATAAGTGCAGTCCTGACTATATCACACAGTACTGGGGCTGACATCCTGTCGCGTAACTGGTGGGACTGACAGTGTTAAGCCTCAAGTGCAGAGTGGCTGATGCACTGCTTAGGCTCAGAATGGACCTGGGATTAATGGAGGACACTCTCTTCCAGGACTATTGGTCTGGTAGATTTAATCAGCCCTAGGTTTGCTATTAAGAAAATGATAGATTTTTCTCTTTACTGAGCAATTTTAAACTTTCTGTCCATCCTTTGGTTGTATTTCCAGGCTGAGAAATCCTGTTTCTCAACTTTATATCTCTCAGTGAAAAAAGAACCAAGAATAAAATCAAGCAAACTCAAAGTGTCTATCTCTAGGTATCTTGTTATTTTCCTTAGTTCTGACTCTTTGTCAGAGTTCTGCAGGATCTTTTTATATCTTATGTGAACTACAATTGTAAAGAGCCTATACTACTTAGAGCAGCTGAAAAAGCATATCCATTGTCCGGGGTACTGCAGTGTGGTACCAGCAAACTAGTAATAGACAAAAAGAGGGAAAATAGCACAGAACCAAGGATCACAAAGGAAATTAAAAAAAAACCCAACAATTTCTTTGAAGAATATTAACTATTGTTAAAGTAAACTGCAGCAAGAAACACAAACCATTCCAATGCATTTTAATAGATATTAACTACACATGAAGTACCAATTTTCAGGTCATCATCTTTGAGTGAATTGCTATATATAAAAACACCAGAAGCGAGAGCGCAATAAAACTATTCAAAAGATCACAGGTGCTGGGCACTTCAAGGTTCAACTCCTTTTGCCTGATCGATATGGTACTGTGATATCCAATGAATAAGAGAATTCATTAAGTTAGAGGAGCTCGGTCTTTTGAAAGTGGAGTGATGGAAATACCTGAAAGTACATCTTGACTGTCACATGGGTCTTCAGCAATAACTGAGCTGAGTTCGCATCCGTTAATTTCAAATTCCATAAGAGGCTCAAACATACCTCTAGCTACTCAAACATCTTTAATAGACAATTATTTTCTCCCCCTGAACTGAATGAGTGACTGAGAAAATATGAAAAAATGTAAAAGAGATTATAATTCTGTTATGATTTTTTATATGAAATTAATGACTTTTTTTTCAAGATTTATAAGCTTTTAACAACATCTCTTGCCCCTATCAATTTCTCCAGTGTTACATTGTGGCACGGGCAATGGGGTCCAGAACTGCAACCAGCACTTTTAGTGATAAAATATTACCAAAACATTATTCAACTAGGCCTATTATTTACTGAGATGTGATATTTACGCTAATATTGAGGAGACTGTAAAGAGCAACCAGCACAGGCTGAGAATATAAAAACATCATTTGAAAGATGAGAAGGAAGTGCCAGATGATCATTAGTGAGGTGTGGTTTAATTGCCAAGCAGAAAGGGACATAAGAAAAGAGACATTCCAAGCCAGTCATATCTTTGAGGAGAAAACTGACCTCCTAGATACCTAAAAATGCAAAAGATTTCAAATTCAAAAGGAATGTCTAAATAAAATTTATATAAGAATATGTACATTTTAACATTAAAACTAATCTCAAAGTGACTGGGTAAACCAGAATGGAAATACCAACAAAAAAGTTGCTTTAACAACAGCTTGTCTCTCTGCTTAATACTATTCTTGATATTTGGTCTTTTCCTTGTAGTCACACATGCATCTACACTCATGCACGCCTGCAAGCACAGCATGCTGATCACTAGGAAGGGACCCACACTCCCAAAGCCTGGCTATATTTTCTTCCTGCTTTCCTCCAGTTGTCTTTCAGGTCCTGCTGTTCCTCAGGGTCTTTACTTGCAGAGACCTCAATCTTTATCCTACTGGTAACTTCTTTGCTCAGAGCCAGCTCAGTAGTTCCCACATAGTTCCTCCATGCATAGCAATCCATCTGAACCAGTCACTGCCTTTTTGCAGAAAGAGGACATCATCACAACTAGCAAGCAGACAATAAAACCCTCTAAATGATCAGCTAGTACCATCATAACTTCAACAGCACAGAAAACTTGGGTTAAAGAGCTTCTATCTATACGAGTACCTACCAAGGCTGTTCCCCCGCTATGTCCTGTTAGGCTGGATGATGTCTGCCACATTTTTTTCAGATGATTTTGTTTTGCTTTTCTCTTCATAAGTGGTAGAGAGGAATTTTGTATAAGTTTTGTTTAGAAAGCCATTTCAAATTCACTTATTTTTTTTGTTTTCTGTTTTCAATATTCCTCAACACTGAGAGATGGGGTTTATATAATCTGCCCGTCCTGCAGTAGCAAAACATGAAATGGCAGCTATAATCCGAAACTGATGAATAGGGTTAGTAGACGGTTTTCAACCATCTTCATTTTTTCAGGTCCTTATAATACAAGGATATTTTAGTCTTACCCAAGTTGTGCATATTATGAAATCCACCAGCCCACGAGAATGTTTATTACCATATTTTTTTTCTGTTTTAATGTTAAAAATTTTAAAAAAGTTACGTATCTGCTCAGACGCACTTTTTAAATAAGAGTAATTTCTGGCCCCAATCCTGCAAACTTTACCTCAACTTGTTTTTTCCTAGAGTAACCAGGATTTTCTCAAAATCTTTTTACATTGAAAAGTTCATCTAACAAATCTACCTTTGTCCTTTATTGTTTTAGCAAAACCATTGAGTATTTCTCATCACTTTCAGCACAAAAATGAACTGAGATGTGAAAGAGGTAGCATGCTGTAATTTATGTGTACATTGAATTTGATTTCTGTGTTAATCTTGGAATAATCTCCTACTGGTAATATATGAGGATTTCTCCTTTATGGCATCTTCTGTAATGAAAATTAACAGAACTCTTGTGGCTGCAAGTGTCACATCTGTTTTTGTCTGATACATAGTGTCAGTCAAAGACAACTGATAAATCAGGGTACTGATAAAAAGTCTGAAAAATTAATTAACAAGATTAAGAAATATTTGTGCTGTCTTAATTCCATTCTCTCATTTGCCATCATTAGTTTTTCACTGGCAGAACTGACTGCAGTGAGAGGTGATAACAGCACAAGCACATTCTTTGGCTGCGTTAGACTGAGTAGGTCAAAACTCCTGAGCTTTGCAGTAGGTACCCCTCTCCAATCTATGAATAAAAGCCATCTTTGTTTCCTGACCCATTCCATTTCTCCCCATTGTACAAAGTGCTAACAAGAGGCCACACCATTTAAATTCTAGTTAAATTCCGTTTTAAGGAGAAGTGGCATTTTGACCACCAAAGGGCTCTTAACCAAAGATGAATTTTTTTCATCATTTGACATGACATATATCTTTTACAGCGATCATGGGACATTGAGCTTCCAGTACAACTGATACCACCGAGAGACCAAGCAATATTATGTGCAGAAAGTACATGCTTTATTGTACCATAAGGTCTTTATTTTCAATCAGTAGTATTTCAAGTGACATTTATGCAATGTATTATACATTCGTAGCTATATGAAGCAACTATGCAAAGCTTGTCAAGTAGGCTTTCTAATGAAGTCAAAAGGGTTTAGATGCTAAATTCCAACTGAAACTGAATGAATAAAGAAGCTAATTCATTTACACTTTTTGAAATTCCGGGTCAAATAGAGCATTTCAGATACAAACATTAACTGGAATTGCTCTGCTTTAAATCGATTTCTTTTTGCAAATAAAAAAGTTTTGCAATAATTATAATAACAGAGCAATATAATTATGTGTACTAACCAAAATCAAGTAGAACAGGGTTATAGATAGACTGCCATATTTAAGATCTATTTTAAATTAGTATTTTTCATTAAAATGTCACTATAATTTAAAGAGAATGTACTTCAATAATTTCTGTGGCTGTTGTGACTTTTCATACTGACATCTTATATATCATGCTATTAAAAAAAAGCAGACTGGTAAAAGACTGAATTTATCATCATGCTAATCTCTCACCTTTAAAACTCACTTGAAGAGTATGCACTATATTTTACAAAGTCAAGATAGAGTTCCCTGTACTGGATTTGCTAGCTGCCACAGGTAAAACTCCGGTGCTCCTTGCTCAACAGAAGGTTAATTTTAATATCATCTGAGCAAAAGTATGAGGAAAACTCGTTGAAAACTCCACTTGCAAGGAAGCATAGGATTTTGAGGGTAGTAATACCAGCTGTTAGGTCCTGTATGCTACTTCATTAAACTAAGATTTTTATGGCTTAATTTGATTTTTTTTTTTTTTCCAATTTGAACTTGCCTTGTGAACGGATCACTGTCTGAAATACATTTGAACGAATGAATACATTAATGGAAAGAGCATTAAACTTTGAAGAAAATAATAAAACCAGTTTGATTTTAAAGACCATTAAAGCGTTTAAATATTCAGAAAAGTAGTTTTCACTAACTGCAATCTTTATAAAACACATTGATTGGCAATAGTTAAGAACTATTTGAACAGTATTTCTGGTTATACACTCTAATACTGACTGTACTCTCTACTAGGCCTTGCCATGGCCAGGGCAGCGGTGGTGAGTATTGGAGCTAACTGTGAGTGTAGTAACTGACTGCCAGGTCCTAGGATGTGAAAAACACCCCCTGCACTCTGTGGAAGATACTGTTATTGGAAAATGTCCTTATGTTAATAAGAATATCTTAAAAAAAACAGGTATAATTTCAAAATTTTTTTTAAAAGGAAGACTTATGCTAAAAATACCATATTTAATTCATTAAAATAGAAACTTTAAGAGGAATGTCTGTTTACTCAATGTTGACATTGAGATGTCATTCAGTGATGACTGAAGAAAAGACAGGGGATGATTTTGCTGACAGTATTAAAGCTGCTCTAAATGACTTTTTTCCAGCCATGAAAATTTGAATAATTTATATGAGCTGACGTCTCCAATGCTGTATGGGAGGGGAAGCAGTTTGATCATGCTCAGAGAGAACGGATATGAAGGAAGAGTTTTTCTACAAAGCACGACAAGGTTGCTTGATTAAGAGCACACTGGTTAAACTTCTCTTGCATGTTTTGTTGATGTGCGTTACCAAGTATACACCAGAAAACACACATATTCAGCTTCATGTTCTTAACCTCTGTCAGTCATATCAACAAAAGTGACCAACCACCTCATACCCATTTTTAGCATTTCCCAAATACATGCGTTCAGAATCTCTTCTGCCTGTGATTTGGTCATTACCAACCTCTATATTCTTTCTTAGTTCCTTCCTCCCATCCTTTGCCAATAATACACTGAATGGGATTGATTTTTGCATTGGTTAACTTACTATGGAAAATAGTAATTGCTATATAAATGTCCATTAATTTATTATTAGGCTCAAATTTGTGTATTTTTAGAGACAAATTTTAGAGATGTTGTACAATAAAATCAAACCAAACAAACACTGCAGGTAAAATTAAAAAGATGCATTTAAAAAAAAAAAACATAGATGCTTTCCAAAGTCTCCCCGTCATTCCTTCCATGATGGTGCTATATGTTAATGAGATTTGTTTCTCAGCTATCCTCGAGAATATGGACTTACTAGAGCTCAGTAGTTAGGCAGTAGTAACTCGTAACAGTGTTAGGCTGGTTGCTGTTACTCATCTGTCTGCAATTCCTAAATGTCTGTTCTCCCAGATGACTTGATGTTGTGGGCCTGATTCACCACTGTCATCATTAACTATTTGAAAAAACGGAATTAGAGACATTGCGGTAAAGGCGTATTTCAGTTTCCTCCACTTGGCTGACTTTAGGTGGGGTTTAGATTTAGAGAACCTAAACTACTTTTTCACTTTCATGATCCAAAACCCCGGTGGCAGTTCTGAACAGTATAAATAACAAGCAAAGTTAAAATGCTGATATGAGCTGGCACAGCACCTTATTGCAAAGAATAATCACCTTAGTCTTTTCTTCTCCAAAGCTGATGAGGATGGAAATTGATCCTCCAAGACAGCTGCTACGTCAGTAGCATCTTCACAGTGAAAACATCTATTGCAATGCTCAAGGGGACAGTCACCTTGTCGGGGAAAGGAGCTAGGGAGACAAGATCTCAGTACAGGCCAACTCCTGTATTGATGAGAACGCTCCGTGAACTTCACAGTCAGGAACACAGCTATTGTGTTATCAAGCGTTTTACCTAACTGCAGCGAACAGTTCTTCCTGGTAGAAAGTTCATTGGTACAGTAATATGCCTGGCAGGTATGTCTCAGGATCTTTAAACAATGTAAGGCAGTGCTATTTCAAACTTTCTTCTCAGACAACTGAGTTGGAAGTCTTGACAGCAGGAGCAAATTATTTGCCTTTATTCTACAAAATTTTCAGAAAATTTTGTGATGAGCTTAGAAAAGATTAGACACTGTTGAAACAGAGGAGTCAGCTGGTTTACAGTTAGCTTTATTCACACTTCTGTGATCTAGGACAGCATCTTAGAGATTTTTTTTCCTACATTATCTGGCTATATGTTTTGTCAGATATCGTGAGTATAATCCCACTTGCACTGTTCAAATAGAGTGCAATTCTGATTTCCTTGGAGTTATAGGGCAAAGAAATGAGTAGGAAATTAAATTCAGGCCCATATACAGCTACATTTACTTTGAATGGAGAGTTAATTTTTAAAATCTTCTGCTTGGCAGTAAATTTGTTAACAACTGTCAAACCTGAATGAGGCATTCAGACACCCTCGATATTTCTCCAAGCCTTCAGCTTCTAGAATAGGGTCATGGATCTCCTGTGGATCTTTGTCTCAAATGCAGTCTCTGTGCAGACATCTCAGATACTGCAGGGTACCATTAGGTAGGAGTATAGGTAGCTGGCTGTATTTAGGTAATTGGGCTGAGCTATCCATACACCGGGGAAGTCCCAGACTGGACGTAGCAGCAGACAGGATCTGGATGCAGGAGCTGGATTCTGGAACTGAAGTCAAGATTGGGATTGAAGGCAGAACAGACAGAATCCTCCTCGGGCACCAGCCACTGAAGAAGAGAGCTTGACCCTTGTGATCCCTCAGCTTTATACCCAATATGATGTCTATGGGATGGAACACCTTGTTGGTCAGTGCAGGGTCACCTGTCCTGTCCGCTCCTCCCTGCAGGTTTGACCTCTACCTTACTGCACCCCCACCGTGGCACACAGGATCGAGCGGTGACCTTGGTCTGCACAGGAGCCAGTATCAGCCAGAGCCTTTCTGACACCAGTCCCTGGCAGTAACTGTGAACATCCAGCGTTATCACTGCTGGGAGCAGACACTGTCTGCAAAAATACGCCGTTAACTTCAGAAAGAGCAGTTAGTTAGAAGAGACTGAGCTGGAAAGTATAATCACTGGACAGAATTAATTCTGTTCTAACTCAAAGCAGAACAAAAACCAAGCATAAAAAATAAGATTTATAATGGTGGAAAGAGAAACTTGCACATCAGCAACATAAATGAATATCTGAACATTACTCATCATATTTAATCTCCACCCAGGCATCCCAGCTACCATCCTGAGAGCTACCAACATCTTCACATGGGCTGGATTTTATTACATTTATTCAGAAAGGCTGATTTTCTTCTAATTTTATCTCAGTGCAATTTCACTGATTTCACTAAGAATACTCAGACAGAAACAAATTAAGACAGACCAGAGGTGCATTTTATGCCTTTTTCTCTAAAAGAAATTACTGTTATTTGACATAACGTGCACGTTGGGGATTTCTCTTGTTAAGAAGCTAGTTTCAGATTAAAGTAAAGCTGAAAACTGAAGTGGTTGGGATGACTTTGTTGTCATAATAATATTGCAAACTCTAAACTTCAAAATATCAGAGCTGTTATCAGTCAAAAATCATAAAATCATTTCAAGGCAGGGGGGAGGAGTTTAAAGTAATAGGTTATGGTAATTTTTCTTATGTATCTGATTTCAAAGCTTTTAGGGCATGTTTTCAAGGTTCTACCTGTAAGCCTGAGACACATTTCTTACAACAGAGCTGAAGAAAAACGGTGTTGGAATACCTGTGAGAAACTCATGAAGACTTGTACCTAAGCAATTGTATTCTTTGACAAGAAAATCCTTTCTTAATTTTATAGCTTTTTCATAGGTAGTTCATAAACTCTGTCTTGACTTCTGAATTGCCGGATTTTCCCTGCACAGTGGACCTAGCAGAAAGCCCCTGCTCAGGGGGGAACTAAAGGATTTCATGGGAATCAGGGAGAGGGAGGATCAAAGGATGTCCTGCTAGACGCATTATTGCCTTCTCCCCCACTGATTCTCTCGTAAAATGGCAGCTATCTGCATTAGCAGGAGAAGACCAGGCTATTGTAAGTCTGGGAAGAAGCTGGGGATTCTTAAGTCTTGTTCACACATCCGCCTGTGACTTGCAGCTGTGCAGGCAAAAAAATACTGTTTTGTTCCAGCTTGCCTCCAGTCGCCTGTACTGCTTTCTTGCCAGCTGAGCTGCTTGTGTGAACACTCCCTAATCACTTTCAGTCCCAAAGAAATCGCCTGATAAAGACCAACACTCTAAACTTCCCAGCTTCGTTTGAACTGACCTTAGCAGTAAAGGTTCAGATGAGCTGCTGGTTTCCAGTGGTGGCAACCTACACGTAAAGGGATGGTGACAAAGAGCTGGTAGGGCAGTGAGGACAGAAGCGTCTGCAGACAGAGTAAAATTGTATGTCGACAGACTTTGCTAAACAGGGATTTCTCCACCTCTTTGAAGTTTTCTTCACCACCAAGGCTAAGAGCTTGTCTCTATTACTTCATTTATGTCTTGTGATTCACCACGAGTAAATGAATGCAGAAAAAAGTAATATTTTCAAATGCTTTTAATAAAAGATTAGCCAAACAAGTATTTATGTCTGTGCTTCTGTGTGGTAATACGGCGATATCTGGATCTGATAATATCGTTTATCCTATGGATGTTTTCATCTGCTATCATTGGAACTTTGTGGGCCTGGTTTTTAGCAAAGTCTTAATTTGTGCCTTCCAAATGTTCTGTAAGTATTCAATGTTTAAATACTTCACAGACATGAGCTTCTTAACTTTTGTGAGATTGCAGATAGAAATTAAAATCTGTAATCTGAAGACATAAATTCCACAGTTATAAATATTTAAAGATATTAGATCAAAATGTAATGGGAAGAATGCATTTTGAAATTAAATACCAGGAATGCAATAATCTCAGTCCTTCAGAACCTGAAATAATTCACTTACCACCAGCAATTTATTAAGTGGGATGAGTTTGAAAATAATTTATTGTTCAGACTCATCTGTGAATTCAGTTTCTTAATACTTGTACCTTTTGATTTGAATTGAGTTCATCAGTGAAGAAGCCTTGTCATTCACAACGAGCAGTTAGTACTATACTTTGTCCTTTCCCTCAAAAAGCTAATAATCCATCACATTTCTGTTTAGGAAGGTATAAAGGATTTATTCTGACTTTTATGAGATGGTTGCCTCTAACTAATTTGTATAGATATTGGATTCTCTCACAGGACCAACGCACAGACAATCAATAATTAACTTTGTCAGGTGGTTAGCAGCTAGAACCAATTATGCTGCGATGCAGACATCTTCAGCCTCTTATGAATAAAAAAGGAAAGTTGCTATAATAATGGAAAGCTGAAAAAGTAAATAGAAGAATTCTTTACTAACATGATAAATAACCTACTCCCTATTCAACCAACTTTCACCCTCAGCACTTTTTGTCTTACTGATTGCAAACAATCAGTGCTCTGAAGTACAATAAACAGGACTGAAATGCCCACAGACTGTCTGAACTGGTTTTCTGTAACACAGATTTTGTCATTAATTCCTTCCCTCTTCCCAGCTTTTCTTTACCCTTCATTACCATCGCATGCATCAGCAGTGACATAGGCATTCTCTCTGATGCTAATCTTAAAATTCCCCATAACAGGCAAAACAAAATTAATTACTTTTGGCTGCACGGTCTAACCCTACCCATGCCACTAATCACTGTGCTACAAACAAAACAACAAAGATCAACAGGGCTCATTACAAATTCTCTGTTGCAATTAAAATCATTCGGGTATCAGAGGCGTACTCTTGCCTGCCTGACTCATATGGCATGACTGTCATCTGAGTTGTCATGTGGGTTGCACCAAAGACTCAACACATTAAAAGTACAAGTTTCCACAGCTCAAGTAAATAAGACTTTACCCTGTAGTTACTTCAGCCTAGTGACTTGCCTACTGGCTGATGAGATTTTTGCTGAAAGTGTTAACATATGTGCTCACACTCACTGCAGCAGCTATATTGCCATGGATGATGGTAGACATGTGAGAGGCGCAATTAATATGTGGCCCCATTTAATCAGTTATATAACAAAGCTGCTTCAATTGGACCCAGAGGACCGTATTAGCAGAAAGGTGTCTTCTGCTGCAGCAGGGCACTTTCTGTGTATCGGTGCATGTGTGTGTGTCATTCTGCCTAGTGCAAATCCCAAGGCCCACAACGGTGCTACAGCTGCTACTTGTATGCCTGTGTTTTCTCTCGAGAGGAATCAGTCCGCATCCTCACAGAGCTGTCGTGATCTGGCTTGTCTCAGACAACCATGGCTGGACAGAGCTAATTTCCTTATATTTTCTTTTCATTGATCTGTCCTTTGATATTTAATGCTTAAATCATGACCATGCTTGTAAATTATAAATGCTTAGACTCTTTCTTGCCACAGTATGTTATCCTAAGAAGCAAAGGGTGTCTGCTGCTGAGAGACTAAACACAAAACCTTAACTTGAGACTGAACCGGACTGTGTAAATCATGCTTCTTTCTTGACTGACATAGACAGACACCAAGAGGTTTCTTTGGTTCCCAGGCTTGATGAATGCTCTTCCTTTTTAAACAAGGACTGTTTTCCACAGCATCCACTCTGAAGGTACATGGCTTCCAATTCAAATGGGTTCCACAGGGTAGAAAAAACAGCATTATTTCACAACAGTTCTTGGAAGGAACATACATGATTCTGAAGTTTGGGAAATTCATCCATACATAAAGCATAAAAGATCCATGATGTATGTATTGGGTCTGGCTGAAATTGAGTTAATTTCCCCCGTGACAGCCCTCATAATGCTGTGCTTCGTATTGGTAGCTAGAAATTGTTTTAGCTACTGCTGATCAGCACTCCCACAACATCAAGGCTATCTCTCCAACACTCATCTCTCACCAGCAGGCTGGGGGTGAGAAAGATCTTGGGGGGGAAGATAGCCAGGACAGCTGACCCAAACTGACCAAAGGGGTATTCCATAACAGATGACATTTATTGCTCAGCAATAAAAGCTAAGAGAAAGCGGGGAGAGGGATTTGTTATTGCAATATTTGTATCCTGGAGCAACCGCTACATATACTGAAGCCCTACTTCCTGGGAAGCGGCTGGATATCACTTGCTGATGGGAAGTAGAGAATAAATCTTTTGTTTTCCTTTGTTTCTGTGCACAGCCTTTGCTTTTGCTTTATTAAACTGCCTTTAGCTTGACCCATGAGTTTTTTCCATCATCTTTTCTCCCTCCACTGCCCTGCTGAGAAGGGGAGTGATAGAACAGAGTAGTGGGCACCTGGCATTGATCCAGGGTCAACCCACCACAGTGTACAATCAGAGAAGTCTAGGGGGAATAAAATCGCATCCACTTTCATCCACTCAGCCTTATCATCTTCTTCCTGCTCCACTTCTCTCTCTGCTTTTGTAATTCCCATTTCTAAAGTGTGTAAGGATATAAAATCGTAATTTCCACCCCCACCCCGCCCCCCATGATGCACATCTAATTGTATTTTCAGATCTCATTATCTCTTTCTATCTCTTAAAGGCAGCAGGCCAGATTATCAGTGGTGTAAATGGACCTTGTAAGACTGAAGTACATTTGCTACCCCACCCAAGGGACCAAGGGACTGTGTAACTGAATCTCAGTTTTGGAACGAACAATCTAGGCAGCCTTTATAAATTCAGTCTTCAACAATGACTGATAGTTTTGCAGGAGCCACAAGTGGTGTTTTATATCCAATAATGAACAGTACTTTTAAAATTGAAACTTCAGCGGGGTTTTTTTTTTTATATCATCATCTAAATTCATGGATGTTCTGGATGATTTTCTAGTCTTATAACAACAAGAAACTGTACTCTTGTGTGAAAACACTCCACTTATCCGAGTTTTCTGATGAGCATGAATTTATCATAGTCTGTGTGTTTATTTCATTTCATTTGTCTTTCAAAGTAGTTTATTTATGAGTGTAGGCTGTTCTAGTTGTAGCCTGATTAATATTAGTCTTGTCATCTCTGCATTATTGTGTAGTCAAATGATTGCAATATTCATTCTAACTTTATGTTCGATATAAGGATTCATTACTTCACACAATTTTCTCTCCTTATCTCCTTCCATATGTTAAAATTCAAACATACACCAATAATTACAAACAAACAAACAAACAAAAAGAAACAAATAATAGCTAGTGACGATGCAAAAATAAAAAACATATAATGAGAAAATTTGTCAAAGTTTTACAATGCAAAAAGTAGCAAAATTTAACAACATAGATTTAGGCACGCCAGGGAGTTTATGTCTTCAGATAACAAATAACAACAGGACTCAATGGGTCATGATGGAAAATTAAAGAGAAATTATCACAGAAAGATTCAGGTACATAGAAAAAGAAAAGTTCAGTGTTGAGTGTATCAGCCAATGCAGTTTTAAACAGGGTTGTCCTTGCTCAGTGTTACTACGTGCTTGTACCAAACACGAGAAACTGTGTAATCTTATGGAAAAAGAACTGAATATCCAGCATTTTAGTGTAGATGAGACACCTTCTTTGGTGTAGACTTCTCCAAAGCTTTTCGCCACACCTCGAGCTTCACAGAACGACAAAGCCAAGCACCAGCAATTGTACTGCCTTTTTTACAAGTGAGTAAAGTCAACACACCACTTCGACTCTCGCGAGCCGCCACAGCTCTGCTCTGATGGGAAGGCAACCCTGACTATTGCGGGTGAATACAGCACTATACCATTTCAAGTTAGATTGTGATCTCGTTTACGTGCTCAAAGGAGATAAAATGTTTCTCTGATCCCTGGGACGCAGTGGGCATCAGTCCATTGCAGTGTTTCATGCATTATTTTACTCATGGTCTGTTAGGACCACCAACACTAACTAGCCCAATAAAAGGGACAAAACCAACAGAACAAAGAAAAAGCAGACAAACAAATTTATCACATCCTGTATGTGGATGAGTGACTCATCCTGAGCTAAATTTGTTTTCCTCATGCCGATGTGAATTAAGGCTGTGAAAGACTTCAGGAGTGACAGACGTTCTCAGGCCAGAAATTCAAATCCTTAGGTTACTGTGGCACTGTGTGTGTCCTCAATAAACAAAAAGAATTACTGCAAGATCAGGCAGAATAAATCCTTTACAGCAGCTTTCAGTGAAAATCTCACTGTATATGTCAGGTTAAGAGCACAGTGTACAACAATATGTTTTAATGTTCAGATAAATACCATCAGTATTTACCTGTTCTTGAGAGCTATTTACTGTACTCTGGTATACTCTTATAATGCACTCTTGAAATAAGTCTGTTCTAAAACGAGCTTCTGATAGACATAGGCCTGTTTCATGTTATGTAAAACTACTTTTCAGGTGTGTGCTGAAAAATAATTTCACTGCATGGTACTGCCCTGAAAGAAGGTGAAACAGTATTCTGTAGTTTGGGAAAAAAAAAAACAAAACAAACCAACCCAAACCAAACCAACCAACGACCCTCCCCAAAAAACCCAAAAGCAAAACCCCAAAAACTCAACAAACAAACACTGAAATCCTCTAAGGAATCCAAGGTCATGGAACACAACTATAGAAAATACACATTCACAGTACATCTCTGAAGTTTCTCTGACATACACCTTATCAATTTCGTTGTCACCGTAAAAAATTCAGTCCTGCCCCACACAAATAGTAATAAAATAAAGCTCTTTAGTGGTATAGTCCAATGACATGAAGCCTTTACAATTCTACTGAAGGAAATGATGAGACAAAATCTTTTCTGGCATATTAACACGGCTAGTGATGTGACAGGAAAGTCAAAAGAGTTTAACTGTGTAGTTTATAGCCAGCTTGATTTTAGCACTACGGGGCCAGGCTCCTCACTTAAATTTTGTTTATGTATTTAAGATACGTAATTCCTAGACAGTAAATTATTTGGAAGTTGTTTTCTGCCTGTTATTGAAGTTTACCATGGTGTCAACAAAAAGAGATAAATTGTACACAGCACTCACTGAGTTAGTTGTAACAGAAGAGAGATGTTAGTCTCCTTTTTATGAATCGCAGGCACAACAGTGTATTTTCAATTTGTAGGTATATTAGTTGTAAGAAAATTAGATCTCCTATTTCAAGCTAATGGTTTAGCTATATAATGCGCTCCACTTTAAGTAGCTGTGGTTCCAGCCCATCAATTCCTCTCATCTTATTAATATTTAAATTCAATAACTGTTTTAATACTATTGATTTGTGAACTTTCCATATTTTAAATTGACTCTGTTGTGAAAATTTAAATTACATCCTTTCTCTTCTCCATTTTCATTCTAGCCTAATACTTCTGCAGGAACATATGAGAAGGAAGTAGAAGCATCTGATAAAGCTCAGAGATGTCTGTTGACAGAATTCCTCTTGTGTACATAGATGAAGTACAAAATTATATCCCCTCATTATTTTCATGCATTATTATCATCATAAAAATATCCATTTTTGCAGCTTCCCTAAGAGATGAAATTTGCTTCAACTGAGATGAAATTTGCTTCAACTCTTTAGGTATCTGAAAGCAAATCTAATAAAAAAACTCAAACAAGTCTGTCAAAAACCTGGTAACAAAATAGGGACTTTAGTATTTTGAATATTTATCTTAAGTCCACCAACATTCTTAAGAGCCGTATTATTCAAGAGTAATGTGGTTATCCATACAGATTTCATGGGGTTTTTTAGGATTATTTTTAGTTTTTAAATCTCCGACATCTACATACTCTGCTCCAATCACATAAAATTATATTTAGTAGCAGGGAAATCAAATCAGATTAAATAAATATCAATGAAGCTTTTATCTCATACTTAAGTTAAACCCTTCTGAAGGTGGAAAAAAAAATTCATATTTCTTTCTAAATGGCTTTATTCCCCCCCACTTAATAACTTAAGTGGGCCACTTCAAATTATTCTTTACAGCAGAACAGCCATAATTTAAGAACAAAATATTTTTACGTTGATTTTCTCTTACAGGTGGCCCAAGAATCCATTAATCAGTGAGATTACAAATATAAAATGGCTGCTCACAACAAATCTGTTTACATAGCTTAGAGAAAATAATGTTGCCATAGTTATGTTTTGTATTCCAAATAAAGGAATATTACTAGAGTTTCAAAGTCAAGTACACCAAAACTAGAAAATGCAACCTTACTTCTTCCTGCTGGTGTACTCGATTTACACCACAGGCTCTAATTCCGTATTTGCATGCTCTTTCTTTGTTGACTCATCCAATGCACCGTTATGGCTGTAGCTATAACTGACAAGCACAAGCAATCGTCATTCCAGCACTTCCTTTCTGTGCATTAGTGCCATGTTCCAGCACCCTAGATCTCAAATCAAAATTCCACATGCATAGATTTTCGCTAGAAGTGTGAAAAGGGAATCGCACATGCAAGCAAAACCCTGACTGTTAACACCAAACCAGAGACTCTCCCCCTGCTAAGAATCTCCGTGATGCAGAACTTTTTATGGTTGCACACCAGAAGTTTTCTTGCGCATTCCTATGAAATCTCTTCTACTGTCCATTTTTTGAAGAGGGAGTGACAGCTCAAGCAGGGCATGGGAGAGTTCAGATGTCCTCTGGCTTGATCAGGGAGATGACCCAAAATGGACTGCAAGGAGTCAGTCCACTGAAATGATCTGGCTTGTGACTTTGATATGTAATAAAAGTTAGGTCTCAGCAAGGGCAGAAGCAGTGTATGATATCCAGCAGCTGTACAAACAGGGAAGATTTCCTGTTCCCACTAGCGTTTTGTTAGGTTCTCAAGAAGGTCAAAGGTATGGAGCTGACCTGAGTCTGAAAGCCTGATCTCTGCAAGTTTTCATACTCTCTCAGCTGCTGCTTGAAAGAGTCAAGTTACTTTTTTCTTCAATAGCACAGTCACTTTCATCCTAATTGGAGGCAGTGTGAGCATTTGGTAAATTAAGAAGGCCTGTGTTGTTTAGACAGACTGCTCCAAGCACTTCAGTGAGACTGTGCTGAATTAGTTTTGGCTGACTGTGGTTCTAAAAGAACATTCAGAGACAGAATAATTTCTTAGCTCCAAGCTACAACGTATAATTTATGCTTTTAATTTCAAATTCTAAAATGTGGCAGGAGAGGTGTGGAGAAGTTGAAGCAAAGAGTTGGGGGAGGCAGTTACTTGTCAAAAGATCTAAATCAAGGATATTGATCTGGCATTAACTGTGACATATTTTTTATATTCTGAGGATGTAAATGTTTGTAAAATGTCAGGTTTTCCTTCAGTTTAAGTGCAAAAGATAATTCAGTTCAGATTCTGCTTATGTCTCATTTTGCTGCTCAAAGATGAGTGAAAGAAGCTTTTTTTTTTTTTTTTGCGAAACATCACACATCCATATATTAAAACCACATAAGTGATTTACCATCCAAATTCTTTTTTTTTAGTAGCAACTTAGACACTGAGTTGAACTCATGACCTCACTGAATTCAAATGCAAAACTCCCAGTGGAAGGTGACTTATTCCACGTGAAGTGGGAGAGTTTCTAAAAGGAAGGAGCCTCAACTTAGAGTGCCTTAGCGTCGCAGGGGTTAGAAAGTCTTTTGGCTAGATTTAAATCTCCCTGAAAAAAAGAGAAAGGAGCAGTTTCAGAGCTCCTGAAAGGAGCAGCTTCTGAAGTCTTTATTTTGTTCTTCATATTATTAATTATTTATTTATTATTTTTATTATAAATTAACTTATACATTTGACATTAATAAAAAGTGGATGAAACCCTCCACTATAATAATCCCTCTGAATATGAATTATTAAAGGTACATCAGGATGCCTGTATGCACTTATCACACTCCATGTACATACCACTTCGCTTCTTTGGCGGTCTGAATCCCAGATGATTATAGGAATAAAATTGTATTCTTCATCTCCTAATCTCATACCTTTTATATACTGAAATTTAATCAGTCCTCCCCATAAAAGCATTGGAGTGCACTGGATTTACAACTGAAAAGACTGAGGGACAGAAATGGAAAAAAAAAATCCCAAAACCTTACAGCAATTCCTGGATGAGCACAGGAGTTCTTGGATTTCAGGGCTAGATTGATCCAGTAGGTCATACTGCATCGCACCTTCTGTTCGTGAATATTTCCTCTCCATCCTCTAGGAGGAATTACAAGTGTAAATCTATCCACTGATGGGAGAAAAGTCTTTCATCTTAGTGAATACACATCTGGTACCTCCTATGCAAACATATTCATTCTTACTTTAAAGACTCATTGTGTTGCATTACACAGAAAAGTGTTTTAAGCCATGAGTTGTATTTGCGTGTGCTAAAACAGGTAATAAATAGTAAAAGAAAATGAAATATCAATAACAGGAAATTTCTGACATTTTTTCCTTTTCAAAAAACCATTTTTCAATTTTTTTCTCATGAATTGTTTATATCTCTTAAAAATTCAGAATCAGTCATTCCATGGTGGAGAGAGATAATTGATTACACGGGGATAGTAGTTCATACCCTCTTTGGTTAACGATATTAAATATCTGATCTGATTGGTTCTAGTGTCAATTCAACACCAGTTGTGGTTAGTCTACATCTTAACTAGTTTTAACACAGTAGTAGATAGCTACAAACTTCACAGAGTCTGATATTTTGCACTTTAAAGTAATTTTCCCAAACTGTCAGGTTTTTTTTCTCTCTGTGGTTCTCATTCATTTTTTTTCCTTTATAGAGTTTTTGAAAGCTGTCCTGCATTCCTTGGCCATTTCATTGGCCTATAGCTGGGCAAGAAATATAAGAACTGCTCCACAAGAAATCTACTTCGAAGTATAGACTTGCCATCAACTTCTTTTGGCCTGAGATCAGACATTACAACCATATTTTCAAGCTGAACACAGAGAAGTAGAATCCTGGGTTACTGCTGCATTCCCTGAAGTCAGTTGGGTGCCCAGAGAAAATAACTTGCAAGATTCTTTGTGCTTGAGTTTGGTTCACTAGACACAACTTAACAAGATGCTTAGACATGCTTTAATGAATTTAAAATGCTTCGGTAGCAACCCGTGTAGTTAAAATTCACTGCGTGCCTATGTGTGCTCCTGGAACAAGGTCTATCTTTAGTAAGGTAATGACTCTCTCTACATTATATGTTCAGTTTCCCTTCAACGGAAAGGAAAAAAGGGCTTCGCCAAAGAGAGATTTAAATCGTTCACGTTAAAATCCTACTTTATCTGACTCTGCTTCGTAAGAAGCATATCTCTGTTCCTCTGTGGAGTGTATTTAGGAGACCTTGATGGACTATCATATCGACGCTGATATCTAAGTGCCTATCTTTTGCCATGGTGTTCGATACCCTGTAAGATTTGTGTTTTAGCAATCTGGCTGAAAAACTGTGGGGGTAGAGAGCAAGAAAAGGCGTCATAGGCACTCTGAGTGTTACATCTACATGTGACTGTCTCCAGCTGTGGCTCAATTAGATAATTTTCAGAGATCTTGTGACACTTGCCTGGTGTCTGTGGCCTTCATATTTCAAGCAAACCTCTCTTCCTTTTTTGCCTACCCACAGAAAAATGGTTAATTTTTTCCAAAGTAATGTGTTCTTAATAGAGTTGTCATTACTTTAAATGCTTTCGTAATAATATTGCATTGTGTGGCAGGAAGCAGAAGGGAGGCCAGAAAAGAACACTGGATGAAAAGCAGATGAATGCAAGCTTCAGTGCTGCCTTTCAAAAGATGCAACCAAGCTGCTTTTTCTCAAGAAGTTAAACCAGTGTCTCAATTCCTTCTACTATTTATTCAGAAAAAAACCCAACATAAGCAATGAAGAAAACACATCTGCTTTACCTTTTAATGCACCTCTGATGGCTAAACAAGGGTGTGCAGGAATGAAATAGTGCTGCATTGCTGAGAACCGAGAATTCATGTCCTGAGCACAGGTATAGCACTTGCTGTCTGCACTGATGGGTTGTTTGCATCCTGAAATGCCTGTGGCAGGTGTCACGAAAAGGGGGGCCAGGAGGATAGATAAAGAAAATTCCTGGCCCAGAAGGGGGGTTTCCCAAACCCTTTACAATTTGTCCAGCCCACTAGTTTCCCAAGGAAGACAAACCCCTGTCACCCAACCTGCCCACCACACTCCTGCCAGGGAGAAGGGGAACCTCCTCGGGTTCTTTACAACTTGGCCAGCCTGCCAGGCACGCCGGCAGCGTCACTGAAACCAAAGTCCCTCCTGGTAGCCCACAAGGTTGGAGGATATTTGCCGAACCTATTCAGGGACCCTCGCTAGCAGTCACACAGAGACAAATCCCTTCAGTATTAAAATCAACAATAATAGTTTATTGTGCAGATTCGTGACTAAATGCAGGTTTGAATGATACCGGTGAGAGGGTATTGACTGCGAAATGGATTTAGAGCAAACACTAAACACACACGTACAAACCTAAACACACAAGCAAACCCAAACACTAATAATTATTAATAGCTAGATTGATGTTAATATTTAAGCGCACAAAACACAGAGCTCTTACCCAATAGGCGTCCCTATGGGCGGGGAGAAGATCGGTTCAGCCCGTCGACCGATCCCAAAGTTTCGATGGTGGTCTTCTGTTCCCCAAATCCCCCTTTTATTCGCCACTTTTTATATTGTTTCTATACTTTCAGGTGGAGCTCGAGTGACTCTAGTCACACATTCTTTTTATTCTGATTGGATTAAAAATCTCTCGCTTCACATTTAAAGGTAGAGGTGTGAAAACATCGGGCGCATGCCCAGTGGGGAGTGGTCGCACCTTGGAGGCGGGTAGCCTTTGGGATGGAGCTGTGTTTTGGTATTATACTGACATTATAATGAGCAAAGTTGCCAAGAGGACACGATTTCACCATTTTTGCTGGCACGGCAGTAGCGATCCATCTTTCTTGATAGCGGTTGATGCAGTTAACTGTAGCAGCCCATTGTCACCTCCAGGAACAGGGACAGACCGTATTGCCTCCGCATCACTCCTGTCCTCGTTCAGAGGTACGGGACGTTGCTCTCGGCTGCAGTAGGCCTCAGCCGTGGTAACCGCATTCCATTCTTGGGATCAGCAACCTGCTTCATAGCTGCTTCATGGCTGTTTTTCGTGTCAAGGTGTGAGCTAAAATCTGGGGAATAGAGTTTCCCTCACCTCCCCATTATCTGTCGTTTTCCCACAGCAGGGAAGCCATTCCATGATATATTACCATCAATAATAAAAGTTGTGCTAAGACAGTTCTTTCCTCTTTCCCTGCTGTTTGTTTCCAGCCCCTTTGCTGTAAGTCACTGATCTCAGTTGCACTGTGCTGTGTCATAAGCCAAATGAAGAGACTGACTTGGAAAGCCACTTGCAAAAATACTTGGTTTAATTCAAGATATTTCATTGATCTGATTTACAGCCCTTCCTGCAAGCAGCAAACTGAAATGCAGAAGTGGAAATGCACATCCTCCTTGATGGGAAGGAGGGTATGGGCAGGAACATCTGCAGCCAGCTTCACTCCTCGGGAAAACAGTGTGCAGCTACAGTCTTGGTGGAAACAAATATTCCCTGTTAATGTGCTGCCAGTATGTGTCTACAGCAGGACTAGATGATTGTTGTAGGTCCCTTCCAACTGAACTATCCTATCCTATCCTATCCTATCCTATCCTATCCTATCCTATCCTATCCTATCCTATCCTATCCTATCCTATCCTATCCTATCCTATCCTATCCTATCCTATCCTATCCTATCCTATCCTGCCCTACCCTACCCTACCCTACTCTACTCTACTCTGACACACAGTAAGTCTATGTCTACATAAATAGTACCCTTACTGGGCCTATAAAAAAAAATATTGTCATTAGATTATCAGTATGTAATTAGCTTTGTGGATTCATTTCCTTTTTCAATTTCCTTTCTGTCCCTCCCTAAACTTGAATTAGGAAGAATTTAGCATTTTGAAGATATCCACAAGCATAAAATCAGATTTTTATGTGGTTTGGGTGGTCAAAATTTTGAAGGGTCTTCCTAAAAGTTACAATGTTAAGAAGACTTTTGTTAAGCAGTATAAGCTCACCTTTCCCCTATTGCTTTCCTGTTGTATTACTGTCATGTTTTGCATTGAAAAGACAGAAATAATTGAGGGATACAGAGGTTAATGAAATATTGGTACGATTCTTCAGATACGTAATTTAGGAAGCATGTAATAAACTTAAGTTTTGGTTCAATAAGGAAGAACACAACTATGCTAAAAAATAAGTTAATTGAAGTTTACTGTGAAAATTGGAAAGTTACACACAAAGCTGAAAAAAGTCTTCAAGTGCATTTGCATTATAAGATGTGTCAAATGGATAAGCTTGTGAAGGAAGGAGATGACAAAGAGATGAGAAATCTGCATGTCTACATATTAATTAGAATTTTCTTTCTATAAATGTCTAGTATGGTTTATTTGTGTTTTGTTGAGGTACAAAATGAAAAATATAATATGAACACTTAGAAATATGATAGCAAAGGATAGAAGAGTGGGTTGAAGAGTGAATTTTGACACAAAAGTTATTGAATGGAGTTGGAGTGTAATTAGAGGGCAGTACCCCAAAAATTGCTTCTTAGAAGAAGAGTCAGAGGGCACAACTATGCTGGAGGTAAGACCTCAACCTTGATAACTGAGGGAGATGACCAGTGGAAGAATTCTAACTTACTCCACAGTTATGCCCTAGTGCTGGATTTTTTTTCCTTTTTCTAATTTTTATTTTCTACTTTGGACCTTATATTTACCATAAGAAAACACATATACACACATACTTATAAAGAATTATCAGCTTTAATTTCATCTGACAAAATGAACTGAATATACTGTATACCTTCGTTCACTAAAAAACAGCAGTTTCATATGCATCCGTGAGCAGGCATCCTTTTTAGGTTCTGCCATCCAAAACTTGTGTTTACAACTGGTTTCATCCTCAGTCGGCAAAGGCAGATAGTAAGGATGCTTGTGCCAGCTGATTCATTGATGGACAGGTGCAAATGTTTGTTTTATGAACAAGAAGTGCCAAGAAGATAGCCTCTGGCACAGGCATGATTCTGACAGTCCACAGTCATTTGGCAGCTCGAAGGGCACAGGCACTAACAAGGTCTCCATACAGTAAACAAGAGCTTCATATAGCACTATCATCTGCACACCGAACTGCCGTCAGAACCAAAGATGAGCTTAGTTTTTTTGGTTTTGTAACCTCTTGGGGTTTCTTGTTGCTTTTCTCTGGATAATTACTAAAAATGCAGTTGATTCATCATGCATTGACCTCTATCTTGGAAAATGCAAGCATTTCGTAAGTACATTACTGGTGGTTTTTTTATCAGTGCTATGCAGCATGCATATATATTATGGGCTGCATCTCACTCTTTTATGAGCTTAACAAATAGTTTGCACATTTTTAAAAGTGTTTGCATCTTGCTGGTAGTTCCCATCTTTATTCTTCCCGAAAGAAAACACAATGAAAAACTCCAATCTAGATTCTACCAAGTGTTTTTCATCAGTCACTTTTTGTCCCAGTTTAGGAAAAAAACCCCAGTTTCTCCTGTTTGGAAGGTTTGTTTTAAACTGACCAATTGGACTATTCCCTCCCATGTCATGTTTAGCACCTCTCATTGGTTATAAAACTTTCTCGCGAGCGTCCCGGTCCCTTTAAGAGGCGCGTATCGCCCTTGCCTGGCTCTCTTTCCACTCTGACGGCGTCCCGTACACTTCCTCTTTTGCACTCCGAGGGGCGTCGCGGGCTTGCAGCTTCTCTCCGGAAAAAGGCTTCCAGGCTCTTGGTTTAGCTCCGGGGACCTTACAGGCTGTGTCCCCTTGGCTCAAACCCTTCAGAGGAACTCTCCTGCCCGCCTGCCTCTGGCTACGGCACCCCGTGCTGCCGGAGTGGAGCCATTGCCGCGGAAACCCCCGCGCCGCCTGGGACAGACCCCTCGCCGCTGGAGATGCCGCGCCTCGGGGCTGCTCTTTCCCTGCTGCCAACGCCGCCGCTTTTGCTGCTTTTCTTCCTTCAACTCGCACGACCAGACCGGTAGGACAGCGCAGCTCGTGGTTCGCACGTGGGATCCCAGCGTTGGTGACAGCCGCCGCTCCTTTGTTCCGCTCCGCGCGAGAGAGCCCACGTAGCTGGTGCCATCTTGGACACTGCCACGGTATCATTCCTTCCCTCACCTGCGTTTAACCCTCACTGCTCCATCCCGTACAAACCCTCCAATATTGCATTGGTTTTTCCCTGCATATAATATGTTTTGTTCTGGTGTTATTAAACTTTGTTTCAGTTTTCCAAACGTTCAGAGGTCTCACAAATTCTTCTGCCTTTTCCTATCTCTGCTTTTTAACTCTTTCTCTCCTAGTGCAGGGGAAAAGGGGTTTTAGGGATAGGAGAGGACATGTCCCTGGGATTGGCTTGCCTCAGCCAACCGGTGACACTTTTAGAAAATTAATAGATTGGCCATGCACCCCAGCCAATAAAATGTATACATCTGGAACTTTCATACTGAGATTTTATTTTCTTCAAATTTAGAAAATATTTGTTTCTCCAGATGTTAGATGGGAGGGTTAGAAATTTTGTCCTCACTGCTGTCAGAAATGGTCACCAGAATGGTGTTACATTGTAGGCATCTCTTATGAGAATGTAGGGATTATAGGTGTATTATTGTACTGGCATTGTGTTAAAAAAAAAAAGTGGTGCCCAGGGTAAACTTCACTTCACACATTGAGATTGTCAGGAAATGCAGAAGACTACTGCATGCACATGGAATAGAAGTCAGCCAAATATTCTATCTACTGGTCCAGGGGATAAGTTTAAGGTTGTGATGCTGTCCTTCAGATGCATGGGTGTGGAGAAAAGATGACCAGGTGGCCCACTCTAACTTGGATTCCCTCCTAGGACTCCATCCTAACTCAAATGCCTGCTCAAATTAACCACATTTCTTCTCCGGGAGTTTTCTACATTTCAGTTCAGAAACACTGCTTCTCTGTTTTCTTCTTAAAACATTTTCTGTTTCTTGGCTGACAGAACACCTGAATATACTTTCAGGCAAGAGGCATGTGTGTATACTTCTTACTTAGTAGCTTTTTTTCAGCTGATTTCACCTCTTTCTGTTTATAAGTTGTCTGTGAACAGATTACCAAAGTCTCAAAGGCACTTTTTACATTAAAGTACTGTAGCATTCTTTTTCGGGACTGTTTCCATGGCTACTGATAACGCCACAGCACTTTCTGCCTTGTCAGAACCTGTCGCTATTCATACACTCAGCACTCTAAACATCAAAATGATTTGCAACCAATTCACTGAAAAGCTGAAAATGTCTTCTAATATAATCTCTGCCACTGGAAAAATGCCATTTTCGTAAGAGGCATCTTCTTATTTATCAAGCTTTATAACACTCATATATAACAGACTGCACATAAAACTACAACAGCTCACACTCTTGATATCGGGTGTGGGAATCAGAGACAGGAGTAAATGACTAAAGCCTTGAGGAAATCTGCATTAATTGAAACATACAGGTGCTATATTTCAGTCAGCTCAACAGAACCCCAAATAGTTAACCAGGCTAATACACTTCATTTGAAATACAGGTATGTAGTGTGTGGTGTTACGTAGTTGCTTCAATTAGTTGTTCCTGTGGTAATCTGACATCAGAGCATAATTACAGATCCAGCTATTAAAAGACCTATGAAATTTCCTGAGTAGATGGCACTAATTTTTTCTACTCAAGCCTACAAAAGGCAACAATGATGTGTACTGGAATACATTTAGTCTCTATTGACACTCATAGGAATTCAAGGCAGGAAGAACTACTATAGTAAGAATGTAAGAACAACTATATTGTGTTGGACCAACCACTGATCTAGCTGAGTGTCCTGTTTATGACAATGATCAATAACATATTCTTGGAAAAAGAATAAAAGTAAGACAAAGATCAAAGGTGCAGATTTTTTTCCTCATATGCCGTTTTAAATCCCAGCAACCCACTGAGAGCTCCTGTGCAGGACGTTAGAGCTCCTCCCTTCACGACATGCTAATTTGGCACCATGCAAAAGATAAGCTGTTTGAAGGAGTAGTAAAATTGCAGAAATTATTACAGAAAGAAAACACTCATCCCAAATCAGTTTTAAAGTTTCCAGATGTGAAAAACTGCCATTGACTTAGTGAGGTGCCAGATGTTAGCTAAACTTGATGTTATAGAAGCCATACCTCTCAACTGAATTAGTGTAGCTTCTACTTCCAGTTATTAAACCTTTGTTTTATGGGCTGTGGCACTGCATTATCAAATTTCAGATCCTATTGCTGGTACATTTAGATTGTGACTGAATTACCGCAATTTTTACCTATTGATTACTCAATAGAGCTTCTCAGTTTTCTTACTATGAGGCTTTTATTTCACCCATTTAAGCATTTGATGGGACTCTCAGTATTCTTGAAATGTGGACCCCAGAACTGGCCACAGTGTTCAAGGAACCATCATGCCAGTGACAAACAGTGTTCATATAAACTCATTACTACTACCTCATATTGCTACTTACAGATATTCTAAATATTTAATTTGCCTTATTAGCATTAATTAACACCTACAATTCAGGCCACTCTGAAACTTGCTTCTAACCCCTAACCTAAAAAAAAAGAAAAAGCAAAAAAAACCCCAAACAAACAACAACAACAACAACAATAACAACAAGTCAGTGTCTCCTCAGCTTCCATGTTGTCCAAATGTGGTTTCCTTTATTCCAAAATCAATTATTTGTACTTGGTCTTTTTAAACACATCTTGACCTGAACTTATTAAATGGTCCAATCAATTTGTATTAGAGAACCATGGTCTGCGCAATGCCATGCCGCCCAATACCTACATATTTTAACAGTAACGATTTTTTTTTTTCTACTCTGCCACAGTTTAAATGCTGTGACAGGATATTTACTAAAAATATTTAGTACTGCAGCGCCTCAGTCCCTTTTGATGACCAAAGCCAACTGATTCAGACCCCAGATCAGAAGAGGCAGTATATCCTAGAGCAAGAATGGAATTATGGTGTGACTCAGTTAGAGCATAGTCATCTTCACAGACTGTTCATTACTCAGAGGAATGTCTCTACCTGCTTTGTACACTTTACTTTGGTTCCCTGTACTGTAGAATCCCAAACATCTTGAACTTCCAATGTCTGATTGGTCTTCTGAAACTCTTACATCCAGTTTATCAGATCCGAATAATTTTAAAGGTATTCAACTCTTGTGGGTGTTTTAAAGAGGATTTTTATTGGAGTACCAAGGGCATAATTACCATTTGTCAAAAATCACTCTATCTGGCCTTTTCCCAATAATGATATATTTATTACACATTCTCTCAACTTCACTGATTTCTCAGCTTTAACCCTTTATATTCTACTCCTTTTCTACTGACTAGTGTACTAGCACCAGTTAATGTCTTTTCTTCTTGTACTGTTAAAAAAAACTATTGTGTTGTCCTTCACTTTGATCGATAAGTGTCTTCTGTCCTTTTTCTTCCCTTCTCGGTGTTCTACAGTTTATATTCAATTTTGGTTTATAATCACTCACATCAGCTTCCTTTGTTTTTGTCATTCCCCTTCAGAAATTGAGAAACCCTGTCAACTGAGGGGTTTTTTTTAATTTACCATTGTAGTCTCCCGCCTTAACCATGTGATAATGGTTTTGACACATGTAGTGGAATATTCATTAAGTTCTTCCAGTTAGCATTCACATTTTTTCAATTTATTTTTTCCCAACTGATTCGTC
The DNA here is from genome assembly GCA_009769605.1 of Bucorvus abyssinicus. Taxonomy (NCBI): domain Eukaryota; kingdom Metazoa; phylum Chordata; class Aves; order Bucerotiformes; family Bucorvidae; genus Bucorvus; species Bucorvus abyssinicus. The sequence continues at coordinate 7,748,515 of CM020033.1, read as the reverse complement.
ACATAACCATTTACGGGTCTTAAAGCTACCCTTCCCACTAACTTGAAAAACAAAGAAACGAAAAATCATACATATATGTGTATAGAGGTGCAGTACCTGTGCCAATGTATATCCTGCTAGTTGTAAAAATATTCTATTTTTACAAATACTTAAATATTTGCATAATACATAATACATAATTAAATATTTGCATTCTTAAATAAGCACGAGTTTTGTGATCATTTTTCCTCATGTATTGATATGTGTCTAATAAAGAGTTATTCTCAGATATAACACTGAAGCTATGAAAGTAATTTATAATTTTGGCAATTCAACAGTGAGAGAATGAGAGCTTTATCACATACCACTCAGATTTAAAAAAGCAACAAATCAAGTCTGTTGTGCCCTGCTCCCGCCCCTATTCCTGGGGGCCCATGTTGTTATTATTAATTTCTCTTACCCTGTTTAAAGGAGTAAGAGATGTAACACATGTAACACATACAAACTGCCTATTTGGAGTGGTCCCTGTCCAATGCTAACATCCATTATGTGCCAGGGAATTGTTTGGAAAAGTGCTGGTTGGTGCAGGTCAAAACCATGTCAGGGATTGTTCTAAGCTTTTGGCAGTATGGACATGAAGTCCCAATATGCAGAAAAGTTCCCCAGCAATGTTTAATTTGCTAGAATAGACATAGCCAAATAGTATCATTTTTACCAATATACTCCTTAAATACTTTGGAACAAGTGATTTCATGTCTCTAATCTTTCAAGAAAATGTCAGTGATATCACATTAATAAAAAATACTTAATATTCGACTAATAATGCATTATTCTTTGGTGTTGCCAAGTCTCTTTACACTAGTGTAGACAGTCCAGGATTTCTTCATTTCACTTCCTGTGGTGCGTGGATTAATTTTCTTCTCAATATCTTGGTTTTATGCTAAAGAATTGTTATTTTTTTACCTCCTTTCAACTCCCTCCCCTCACTGATGATTTAGCACTCTCCTGATCAGTTGGCCACGGACACTGGTTCTCCTTTGACTGAGATGGAGACCTTCCAGGTCTCACAGCTGCTTCTCCTCATTGCAAGTGGTCCATTGCTCCAAAATACCAAAGTCTTTGTTTTATTTTTACCCAGCATTTCATCTCCAGAATCTCCTTCTTCCTGTTTTCTGTAATTCATAGGACAGGAGGCATCTTGCAATTGCTTACCCATTCCTTCCTCTTTGCAATCCTTCTGAACTATCTGATTCAGAGAAAGTCAAAGAACCCTTTCTGCTGCCTATCTTATAACTGAATAATGAATTTTCCCTACTTTACACAGAACTGTCTCTTCCTTAGACAGTTTAGATGATCTCTGTGAGCATGTACAATCATAATGGATTGTTCTGAGAGGACATTTTCGTTTGACCACCTGACTTTGAAAGGCAGATTTTGCAGTTTTCCTTCAGAAATTTCATTGATATTTAAGAATTTATTTTTAATGTTGATTCCAGAATCAATGTTTCTTTAAGACGACAAAAGTTTTTTAAAATTAACTATTTCTCTGCAGTCAGTGAATGTTGATATCTGTTTACAAAACAGAGTTTTGAGACTTGTATGTAGATTACATTATTAAATACATGGACTTCCAAATTTTAAGTGACTATAAGGGATTATTGCATGAAGGCTATATCTTTCCCCATCACACTGTGTCAGTTTTTAAATAACATTTAGAACTTTCTGAAGTTCATACAACTTCCCTACAGATGATCATTAACATAAGTCATTTAGGGGAATCTTCCCTAAATGTCATTTAGGGGAACCTTCCCTAAATGTACCAAAGTTCTTACATGATCTTTCCTGAAGCAAGGACAATTGTACACAAAGAAAAGTAAGAGAACTAAGAAATAATTTTCAGTCTTTTTATATAAATAAAATCCACCTTAAGACATTTATGGAATATATGAATTCAGTTTCAAGCTAAAAATATTTGGTATTTTGAACCATGGCATGGAAATCAGTACAGGTGGCAAAATGCACTTGAGAAGCTGGATAAACACTCAGGTGGTTAATCCAGAGCTTATTTCTACCTCTGCTAGTAGGTTTTTTTTAAAACTGAAAACTGCTGATGCATGAGAGGCTGGATCCCTTGCAACCCAGAGTCCCACAGACACAGCAAGTCTGCGCCCATTTACAATACTAGAAGCATAAACAAGAAGAACTTTTATAGACTTCTTGCAGTCTCTCTGGTGGTAATCAGTATCCCATCTAATCTATCTAAAAGCTTTTCTGATTAGGGGGCATATTCATATGAGAATCCATAATTAGGAAGAGTAAGAGGGGCAACTATTATTGTCTGGCATATGAGATCCCTTGTGGATAGCAAGAACATTAGCAAAACAATTTGTGGGCTTTTAGCTAAACACTCAGTGCTGTCACAGCAATGTTTTTCACTAGCTGTCTACATACAATTTTATCAGCAGTAACATTCATGTCAAGTTCTTTCTTCTGCTCATTTGAAAATACGTAAGGTATGCAATGCATGGGGTTTTCACTTGTATTTAACAGGACCCTGGTGTGTAAACAGTGAATTTAGTATCTATAATATAATAACCTAATCAAAATAACAATAAAACCGGAATAGTAATGAGAGATCTCACCAGCAAATGAATCGGTAAAAAAAATTAAAAGAATATATAAGAGGAAGAATTCTGTCCAAGAGACGGGAAAAGGGCAGGCCATACCACATATATCTGGCAGCCACAACTCATCATTAAAAGTCAATTTAGATTCTAAAATACCATTTAGAGTCATCCAAGAAGCACTAGTCAACCATGCTATTTATAGGGAAAGATTGTGGCGGCTCGGATGCCACTGCTTTACTTTCACTAAGATGCCACCTTCTCAGTAACAACCATATATTCAGTTGTCTTAATGGAAAAGACTAAAACAGAGTTTAACACCAAGACAACAGTTTTGATCTACTTTAGGAATCCAGGATTCCTGCAGGATTTCTGCTTATGTGGTTTCTGACAAGGTACCCAGAAGGGTCTCTGCCTTTCCATATTCTGCCGAAGTCATTTCTCTTAAACCAGTTATTATTTGTTGGAAGAAAGAAGGGGAGAAGTGAGAGACAGAGAGAAACAAATAGTTTCCCTGATGTGACCATCCACAGAACGATCAATTAAAGGGAGGTTTCTTTTTCAATTTTAAAGGCTTTGATGTTCGACTAAGGGATTTTCCTATCTCCTACATTTATTACTCAGAAAGCTCTTTAAATATCAGCATTTCCATGGGGAAACACTGAAGTAATGTTCATACTTTTCTCCTGATCAGGAAATCTTGTGGTATTTTTCATCATCTGTCTCTAATATGCTCTTCAAACAAATAGTAGGCAGCATCAGCCTCCTCAGTAGATACAGCAAGGCTTTCCTGACAACAATAAGCTTAAGACAACAAAAACCCCAGTCCAAGCAGAGGTGAGACAGTTCAAAAAATAATTATTTCCCTTTGAAATGTATGACTAAAATGGGAGAGAAAAATGTCACAGATAAACTGTGCTTTAAGGAAAATGAATGAATATGCCATTTAGATTGAAAAAAGGAATTTTTTTCTTTCTATTGTCCACGTGTATGGTGTAAAGGTAAAAAGACATTAATAATTCAGTTAATAAGCCTCCTTGACATCTGATAGACTAACCTGGGAAGCTGGTTTTTTAATACCAGGTATAGTAGATGAAGGAGTCCACAAGACTGCACCGGATCATAAAACAGTGAATCGGGAAAGAAAAAAAGACTTGTACAGATGTCTAAGCCTCTTGCTACTCTATTTAGAAAGTATGTCTAATCTATATCATGAAAATGACATAGATACTATGATCATGGCATCTTATAATATCGCGTGACTTCTTCATTGATTGTCATGTACTATTTTTAGACCTTTTGTATTCATGCTCTGAGGCAGATTGAGAGATCTGGTAGGGTTCATCTCCTTTAGTTTTCTCTCAGTGTCAGCACATGGAGCTGTTTACAGTAAAAGGGAATTATGTTTCAAGATGATGAACTCAGTATGCGGTTTCTCACAGTGCCACTTCCAAATATCGCATTTATAAGAGAGATTAAAATATACAAAGTTAGCGAGTAGCATTTTTCTCTGCAGACCTAGTATTTAACTAACAACTTAGATCGCTTGATTTCCCTTGCCCTTAGACTTTTCTGTCTTTGCAATTAATTGCTTGCAAAAAGTAAGACAGATATACACAGTCTGAAAAATCTTTTGATTTTTTAAATATTGTAATCTTTACATGGAGAGAGGGAGAGCAGAGGTAGTGAAGGAATGGTAGTAAACTGAAAGGAAGCCAATTATGGTTCCTCATTTCACCTCACTGGCTTTTATTAAAGTTGTGGGGTTGCAGTATTCTAATTTAATTCCCTGGAGGAGGTACCTAAGCAACCTTCAACCAATTGAGAATAACACTGCTATATTGATCAATTGCTAGAGAGTAATGCTGTACTTAGCATAGATATTCAAAAATGACCACTCCAAGTTTTTTTCAGGTACCAGGAAGTCATGCGTTTTGTAAGATCACGTATTAAGCCTATTTATCGTCTTCATTATGTATGTCTAAATCAGGCGTGATTAAGCTGAGCTTCCCAGCTGTGTCCTGACTCCACATCAGGGTAAGATCTGAGTACCAACTGTTCTTCAGTGTGCCTTGAGTTTTACTGGAGCAAACTCAACCACCAACACTGGAAGGAAGGAGAAATAATGCCTCCAATATCCTGGCACCCAAGGGATTAAGGCTGTAGGCTGATCTCCAGAACTCACTGGTTCAGCAGGTTAGACAAACCAAGGTTTAAATGGCACGTAGTCTTAAAGTCAGCTTTTCTCTGAAAAAAAGTGAGAAGAAAGAACAAAAAAAGTACTTTTTGCTTCTATGTTTCACTGATAATGAACTTAGCACTAATAAAATATTTAAAAGTAGCTGAAAAAGAAAACTGACAGGAGTAGTTGCAAAAAAAAAATATCAAAAGGAAAGTGCAGGGTTTATGTTGAACATCAGAAAAAGAATCAGCATGATTACTGATGAAATGAATCATTTGTTTTTCTGGAGAAGAGTTTGGGAAAATTTTCTTAGTCAGTTCATCCTTTGGACATCATCACTTTCTCTAGGATCAGCAAAAATCAGAAAAAAAGAAAACCAACCAAAACAACTTCCCTAAACATCTAGTGAAAGAAAAATAAACAACCAAAACCTATCATCATTCCCACTTACAATTGGGAATCTTGAACATACGGAAGTGCGCTCTAGAAAAAACATTTTACTTACCTACTTTGTCACATAACTGGCATCTCTACATTTTGGATCTCAGGAGTATGATGATTTCCAAAATAACTCCCTTTAATGAAGGTACAAAAGTGAACAATTGTGTTTGTACTCCCAGTGGAAGGCAAGCAGTTTGGAAGGTTTATTCTTCTTCGTAACAATGAATTAAACATTCTAAGGAAGGATTTGAAAAAGCTTAAATGTAGTGATTTAAAAGGCTGCATTCCACAAAGTATATACTATGTCTCTATGTGCCTGTTTAAGTATTCTTACCTTAAGGACAGGTGGGGGCTGTTTCTACTCCTCCTCCAAATCCCATCTAGCCCATTCCCAACTCAGGTGGGAAGTCAACCAGACAAGATATCAGCCAGACAAGAGCTCTGTACGCTCTTCTTCTGAAACTTGCTGTTTGTTTTATAGACTTTTTGGGTTACTGGCTCATGTTTCTGTGCTTTGCGCCTGGAGACGCCTGTTAGAGCTGAGAATTGCAAAGATGAAACTTGACCTGACCTTTAGATAATGGCCTCACCTCAGCCTCCTTTCACAACAATCAGGATTCCCTGACATCTCAGCGTTTCACAAACAGACAGATCCCTGGTAGATCAGACTGGAACTGTATTTGATCTTGGCTTCAAGTGTGGTAAAACAGGATGTCAACTGCCAGCGCAAAGTTAGAGGACAGCAAAAAATCAAATCAGTGACATTGAAAATTTATTGCTCACTAGTCAGAATATTCTTCCATTAATACAGGGAGTGGGAAAGAATTTGTAACTGAATTGTCCTCATACTTTCTTGTGATTTAGCAAATCAATGGAGAAGATGACAAACAAGACTTTTATCTCTTCTACTATGAAGTGCAGCTAAAGGTGATCGTGGTTGGGGCTGCACTTGTAGAGAAGGTCTGTTCTGTGACATTTAGCTTCAGTTTCTACATGGCTTAAGCTCACTAACTATGCAAGGCTTGGGCAGGACGGATGCAGACAGAGCAACAGTTAGAGCAGGCACTGCCGTCAGCAATACTAATTTTGGAGATCTTTCCACCACCTCTGTTGACAGAAATGTGTCACAGGAAAAGCAAGACGATTTTTGCAGCTGTACTTTTGTAACAGCATCGGTGAGCCGCCGGGCAGATAATTCAACCTGTTTGCAAGGAACATGTACGGACTCAAAACTTCTGGAAGCAACATTAAAATGCCCTGTCCTCTCTGATAAGCAAACCTGTCCTTCTTCTACCCCAACCAGCGAACAGCATGAAAATATGCTCCCTAAGCTAGAGTATCTACCCTTAGCTTTGGCCCTTTCGGAACATTTCCATACTTGAGTAGGAAGTTTGAGCTTGACTTTTTTATTAGAACTGCATTTAAATCTCACTTCTTCCTGCTATTGTGTTCAAGTTTTCACAATAAAGGAAGGTAAGGAGGCTGCTCAGCTCAGTACACTGAAACCTTTTTTCAATGATGTGAGTGAAAAATGAAACTATTCACTTTTTTCCTCGGGAAAAAAATGAATGTGAACTCAAGCCCATTGAAAAAAAATCGGTTATTCAGTTACTAGAGTTAAAGCACACAGGGCTTATCTGCAAAGCCATCAGAAAGATTTTTTTTTTTTTTTTAATTAAGAGTAAAGTAAAAAAGGCACTATTTAATGTCTGGAAATAGAAGCAGTTGGTTTTTTTTTTTTGTGTACACTATACAACAACAGCAAAAACAACAAAAAGGCAACTTATGTGTGAGAAAACTTTCAGACTTCCTGGAATTTAAAACTTAGAAAATACCCGAGATCTAAATAAGTTTCAACCCTGACTACCTAACATTAGGTTTGGTAATTAAATTTACATGGGGTGATTTCTAGCGGTGGTTGAGTATTCATAAACTCTAGTGATCTTAGAGGAAGCTGTAAACGATGACTGCCCTTGAGAATATTGGCTAGGATATAGGATTTAGTAACACCGATTTAGTATACCTGGTCTGAATAACCACGACTCCTCTCTTTGTAGCCGTCAGCATCCTCACTGAGCTGGGTCTTGGAGCCTGGATAGATAGTACTTAGGGAAAATAAACATGTCAGAACCTGGTCCTTGAAAGGTCAGGCTGATGCTTGAATCTGAGGAGATGATGTTGTTCTAAACCATATACAGAGGTTTCTTTTTGCAGGCATAATTCCCTTTGCTGCCAAGGCAGCTAAACACACGATCCCAAACAAAATATTTTCTTCTGTTCTCCACCTAATATGACATTTTAGCTAAAACTAGAAATAGGACTTTTAAGTGGAGCTACAGAGACGTTTCCAGATAAATCATGGCAGAGAATTTCATTGTGTGGAAACAGATGAACTAAATATTTCCATGCAACAGTTCAGTTTGATTTGCTAGGATTCATGTATTATGCCGTTGTTCAAATTTCACCTTCAATACATTCTGCTACCTAAAGGCTCACAGCAATTTTTCACAGTATTGCATTTTTACAGGAGTTTTCAAGTTGTCCTTGAACCTTGCATGATCTGAATCAACTTGCTGTTAACAAGTCTAAATAATGAATAATATATCCTCACTGCAGAAAAATTGAGCTGCTTATGGACTGCCATACATTCAGAGAGTCCTTTGAACTTCAGTTAACAGATCTCTCCTGTTCAGATGCCTCATGTACTGTACATAGAGGTATAAAACATTTGAGCTTGAAAGAGCTCTCCAGGAGATTTTCCATAAAGAAATGTTGTACTAGTTTAGTGACAACTTTCATACCTTCCCCACCTGTTTAATGATTCTCATTACAAGAAAATACATCGAAGGAGGTCACTATTAAATATTGTTCCAGTCCATCAGGCTATTTGATTAAACTTCTCTTTAACTGCATTTCAAAGAAAATATTAAGAGCTAAAGGGGATCCTCAGAAAATGAGATCTGCTATCTGTCTATCCAAATATGGCTTCAAGCTACCACAATACCAGAAGTTCTTTCAGGACTATGGTAAAGCATTTATTGTATTTATGCTTTTCCACTTGTTCACAGGCAGTACCATAATGACCACCACTATTAAGAGGTCCCACATACTGCAGCCTTTTAACATCCTCCTTGATACTGCTTCATCTGGCATTGTTACGGAAAAGGGGAAGAAAAAGGCTATAGCCAGGTTGACGAGGTCCACCCCAAAGGCCCAACTCCTGCCAAGGGCTTTCCAGTGACAGACTTAGGCAAACTTCCCTTCAATATAAATGTCCCAAAGGCTTAAAGCATGCACCCATAACATCCATCAGTAGGTCTAAATCATGTTCCCACCATGGGTTAACAAACAAATCACTAACTTCTGAATGCAAATTGTAGGCTTCGCAGTCTTGCATCAGGACCTGACACTGATTCCCGATAAGTTGAACACTAAAGCTCCCTTTTATTAGGCCTCTACTTGTGAAGATGCTCACTGTGTCAGTCCTTTTCCCACACACGCCTCGTTCTGCTCAGCTTTCATGTGTTTCTCCACTATTGCTCAGCAGCAAACAACAATTTTTCCAGGGAAAAAAAAGAACAAAAATTGGAGTTCTATATAATGGTCAACATAATGCAAACCAGAGGACTTCCTCTCATTTGCAGAAGTGATGCTTCTAACACCCTTACCAAACTTGTCACTCCTCCCCTGACCGGGAAATGTAAACAGACTTGTTCTGGCCTGGCTCTTTCTCTCAAAGGTCAGACGACTAAAAAAGATTCTTCAGCTTTCTGTTTTTGACGCTGTGAGAAAAGCTCTCAGGACTCCAGGATCTGTTTCTTCGTCAGATCACTAGGAAAACAGAAGCAAATATAATCTGTCTCTTTAGGATGCTGATTCCCTGCTGCCACATTGAGGAGTCCTGGCTATTATTCTTGGTTTGAAAGGATCTGACAGCTTGAGAGTAGCTGGTAATGTGTCAATGAACCCGTGCGCTCTCTCACTGCTGGGTGTTGATTCTAGCTTGGATGGTGGTCTGGACTTCACTAGTGTAGCAAAAATTGACTTCAGCTGCATGAATATGCCAGATGTTTTCCCACTACCTTTTCCATAGATGTCCTTAAGTTGAGAGGTCTGCTTTTTGGTCATGTCCTCCCCATGAGTAATGAGGACAACTGATCCTGATATTTCACTACAAAACATGATAGATGTCTTTGTATAAACTCAGCTTGTTGAGATATCTCAGACAAACAGCTGGTGGCAGCTGCCCATGCATCTATCATCTTTAGACTAATTCACGGTGTGTTGCTGACAGGGAAGAGAGAAGGTGCCCCTTCCCAAGGGAAGTACCAGTGTGAACATTGTACCAGCAGCCTCTTCAATGATTTAAGGCTTCTAACATTCCTTTACTGTTATGCTTCCCAGTATTCAGTGATTATCTTCTGCTTTCAAAAAGTATTCAAAACCATGGCCCTAATTTCAAAATTCACTGATGAATAAATTTCTAGTTATAACTACAAAATTTCTATCTATGACTCAACAAGTGAAACAATATATGGAGACCTTGAAAATAAGCAAGCAGAAGACAGGTTTCAGGGAAAAGTGAAATAAAATATTTTCAGAAGAAGTGGTTCAGATGCTGAAAAATAAAAGTAGAAGATATTTACTGAAATAGAGTTCTGATTTCTTATAAGAAAACATGATAATATACTTCTATTCTTTCCTGTCATAGTCAATTTGCGAATAATGTTTTTGCCAAGCAGAGAAGCCTGGAATTGGAAAATAATAATTCATTGATAAGCCTGTTGTATGTGGTCATGTAGATGTTCATTATTGGCCGAATTGGCTGTTTAAATTTTCGTTGGATTCTGATTTCAGTGGAACTGGAATTCCATCCAGCAGTTAGAGAGCACACAGCTTAATCTCAGTACTGTCTGATGGATAAAAACTACTGAATTTATTTACTTTTGGTTAACTCCTACTCTTTTTTAAACACTAATAGGACTGAATTCCTGATTTTGATTCCTTTGTGATTATTATTGCTTTCTCAAGCTTGTTTAGCAGGAGCTGGCTTTTAGACATATTCTTCAAGTTAGTATGAAACTATTTTAATATTGAGTGGGTGCTAGAAAGAGAGAAGGCAGTGGAGCATTAATTATGCAAAATGACAAGGGTTCCATCCCAAATCAGTTTACTCTCCAGTTGAGAAATCACATAAGAAAGGCCTCTCACTTGATTGTTTTTATCACCTGATGATCAAAAAGTCTATCAACACAAACAGGTAGTTAGAAGAGCTGGAAACCTAAAGTCATATTTGGATATTTTTCAGTTTTTCTTCTTTTGCATAAAAGTCATTACTGTCTCCAGTCCTGTCGTCAAATCTTGCCGGTGACATTGCTATGCACAAAGTGACTTTTTAGGAGATGTAGTCTCTTAAAGATGCAGAGCAGCTGTAAAACTGAAAGTGAAATCCTAGTGGGGCTACCATGAGTATTTTTAAAGGAATATAAGGTAATTCAAAACATATTTCAGTATGTTTTAATGTGCAAAAATCCTTTGTAGACAGACCACAAGATACTATATGTAAATGCTAACTCTATTTTTAATATCAAAAAATGAATCCTTTAAAGTATGGTATTGTTCTTGATTTAGAAGGAATTTATACTATGAAAATATCAAAAAACTAATACTTTTTAATTCTGTCCTGTGCAGTTAGATATTCAGTTGTGGCTTATAATTATAAATTTTTCTTTTTTACTTCCTTAAAACTTCCCTTTGAAGAGTAATTCACAAGGGAAGGGGCCATTGAAAAGTTGCTGCTTCTCTCTGGATCTTGTCATATCAAATTAAATTTTAATCTATATTTACAAAATGTGAGAAGGCATTTGATTTAGGTTTGGTTGAGTTCATAGACTAGCGACAGTATATGAAACTACATTAAAGGCAATTTAGGTTGAGTTACATTGTTCTGTCCCTGCATTTAATAAAAAAACCCTCATTTTACAAGATTTTCCCAGCTAATAAATCATGTAAAAAATCAGAGTGAATGTTCAAACAAAACATACCTCCATGTCACAGAGTATAAACTATACATTGATTTAGAAGCTTGTAGCAAAACCGAAAATGTCTGCATTGCGGCTATTTCAGAAAGAAAGCAGTTCTGAATATTTTCAGAAGTGATGGGAATAAAAAATTAGCTCATCTCAATGCTACATTATTTTAAAATTATTTTTAAAACTTAAGAGAAATACTGTTTCTTTATTTTAGTGTAATGCAAGTTTTTATTGTTGTTAAACTTAATGTATGTTATTGTTCTGGAAATTCATCATGAGATAAAGCCCATCTAATTAGAAGTTATATGCCGAGTTCTTGAGACCACTTGGTATCTTTTGACCCTCCTGCTACAACACTACTTCCATTTACATGGAACATTAAAATCCTCTCAGTTTCTATCAGAATCCGTAAGCACCAGAAAACCTGAAGAAATGCAGCCCTTTTCTATGATATGGCTTCATGCAGGTTGAGAAACAAGCTTTTTGACACAGTGGGGAACAACATTTTCATTAGCTCAGTCAGCAATGCATCGAATAGTCGACTGCTATTTGCATAATCAGATCTGTTTATAGCAGTAGACAGAATTCTCATTCATCTTCAGCTGTGGTCAACAAGGAGGGATAGCAATGAGGTATTGCCACAAGTTGATGCTTTTGAGTAAATCCAGTGTCCCAATTGCCTGCTTTTCACTTAGAAAGTGTCTTCTCTTATGATGTTTGAGATGTGTCCATTTATGAGAAAATAAAGCAAGTTAATGTCACTCATAGATCAATCTACCTGAGATAACCTTACTCCATGTTTTTTATCACCTGTAAAAATAATGTGTAGAAAAGTCTATCAGGAGTAAGCCAGATACTGTTGCACTATTTTGAACATGTAATACACATCATTTCTGAAGGCACGTTGCTGGTCTAATTCTTATAGATATGCTTCATTTTTGGCAAATGATCACAATGGAAATGATTGGCTTCTTCAGACGTCAGGGTTATTAAAAAATGCAGCTGTTCTGAGACAAAAGTCAGAAAACAAGGTGCATGATAGGATAATGAAAAATAAGAAGTAAATAAAAGCAACGTATAAAATGGAAGTGAAAAGATTAATTTAGAAGAGCCAAAATGGTTGGTGAGAAAAGTTTTCTCTTCAAACTCTGTATCATTTAAAATATTAGCTGCCAGCCGTGTTGGTGAAGTGAGTTATGCAGAAGACAGATAGCAGTTTTAGCTGTGTCTTGAATGAATACTGACTGCAGTGAAGCAGACTGTGTTATCAGCTCTGCTGACCTTGCTGCTATTGATGTAAATAGGGATTTGTAGTATCAGAGAAACGTAGATTAATTGCCCCAAGCCATATGCCAACTCATGGTGTTTGTCTTGTAACAGTCTCTCTTATTTCTGAACTCCAGAAAGAATTTACATAGGAGAAAGAAAAATAATAACCAGGACAACTGAACCTATAAACCTAGTGATGCAGTAAATAGTGGAAATGAGAAGCAAAGTGCTTTTAAAAGATAAGAATGTTTCATTCAGATATGAAGTAAAATCATACTGTTTTCTTGTCCATTTTGGTAAGCATAATGACCTGAAAAAGAGTTTAGGTATACCCTGTAAAGAGAGCTTTTAATGTTTCCCAATTTCCTAAGGCATCTCTGTATGAAATGCATTAAATCACTATAAATCCTATTGAAAATAAACGGAACTCTTCTTATAATAATCTCCCACAATATGGTATTCAGCTAGGTCCTTTAGGTCAGCTTGAAAAAGACAGACAGGACATGGTGAATATGCACAATGTACTGAGGGTATCAGTGTACAGGTAAGCACAGGCAGATGTCGTTGGCTTTTGTAACCATGCCCACTTACCTTGAACGGTCTTGGCTGCTGAAGCCCAGCCCCATAAATGGACATGGGCTACATTCATGCACGGCAATTAAATAATACCTCTTAAAGGCAACTAATAAAACATTTAGACACAAAATGCATTCAGAAAATCTCTCCTGCAAGGGGTGAACAACTGAGCAGTTTCTCTGCCAGATACTACTAGTTAGAAATGTGTGCAGCTGCTCGAGCCCAGACATTGCTGTGGTGCCTACACCCCTGCAGGATTCACCTCAGTTCATCCCCTTTGATTGACTTGGAGAGAAACCTACATCCCTGCTACTCAGCAGTGAGCTAATCAAAATAGCTTTTTTTTTCTTTTTTTTTCCTGTCATAAAACTCTTTGAATGAAAAATGAGGGGAAGATATGAATGTGAATTTGATCTTAAGTCTTAAAGCAATCTGTGACTGAAGTCTGGCAAAAGCCCTCACAGTTCATTAGATCTTTGAAGGTATAAGAAATGTTTAAGGCTTTAAAAAACCAAACAAACCCCACAAAATTTTATTAATTTCTTGGTTTTTTTATTTAATGTAGGTAAAGTTATTGAAACATATAAATATACACAATTGTATGTTTATTTTAAATTGGTTTGTTATTGCTGTAAAGCAAGATTTTTAGAATTTTCCTACAAGAAAATTAAGAATCAATCAACAAAGTATCTCAAAGACCACAGTCTACACTCCCAGTACAGGAAAGATAAGGCGTGATCCCTTCACATGTGTTTGGCATGTGAACATGGAATCCTAGCATCATCGAATGCTTTGGGTTGGAAGGGACCTTCAAAGGTTATCTAATCCCACCTCCACTAGAGTGAACAGGGACCTTCCACTAGATTCAACCTGACCTTGAATGTTTCCAGGGACAGAGCATCTAACACACCATCTGGTGTGAAAGCCCAATGTATCATATACACAGCTTCAAGTTTACTGGTTCTTTTTGTTGAAGGTGTTGATTGCAGAAACAGCTTCAGTCTTCAGAAAAAAATGTTGAAACTCAGCTAGTGAAATGAAGAGTTAGGTGCAATCTTTTACTTCCAAAACAATACAAACTCCGGGGGGAGAAAAAAAATTATTTAAACACTAGGAAAATGGAATAATACAGATAACACTTTATTTCTAATTAAATTTCTATAAAAGCTTTGGAAGACAAGAGAAATCAATAAAGGTGATTACTGGAGGGCAAAGAACTGTCACCCTACTGAAGTAATTTTTTTCCCTGAGATTCACATTGGGTCAAAAACACTTGAAAGGTGTAAGCTAGTTGTCTAAATCACTTTGCATTACATGGTTGCAATACGTACTATTTCCTATGATTATCATCTGATAAATCATGTCTCAGAAAGACCTTGAAATAAGATGTCAACATGACAAATAGATTAATTGATACAGTTGTTGGCTAATGCTGGCCAATCACAGGACAGACTATCCCTAATTAGCCCCTTCCCTTTCTCAAGAGGGAAGGCTTAAGAGAGGGATAAGAAAAAAAGGTTGTTAGACTCCTGCTGAGTTTGGAAACTTACAGAGTTTTATCAACAATAGGAAGATATTTATATACAGAAACAAAATTTGAATAAGTTGATACAGAATCGGAACCAGCACAACATGGCAGAGGGAGTTGGTAATGGAACCATGGTTAGGGAAACAGTAATATAGGTTACAAAGCTCTTAATACTCACGGAGCAGCAGCTGCGCGGCCGGAGCAGTGGAAAAGGGCAGGCAGCGGCAGGGCAGGGCGACAGTGGCAGCAGACCATGCGGCCCTGCCCACGTGCCTTCTCAAAGGAAACCAAAACTCCAGAGCCAATGAGATGTGCTGACATCATGGGAGGAATATGCCATTGGCTGTCTGATGTGTCTACCGAAGGTAACTAATCCTGTTTATCTAAAGCAGGACACACAGCGATTCCCTTGATTGAAAGACTTCAAGATGAAGTCAAATATTTTTCTAAAAGCTATGCAGAATCTTCTTGCAGAATCTTCTTACAGAATCAGAGCTTGATGAAATTTCTTCCAATAAACAGGTGGCCAGACTACATGTTCCAAATGGTCCCTTCTATGAATTTCTGTTTGTTTTACATACGTAAGTCCCTAGGGTTTTTGTAAAAAAAGAATAAGTACGAAGGCATGCTGAACTAGAATTATACTTAAAGGGTGATGGGAAAGTGGAGTATGAATTTTGAGCACATGGGAAAGTCTGGAGAAATACTGGGAGCCAAGATGTTGAAATCCTAATTTGTAAACTGCCAGTCATCTTAGCTTCCTCAGATAAGCTTTTGCTGATTATAAGTATAATGTAAGATTATTTTTTCTTAAATTATGGATTTTAACATTTTTTTGATTCTTCCTAAATTTTATTTTTTCTTAGCTCATGAAAAAAGGATATTTAGTGCCTCCTTTCTCCAGAAGTTAATTCTTTTCAAACATGATCTTGTAAGCTTTCTGTGTTCATAAAAAATAGATGAGTGCAAGTGTAAGGAAAATGGGATTACTTGAACACAGGCTTTCCTTGCTCGTAGGGCCAGACAAGCATTTCATCCTCATATTAAATGCATCTTTTTTTTTTTTTTTTTTCCCCCCGAAAAAATTAAGGCAGTTTGGAATATGTGTGCCCACTTGCTTTCTGGGGCGTGAGAAATTAAAATTAAAGCAGTATATATGTCTTATAAAACATACAAAACTTCACCTACATAAACTCCTTCACAAATAAGCATGGAAATATGTTAGTAAATGCAGTGCAATTCCAAGCAACAGTACAAGGAAGAGCTGTATTTTCCCCAGATTTGTCACCTCAATGCAAAACTTTGCCAAAATCAGCCACTACAAGCCTTTAAAGCTGAACTGTAAATAATATCTCTAGTAGGCTATATGCATTGACTTGAATGACCTCAGCTGTATTTCTCCAAGTCCTTCTATATGGATCACACTTATACCTAGATTATCAGTGAACTAATGAAAACACATTGATTTAAATCGAGAACATAAGTTGTAGTTTACACAAAAAATTTCTTATCAAAGTTGTCAACCAAAGGATTCATGAATGCTCAAACTCAGGAGTTCTATCTTTTAGCATGAATCGTGTGCGTCATTCACACGCACCTCCCTGACATGGTAGCCTATTGTTTGTTTTAAAAAACTGATCCTATTTTCTCAGTCACTCTCATAATAAGCCCAGTTATCTCCTCATTTCATTAAATTTTAAATATCTGAGGAATACTTTTTTTTTCCTGTTTCTTTCTTCTACCACATAACTTCTGTGATAGATTTCCTCTGTGTTCCAAAAGACTGCAGACCTCCTTGCAGAGAAGATACAGTCAGACTTTGGCCATACTTTTTGCACCTATACAGATGTATTCCTTAGGACTCAGATCTGGTAATAGGTAACTTTGCACACAGCAATGCAGATATTGATGTACTGTCAACTGATGTCAAAGTGCAGAGCAAAAACGTGTGACAGTGAGTTTGTTTCTCGGCCTTTGATTTGGCCCCTTTATTAAGGCTTCTTCACTTAAGACAGAAAACAACTTCACACAAACCGTAAGAACTTTAAGGAATGATTATACTGAATTTTGTAACTCTTAAATGGAAAGAATTATGATGGAGGAACACACTGCTTATTACAATTGTATGTTTATTAAAATTGCAGGAGATACATTTATTTTGTTATTAATTGCTTTTCATTTTCATGGAAACATTTTGCTCAAACTTCGCTTAATTATATTTTGTGCATGTCAGGAGATCGATTTTCAATGTTGGCACCATCTCTGACACTTAGTGTTGGCGTTATTTGAAAGGTGATGCAATAGAGAGACCTCCTGAAAGAGGAGACAAATGTAAAAACTTTCCTCAGAAACTCAAGAGAAGTATGCATTCACTGAAAGAATAAAAGAAAGATGATTAATCAAATGAACCTGGATTCTAAACGAGCAAATCAACAGACAAGCAAAGTTCTTGTTTAAAAGAGCACTAGCCTTCGCAGGGGTGACATAAGGATTAATGAAAGATATAATGCGACATAAGAAATTCAAGAAATGAATAAAGAACTTTCATGATTTATTTACCTTTTTATATTTAAACTGTGGCATAGTTTTCAAATGAATTCTGTGGTGTCATTTTGGTTTTGCAATTTAGTCAAAGTAAATATACAAGATATTAGATACAAAATTAAATTCATACTTGATTTCTTTATTAATAAAGAGAGGGATGCTGACCAATGAGGAAAAGACGAGATAGTTCAGGAGAATGAGACTACAGAAATGATCCTATCCAGTATAACTCAAAAATCCAAAGAGCATGGAGGGGAGAGAACAGAGAATCCTTCAACCTAGACCTGTGAAAGGACGGACAAAGGAAATCCCCTTTCCAGTAGTAAAATTTTTTCAGCAAATCTAACCAGTATGGAGGATCCTCTTTACTGGCGAATTCCAAATGTGTATATGTATATGTGTTAATTTAGGCTTCTATGGGCCAATAAAAGTGATTTCAACAATAGATGAAGTTTTAGAATAAATTGCTGAAAGAAAGAATAATTAAAAACCTCACATGAATAATAAATGAGATACAAAACACTGTTAGTTTACCAAAAGTCAAGCGAATTTGATACCCCTCTCATAACTGATTTTTAAAACAAAACAAATTATAGAATTCATTTTTAAAAATTTCAGCTATGCATTTATTCTACTGCTTCTACAGAAAGACTTTTACTTACGGAAGACATATGAAAAAGAGAAATGTGAGGAGCTAACTAAAGGGAAAATTGTCATGGAAAGTACTGAAAATGGACATATGAGACGCAGGGTTGTTAACCAGTGATGTTGCTGGGATATATAGCTGGGATATATAGTTTTATTAATAGCCTTGACATAAACAATATAATGTGTTGCTGCAATTTACTGTAATTGAGGGCCTCACACAGGTCAATGATTAGAATATTGCACACTGGGGCAAAATATATTGAATGCACAAGTTCTCATGAGTAAAAAGAAAATGAATTGTCCAGAAGAACATACATTTATTTTGCTCAGTATGGGCACTTCTCAGTTGGAATCAAATGAGAGGAGGTGAACCATTCTGTATTAACTGATCACACAATGACAATACCTTACCTGTGTGATTTTAAAGTATAACAAGGTCTGAAGAGCTGATAATGCATCTTAATTGTATTCCTTAGTCTTGTAAGACAAAAGCTGAAAAAGAGATTAATTGTTATCTCATGTACATCAGAGCCATAAACCCAAAGCTATTTAGCTTTTAAACCCAGGCAAAACATTGGCACAAAAAGGTATGAGTATATACTGATAATAAGTACATTAAGGACCTCTTTCATGGGCACCCCCTTGCCGTGGGGAAAGAGCTTGCGTGCCCTTGTGAAGTTGAGAGCTATGCTGGTGGTGGCATATGCCTCCGGTAGGGTCTCCCAAGCCTGACAGGTCTCAACTGAAGGGTCAGACAAAGTGTGTCCACGGGCAGGATGGGCTCACTAGCCTTCGGGCAACCATCCTAGGAGAAGGACAACTCTAACTCCAAACCCGGGCAGATGGAGCTCGTTTAGCCCTGTAAGGCCATCCATCTAAGAGAAGGATACTCTAACCAAACCTACGACCTGAGGACTTCGCTGTCACCGTCCAAGCTCGCTAGGCCCTGGCAGATGAACCTCAGGTGTAAAGGGTGGGGCCAGTCTCGCGCACGCTGCGCCTCACCTAAAAAAAACCACCGCGCAGGCTTGAAGGGTGTACTCACGTTTGCAAAGCCCTGTAGCGACAGGCAAGGGACGAAACGGCAGGTGGAAAGATGTCACTGGAAGCCGCAGACCCAACCCTGCATGCAGGCGGTTCAGGACATTGGTCGCTTGAGACTGACCCGGGAGATGACAGTCTCGTTCGGCAGCATCCTGAATGACCAAGCAGCCTTTTTCAAGGAGAGCACTGCTTGCTCCACATGGAGAGGGGCCTAGAAAAGGTGGCCTAACCAAAGCTCATCTCCCTTCCAATCCGGTTGGCTAGCCGCGGCCAACGGACATCTTCTTCTGCGGTCAACCAAAGACAAAGAGACAAAGGCATACACCTGCCTCCAAAGGTGTGTCCAGATTGACACTCGCATGTTGGAACATCAGAACCATGCTCGATACAGCAGACAGTGGGCGTCCTGAATGCCGTTCTGCTATAATTGCTCACGAACTGTCACGACTCAACATCGACATTGCTGCTCTCAGTGAAGTTCGCCTTCATGAGGAAGGCAGCCTTAAAGAACATGGTGCCGGCTACACACTGTATTGGTCAGGCAAACCCAAAACCGAAAGTCATCATTCCGGAGTTGGCTTCATGATTAAAAACTCCATCGCCTCTAAACTTGAAAATTTGCCAACAGGTCATTCTGATCGCATTATCTCCTTACGCCTCCCGCTACACAACAAGCAACATGTTGTTCTCTTCAGCATATATGCCCCAACTCTCCAAGCTGACCCTACAGAAAAAGACAAATTCTACACCGATCTGCGCCGCCTTACTCAAAAGGTTCCTGCGGATGATAAGATCATAATCCTTGGTGACTTCAACGCCCGAGTAGGTAAGAACTCTGAAGCCTGGAAAGGAGTACTAGGCAAGCATGGAGTTGGAAACTGCAATGACAACGGTCGCCTCTTGCTAGAGTTTTGTGCTGAGCAGCAGCTTACCATCACCAACACTATCTTCCAGCAGAAAGACAGCCTGAAGACAACCTGGATGCATCCTCGATCTAAACACTGGCACCTCATTGACTATATCTTAGTGCGCCAGAGAAATGTTCGCGATGTCTGTCACACCCGAGTGATGCCTAGTGCAGAATGTCAAACAGACCACCGCCTTGTGCGCTGCAAACTTAACCTCCATTTTAAGCCCAAACCTAAGAGGGGTGGCATTCTGAGGAGGAGGCTCCAAGTTAACAATCTTCAAACAGCTGCAGTGAGAGACAGCTTCCAGGCAAACCTTCAAACTAGGCTTGAAGACTGTCCCTTAGACTCTTCTCCTGAAGCGCTTTGGCAGCATATTAAAAATAGCATCCTGCAGTCCTCCGAAGAATTTTTAGGGTTCTCCACAAAGAAGAACAAAGACTGGTTTGATGAAAACAATCCAGAGATCCAGGAATTGCTGG
Organism: Bucorvus abyssinicus; assembly: GCA_009769605.1. Lineage (NCBI taxonomy): Eukaryota > Metazoa > Chordata > Aves > Bucerotiformes > Bucorvidae > Bucorvus > Bucorvus abyssinicus. The sequence continues at coordinate 7,728,258 of CM020033.1, read as the reverse complement.
CAAAGAAGAGATCTGCTCACCAAGCACACCTCGCTCAACCATCTTGCCATGTAAGAAAAGCAGCCTTTCGTCTTGCATGCAGTAAACTCCAACAGAAACTTCGAGACATCCAGAACAAGTGGTGGCTCAACCTAGCAAAAAAGACTCAACTATGCACAGATTTGGGTGACCACAGAGGATTCTATGAGGCTCTGAAAGCAGCGTACGGACCCACACACCAAGTTCAAAGCCCCCTACTCAGCGCAGATGGCCAAACGCTTCTCACAGATAAAACCTCCATCCTGAATCGATGGTCTGAACACTTTCAAACTCTCTTCAGTGCCAACCGTGTAGTCCAAGACTCAGGAATCCAGCTCATCCCAAAACAAACGGTGACAAATGAATTGGATATAGCCCCTACTATGGGAGAGACCCTTAAGGCCATACAACAGATGAAAACCGGCAAGGCAGCTGGGGTCGACGGAATCCCGCCTGAAATCTGGAAACATGGAGGCCAAACGCTCCATGCTAAATTTCACGAGCTAGTTGTGCGCTGTTGGGAACAAAGCGAACTACCACCAGATCTCCGTGATGCAATCATCATCACCCTGTACAAGAAAAAAGGAGTAAAGTCAGACTGCTCAAACTACCGAGGCATAACTCTGCTCTCCATTGCTGGAAAAATTCTCGCAAGAATATTATTGAACAGATTGGTACCCGCTATCGCAGAAGAACTTCTACCTGAAAGTCAGTGTGGTTTCAGAGCCAACAGAAGTACCACAGACATGGTATTCGTTCTTAGACAACTGCAAGAGAAGTGTAGGGAACAGAACAAGGGTCTCTATGTAACTTTCGTTGATCTCACCAAAGCCTTTGACACTGTGAGCAGAAAAGGTCTGTGGCAGATCTTGGAACGATTAGGATGTCCCCCCAAGTTCCTCAAAATGATTATCCTGTTACACGAGGGGCAGCGCGGCCAAGTCAGATATGGCGATGCACTCTCTGAGCCCTTCCCAATAGCCAATGGTGTGAAACAAGGTTGCGTTCTCGCACCAATATTATTCACAATTTTCTTCAGCATGATGCTCCAAAGGGCCACGGCAGACCTCGACGAACAAGACGGCATTTATATCCGATATCGTACCGATAGGAGCCTTTTCAACCTAAGGCGACTGAAGGCCCACACCAAGACCCTGAATCACCTTGTCCGCGAGCTGCTTTTTGCTGACGATGCCGCCCTTGTTGCCCACACAGAAGCAGCTCTGCAGCGCTTAACATCCTGCTTTGCAGAGGCGGCTGAGCTTTTTGGGCTGGAAGTCAGCTTAAAGAAGACAGTAGTTCTCTACCAACCAGCACCACAAGATGATTACCATCATCCCCGCATCACCATTGGCGAGTCAGAGCTTCAGCCAGTCCAGCAGTTCAGCTATCTGGGTAGCATCATCTCCTCAGATGCCACGATCGACAAAGAGATAGACAACAGAATAGCAAAGGCAAACAGAGCTTTCGGAAAACTCCATAAAAGAGTCTGGTGCAATAAACACCTGAAGAAAAGTACAAAGATCAGTGTCTACAGCGCCATGGTACTGCCTACTCTTCTGTACGGGTCTGAATCATGGGTCATCTACCGCCACCATCTGCGACTCCTCGAACGCTTCCATCAGCGCTGCCTCCGCACAATCCTAAACATCCACTGGACTGACTACGTGACTAACGTTGCTGTCCTTGAACAGGCAGACGTCACCAGTATTGAGGCCATGTTGCTGAAAACGCAGCTGCGTTGGGCAGGGCACGTCTCCAGGATGGCGGATCACCGCCTCCCTAAGATCGTGTTCTATGGTGAACTTGCCACCGGCTGCCGCAAGAGAAGAGCTCCAAAGAGGAGATATAAGGACTCCCTGAAACAACACCTCAGCCTAGGCCATATTGACCACCATCAGTGGTCCACCCTGGCCTCCAATCGGGAGATTTGGAGACACACCATACATAACGCTGCTGTCTCCTTTGAGAGCACGCGTAGAATACAGCTCGAGGAGAAAAGACAGCGCAGAAAGAACCGTGCCTCGACTATACCACCCAAGGAGACCCTCCGGTGTGCTCTTTGCAACCGGTCTTGCCTATCCCGCATTGGCCTTTTCAGCCATCAACGCGCTTGCAATAAGCGTGGGCAAAGCCCTTCCCAAATCTTCGTCCGCGAAGCCAAGCCATGATGATGATGACATTAAGGACAGAAAATAGAAAGTAATAAATAACCATCAGACCAATAGTGTTTTGAATATTTAGTGTAACTATTTTTAAGATATGAATAGCTAAGTACAACACAGTAGATGCCTTTAATAACAGGCATATTTGGCCATGTCAGAGGATACTACAGTCAATGATACAGAAGGTCTTTTTCAGTCCTACAGTTCTGAGGTGGGTTACTGTTTTCAGCATGTCTGAACTAATTTATAAAGCTATATAAAATACAGGTTATTCAGATCTTTGCACTGAATCAGATTTCCCAAGCACATGTCAAAACAGAAACAACATCTTGGAGCACAGAGGTATTTTATTTTGACTTTATTTCATTTTTCATCAGGCATTAGCAAGTATACATTATCATTTATACGCAAATAATATTCTGAAGTACTCTGTCAGCTATAGATAATAAATCAAGGAAATTACTTGGAATGTAGTAACACTGAAATAATTTCATTGACAATCATAGGATGCAAACAATAATTTAATTTGAAAAAAATGACAAATATTTATTTGCTAATAGGACAAAAGATAATTGTGTTCTAAAAGTTAGCATATTACTATAGATTTTTGCCTTCCTAGATAATGTAGCTAGTTATGAATCTGTCTAGCTATAAATAGATAAAGAATTGTGGTCCTATAGCTTTCATGCTAACTCGACAAAAGTTAGGCTCAACAGAGCTCACACATAGGGTATTTATAAAGTAAGTTTATTTTACTGCATGTGATCATATGATTTTACTTTTGCTTAGACTTCCAATAACTCATCTATTCTTCCTTTTCAGTTACCGAAGGTAATTTAATAATTCTGTCTTTTAAACAAAGAACAGTTATTGTTCAAAAGCCAAAGAATTGCTCTGGCAGCCTTAAAGCAGGGTATAATGGCTAAAGAAGGTAGTCTGAAAATTTTACTATGGGAATTTAGATCATTTTCTGAACTTCATTTTGCGCCATGTGGGAAACCAAAAGCTACATTAAAACTTCTGCTGAATGTCATTAATGCTTAATTCTAGTAAATTTGAAACCTGTGTGCTCAACAACTTCTGATCTGTTGAGTGTCCTGAGTATTAGTCTTTCTACTTCATATATATGGCTGCCTATGGGCTGGATGGGTGTACACTTCACTGGATAAAAAACTGGCTGGATGGCTGAGCCCAGAGAGTGGTGGTAAATAGAGATCAATCCAGCTGGCAGCTGGTCACCAGTGGTGTTCGTCAGGGCTCAGTATTGGGGCCTGTCCTCTTTAACAGCTTTATCAACGATCTGGATGAGGGGATTGAGTGCACCCTCAGTAAGTTTGCAGATGACGCTAAGTTGGGAGGTAATGTTGATCTGCCTGAAGGTTGGGAGACTCTACAGAGGGATCTGGACAGGCTGGATTGATGGGCTGAGCCCAACAATATGAGGTTCAATAAGGACAAGTACTGGGTCCTGCACTTGGGCCACAACTGCCCCCTGCAATGTTCCAGGCTTGGGGAAGAGTGGCTGGAAAGCTGCCCAGCAGAAAAGGACCTGGGGGTGCTGGTCGACAGCCGGCTGAATGTGAGCCAGCAGTGTGCCCAGGTGACCAAGAAGGCCAGTGGCATCCTGGCTTGTATCAGCAATAGTGCGGCCAGCAGGAGGAGGGAAGTGATTGTCCCCCTGTACTTGGCGCTGGTGAGGCCGCACCTTGAGTACTGTGTCCAGTTTTGGGCCCCTCACTTCAAGAAGGACATTGAGGTGCTGGAGTGTGTTCAGAGAAGGGCAACAAAACTGGTGAAGGGTTTAGAGAACTTATGAGGAGTGGCTAAGGGAACTGGGATTGTTTAGTGTGGAGAAGAGGAGGCTGAAGGGAGACCTTATCGCTCTCCACAACTACCTGAAAGGAGGTTGTAGTGAGGTGGGGGTCAGTCTCTTCTTCCATGTTATGAATGACAGGACGAGAGGAAATGGCCTTAAGTTGTGTTAGGGGAAATTTAGATTGGATATCAGGAAAAATTTCTTCACGCAGAGGGTCATTAAGCTTTGGAATGGGTTGCCCAGGGAGGTGGTAGAGTCCCCATCCCTGGAGGTGTTTAAAAGACATGTAGCTGTGGTGCTGAGGGACATGGTTTAGGGGCCCTGGCAGTGCAGGGTGAACGGTTGGACTCGATGATCTTAAAGGTCTCTTCCAACCAGATGGTTCTGTGATTCTGTGATATATTAACAAAGGACTGTTTAAATGAATTTTCCAGAATACCTCTAAATTGTTTTCTGTGTCGAATAAGCATGCAGTAACACAGATTTTCAGAGGTGCGTGGAATGATGTGAAAAATTAGCTCATCAATATTTTGTATACCAACTGAGCAACAGAAGACTCTTATTTGTTGACCATTCATTTAGAAAGCAAGCAGGTTCTACAAGTCTATTAGACTAGAAGAATATTTTAGAGAATATTATAAAAAAATAATAATAAAAAAAGACAGACTCTAAATATTTCATGAGAATAGGGTACTGTGGCCAAAATTATGAAACAGAAAGCAGCATTTCCATCATTGTATTCAGTATTTCTGTTTCTAGAATGCTTTCTAGACATATGAAACAAACAAAATATGTAAACTGAAGATCTAACTGAGAACAGATCCTTCACAAAAATTCATTTGTATTGTCATTACCAGGAAATTCACATTCGTAAAAAACTTGTTGCACATGAACAATCTCCTCCAGCAACTGAATATACATGTTAGTTTTCAGCTGTTTCTTTTGCTACCAGAAAGTTTCTGTTCTTGGTTTCTTCCTGCTGTTTTTAGAAATGCAGTCCTTAAGGAAGCTCAGGCCCTCAAGAACAGAAACCTGTCAAAGCAGGCCACGTGTGAGACAGTCTTGGCAGTGCTTCTTAAGAGGATTTTGGCCCCACAAATGTGTGGGAGATTATGGTAAGGCAATACAACATTTTAGAATTTACCTCAAATCTTCCGAAGTTTATTCCCAGTCATTGTAATAGGTCATCTTCCATGTTATTCCTGTGTAACTCCTTCCAGTGACTAACTCCATCTAGAAAATGTTATCAGTATTTCCCAGGATAGTAATTTTTTGTTTTGTTTTGCTTTTCCATTGCCATTTAAACAGTTTGTATATGATTCAACTGCAATTCCGTTATAATTTGCACAATATAAAGTTTCTGTGTTGACTTCTAGAGGAATAGTTCTCAGTTACTTACATGGTTGTCATAGCTTTTTATATTTTTTTCCCCTTCAGATATTCAGTTACAGCATATAAACGTGCTCACAGTCTTCTATGGTGGATGGTCAACCCTGGATGAATTTATCACAAGACACTTTGTCATTGAAGCATGTATCATAAAACTTTCCTTTACCTGTTTGTTCTTTAAGCTATCAGATTTATTATTTTAAATTTAATTCAAAGGGGAAAAGGCATTCTGCCCTGTCTTCTTGATCTTGAATATAATATATGATCTCCTGGATCATCACGAATTCAAGAGAGAGTCACTCTTTTCAAAAGTGGTTCAGAACCTGTATATGATTTCAGTACAAGGGAATTCCTGTGTATTGATAGAAGTTTTTGTACGTGTAGTATCATGTATGTAATGATGGGCTCCATATGGGATAATGACAGCAGAAAGAGGGAAGCTCTGAACCAAAGAACAAGCACAAAAAAGTATTGGTACTTCTTGGAATGGAAAAATCACAAAAAACAGCTTAAGTCACAAAATCTGAATATACTGTGTCTCAATTATCTCTAATAAAATAAACTCAAATACCCTCTGATAAAAAGTAAGAATAGTTGTATAAATAAGGAACAGTTCGAAGTAATTATTGCAGAGTGATTACACATAAACGACAGAGCAAATACAGTACCTCTGTAGAAACTGCTAAGCTACAAATAAAAAATAGGAAGAAAATGAAAAGGCAGATGGTGTGATTATCACGTAAAAAAAAAAAAAAAAATTCCTGCTCCTAGTAAGAGCATCTAATTTAAAAACAAAGATCAAAAATCCTACCAGAGCCAGTAACAGTAAACTAAAGCAAGGAATTGTAGGAGTTATGGCACTTGGGATCACAAAAATAAGTGTCCTACATATGGCAACGTCTGCAGATCTGCAAAACAGGCAGGCACGCTGCAAAATTATGCAAAACAAATAAAGTGCATACAGTCACAGAAATTCAAAATGAAGCTACAATTATGGCAGAAGAGGAGCCACCTACGCAAACTATGCCCAGTGCCAACTCTGAAGATAGAAACTCTGTCACAGGTAAACTTCATCTAGAAATCCAATGTTCCTGTCAGAAGATGTCTATCGTGATAATTAGGTATAAACCCAGGAAGGTTGGGGAAGAACAACCAGAACAACAAATATTCAGAAATACAACCACCAATATTCACCTTAATTTATCTTTAGAATAGTCAGCTTAGGTGTCTAAACTACACTAGTGATACGGTGAAAACCTTGTTATTTGGAACTGGACAAAGTCTTAGACAGTATGATATCGAGGAAAATTATTGTACCGACACAAGAGAGAAGAGGATGATCTAATGCGTATTTCTGTCTAAATTCTTCATTTCTAAGCCCTGTGATTTTATTCCTCCCAGATAGTGGAAACTTTTTTTTCCCTTTGTAGTACAGTAGTTGGAGTGAAAACTCTGTAAAACTGTTACTTCTCTTAGAAGAGAACCAGGAATAATTACGTCTTTTACTATCAGTAAAGACTTCCACTGTGGTTATTATTTTACAGGCCCAGGGCATGGCCGCTGTCTGAAAGACCAAGGCAGCTGGGAACAAGGTGGAATTATGCTGGCTATGTAAGCTTTTGGTAAGGACTGTGACATCTGCTTTTCCCTTTGTATATAGAGAAAAGGGAAGGCTGATGTAAAGGAGACTCCAAAATCCCAGCTGTGGTAGGTGTGGAACACAGGAAAGTCAGGAGCTGAGAACAGTCGTTCTGGAGCAGGGGATTAGAAACGGAGCAGCATGAGACAGGGCTAAAATGTCTAACTCCGTGGATATTTTTAAAGGTTCTGTCATCCTACAGGATCTACTATGGATGCCACTATAATGACATTTCCCCCTCAAATTACGTCCAGGACAAAAGCAGGAAAAGACCCAACGTCTTAGCCACTGCTCCTTGCAGGTTCCTTGCAGACCTGTGAAACTCCCCTTCATTCCTTGGAGTAATCTCATCTTTATGCCTTTTCTTCCACATTTTTTATCTCCAATATTTATAATACGGGCAAGGACGGTGTTTCACTACGTAGATGTTGCGTGTGAAGTACAACTGGGTCCAAATTCTGAGCCAAAAACCCTAGGAAATTTTGATCATCTGAGAAAACTGTAATGTTAACTTCAACATGTAAAATAAAAGCAGTCATTTAAATAAAATCTGTCAGACACAGAGTATTTTTATTTGCGAAATACTAAAAAGAACCTGGAAATCAGAGAATGTTTGCCTCAGAATTTCATCATATATTTGAGAATTTCCTTTGAAAATTATATATTTTAATTTATAAACTACGTATATAAAATAATTTGCACTGTATTATATAATTATATATGTGTATCTTACATAATTTCTGCATGGTGAACTTGACAAGTCTGTATTATAGAGTATTCATTACGCCATCTGTGATCAAGAATGGTTTATTGTTGGCTAATGCCATCTAAAATGCATGGAAAACTCAGTGACAAAACCTCTCACTAACTTACTTATTTTTAATCTTTATTGAAGGAAAGAAAAAATAAGACAGATTTTATTCCTTCTTAGGAGGTGTATAAAAATACCATCAGTGGAAACTTCCACAGTCCATTATGAGCACAAGCATTATAAAAAACCAAGGCATTCCTTGCTAATGTAATGCTTTCATACAGCCTGATGTACACCTCTAATTCAGTTAGGAAATCACGAAAATACAAGCACTTGTTCTTACTCTAACCTTCTATTTTGAAACATGGTTTGCTGTTCTTCACTGAATCTACTTTTATCCCAATGTAATAATATACTCCAGTGATGCAAACTTGGACTCTTAAATACAAAATGCTGTTTCTTAATAATCTTTTAGCATCTATCATTTTTTCTTGCTTATCTTACAATATGTCTGGATTGTTCTTCTTGTATTTGCCTCACAAATAAGTGGTCTCTGTCCTTTCACATTAAACCTTCCCTCTCCGACATATTTTGTGCTGCTACTGATGCTCTAAACACTTTGCCTTTATATTCAGTTTCTCTGTGTTTATTCTACAAAGGACTAGGAGTAGAAATGCTGCCTCAGACTATGGAGCTGCTATCAAATCTCTTCAGAGATTAGAGTTACCTAAATGATTGGAGTAAAAACCTTCCAAAACAACAGAGAAGCCTCCTAGAAAAACAGCTGTCAACTGTGTGTGGAGTGGAAAAACCTGAACAGACTAACTTGCCATCTGAGTCAGTGATGCACAGAAATGCCTGGGTAGAGAGGGTGAATGTCTCATGAACTTGAATGACACTGAAACATGCACTGTGTGGTCCTTTGTACAGGTCAATGGTGACCATCTGACCAGCCTCAGTATCTGAATGTACAGATTACGTGCATTTCCCACCATGTGGCACCCTACACGAGGGAAAGCAAGGAATGTATATTCATTCCACACTAAAGCACTCAGTACACAAAATACAGAAGGATGCTTTTGAAATAGCCCTTTAATCATTCTCCCTTTTTCTGGACCCATGAGTCTTGCAATGTCCGTGCAGTGACATAGTTGCAGTCAGAAGAAAAGTTATAAATATCTCTGCTGGACTGATAAGATGAGAGGAGAAAAGACATGGACGAGAACCCTTTCGGGCTTAGAAAATAGTGAACCTGGGTTTCTCAGCTTGTGAGTGAGTGTTTTCATACAAAAAGTACCATTGATGCCACAGCTTTCTTCCGTGATCTTAAATAAAAATAACAATGGAAGTGCAAGGTATGTAGCCCCTATAGCTGTTAAGTGTTTGTGTTCAGAGAGTGTCTGTTACACTGAGTACCTGTAGTCCCCACCTAATTATGGAATCCAAATTAGATTCTTCTGGGGCACAAGCAGTGAAAATAAGCACGGACAACAGCAAATACACAGACATGCAGGAAATTGTAATAATTAAATGTAGACCCCTCAGGTTCTGACAGCAGCTGAGCCGGGAATTTCACAATCATAACTTCTCGTTTAGGCCTCTCAGTATTGACTGTGATCCTTTATTGGTCCCAGCCCTAAGTGTGGGCTTGCAGCAGGTGCTTTTACTGGAATACCGTGGAAAAAGCAGCATTGTATATCTTGCAGTGCCATGTGCGAGCCTGAGACATGGTGTGATTATTTTCAATACATTACTTTTACTAGAAAATCACGGAAAAGGGTATATGAGATATAAGTAGAAGGTATAAAAATGATAAAATAAGGTATATGTGTTCTCGGGAGGCTACAAATACGTTCCATCTCACTTACCTTTACATATCTAAAATTATATGACTAAATCTGAATTTATCTTGGTTTCCTCTGTAGTCAGTGGGGAATAATGAAAGCATCCTGAAGGCCCATCTTGGCTCCTGTTAGATATTTATTTTAGGATAAAATTAATCACCCTCTGCAAGTGTCTTTTTCTTGCCTGTGATTTTACGTGTTTTACTAGCTCTGACTTAAGCAAGTCAAAGTTAAAAAGCCAACCCTGCATGTCAACCTGATGAAAGGAAAGGAGCAAAATCCCCAGAAAAGACATTGCTAAAAAACTCTTCCAGATGGTCCAAACCAGTTCAGAAAAAAAAAATTACTATTAGCCAGCAGAACTTAGTTTCAAATATTTCACGCATCTGTAGTTTCAATTACATGCATATTGTTCTTTGTGGAATGCAATTTGGTTTTACTGCCAAGAGTAACAGAAAAGCTATTTCAGCTGTGTCAGTGTGGAACAGCAATGTCATCTGAAATCCAGTGACCTATTAAATACAGGTATTTGCACAGAGGTTGTCCACGCCCCTCCCATACACGCTTTTTCTTCCCTGAACACTACTGACTGCACAGAGTAGCTTATGTGAAAACTTAAAAATACATCAGTGTTTTTGTTGTTTCATTTTTAACTACGCCTTATATCATTAACAAAGGTTCCGATTTTCTGTTTTGTAGCTATTTCTTAGTTCTCTAATACATTTCACTGCCGAAATGTTTGGGTTACTCACTGCATCCAGAAAATGGCAACAAAAAAGGAAATGGAGAACGTTAATGGATATTGTTTCCAAGGAAACAAAGCATCAGAGAGTATGAGAAAGCCAAGAGGGATGCCATTTCTTTTCCACAATAAAACAAGGCAATAGAGGGAATGGAGAAGCTAATGAATAAATTACTTCGGTAAATAACCCGCCACTTAAAAGATTATTTTATTTAAATTCTTTGAATTCTGTCACATAGATGGTTTTGTCTCATTTTCAACCACTGCCTTAACTTCATTTTTTAAATTTTTCTTCCATGGTGCTTCATATTGTGAAAGGAGTAACGCCATTCACTGCAATGAATAACACTGCAATGTTATACTGAAAAAAGTACAACATTGCAATGTTATACAGAGAGATAAATGGTTTTTGTTCAAGATATTATCCATGGATATACTTTTTAATTTTTGAAATTAAATCCTTAGTGAATAGAAAGGAGTTCCAGTATGTTTAACTGGGGGGCAGAGGGATGGTGTGTGGGAAGAAAAAAACTGAAAAGAAGTGCAAAATCTATTACAGCTTTTGGGTATCCCTGATTCAAACAGAAGTTGAAAAAACGTTTTTGACAGGTTTATAATCAAGATTAATGCAAGTTTTGATGTTTTATTATCGAATAGTTGTCATTATTTCATCGTATTACCCAGAAGTTCGGAGCTTAACAATTTCAGCAATCATGTTTCCAGGTTTTGAACAAACAGGTCAGGAATTAAGGACCCGGGCTGGTTTGAGATGGACAGTTAGGACAACGATCTGCCTCCAGTCCTGAAGAAGAAAGAAGGGACTGAAATTAACAGTAAAGCACCAGTGAAAGAAATGAGAAAATTACCAGCTTTAAGAAAGTAAGCCAATTTGGAGATCCGTAACAAACTCCTCGGTGAAAAAGAGGAGCAGTGAAAAAGTAGGAGTGTCTAGGCTGCACTCTCGATTTTAATGTGTTGCTTGTAAATGCTTTGATGAAAGACAAGTCTGGAGTGACTGACTGAACAACAGATTATTAGTCTTAACCTTTGTAACTGTACTAGAAATTTTGCCAGAAAGGCGAGAGTTTTTTTCCTTAGCTAATCTAAGGTTGGCTGAACAGTAATTTACAAAGATTTGCTACTGCAGATAAAAAGCAACTGAAATCTATTATTTGGATCATGTTTAAGTCAGCACTTGGCATGGATCCAGCACAGAGGACCACAGACACTCAGCTTGGGAGCAGAGACCATCCCTTCCGAAATTTGTTGATTTTTCACATTCGTCACATGGCAAAGGGAATTAGTGTGTGGTCCAGCGCTGTTGGCAAACTCTGAACTGCAGGGAAAATGGCAGAAGAAAGGCTTCACAGCTGCATGATGATACTGGAATTACAAATGGGAGCCCTTAGAGCATTTTGTTTTGTTGGTTGGTTGGGTTTTTTTTCTCCTTTCCAGAGAAGAAATGGGATGGAAGAGAAAATGACAATGGAGGCTCTCTGAGATACTGAAACAAAAAGAAAAATGAAGAATCTGGCCATGGTGAGACAAAGAACTGTGACTATCCACAAGATGCCTCCACACTATTTTAGAGGTGCACTTTTGAAGCCAATCCTCCAAACGGCCACATCTACTGCACCTTCATTCGCATTGCTGTTTGCGGTAGATTATCTGTATATTAACAGTGGAAGGCATCATTCTCCGTCTTTTTCCATCCCTACATAGAAAGAATATACGCTTAGAGCTATTTCCCCATTTATACAGTGAATATTACAATAAGGTTACTGGACAGCAGTTTACGCAACAGAAGCTGTTAACTGGGATTCTTTGTTTGCCTAAATAATTTTAAATTTGCACAAGCTATCTCACTTTGCCTGTCTTGGATTCATGGAAATAGTAAGGTGAGTCTCCCCATATTATCAGGGTTTACACTGGAAAAGTTTTAATAATCCCTTCCGTTGCAAATACCAGGTTTATTTTATAGTTTAGACCATCATTTCCCTGTCACATCTTCAAAAAACCTTTAAGTTGATGAAGGCAGGTAAGATGAAGGGATGTGAACCTTGGGGCAATATAAAAGAAAAAAACATGTATTTCTCTCAGTATTTGCTAGACAGATTTTTAATGCTTAAGGCTTGATTGTTTATAATGCCTATATGTGTGTAATGTAAAATAGCTAAAAAAACATTATAAGAAAACCTAAAACTGGGAAGTAATTATCAGAGCATGTATTTAGCAATGACACTTACTATTCTTAACATATTTATTCCAGTGGATAAATTTATCTTAACTCAGTATAAGACTTTCTCTGAGAAAATATGTTGAGTTTTTAGGAAATCATTTGGAAACCATTATCAAAGTATTGAATACTGAATGGTTGAAACCCAGTGAAAAGATAAATGTAGATCATTTTATGAAGAATATTAGATATCAAGAGATTCAATAGACTCAGTATGCAAGCTCCAAAAGTTTTATATTAGGAAATGGTCTAATGTTCTGCCTTCAGATGGGAACTTTTTCAATTTCTCAGAATATGTGGAATTTATTATGTCTATATATACCATAAGTGCAAAGGTGGAGTTAATATTTTCCTTATGTAAATAGACTGATGTATGTTATGAAGACTGAAAAAGATGGTTGTGTTAAAGGTGACTTTCAAATAAAAAAATAATTACTTCTAAAAAAAAGGTTTTGTGATTTTATTTCCATAAAACAAAGTCATATTAGAATTTATTAAAGCCAACAATGAGCATTATTTAAATAATACACTAAATGGCTGGAGATACTAGAAAAAAACATATTTTCTTTTAAAAATAAATTAAAGCAAAGGCAGTTTCTTCTGTGAAGCATCGTTCTTTCTTCTCCTTTTTATTTCCTCATGCAGCAACACTTTTCTCCACCCGAATTATCTTTATTTCATCAGTGCTGTCTTCTTTTCTCTCGTAATATCAAAAGATTGGCTCTTCAAATAATCTCAGCTACCAGGTTAGTCACCTGACTAAAATATTCACATCTTTTTCTCATCACGACCCACTCTGCTCAGAGTTATTGACCTTTGATTACATTGTCAAGTTATTAAATAGAAGTCTGAGGAGAGTCAGGTTTAAAAAATCTGTGATTATCCAAAGTAGTCACAAGCTATTTAGGGAGATACTAAAGCATTCACTTAACTATTTTTTCATATTTAAACAAGAATACAAAATCTGACTTAGCAAGCTTGATAGACAGAATCATACACATGGATATTACTCCTGAAATAGGGTGCTTGATTTAGTTCTATAGTAATGAGAAGTTATCTTTTTGTATCTGTCTATCTCTCCTGTTTCAAAAGTCTGCTGCTATTGGACGGGGTAGTGTGCAGACTCACACTTCAAAATGGCTTGTTCAACCTCAAAGGTGCAACAGGTGGAATTAATAAGGCAGTGGGGGATACAACAGCCACAGATGCTGACCCGATAGAAAAAGAACCCCAGTTTGATTTTAGAGTGTACTACTTGCCCTGCACTCTCGTGGAAGTGTGAGAGACAACTATTGAGAGCACAGTAAGCACTGCGAGTGTTGGTGGGTCTTCCATGGAAAGAAATATATGCTGTGCTGAGCTTGGTTCTGATGTTTTAACCTTTCTCCTTCACTGTAAACATTTATTGTTGTGTGGGGAAAAGTGAGAGGAAAGGAGGACTGGTGGAGCAGAAGGCAGTGACAGTTCTGGCTGCTTGTGGGCGTTCAGCAAATTTGGGATGGCGTAGTTGAAGTGAGTAGATTTCATAACAGGAACAAAGAATTCAGGTTTACCCAAATATTCAGAGTTAATTTGCTTGAATTTACACAACTGATTAAAAGCTTTTTTGGTGAAAAAAGTCTTTCTTAATAGAAAATGAATGTTTAAAATCATACTTAAATCTCATAATAAGAAGCAGGGAGATAAAAGAGATTTACAACCTGTAATGGACATACATACAGATGTAGTATTTTAATGGTTAAACCAGCTGCTAAAATAAGCAAATAGGGAAATAAAAAATAATGATTTTTTTAAAAAAAACAAAACCCATACATTATTATTGTGCAGGATATTCTTTTCTGAGTTCACCAACTTAGATGCAAACTCAGCGAAACAGCTCTAAATCTTCTCTTCTAAAAAATTTCAATATTAACAAACAAAAGTGTAAAAATAAAACATGGTGAAATAAACAATGTGTGAGGTCAATCCTTGTCAATGGATTCACAGAATTATTTAAATTGGAAGATTAAGGCTTTTTAAACCCCAAGAAATCATCACAGTTTGATAACCGGACTTCACATTCAATGGTTTCCTGGCCAGCCTTTGCAAATCAATTTCATGAGACTTTTGTAGAAAAAGAGACTCAGCTAATTGGAGAATTTAAATAGAAACCAATGTTTCACTTTTAATACCTTGCTACATTCATGTATTGACATGAAGATTGACTTTAAAATATCCAGTGGTGAATTTCTAGAAAAATTCTGGGCCTTCTCTACACTGCCATACATGAATGAACATTTGCTGAAAGCAAATGGAGCTAATTCAAGCAGGTCTGGTGTTTACTAGAGCCACAAAACTTTACTGGAGTTTCTGATATAAAATAATCTAATATCTGTGAATAATATGGTAAGTTTCCAAAATACTTGCAGAACCTCAAACAGTTCCATTTGCATTAACGTACTCAAGTTTTCTGCATTTAAACAGAAATAAGCAGGTAGAAACAAGTGCTGTTTATACATTGTCCATTTTTATAAATAGTGATTTTTTTCTGTCTTTTGAAAAGATTTAAATTCATTTTAAAAATCTGCTATTAAGGTACAACTATGATTATTTTCTGTAATGAGATACCACAAACATACACTGTAATGCTAGCAAATACTTATATGACAAATGTTTTGTTTATCATTAGATGGTTCAATGCTGGAAACTTATTTGGAATCTTATGGGTTTTTTTCACAAAAGTTTGAGATTTACCAAAATGATGACTTTCAAATACTGTGTTCATAACAGTTATATCTTCAATTCACTTCTCCGTTGGATGTCCATGTTGGTCTGGTTTTAAGTTTTCCTCCCACAACCGTTATAGACACTTAGGATTGTTAAAACTTTGTTTCAGACCTCAGTTGAAAGGCAAATGCAAGTAATTTGTAATAATTAAGAATTGTTATAGTCCTCTTCCCAATGTATAATTATTCAGTTGATTAGAGGTATGGTAAATTAGGACACCTCACTGATTTCACTACGACAAGAAATGGGCCATGATTTGGTTAAACTTAACCAACATGAAAGTATCTTGTGCTTCTCTGAATTTATCCTGTTTTGCATAATGTTCCTTCTAAGTAATACTGTATTATCTTTCTCCATTTTAACATATTTCCTAAATAGAAAACATTATAGTAATATTTTGTAAACAATGAAGCTACTCAGTTACTCTCAGACATTGATGCCTTGGTAGACATCAATAATTCTTCATAAGAAAATGAATCTTTAGGCTATTTGTCTTGGCTAATATATATTGCCATTTGATGCAATATTGACACCTGTTTGATTGGCACAGCATCTAATTAAACACTGTTCTGCGATAACTGCCTACAATGTTTTTTATACGGCACATTGGTTAGTGCTCTTCAGACCTCTGGTGTGATGACTGCTATGATTGAAGTAACTAGAGCAGAAATTTAGTAGAAGTTCAATACAGAGCCAAGCAATTTAAAGCCAGATTGCACTGCAAACTAATAGAGTGTAAGCTCTCTTTGTGTGTAACTCAGGCTGCCTGCTTTGAAGTGGAATCCTATCAGGAAAAGCCCTCGAGGCCTTGTCAATGGAGGAGATCAACTGTAGTCGATCATTATTTGGAAGAATTTTTCAACAGAGTTCACACTGCCTTCTTGAGATATATGCATTTTAAAAATTACTATTGAATATTTTCAAACAGAACAGCTCTTCAGTATTAAAACCTTGCGGGTTTTAGCTTTGACTGTCACTTATGTGGCTATACACATACTGGAATAAAGAGGACATTGGACATTGCTATTCAGGATGCCATAAACCAAAATGGGCAGAACATGGCATTTCTGCAGGACAGCCTGGGTGAACCAACTGACCGGCTGCCTGCAGGTTTTGAAAAAATGGCAGCAAACCCAGCTCTTCTCAAGACTCAAGAAAAAAAGAAAAAATATCTTGCAATTCCACAGCATTTTGTGGGAATATAAAGTAAGAAATGGTACAAAGATGTGGCAGGTTGAAGGAAAAAACTGCTTGAAGGCTTTTGTTGTACACTGACCAATTGAATTATTCCCTTCCATGTTACGATTCGCCCATCTCATTGGATGAGAAAGTTTCTCGCGCGGGTACTGCCCCTTTAAGAAGCTGCGGGCTCGGGGACTTCCGGGGCTGCTTTCCGGACGGCTTCGGGGGGCATTCGCGGCTTTCCCGGCTTCTCGGCTTATTCGCGGCTTCTCGGCTCTCCGGACACTCTCGGCTCCGCTCTGCGGGAGGCACTGCAGGACCTCAGCTTCGCTCCGGGGAAGAGGCTTCTCCAAACACTGCGGCTCGGCTCCGGAGTTGTGCGCCGGGGCAGCCCCCTCCACGCCGCCTGGGACAGACTGCTCGCCTGGAGGCTGTTCTTTGCCTGCTGCTTTGATATTCTCTCTAACTGCACAACGAGAATCCGGTAGGGACAGCGCTTTGCATATGGGAGCCCGGCGTTCATAACAGCCGCGGTTTCCTTTGTTCGCTCCACGAAAGCGCACACGTGGCCCGTGCCATTTCCAGACTGCACGTGGCACCGTCCCCCTTTCTCTCTTTTCTCGCGTTTAACCCTCACCTTTCCATCCTGCACAGACTCTCAGATTTTGCATTGGTTTTTCCCTGCATGTTATATATATTGTTCTAGTTTTAATAAAAGTTTGTTTCAGTTTTCCAAACGTTCAGAGGTCTCACAAAATCTTTCTTTTCCTTTTTGTATCTCTGCTTTTGAACCCTTTTCTCTCCCGGAGGAGAGGGGTTCAGGGATAGGAAAGGACTCGTCCCCGTGCTCGGCTTGCCTCAGCCAACCGGCGACAAAAGAAAACAGTATGACACAGTAATTAGTAGTATGGAATGGTGGGATTGTTGTGCCATTCTGGAACTTGGCAATGAGAAAGCTTCCTGCTGAAAGAGAAATCAGTGGTGTTCAATGTTTTTTCTCCATAGCTCTTTTGATTTGTTAATCAGTGGAAAAAGGCTTATTTATCTTTTTATTTTCATAGATTCATTGAATGGTTTGGGTTGGAAAGAACTTTTAAAGATCACCTAGTTCCAAACCCTCTGCCATAGGCAGGGACACCTTCACTAGATCAGGTTGCTCAAAGCCCTGTCCAACTTGGACGTGAACACTTCTGCGAATGGGGCATTCACAACTTCTCTGGGCAACCAGTGCCAGCGTCTCACTACCCTCACAGTAAAGAATTTCTTCCTTATGCCTAATCTAAATGTACTCTCTTTTAGTTTAAAACCATTACCCCTCATCCTGTCACTACGCTCCTTGATAAAAGGTCCCTTCCCATATGTAGCCCCCCTTTAAGTACTGGAAGGCCACTGTAAGGTCTTCCTGAAGCCTTCTCTTCTCCAGACTGAACAATCCCAACTCGCTTAGCTTTTCTTTCTAGGAGAGGAGTTCCAGCCCTCTGATCATTTTCGTGGCCCTCCTCTGGACTCAATCCAGCAAGTCCATGTCTTTCTTATGCTGGGTGTCCCAGAGCTGAACACAGTACTCCAGGTGCGGTCTCAAGAGAGTGGAGTAGAAGAGGAGAATCACCTTCCTTGACCTGCTGGTCATGATTCTCTTGATGCAGCCCAGAATGAGATTGGCTTTCTGGGCTGTGAGCACACATTGCTAGCTCGTATTCAGTTTTTCACCCACCGGTACCTCCAAGTCCTTCTCTGCAGGGCTGCTATCAATCCTTTCATCGTCCTGTCCGTATTTGTACTTGGGATTACCCTGACCTATGTTTAGGGCCTTGCACTTGGCCTTATTGAACTTGATGAGGTTTGCATGGGCCCACCTCCCAAGCCTGACAAGGTCCCTCTGGATGACAAAAGGTGGAACAAAACCAAACCCTACAGAATCTTCTACAGTGATTACTATTCGCTGAAGAGCAAGCAGGCAGTGAGCCTTTGAGCCGTGTGTTGCCCTCTGCAACAGTGTGTTCCCCTGGCATCTTTTTGAGAAACCCCGTACCCTAGAATTGTAAAGACATGCCAACTTTCAAAATTCACTAGGGACTTCAAACAGGATAAGGAGCTTTTGTTCATCCATTCTGCAACGTAAAAATATTGTTCTGACAGGTACTGATACAACCATGGACTACATTGTAGTTATCTTTGGCATTCTTCATGCAGGTAATATAAATTAATCAAAACAATATTTTTAATAGCCATCTGTTAAAAGCCATCTGTAACCAACCCTTTAGGGTTCTCTGGGCAAGGATTTCTACGGTTAACTCTTTGCAGGAAGATTTCTTGATGAGTTCTTGAATGAGTTCTCGTGAATAATGCACGAAATTATTTTATTGCTCTTTCATAAAATGATCTTTTGAAACACTGCAGTAATGTTAAGGAATAATATCTTCTCCAAAGTAGTTGCTGTTAACAAATCAATCTCAATTATATTTATTTCTCTAAGAGTTTTCTCTAGGAGTTTTCTCTAAAGTTTTCTCTAAAAAAGTTTTCTCTAAAGTTTTAAAAGGTCAAGAAGTATTGAAGCCCTCTTATTGTAACACATTATTTTTAGTGTGATACTATATGGGTTCTGTACACAGCAATATGTGGCTGAATTAACGAACTGTGAAATGCATATATTTGTTCTTCAGTTATACAAAGGTCTTGGGATTTTCTACCGATCTGCCTCTGGAGATTAACCTGTCTCTGAATGAGATGCTTATTTCAAACCAGTCCAACTGTTAACAATTCAGTTATTACTAAAAACTTCCAGAGGAACATAGGCAAACTGAGGAATTGTAATAATAAAGAAACCTGTGGGACAACATGTCATGCCTTGAAAACAAAAGACTGAATAACACTACACTCAGTATGAAATAAAATACTGAGTGAACCACAGATTTCTTACTTGTTCCTATCTGCTATGCACAACTTCAAACAACTTCATCTTTTTATAGCAAAGCCAAACAAACTGTCTTATTTTATATACTCCATCTTTCCTTTCAAGACTGATAAGTCCTCTAGGACATAGTGGGAACATCACTTTAGAATAATCATCTTTTGGAAGGGAAATGTACTGAAAATACTACAAACTCTTTTTTTTTTTTCTTTTTTTTTTCTTTTTTTTGGTCCACTAGTATGAAAATACTTTGAGTAGTCACAGGAGTTTTAAATGTTAGAATAAAGGCTGTCCCAATGAAAATAAGATACTGAAATTCTAAGTTATCTATCAAAAGGAATGTATTTTCACAAACCATTTAAATAACTATTGCAGTGAAAATCTCTGCTTATGACTAATTTGATATAAATGGAAAATTAGTAGAAAGCTGGTTGCATTGTTTTGAGGACGTTAACATTTTTAATATGATTGAAAAAGTACAATTTTCTAATGCTGCAAACTCTAAAACAGCTTTGAAGGTTTCTTTTGTCATGCACTCAAATGTGAATTATGTTACTCAAATCGTATTCCACACAAGGAGAATGTAAAAATAGCACATCTTTGTTTTTAAATAGATTATTATTCCATTTAAAATTCAATGTCTGAGGCTTTGAAATACTTTTCATAGTCAAGTAGTCTTTATAAATTCATCTAAATTTGTTTTTATTGAAGTGAAATTTTTTCTTTCAGTGAAGTGAAGCTTCAGGCTGAACAGCCTATACCTCAAAACCTGTTTTCTCCTCCAGAAAAGACAAAATTAGAGGAATTTGCAGTGCAAGGCTACCTCTCAGAGTATTTTATCCATGACTTTACACAGTTCACAGCGTCAAAGAAGTACAAAAGTGAAGACTTGCTTGGGAAAATGAGTAGCAACATATTTATGCCTGCGCTTCAAGATTTTAACTAGTGAAATGGCATCGAGGTGAGGCTGAAAAAGTTGGTGTTGCTTTTAAAACTCTACACTGTTTAGGATAATCTATCTGATTTTCTCATTTCCTAAGCCAGGTACATCATAAATGAGATCAACAGAGGCACCCTAGCAGAAGGTGTTGCAATGCATACCCTTCTTGACCAGAATTCAGCCTAAACCAGCAAGGATTACTTCTGGTTCTTATTACCTTTGGGTAGGTAGAAGGAAGGAAACATGGCTACCAGATTTTGATTCTCTGATTTAAAGACAAACTCCTTCCCACCCTCCTTATGTCCTTTCCCCCATGTTTCTACCCTGTTCTGTGATCAGTAACTAACTTTTTCCAAAAGCTATCAGTAAAGCAAAGTCCTACTCTTGGAGACAAAAAATTTCAGCTTGGAAAAAAGAAAGCAATTAAAGAAGAGTCATAGCCAAAAAGGTGTTTACGCTATTAAGAAAGCAAAAAGCATGCATACTTAACTTATAAATATACTGTATGTATAAACATACACGTTTATTATATCTGAAATATGCACATATTTTTCACATACGTACATACATGTAGGTATAGCTCTGTGCGTATTTATATACAAACACACATAAATATACACATATATGAAATAATTTTTCACCTGCTCCAGGGAAACATCAGTTTCCTTTGGAGATGAGAACAAAATTGTAAGTTTTTTCTGAGTTAGAAGTATAATTCTGGTCCTGAGTGGCCTAGTCTGCTGGTCCTAACTTACATTGATAAATAACCATATTGTGGTGGTGCCTGAAAATTAAAGTTGTGATTTTAAATTAAGTATGCCTATGTAGACTTGAATATTTTTTCTAAATAAAATCAAATATTAAAACATTGGCGCCTGGATCTCTTGCATCTAAGCAATTGATAGAAGATTTTCCATTCCACGAGCTTCAGAGGAAGGAAGAAAAACACAACAAAAAATACCAAGTACTCCAATATATAGCAGAGTAGCTTCCTGGGAGCGTAGATTAACAAGAAATAACCTAATACATCCAGAAGTGACACACTGAGGTACATTTCCATGACTGGCAAGAAAAAACAGACATGATGCAAACTTTCTGTTTTATTCCCATAGATGCAGAACAATTTGCTAATGTTTAACTGCTTTCTTTCAATAGATTTATTACATGATAGAAACGTGAAATAGACTGCAACCAATATTTTCTACTGTTACATTAAGAATGCTAATAAAAGCAGTGTTTTATTCATAGACATTTCTTCAAGTAAACATTTATTAGAGAGGGTACAAAAGGCAATAGAAAGACAAGTAGAACTGATTAGGTAATTGGTAAAAGAAAACTGTTATCCATTATATCCATAGTGGTGCAGAAAATAAAAGCAAAAACCCTCAAAGGACTAAACAAAATGGAGGTTCATATGCTGCACAAATAAACCAAAGCCCATAATAATTCTTCCATTTTCTGTATTTGGAGTTTTATTATTTTTCAAGTTTTCAAAATCTACTTGAGTTGCGAAAGCTTTGGAGTGCTTTTGCCTCAGAGTCTTTCCCTGGTGCATAGATTTTAAAGGCCAGAAGAGTTTTATCTCTTCGGTTCTGTGTGAAAGCACCTGTACTCGTCTAGCAGCACCTATTTCCAAAATCAAATCAATGAAAGATTTTGGAGCATTTTTAAATATGGCAGCCCTTGAAGCACGTATGCTTGACATGGGTAGTGACTGTTATATAACAAGTGTAACAAGTCCCATTAAGCTGTCGGGTTTTTTACTGTTGGAGAAGACTTCCAGTGTTATCTGAATGAAGTGACTATCAAGAACATTTCTGTGAATCTAGTTGATGTTCTTAGTCTCATGGAATATTAGAACTAGCATTTACTCTATACGACATACCAAAACCAGTAGTTCTTGTGCCTCATCTTGACTTGCCTTCTCACTTCTTCCAATAAATTTATTCTCTTATATGTTACCTTATGTGAGATTAAACATGTGGGTGTGAAACTTTCTGGAAAAGATGCATCTCCAGTCATGACATCAATGAAATCACTTTTATTGTCACAGCATATGGCATCCTGCTGCTAGATAAATAGCAAGATGTAAAACGTAAATGTTGAGATGAAACCTAGGTGTTGATCCTGTGACAAGACTTCATTACAACAATTATTTTATGTTGGACTCTGTGATTGACACTGGTGGGATTTCCAGATTGAATGCATAATGCTGCAATGAAATGACAGACTTGGAAGTATTATTTACTTTCTGATCTCTGATTAGCTATGGAAACAGATTCAGGAGATGTTTTGAACTACCAGAAAGAAATCACAGATTTTTGGCAGCTGAGAAGCTAATGATAAGATAATGGAATATTAATAAGATTTCTAATATACAACAGTGTATTAACTTGCTAATAGGAAAAGTCAAGTTGGAAATTTTTTATTTTGTAAAACCCAGTAAAAAAAAGTTTATATGGACAAATAAAAGAGCACATTTTCAGAGTTGTGCAGAGTAGCATATACTGTGCTTTTGATATATACTAGATGTGAACTAGTGTAGCAGGTTGAAGGAAAAAAACCCTGCTTGAAGGCTTACTAATTGAATTATTCCCTTCCATGTTACGGTTTGCCCATCTTATGGGATGAGAAAGTTTTCTCTCGCGGGTACTGCCCCTTTAAGAAGCTGCGGGCTCGGGCGGCCAGGGGCTACTCGGGACTTCGGGGGCATTCGGCTACTCGGGACTTCCGGGTCTGTCGAGACTTCCGGGGCTAGTCGGGACTTGCGGGGCTGCTTCCCGGACGGTTTCGGGGGTTTTTCTCGGCTTGTTCGCGGTTTCTCAGCTTCTCCGGACATTACCGGCTCCGCTCTGCGGGAGTCACTGCAGGACCTCAGCTTCGCTCCGGGGAAGAGGCTTTTTCTCCAAACCCTGCGGCTCGGCTCTGGGGACCTTACAGGCTGCCGGAGTGGACCGTGCACCGGGGCAGCCCCCGCCACGCCGCCTGGGACAGACGGCTCGCCTGGAGGCTTTTCTGCTGCCGTAAGGTTTTACCCTCTTTGTCTGCTGCTTTGATATCCTCTCTGCCTGCCACAACGAGGATCTGGTAGGGACAGCGATTTCCACATTTCAGCCCGGCGTTCATAATAGCCGCGGGTTTCTTTGTTCGCTCCACGAAAGCGCACACGTGGCCGGTGCCATTTTTCTGGACTGCACGTGGTGCCGTCCCCCTTTGTCTTTGTTCTTGTGTTTAAAACCCTCACCTTTCCATCCTGCACAGACTCTCAGATTTTGCATTGGTTTTTCCCTGCATGTTATATATATTGTTCTAGTTTTAATAAAGTTTTGTTTCAGTTTTCCAAACGTTCAGAGGTCTCACAAATCTTTTATTTTTCCTTTTCGTATCTCTGCTTTTGAACCCTTTTCTCTCCCGGAGGAGAGGGGTTCGGGGATAGGGAAGGGCTCGTCCCCGTGCTCGGCTTGCCTCAGCCGACCGGCGACAACTAGTTACTCATAAATTGTCAATGCAACATACATTCAGATCTAAATTCTTAATTATTTAAAGACTGGGGACTTGCAGACTGAAGAATCCCTTCAGTTCTGAAAAGAGTTAACAAGGTAAGAACTTTTTTATTTTTACCAAATCTTTAATTACTACAGTTAAAGTTTTCATTAAAAAGAATGGCTTCAAAGTTTTTCCAAATAACAGAAGCTAGAGCAGGGAAATACACCATCATTCCTTCTCTTTGTTCCTTCTATTTGCATTTCCTCCTTCCTAGCTTCGACATCTTTATCAACAAAACAGACACGTTTTCACAGAGAGATAATTATAAGGCTGAGGAATACTCCTATATAAAACACCAGGCTTGCAGCCTAATTTTACTATCGCAGTCAACATACATACTAACAACACTGGCTTATACCCGCTGAGCAGCCATATTTACTTAGACAGAAATCCCAGAGATATAAGTATACATTTCCAGAAGACTGCTGTAAAATTTGTCATAACCAACACAGACTGGGTTAGTACATCTGTACTTTATGACTGCAGGCTCTGATTAGATATTCAGTCTCATACTACCATTGCCTAGGACCTGATTACACTACAGTTTCATGAAAATAAGTATAACTGACTATCAATGTATAACTGAAAATTTTCAGTTATACTTTGATAGTTGTAAATCACTATAGACTTGCCTTTTCCAATACAAATGGAAGATATTTGCAGTTTAACTGGCCAAATTCAGTGACTTTCAAGCAATCAGCGCACAGTACTGCTAGGATTATACAGAGTGACAAAGAGAGGAAGCAACATATTCTAAGTATAGACCTAGAGTTGAAGGCTAAGATAAACTTTCTTATATAACATCCTTTGTGGTTATTGAGTGCATTTTGTGTCTTATTGAAAAAGCATCCTACAAAAGCTGACAAATTTGGCCACATAATGGAAGTGACAGTTCAAAGAAAGGAAATACTGGTTGTATCCCTCTGTAGGGTAGCAATTAACATTTTTGAGCTGTAGGTTTGATTTTTTTGTTTGTTTGTTTGTTTGTTTGGGTTTTTTTTGTCTTACCAGCTCGCCACTTTTACTGTTGATTGTCATCTTGCATGAATGTAAAATGCTCAAATGGATGAGTTGACAAATGGACCATAAAACACTCAAGGCTTGAAAGCATTATTATCACATTAGCATTGTTAGCTAAAGGTTCTGAGTGCCAGCTTTGAAATCTTCACGTTGCCTTGAATAACTTTTAGCAAAAATGCTAGTAATATTTGCTTTTCACTTATGTCACCATTTTCTTTCCACCGTTATTTAGATGCAACAACTGGGTCTACTTTTTGTACCAAATAACTGTTTGAAAAAAAAAAAAACCAAAACTGTGCGTGGTACACTGCCTAGTAAAAAAAAAAAAATTCTACCTGTTAGCCTATAAACAAGGCTCATAAAAGTGGATTGTATATTTTACTGAGGACAAAGCATCACTCTACAAAGTCTTATTAGGTTTTTGTCACACTCATGACATTACTAATAAAACAACTGTACAGATGGCTTTTGGGTAACATTTGGGGGTTAGGACAGTACAAGAAATAAAGGGAAGTTATTTCTCCCTGATGAAAACACACATCTTGTGATTAACTAGTCCGTAGGCAGGCATCTGTGCATCTAATTACAGTGCATACTTCCTATTTAAATAGTCCTTCTTTTCATGACATTTCTCCCCTCAACACACTCTTGTACCTTCAGCTTACCCTGATTAGCTTCAGAACCTCTGTTAAGGAAGAAAAAAGACTCTGTCCATTTCATTTGGCAAAAGTTCAGACAATGTCTGCATACATCTTTACTTCATAATATTGTCTTTTATATGCCGCAAACTGCTGTAAAGGGAATACTGAAAAGTTAGCTGAATGTTGCTAAGACACATAACCAGTAAAGGGGACATATTAATCAGTGTCCCAAGGCTTCTTGTCCTGCGAATGAACTAAGTATATTGTGACACATCCTGAATGTTTCTGTAGAGCAGTAAGAACTGTTATAACAAATTCCCCAATGTCTGTTTTTGAACGAAGCGGAGAAAAAAATCAGTAAAGGATTTATTTCACTCCGATCTCCCACAGCTTTCCTGCATAGTCCAATGCATACATCACAGCAGGTACACGATTGGTTCAAGCTACATTTCCTCAAAACCAGTAAGAAACCTGAAGTCAAATTGTTAGACTAGGCGCTGCTACTGTGCAAAGCATATGAAGCGTGGGAAGAAGCCCCAGCTCACACCAGAAGAAATTACTGGGGGAAAGCAGGTGCTCTGAGGCAGATAAACCACACAGTACAAGGTAAAAATTAATGAAAACAAGTTGTCCTCATACCATCATACTTTTTGTTTCTTTCAGTGAACAGAAAGAACTCCAGCTGTAGGTTACAGCTACAAAGACAGACAGACAGTAGTTTACACATTTTAGATGCACACAGGCATGTGTGTCATAACCATTTGGTGTGATGTGATATACTTAAGAACTGCTCCAGATGTCTAGTTTGTATAGCTAAGACATTCCCATTGGGAGAGAGAAAAAAAATCTGGAACTTCTTAAATCCTTTCAAAATCCTGTCACACCACCACTTTTTCTGCCCACCTAGGGTAGACATAACTTCTTTTTATATTTAAATAGTTTTCTAGTCTCGGACACTTTTAAGATCCTCCTTCTCGCTGGCCTGACCTTTCCCCAAGAACTTTGGCTATCTCCTTTTTCTCCTTCTTGGACATCAATCTGCCTATGACTTGCCCTCTCAAAGTTTCCTTTGAGGCCCCAAACATATAAAGAAAAAATTAATTGTATATCTAAGTTTACTTGGAGTTAAACTCATACAACCTTCCTAATTTTAATATGGATATTCAGACATACACCGAAGGTGAAAGAAGAATCGCATGAAAACTTTCAAACTTGTTCTTCTGTCTCATTCCTTGTATGAACCGTATCTTTTCCTGTGATTTAAGCTCATATGGAAGGATGAAGAGGCTACTGATATCTGATAGTTACATGAACTGCGCATCCAAATCATGCCACATTTCAATAATCTGACAGTTTCTTTCTTTACTAAACTTCCACCAGACCTTTTTATCTTTTTAATTATTTCCATCATTTTGATTACTGTCAGTTCCTTCTAGCTGACTATCTTGACCTACATCCTCTCCAAGACCTCCCAGAACACAGGCCACAGGTATTGAAACAATATTTTTGGAAGATCCAAACAATGTACACCTCACTCTAAGGCCTCTATTTCTTCAACATACAAATTCAACATATTCACTTGTCTGTACTTTCAAATCCTTTTTTCATATGTTCTTAGTCTTGTCTCATCCCTTTTCTGCTTTTTTAACAACCCATGCTTCTGAATCCCTTTTATTCACAAATTAAAACTATTTGCCTTAACTGCACAGAGATGGCAAACATAAATATTTCCCTGCAATGTGGTGTTTTTATTTATGATTCTAGAGCAAAAAAAGAAAATGTGTGCACATACGTTAAAATTCCAGTAGTAAAAAAGGAGTGGTAATTAATTTTTAATACTTTTGTTTTCAGACCCCTACCCACAAAAATGCGGGTTCAAAATCTCTTTAAGTAATTTTAGCATGTTTGTTACAAAGCAATAACTCACTCAGGTAAATTACACTCCAGCTTTCACTTGTACTGAATATTAAAAGGATAAGGCAGCACTACACTGCAGAAAAAAGTCTCCATGCTGATCTCACATTGGAATAAATCAAAGCAATGTCTCCAGCGTGAAACCAGAATGAGAAGCAGCCCACTAAAACTAAAGGCCTGTTTTGAATTTAATTTGTATTTAGCTTGAGCTGACGCATTTAGTTTAAAACCAAATATAGAACCTTTTTTTTAATGCTAACGTCTAAAAGATCTGTCTCCCATTTCAGGGATCCAATTTGTAAACAGACAGCGCTTCGCTCAATATTTAGAATTTGAATGCATTGAGAGATTCTTTCACAAATTATGAGCTCAGATATTATACAGGGAACTACTAGGGAGACACCAGGTAGGCTACATTTATCCACTGTTGGAGCAAGTATTAAAGAGCTCAGCTAAATCATTCGCTTTGAATACCAATCTGCTTCCTGGGGTGGAACGATTCCCGCACACACTCATGGGCTGCTCGATACAGAGTGCAACACCTCTCTCTAGGTCACACACCAATACACTGGGAAAGACATATGCAGACTGTGAAAGACAGTGTAACAGGGTGTAAGGGCCCCCTTAACACTTCTGGGTCCTGCCTCCCCTGTGCTCAGGGGACAGTTGGGTAACAACAATTATCTCCTGCAGTGGACCTGAACCCCGTTATCACACCTGGTTCCTACCCCCCAACCCTTATCATCTTGGATGGTCAGTCAACCTTCTTATGATCTGGTACACTTATGCTTGGCCATGACCCAAAGGGGGAATGTCAGAACCTCAAGATCCAGGAAGTTCTGAACATGTGCAGAATAAAACATTACATCACTTGAGATAGGCCAAAGTGGAAAAACACCTGGCAAAAGTCAGTCGTCTCAGACCCTATAAACAGTGATCCAAAACAAGACCCTTTGAGCTCTGCTAGATCACACTGGGCTGCACCCAGCATCTCCCTTGAGTTGGGACACCTCTCAAGGTCTTCTGCTGTCGAGGTCAACACAAGGCCTGGGCAAGAACCACCTCCTCAAGACTCATGGAGTAATGCCGATGAATCATGAGTATTTAAACTCAAAGGGGGAAATTTTGACTATAGGCCAGCCTCTTTTACCCATCTTTCTACCTACTTAGGTGTTTGGCTTTATGCATTTGCTTTGATGGGAGTGGGCATATTTCACTGGGTCCAGGTATTTCTGTTTGTCTGTGTGAGTGTCCGTCTGTTTTGTGTTTGTACATATATGCATGTTTTGATTTAAGGTACCTTGTAGTAAGTTAGTGTGAATCTTGTCATTCTCGAATCTGCTATCAAGTTGCTGTTCTACCTCGTTAAGTCACTTGCTAGTTTTAAATCGGTTAATCATTAAATGCTGCTAAAATCCAACCCTTCAATTTACCTTCTACTAGCAATAAAGTTTGAATTGTTGTCAAACCAAACCATGTTAAATGTATTCAATCTGCAACAATGGCTAACTTAATCTTTTGCAAGGTAGCGTATTTATATATATGTATATATCACACTCAAGTGCCATCTTCCAGAGCAAACTGCCTACACACTTCAGGGTGATTTTTAAACTAATTTTTTTTAGCTGAGGCTAATGAGTTGAATATGTTTTTCAGCTTTAGCTCCTGAGGGGAATGAAAGAAAGCTTTGCATTTATATTAAGCACTTTATAACTTTGCAAAGGTATTACAGTAGCCATCACTTCAGCATGATCACCTGAATGAATTGTGCTTATTATGTTTGCGCATTCTAGAGAACATTGAAAATACATGAATTTCCAGCTGACTAGATTTTAAACTAATGGCACATGAGACACATTCTTTTTACCTGAGATTGGGCTTTTGTTATCTGTTCATAACAATAACAGTATTTAGATTCCATAGACTGTAAAACAATTGAGCCATTAATTTTATTCAGTTTTGTAAACTAATCTCTGAATTGATGTTTTCAACTGAATCTCTTTTCACTTTTGTTATGGAAAAAATGCACTTAATTAAAGCAAAAGTTCCCCCCAAAGTTTTCCTATAGTTATAAAGGCAAGACCAGAAAAATAGCAAGAGAGGAGGAAACAGTGCAGCCAACAGTCTAATCAGTCTAGCAAGAATTAGTGATTCATCTGCCTGCATCCAGAGAAGACTGTGACTCAGTTTGTGATCCAAAGGCTGAGTTATCATAGCCGGAGGCTTCTGAGTTCATACAAACAATCCCTGCATTTCAGACACTGCAAAGATAATACTTTTAGGATTTGGATCTACAGGAGCTTAATTTGTTCTAAGATTGCTTTACAACAGTTTTCTCCCTCATGCCTGTAATGGCACTCATATGGTTCAGTGAACAGATCTGGCCAAAAACTAACTTTTTTTTTTTTTTTTTCTGGAGTTAGTTAACAGTCAAATCAACTTCCTGAACCACCTTCATTGAATAAATACTGTCCCCCACCCCAACTTACTGACCGTGCAATCTACAATAAAATGTTATCTCTTTAAAAAAATGTACCCTTCAAGATGTCAACAGATGCAGTTCACAACCTGGTTATAATTCTCATTCCATCTTTTTTTTCTCACCTAATGGTAGAGTCAGAGATTGAGACATTCAGAATAAAGTACAGTTTCATGGGACTGAGACAGGCAATTTCTGGACATTTAGTCTTCAGAATATCTTCTTGGGTTAGCTTATTTCAGAGTATGCCTCTTCCTCCTGCCTTAGAATTAACAGCTCCTTACTCCATGATTAGACGACTGAAATAAATACTCTGAGTGGGTATATATCATGTGCTCCTGTGTGTGTTTAGTATACATTGGAAGTCTACATCAAAAGTGGCATATGTTTGACAAGTGTTGAGATACCCAAATTCAG
This sequence comes from Bucorvus abyssinicus, assembly GCA_009769605.1. NCBI lineage: Eukaryota > Metazoa > Chordata > Aves > Bucerotiformes > Bucorvidae > Bucorvus > Bucorvus abyssinicus. Next base: position 7,697,842 of record CM020033.1, on the reverse strand, counting down.
ACTTGTGACTTGATGCTGTTTAACCGAAGATTTGTAATGCCCTGGATTGCCAAATATATTGCAATGGTTTTGGGGTTTATTACAATATATCATGCAGAGAATCTCCATAATAATACCTTTATGTCATAATGCATCATGTCAAAAATCCCAGTGCGGTATTTTCAGGATATACGAATGACCCATCAAAGTGCATCAAGGTTTTATCATATTTTGTTATGCCTGTTACTGGCTGAAAAAAATGCTACTGAGAATTACTTTCAAAAATTTTATGGAAACCAGTTGCTTTTTCTAGATAATTATTGAAAGGAAATAAAGTTGGATTAAAGCCTGTCTGCATAGGAAAACACTGCATATAGGCTAGAGTTTTATGGAATACCCTATACAATCCCCTTTCCATTTCAACATTTAGGAGCCAAACTCTTCCAGTAGTTTAAAAAAAAAAAAAGAAAAAAAAGAAAAAAGAGACATATTAGGACTCTTAGCTTTTGGATTTGGGAAATCTATGGAATTCTTAATCCTCTAATGTTGAGAAAAATATTTTGAAATACATTAATAAGGAAAACAGAGATGAAACAAAAGCATATGACTTATAAATTAAACAGTAATCAAGGATAAGCCCAGCAAGAGCCTAGAGTCTTTGTACTGGGTGTGGTACATATAATTGTTCATACAATAGGAGAATAAAATGCAGGTAGTTGGTGATGTTCCATGGCAGAATGTTATATCTTGAATCCAGTGTGTGCAGCTACAACAATTCTCTCTATAAAAAACAAGCTTATTGTTGCTTCATCTTTTTCTTATATTAAAAATGAATGAGATATTAGAATTCTTCAGATGTTTTTGGTTATTCTTGTTTCCTAGAAAAATTCTACAATTTTACCTCGTGGATTTGGTGTACTTAGGATAATAACCAAATACTAGAAAATTATTTTTAAAATGACCCAAAAGGATCCATCACATCCAGAGATGCCTCAAAGAATTTAAGGGCTAGCATATGACTGAAGGGTAACAAGACAACTCAAAAAAAGTTGTATCACACAGGAATTTAAACAAAATTAAAAAGGAGAAAACATGAAGGTGTGTTTCAAGCTGAGGTGTAAAGGCGAGAGGCTTTAAATTGAACCAATAAAATTAAGAGTAATATTTAAGTGGGTAAATACCATATGGTCACTGCCTAAATCGTCAAAAGTATTATATCTGTTCTATACTAATGAAGTCTCTCACAGTATGACTATAACTAATATTCCTCTCTACATAGGCATTCTAATAGGAACATTTTATTGATATATCCATCTTCAGTACTGGGCATTTTCATGCTGTATTCAAGAACAATAACTTTAGTAAAAACATGGACAAATTTGATAAAGTGAGAGGAATTATTACTGTACAGCTGTAAGGGTTATTTGAAGGAACTCATGAGCACGTGACTAAGAATATTTTTGTTAACACAGCATGCTTGGATTTTCAAAAACGCTGGTAAGTAACTGGCCTGGGATTTTTCCTAATTAAAATCAGTTTTAGTGTCTGACCACTAAAAGACAGAACAGCAGACTCAGTTTGGAAGAGCGAAACCATAGGAGAGCATTAAGGGAACCATTCACACTCTACATAGTATTGTTACTATGGCTTGCTACAATGATGAGTACCTTTGAAACAAATATGTGGCATTATAAATCCGATCTCTAAATTTTGAATATATGAATTTCTTTATGAATAGTCTAAAAACACAATTTTGTAAAGGGAATATTACTTTTAGTGAAGCAATTCCATCCATTACATAGTCATAGAATCATAAAATCATAGAATCATAGAATGTTTTGGGTTGGAAGGGATCTTTGAAGGTCACCTAATTCAACTTCCCTGCAGTGAGCAAAGACATCTTTAACTAGATCAGGTTGCTCAAAGCCCCATCCAACATGACCTTGAATGTTTCCAGGAAGTCCTCAGCACAAGAAAGACATGGACTTGTTGGAGTGGGTCCAGAGGATATCCACAAAACCGATCAGAGGGATGGAACAGCTCTCCTATGAATAAAAGCCTAGAGAGTTGGGATGCTTCAGCCTGGAGAACTTGAAGGCTCCGGGGAGACCTTGTTGCAGCCTTTCAGTACTTAAGGGGGGCCTATAAGAAAGATGTGGACAATCTTTTTAATAAGGCCTGTTGCAGTAGGACAAAGGATAATTGTTTTAAGTTAAAAGAAGGTATATTCAGACTAGATATAAGAAAGAAATTTTTTACAAAGAGGGTGGCAAAACACTAGCACGTGTTGCCCAAAGGGGTGGTAGATTATGTATCTTTTCTACTTAAAATCACGAGTGCAGTATTTAATTTGAATTGCTTTTATGTAATTCAAGTAGTAAGATAAATGTATAGTTGCTTATTTATATATTACTGTATGTTTGTATACACTGAATTTCATTTCATATGTTAGGCAGCAGCACATCTGGTCAGCTTCAGAGCATCTGGTAGAATTGATAAATGTACAGTCGTAAAAGATAGGAATATTCTTGGCTGACTTATTTTGTTTGCTGTTTTGTATTCATTCTGGGTATTCCAAATCTTCTACATGCTTTTCAGTTACACATAAGCGCAAGACATTAGAATATAATTGTAATTATCAAAGAAAAAAAAAAAACGGACCTTTCTTCTAAGCACAGAATTCCCCAAGGAAATCATATTGACCCAGCAGTTAAACTGTGCAATATTCTATACTGAGCTATGCAACTGAAGCACCAGATACATAGAAATAAGTAGATACACATTTATGATATTCAAGAGTAGTTTTCAATGTATGCATATATTTCAAAAGAAATTATTGAAATAACATGAAAACAGGAAATCCTTTTAAACTCTGTGTTATTACCTTGTCTTTCTGAGAATCTAGTGACATTTTAGATATTGTATAGACTGTATTGGGAAGAATAAGATTAACAGATTCTTCCAGTCAGTTCAGAGTAGGGGGCTGGTGTTGGGGGGTGTTGAAATGCTGACATGTGTGCATGACTCCTCTCTCATGCAATTACAAAAAGATTTTAGCACATTTTTGATGAAGGAAAAAGCATGAAGAAGAAATTTGTTAGTGCTGATTAGATCGCAAATCGACAGTGCATGGAGCACTTAGAATAGCAACAGAAAAAGAACCCAAAAATATGCAGAAGAAATTGAACGGTCAATTAACTTATGACAGAATTTGACAATCTTTTTTTTTTTTTAAATGGTTTCATTTAAAGAAGAATCTTAAATATAAAAACTACATAGAATTTAGGATTTGGCTTGTCTAAAAGCTTTTGTATCTTTTAGCATACTTCAGCTCATTTGGCACTTGCTTCTCAAAAAAGATTATCCAGGAATAAAACGGCAAAAAGTATTTCAAAGCAGGTTTCAGGTTGACTGGAAAAACTATTTGGGCAAAAAGTGCTTAGCAGTTGGGCCTGTAGAGAGTCCAAGGCAATTGGGTCCACGTGCACTGATGTCACTGTAAAACAGTCACTTATTTCTGCTCATGAGCAATGTGATATACCTGACACCTACTAGCAATATGTATAAATGGAACACTGTATAACACAAACACTCATTCTTTATGTGTAACAAACTATAACCATAAATTTCTGTATTAATTGTGTATTAAATCTTTATCCCAAAATGCCATTTACTTCTGGGATCCGTCCATTTCAGTGCTCTCATTCAGCTAGAGAAATCAAGAGGAAACCTTAATAATTGCCTAAGAGTTTTCACTTTTTACCATCATTAAGAAACAGTTGCTATAGCAAGGAACCCTAATGGTTCTAACTAGCTCCCATGGGGAAGATCAAATCCTGTTTAAACAGGGCAGATCGCACAAAAGGAGACAGACAAAGAGTCCAGGGGGGCTCACATCTGACTAGGAGAATACAAGTTGCTTTGTTTCAGATAGTACATTTTGTGGGCTTAAGCCAACCGTTCCCTAAGTCACATGAAAGGCATGTAGCCGCAGTCACAATATTGCTGCATGAAAGGTAAAAATCCTTCTCAGAGTTAAGATATGTTAGTTTAGGATCAGTACCATGTTAATGTGGCCACATGGGCATGTCCCAGAAAAATCAGCATGCTTAGAACAAGCTCACATTTGTCATCCATGCACAACTCGGAGAGCTCCCACATTTCCTTGCAGTGAAATATGAGTTTATGAGAGATTAAATGTGCACATATGGGAGGTTTTAAAAATCTTTTCCACATCCCCCATCACAAATTGAAATGCCTCATTGGAAGTGCTAAATGGAAGTACTGATGGACAGCCTCTGAGATCCCTGAGAGCAAAGCGCAGGTGCACGGAAAGCTGTGGAGCTATACAGCGTTGGTATACGTAGAGAAGCACACTTTGGTCTGCTCTGGGAACAGCAGACTGACAGGATATTCCCCTGAGGTGTGTAATGGTGAGACTGCTCTCCCTGGAGACTGCTGTCTCAGAAATTGTAAAGGATACAGCAGTGCAGCTGTCATATAACTGGCAGTGGCTTTCCAGGCAGGAGGCGTCCCTTGGAACGCAGCTCCTGCAATTTATTTTTGTGAGCCAAATTGTGCTGGAGTGTTGAGCTGCTGGAGTCCATCCCAGGCTGAGCAAATATGAATGAAAGGTATGAGCACTGCAGCCACAAAAGATTTTAAAATAATGTGATATGGCATCACAGTTTCTTATGTCCTGAGGAGACATCCCCATAAGTCAAGCTAAACACAGTTCTTTATGCATGCACAAAGCTCAACCTTAAAACAGGGATCCATAAAAGCCAGGTTGTTAATGGGCAAGATGATTAAACCATTTAGTATGAAATGCCAAATAAAAAGACAAAGCCCAAATCTCCCCCTCCCTAGAAGAGAAATACCTTGCTGTGGGCTGGAAGGGGATATTTGCCTCTGCTTGTGGTTGTCTGCAAAAAGCTTCTGCTGGAGTTTGGCAGTTAAGATCTCTTTAAGCCGTCCCTTCCTCATAAAATGCTGTAGTAAGAGGAGACTTTGTTATGGCCAATACCTACTTGCCTAGGCAAGTCTTCTCTTCAGGACTGCTTAGGACTGAAGTTGACACATAGGACCTACACCCACAGCTCTTACTTTCAGCTGGGTGCTCTGACCATAGAACAGTCTTACACAGTGTTGTTCTCGTGCTTGTTCTTATTGAAACTATCTCACTACACAGGCAATATTAAATATTCATTAAGCCAGGGAGAAGTGAAAAAAAGGAAGAGACATATATCTGTGAGGGTGAAGCCAATTTCAAAATTTCACACCGAGTGGAACAGGCTCACTGAGCTACACAGAAAATGCCCTGTACCTGCTCAAATCTTAAGTTCTTTTAGGCAGCGTGAAAAATTAAAATTGGACCTCATGTGTTGAAGGTGACTGCTTTAACTGAAAAGTGTCTCCTTAGACGTGGCGATTCATTTTACTTACCTTTCTAGTGTTTTGCATCAGACCCAGAAAGGCTATGTGGAATTTGAAAAGTGCCTTTAGGGGGAACAGAAAATTGGAAACCAGAACAGGTGAAAGTTTGAATAAGTTAAATTTGAACTTCAGTGGTCATCATCATGGCTTGGCTTCGCGGACAAGATTTGGGAAGGGCTTAGTACACCCTTCAAGCCTGCGCGGTGGATTTTTTAGGTGAGGCGCAGCGTGCGCGAGACTGGCCCCACCCTTTACACCTGAGGTTCATCTGCCAGGGCCTAGCGAGCTTGGACGGTGACAGCGAAGTCCTCAGGTCGTAGGTTTGGTTAGAGTATCCTTCTCTTAGATGGATGGCCTTACAGGGCTAAACGAGCTCCATCTGCCCGGGTTTGGAGTTAGAGTTGTCCTTCTCCTAGGATGGTTGCCCGAAGGCTAGTGAGCCCATCCTGCCCGTGGACACACTTTGTCTGACCCTTCAGTTGAGACCTGTCTGGCTTGGGAGACCCTACCGGAGGCATATGCCACCACCAGCATAGCTCTCAACTTCGCAAGGGCACGCAAGCTCTTTCCCCACGGCAAGGGGGTGCCCGTGAAAGAGAACTTCAGTGGTAGAATATACTTAATGACATGGAAGGTTTCAGCATAGCTGATGCATTTTTTTCAGAAAGACTTAAAATGCCGAATACTTCTGTTTTAACTGTGGGTATTCAACATAAGCCAGGCAGGGTTTTCTCTTTTTTTTCTTGAACTATGGCTTGGGGAAAAAAAAAAAAAAGAACAAACAAAAACCAGATGACAAGATTTCAGTCAAAGGTTATCAAGAGCTGCCCATACAGAGGTTTAGTGGATGGTTTCCATTTATAAAGTCCAGATGTTCGGTAGTTTAAATAATTTAGAAGTTGTTCTAAAGAGACATCAAAGAAAACTTAAGATAGTAGTGTTGTCAGTTGCAGGAAATTGTAAAATAAGACAATGAACAAATACTTTGTATGTACAATGTCAGAACAAATTAAGGGAGTGAATTCATGTATCTGCTGGAATGTTTTACATAACTCAAAGGTCAGCTCCATACAGTTAAAAATATCCAGGGCCCAGACTTGTGATTCTGTTTGCTGTACTTGCTTATTAATAGTTTGTATTGCTTATTGTTCTTCACGGTGTTTGTTTCACCTTGTATAAACATTATTATTTTTCTTATGTAATCATGGGAAAGCTCTAGCCTTCAGCCATGACTGAACAGAGGGGATTATTTAGGGTTTAAATTTTTAGTCTGGCTTCACTTCCCCACGATACTTCACACCACTGAATATTTCTGCTTCATCAGCTGCTTGCATGTAGAAACACCCATGTGCACTCAAACACATTCCATGTATCTCTTCCATTACTAATTCTGTCACAGAAAATATTCAACCTAGAGGGCTGTCTGAAAACCTTTGCAAAGAGCTACAAGCAAGAATTATAAGTAACCAGTAAAACATGCGACAGCAGAAGATTCATGTCTCAGATTAGTCAACGTTGAAGTTTTGGCTACACAACCAGTAATAATGCCCTAGCAGGGATACAGTTTACAAAGGCAAAATAAATAAGTTAGTCCAATCACACAGATAAGCTCTTTTAAAAAGAAAAAATCTGCAATATAGCACAAAGATTGTCATTATTCTCAGTACTCAAACTTCATGAATTACGAAGGAAACACCAACCGTCTCTCACCAGCACTTCTTCTCAAAGGAAGCAGAAGACATTTCTAGCAAGATTTACCCTGGAGCCACTCAAAGCACAGCTTTCCTCCCAGCTCTCCCTCACTCCCAAGACAGGAAAGCAATTTGCTGTGCACAGACGTAACAGCCATTCCGCTCTCTCCAGCTGGTGAAACTCCCTTTTCTCAGACCCTGTCTCTGTGAGTAGGTAGGGCGTAGTTACTCCTTCTCATATAATAAAGTCCTAACTTCACATTCTAATTTAGAAGTAATAAGGAAATAAAAGCTTTATCAGAGAGCAATTCAAAACTTAGAAACTCTGAACTACCACTCCTTCACCCAACACCTCTTTGCATTCATGATAGAGAAAGGTGAAGGGAAGAAAGTGCCCACATCTGCGAAGTGTGAATGCTTCCTTGTACTAAAGCAAAGCTAAAATCCTGTGAAAGAAAGGAGTCATAGTCCCACCACTGTCTCCTGTAGATGACTTAAACCAAGGTAGAGGCTTAGCATTAAGGGGAAATTCTGCCTCCGTGGAGCGAATGCTTTCCTGAAGTTCAACATCAGACTTTGACTCCGTGAGCACTTTGATGTTTAGTGCATGTGTACCAAGCCACTAACCTCACTGAACTCACCGAAGCCACTTAAGACACTTAAATTTCAGCACGTGCACTGCTAGGATTACTGACTAATACTGTTTAAGGCAAAGCTTCCCTAGAGAAAGACATGCGCTCTGAGGAATCCAAGTAACACATAAAGCTGAAAAGCACGTTATTTCTTGATTTTATGCACTGTTTTTACATTGCAATGCATTTTGAACATTTTATTGTTTACATTAAAATAAGACCAAACTAAGGAGGGTTGACAAAACTGATAATACGGCAATTTTTTTGTTCCAGTATGAGATTTGAAATAACAAAACTAGAACTTACTGCCATGGCCCCAAGGGCGGCACCAACCCTGACTGCCCCTGCCCAGCTCCCCTGGGTCTCCCTCGACTCTAGCTATGGCCCAGTACCCAAGTCAGCTCCTGGCACCACCAGTCCCCGCCCCAGTGATGCTGCAGGAAGGCCAGTCTCCAGCTCCCCGTAGCCCTGCCCTGCCTGGCCATAGGCTCCTCTGAGACAAGACCACCCTCAGACCGATGTCCTGGCCCAGCCTTGACCTGTCCCTATCCCCAGAGAAGTGCTCAAAGCCTGGAGATACCTTTGCCCCAGCTGTCCCCCGGCTGCCCTGCTCCTTGATGGGGTGGTAGGATGGCACAGTCTACCAGGCCCTTCCCTGCCACCTCCCGCAGGGTGTCCCCAGTCCTCCTGGACCCCCTGGCAGTCACAAGCCAGCGTGTTACCCTGACACCACCATCTCAATCAATGTATTGGAAGTTTAATAATATCAAAACTATAATCTTCCGAGAAGTCTTTGCAATCCTCTACTGCTGCCTCCTCAGATCAGCCGTGGTCAGTGCATCTGTGCATGGTTATGTGGGGTAATCGGCAGATAATGTATTCTATGTACAAAGAAGCCACTTCACATACTAACTAAACAGGACATTACAGACAAAACTGCACATCTGTCCTGCTGGCTGTGGAGCTAACCTTCTCCATAGAACGAGGTGCCAGAATCAATAAATTTCCATAGAAGAGAGCATTTGACTCATCCTTAAAAGCAAGCAAGGAACTTCTACAAATGGGTGCGACTCCAGGACTTTTAGACAGTTCGGGACTGATACATTTATTGCAGGGGATCACATTACAACACTGGCATCAACTGTTTCTCTGGAAGGTTTCATTCTGCTCACTTCAATCAAGATGTAGGTCCATATATTAACACCAAATAAGGAAATCCATCTGCTCTCCCACATATTACCAGGAGGGACTCAGGAGTGCCAAGACATTCCCAGAGTCTCAAGGCTCCAGCCTTCCCTTCTCCCACCCACCCTACAGCTGCTCAAGTGAGCCATGGCCCTTATCTGAGGTTTGCAGATGGCCCCTTTAGGTGTCAGCCTGGCCCTGTGAAGAGTAATTGCAAGAGCTGGAGGAGTACAGCAGAATAATTACAGCAAGATACGGAGCGAGTTTTTAATAATTCATGAGATATACTTAAATTGCCAGATTTTAATTATATCTTTATCAGTTCTTTATTTAAACTTCCAGTGTAGCAGAGCAAGAGAGTAAGCAAACATTTTCTGCTGTGGGGTACTATGGGCAAACTTTTGCAAAACGTAATTTCTGTCTTGACTGTCAAAATCATATTAAATTTCTGATTAGTACTTTAGAAATATTATATAGGTGTATATTGACTTAAAGAGTTAAAAAGCAAATCACTGAGATTTTTAGAAAACAAATTTCTTGCTAGAATAGCACTGATTACATTTTTATTTAACATTATAGGGAATATAATGATAAAAGGAATAATGCATTTAAAGGTGAACTGCAAGATGTTCTTCTAAAGAGATTGATAGGTTTTATACAAATTCCTGATTTATTAATTCAGCACTTATACTATCTGTGAAATCAACCATTTTTCTATATTTTGAAGGAAGATTCCTGCACATCAGTTTTTCAGTTGCTATTAGTAACAGTCGGATCCTACAGTCAGGATTCACTTCCTGCACCAAACCGTACTTGACCTCACAGATGGTATGCTAAATCTCTCCCACACCCTGTATTTACATTTTATAACCAAAACAAACCATTATGAGGATGTACAACTTACGGCAATTAGTGATGAATTATTATAAAAATTTTTACTGAAGAATTACAATTTAATTTGTGGAAAAGTCGGTCCCATTTTTGAATGGTTCAGCACCACATTCTTTTTCAAATCACCTGTATTAACATTGCCTGAAGTGTATTGCTATGATCATACTATTTAAAGTCTTAAACTAAGGTGCTAAAGAAAGCAGTATGTTACAGGTAGGACTAAAACCTTGTAACAGTAAGGATTGTGGGACTTTGGGGCAGATTTCCTGTGGAGGCACTGAGCTGCTCTGGAGACCTTTTTCAGGATGTTATCCACAATGACTTATCAGTGGACAAGGGAAGAGCTATGGATGTCTTCTATCTGGACTTCTGTAAAGCCTTTGACACAGACCCCCACATCATCCTACTCTCTAAAATGGAAAAAGATGGATTTGATGGGTGGACTGTTCAGTGGATAACAAATTGGTTGGATGGTTACATCAAGAGGGTAGTGGTGAATGGATTGATATGCAGATGGAGATGGGAGACAATTGGTGTTCCTCAGGGGTCTGTACTGGCACCAGCTGTTTCGTATCTTCATCAGTGACACAGACAGCTGGATCGAGTGCACCCTCAACAAGTTGGCAGATGACACCAAGCTGATGGTGCAGTTGACGCGCCCGAGAGATGGGATGCCATCCAGAGGGACCTGAACAAGCTGGAGAAGTGGACCCGTGTGAACCTCATGAGGTTCAACAAAGCCAAGTACAAGGTCCTAAACCTGGATCAGGGCAATCCTCGATATCAGTACAGGCTGGGGGATGATGTGATTGAGAGCAGCCCTGTGGAGAAGAACTTGGGGGTACCAGGGGATGAAAGGCTGGACATGAGCCAACAATGTGCACTCACAGCCCAGAAAACCAAACATATCCTGGGCTGCATAAAAAGAAATGTGGCCAGTAGGTCGAGGCGGGTGATCCTGCCCATCTAGGCCTCTTGTTAGATCCCACCTAGAGTACTGTGTTCAGCTCTGGAGTCAGCACAAGAAGGATACGGCTTTGTTGGAGCAAGTCCAGAGGAGGGCCACAAAAATGACCAGAGAGCTGAAGCATCTATGCTATGAGCACAAGCTGAGACAGTTTTTGCCATTGAGCCTGAAGAAGAGAAGGCTCCAGTAAGACCTTATTGTGGCCTTCCAGTACTTAAAGGGGGCCTATAAGAAAGATGGGGACAGTCTTTTTAGCAAGGACTGTAGTGACAGGGAAGGGGTGATCGTTTTAAAATGAAAGAGGGGAGATTTAGATTAGATGTAAGGATGAATTTTTTTACGATGAGGGTGGTGAAACACTGGGACCAGGTTTCCTAGAGAGGTGGTAGGTGTACCCTCCCTAGAAACATTCAAGGTCAGGTTGGATGGCACTGTGAGCAACCTAATCTAATTAAAGATGTCCCTGTTCACTGCAGGGAGGTTGAACTAAATGACCTTTGAAGGTCCCTTCCAACCCAAAACGTTCTATGGTTCTGTAATTTGATGAGTCTGTGAAAACTTCTGTCAGGAATGACATACATATTCTTGATTCTGCCTTAAGGCAGGAGATGGGACCACATAATATTCTGAAGTTCCTTCCAGCCGTATTTTTTCTATGATTCTATGTTATTATGCTTGTGACTCATAATTTATTGTCTCAGAATTCTTTGTCCCAGTTTTGCCAGTTTAAATTTTTTCAGATCTGAAACAAGGGGATAAAATTTTCTCTTCCAACACAGTACAACTTGCTAAAGACTAGTTCAATAATTTAAATTTTTATTTTTATTTATTTCCCTGCCAATGGCCTTAGCAGAAATAGATTTCTTACAGGGAACACACAAATCTTGGGGAAGTAAGAAGTTTAGTAAGAAATTTTTGCATGCCTGTTTAAATCAGCTCTTTCTGGTCCTTTCACCTGTCTCTTATTTCCTTTTTTCCCTCTTCTTAGTTCTAGAAAACACATAACTAGCTACCTCCAGGGATTACACTTGTCTTTTCTATAGGTAAAGCGTTATTTTATCGTGAGGAATCACAATCCGAGAGGTGTTTTGGGGTTGTGGCTTTGTTTGTTTGTTTGTTTTTGTGGTCGGTTGGATTGTTTGGTTTTTAACCTGAAAAGAAATATGAAAAGAAAGGGAATTAAGTATGTTAAACACAGAACAAACTAACCAATTGTACAGCACCAGACACTGGAAGCCAATAATTTGAGATATGCTATTGAAAATGTCAAAATAGGCAGTGCTGGAATATAACGTAAAAGCCAGAGTTTCTTGATGGGTATCTGACAGGTTTCTCACTTGACAAGATGGAGTCCTTGAAGGGTTCAAGGCCTACCTGTTTCCTAGCTTCCGCAGGAATGGGGGCCAGCATTCAATCCCTCTTGTCAGGAGACAACGCAGACAAAGCAGTAAAATCGACCTATCCACGTGGTCCTGTTTTGTTACCCCAAATTCCTTAAAGATTCTCTAATTCCAGAGGGCCTGTCTACTCTTTATTGAAATGTTTTGAGGGAATTACACTTGCTGCTGCATGCCTGGCTGTTTTTTTGACATTTATTCTCATGGTAGAGCTTCCAAATGCTGTTCAAAAAGACTCTTCCAGAAAGAAAATAAGGGAGATTCTGAGTTGGTCCCCTGCCTCTTTGTCCTCTTGCAGTTGTCCGCTCCCTGTTTCTGGCAGCTAAGCAGTCCAGCTGTAACCTTTTGCAATACTAATTACTACCCACACACCACCCAAAGAACAACATCCCTGTTCCCACCCCTAGCCTGAAATAACAGGCTAAGAAAAAACATTGCAGACAACTAGGCTTATTTTTTTTCCCCCTTTTTTGCAAGAACAGGCTTTCTTGTGGGGTTTCCGTCATTATGTGGTTTTGGCTGGCTCAGAGTGACCACGCAAAGAGAAATGCCTCTCTTGCAATTTTAGGTCCAATGCAAGAGACAGCGAAAATACAAGAAGAAATAAAAAGTATATTTTTTTTTTCCATGTTTAAAATGTTGAACTATACTTTAACTTCATTAGAATTGCTTTTAATTCTTTGAACCATAAACTGCAGACAGACGATTAAAAGACAGTGACGGGGATTGCTAATATATACAATTAAAGGCAGGTGACAGGGAATTGCTAATTTGTAGTTTAAAATAATTACCGATATTTACAACAAATGTCCAGACATTTTATTCACATTCAGCAGGAGCGTATTTTTAATATATACATATATAACACATCTATTATGATAACTTATTATGATTACTCGTAGTTTACCACAAAAAATGGCAAGAGTTGCCCAGTCAATCTGGTGTTAACCCTTCATCTCAGACCCTTGCATATATGAGCCTTGGCCTCTCTCCTAATGGGTGATACCTAGTAACTGTGGTCAAAGAACTTCTGTTCAAAGTCTCCCCACAGGCAGTCCCGCATCCAGGCTCTCACCCATCACTGGACTTATACCCATCAGTGTACCCCATCTGCTCATGGGGAATACCAGAAGCTGACAGGTCCCTTGAGGGATGTACAGGCAGATATAGCTTTTATGAAATGATTAATTTTGATGCTGACTTTGGTATCCAGATAACTTGCTGAGTTCTCCAAGAATTTTGTGATTAAGGTCAATTGTTAGAGTTAGCTGCTGAAGTATGTAACATAAGAAACTTTCATTTTATCTGTTACACTGAAGTTGCACAATAGGGATAAGCTCCAACTTGGAGTTCTCATTTATCATCATTGAACATTAGAATCGCTCTGACCTTGCGCTGGGACCCAGTGTTCTCAGTATTTTTGGTAGTATTTAAATAAGAAACAGGAAAACCTCTTCCCACTCAAACCTTATAAAAAATGGTGCTCTACAACATTTAGAGGTCAGTAAACAACAAACCCCAGGAAAAGCATGCCCTCAGGTTTCACAGGCAACTGTTTTACTTTTTGAGTAATTACCTGGAAAACAAGTTCTTGCATGCATGGTCCTGTGAAAGTTTTCCATGGTAGTGAGCATGTAAATGAATAGACAATGACTTTGTTCTATATATTACCGTTTAAAGAATTAAAAAAAAAATTTTTCAAAGTGATTGCTAAGCTCAGTGGTCCAGAAAACATTACCTTAGTTGTAAGAATTAAAACCAGCTTCTAATGAATAATGTTCACCACTATTTACTTTGTTAAGTTATAAATTTTTAGAGACTTAATTAAACCTGATTTAATTAATAATTTTTCATCTGTATGTACACTGTATGGAGTACTGTTTGTATAGTAATTAAAGATCTGGACTTAAAAAAAAATGGTGTTGTGACTACAACATCTGTACTTACGAAATCATAAAAATGATCTTGTTTCTAAATAAAAAATTACCCTCAGACTGTGAAAAAATCAAGTTCATATGAGGTCAGGTACTACATTGTTTCAGTGAAAATAGACTGGAATCCTAAACTAATTCTAACAGATAACTAAACAGTTATCTGTTCTCACCATTTGGAATAGTGCTGCCAATTCTCAAAATTTTAGTGTTAGTCTTTTAAGAGATTTTGTCTTTTTAAGGCTCATGAAAACGTGGCAAAACTTATTTCTACATTTCTAGTTTTCACAGACATGAAGAAAAGTGTGAAAATTTGACAAAGGTATCATAAGGACTGAAGGCAGAAGGCAAAGAAAGACAACCTGAATAGATTTATTTTAAAAGCAGTAAGAAGTACTTTTGTTATTTCAATGATCTTCTATTCCCTTAAAAAGGCACATCACTTTTTCAGTATAATGGGAGTTTAACTTTGCTGACTATGTTCAAATGTTATTAAAAAAACTAAATTTCTGATAAAATACATTTAAATCACATGTGAAAAGCCTGTGGAAATAAAGTGATAATCTAGTATATCTCTTGCTAATTTATAATTCAGTTCTCTAATGTTTGTGTAATATTGATGTATTCACACTTTCCACTTTTTGTTAGAACAACATGCACTATTTCCTGTTAAATGGTTCGGTCCTGGCTAAAATACTGTAGATGGCACTGCAGAGCATAGGAAGAATTTTTTTTTTTCAAACTGATGTCACTCCTTTATTGTTCACATTACTGCACAGTAGGTATAGGCGTGAATAGGAAACCCTTCCTGAAGTTTCAGAATCTTTTAAAGGATCATTTCAGAATGTGGTTAATTAGATCTAATCATGTGAAATGTACTGTGGAACACAACTGATTAAAATCTTAGTAAAATCAAAGACGTTCTTCTCTCTTTTATCTCAGCTGTGGGTAACTCTGTCTCTCCCAGCTATACAGCCCTACCTACTGAACTTTTGCACATTTCTTATAATTATGCAACATGATCATCATGAAGTTTTTTTTTAATAAAATGATAACATTCGTATCAGATACAATCCGAAAGGGATTATTGTAAGTCTGTGAGTGGCTATGTCCAGATTAAAGGGAAAAATACTCCATCTATACAGTCATTTCCCAATAATAGCCCAGGCAATTCCACTGTGAGTTGGGTACTTTCTAAACCTACTTGTTTCTGCATGTATAATATATAGGAAAATGCAACACCAGAATAGTTATAGATGCTTTTGCTTCATAGAAATGTTAGATGTGCACAGTATGTCAGGTCTGCCTGAAAAGCTTGGCTGGTGTCCAAGGAGAGGCATCAGACTCATGTAGTCAACAGGATTTCATCACTGGCTCTTTAAAGCAATCCATTTTCACTTCACGCTGAAGGACCACATACACCTTGTTTAAGGCTGTAACTTGTCACTGTACTGCTGAACATCTTACAACTGCAGCTGTGTAAGGGTTGGCTATACTCAGGGGTACTTTCCTGAAGTCGCACATCTTTCTCTCAGCAAGTTTCAAGTGTTAATAATATGGGCAAAACAAATATGAGTCTTCGGCCTGAGATGATGTACTAACACATCCATTTTACAATGTGATATCTAAAAAAGAGAGTGATGGTATTTTAGACCTTTAGAAGACTGTCTAAAGCTGTTCCACCTTCTAGACGATACAGCACTGAGTCCAGTTTTGAAAAATACTGTCCAGTTAATATTTATAACTTATAAACTCTAGTTATATTATAAGCATGGACATCCATCAAAACCCCGGACCAGAGTGCTTCATGGACTTGAGAGGCAGCCTCACATTAATTAAATAAGATTAATTAGATTTCAAAGAGAACTTAGAAGGTAGACTTGATCGCATTTTGCAAGTACACACAGGGAGAGATTTCTGATGATATAGGGTTTTTGATCTGGAAAACAACAGCAAATGAAGCAAGAACTAGGCAAATTAAAACCAGTTAGCAAATCATAGTTTTAAAAATAAACCTGCCTAGGATGTGGCATGTGGTTAGGAAACTAACCACAGAAAGAGCCCACTAATTGGGGAGTTTATAATCTATAACCTTAAATCTTTAAGATTAGGGTTTTTTTAAGAGGTATGTTTTCACTCAATCATGAAGTTCCAAATCTGATGCGCAAATTTTCACATAAAATGCTATGCTTTGTGTTACACAGAGAACATCTAGGAGATCATAAAGGTCCCCTGCTTTCATAAAAAATACCTTTCCTAGTGCTGATAATAAAGCTGTAATTTTTGTTTTATTAAAAAAAAAAACAAAAAACTTTGAATTCAAGACACTGTGAGAATATAGATTCTACATGAACCTGTGACAGAAGATTAGCTATAATATATAGCTGAACAGTAATTTATCTTTTCTGCTTCCAACTCTCTCTTGAATGAAACATTTCACAGGTTTTACTGGAATGAAGATTCCAGATGTAGCCAATGAGGGGGAAAAAAAACCAAACCCCAAACAATTTTGTGATAAGAAATAGCTAGTTAAAGACATTTCTGCACAGCTCTCTTGCGCAGAGCCAGAAGGAAAAAATCCACCTCCAAAATATGAAGCTCCTCCTGCCACTTACAATATTCTATTTAGTTAATTTTCTGTTCTTTGGCAGTATTCAGTATAAGGTACTAGTTCATCAGAGAGGCTAGTCAAGATTTTGGACAGCTAAAGATTTCTAGTCAGTATGGTGCATTATGCATTCTACTACACCAAATCACTCTGGCTGATCAGCTGATATTTTAAGATATAATGCAGTTTTAAGACTAAAGAGACTTTTGTTTTTCCACAGTTGGCTCTGTCAGAGCATCCTCATTATATCAGCCTTTCCTGCAGTTATTATACCCTGATCTCAGCACTGTGAACTAGAGAAACAGTATTTTAAGTGCCACGATGTAAGCAATGCCAAAATTTCACTTTATTTTCATATTTTTCCCCAAACCATGTGCAAAATCACAAACTGTTTTGTCCTCAAGAAGTTTTAATTTCTTAAGTCAGCTGATTTCTGGTCTCATACACCTATTTGACGTCATGTATTAAAAAAGACATTAGTAAATATTTTTTTAAGCAACTATGAGAATATGAGAGAATTACTCTCCTCCAGCACTGTCCAAACCACAGCAGTGGTTTGCTGTGCTATATTTTACAGCTTTTTAGAATAATTCTTTGTTTCATTCCTTTTAATAAAATTCCAAAAGTCTTTTCCAAACAGACCAGGGGAAACAAATAGTTATTTCTAAATAAGAAGATAAATACTCACAGGCAGACATTTATCTTCAGTAAGCTTACATGTAAAAGCACTTATTAAAAAGGAAATAACAGTCAAGTGAGACTATACCATTTGACATGCTGTACTAGGATACTGCTATGGAATTTTCTTTCTCTGAAAATTTAATGTCAAAAAGAACACGATCATGTAAAGCATACTGTGATGGTAGCAGCATCTGTGTTACATGTCTTTTATCAGCATGAGTAGAGCTAAAAAAAAGATGTTTTATTTTTAATGAGTAACATTTCCAGACTATTTTCTAAATTACTATGACAAGCCATGAAAAATATAGTGTGAATACATTTTCTTTTGTCAGACTACAGATGTTTATTATCTTTCCTTACTTCAAAGTATTGATATGCTAGAAAGAAGGAATGCCATCCAGATGGACCTTGACAGGCTTGAGGACTGGGCCCATTATGAACTTCGTGAAGTTCAGCAAGGCCAATTGCAAGGTCCTGCATCTGGGTTGGGGAAATCCCCAGTATCAGCACAGACTAGGGGATGAATGGATTGAAAACAGCCCCACAGAGAAGGGAACTGGATATGAGCAGGGAACTCGCATTCACTGTCCAGAAAGTAAATCATACCCTGGGCTGCATCAAAAGAACTGTGGCCAGCAGGTCAAGAGAGGTGATCCTTTCCCTCTACTCTGCTCTGGTGAGACCTTACCTAGAGTACTGTTTCCAGCCCTGGGGACCTTAGCACAAGACAGACACAGACCTGTTGGAGCAGATCCAGAGGAGGGCCACAAAAGTGATCAGAGGAACGGAATTCCTCTCCTATGAGGAAAAGCTGAGAGAGTTGTGGTTGTTCAGCCTGGCAAAACGAATGCTCCAGGAAGGCCTTATTGTGGCCTTTGAGCATAGAAAGGAGGCCTGTGAGAGATGGAGAAAGACTTTTTACCAAGGCCTGTAGTGATAGGACAAGGGGTGATGGTTTTAAACTGAAAGAGGGTAGATTTAGATTGCACATAAGTAAGAAATTATGAAGGTAGTGAAACACTGACACAGGGCGCCCAGAGAGGTGGTAGGTGCCCCATCCCTGGAAACATTCAAGGTCAGGTTGGACGGGGCTTTGAGGAACCTGATCTAGTTGAAGATGTCCCTGTTCACTGCAGGGGGTTGGACTAAATGGCCTTTAAAAATCCCTTCCAACTCAAAACATTCTACGACTCCATGATTCTGTGATTCTATGATTCTTTGATTCTGTTTTTGTAGTTCTGGTTTTGTTCAGTTCCTGTAAAGCAAGTCAGAGAAATCAACCTAATCTACTGCCTTTTGCAATATATAAATGCTTAGATTTTGGGGAAAGTAGTTTTTTTAAAAACAAACAAACTAACAAACAAACAAACCCTACAGTTTGTTGATATTTTCAAAGTATTTTGCTATGAAAGAAATTTTGGTTCTGTAAAAACAGTATTTAGCATCAAGACCCTACTAAGGTGGCAGGTCCGGTGCTACCAGCTCTTGAAGGAAAAAGTCTTAGGAAACACAGATATAGCTCACATGAAGGAATAAGCATCTATTTAACAGCAGATTACTGAAAAATTACATTTCTGTATGTTAGGCTATCCTTCCTCCTCCTTCTTCTGTGTATCAGAATTAGCGTTGATTGACCATTTATTGTTTTACTGTAGTTCCTAGGGGCAAAATACCCAGAGCCTGCTGTGCTATTATACAAGCAAAGAAAACCTTTTATTCTCATTTTTTACTTCAACCTCCAATTCCTCTGTCAAAAAAAAAATGAGGGAAAGCGAAAAGAGAAAGGAATGGGTTATAGGGATGAGGAGGAAAGGAAAAAACCAGAACTTATTAAAATAGTGTTTAGTAAAATATTGAGAGGGTGCACTGTTAAAGACAGTCATTTAATGCAGCAGAAGAAAGGAAGCTTGCAGCTAAGAAGAAGGGGGTGAAGAAAGAATCAAGATGATTCTAACAGAAGCATTTTGAAGGGAAACCATTTGTACGGTGTTAAGAGCAGAAAAAGTAAACTTCAGTGTATGAGGTATGAAAGTGAGAGAGGACCCGAAGATCCTTAGATTCTGGAAGAAGCTGAAAGTTTGTGTAACTAGACATGGTAAATGCAGATATAATCTGGATGTACAGGTCATGAAGGAAAGAAAAGACGAAGTCAAAGATGCCCGTACTCCATGTGTCTGGTCATGTAACCCAAGGTGACAGAGACAAGGGGAAAGAGAGATTAGGCATTTAACTTTAGTCCTGCCTGTCTTAAACTGAATTGATAATTCCATCCGTAACTTTTCAAAGTTACATACAAGCACTTCAGCAGAAATAAATAGCACTGACTCAAAAAATCCAGTGTACATAACAACATATATTAGGTAGCTCAGAATCCCACAAAGGTGGCAATTTTGGCTCTTCATTGACCCTTCCAACCAGAAATGATGTGAGTAATGCCAGTGTTTTAACCATCACAGCACTGGTTTATCTAGAAATATGAAAATAACTTAGTTTTATTTTGTCTGGAGTACAAAATACTATTCTATGCAAAAGCAATGGGCACCATGTGGCAGACATTATAGAAAACAATGGTGTAGCACATTTCCCAAAATAAAACCACATGTAATAACCATGTGAGTTAAATCAGAATTACAGTTTTACATAAAGGGAATTATTCTCCCCCTTTTCCCCCCATTGTTTCATATATTAGAACTTTGCAAAACATTGCAATGAATTTTTACACAGTAGGTTTGGCATTACAAATACTCTAATCTATATTAAACATTGCAAAAGAAATCTCAGAAAAGATGTCAGGATGAGTTAATAAAAATATTGCTTTATCAAGGAAATTGCATAGAATCAAAGGACTAGAAATGGGATACAGAAGCGAAGAGGCAAAATGTCCTGAAAGATTGAAGTGGGCATACCCAAATTAAAAAATAATAAAAAAAAAAATTTCCCTGAAAAGATCTCCTACAGATTCATCCATAATTCCATATAATCAGTTACAAAATAAAGTTATTTCAATTATTTTTGATCTTCCGTCTAGGTTTCCATCTAGGTACTGTGTCAAGCCCAAACAGCCTTTGCTGTTCCACTAATAGTTCAATATATCCATCTCCCAGTGGAAATGAGGGTCTTTCCACAAAAGAGAAATATTGCAAAGATGGATGGTCTCCTCTTAACTAAACAGGTGCCACACATTGTTCCAGGAAACTATGAATGGTTTTATTTCTTCACACACTGAAAGACAATATGTGTTTTATAGGTGACTTCTTTTAGATTAAAAGGGGAGAAACCAAACAACTAAAGCCGAAAATCTGTCATCCATTAAACACCTTCTCTGTGTAATTGCCTCCATCTTCAGTAACTTTGCAGCAAGACCACTTTCCAACCCGAGACAGGAAGATTTACTTAGTTTAAAAGGGTGTAGGTTTATTTCCAAAGTCAAGAAAAGCTGACAGGTACCAAACATCTCTAAGTAGTTACATGCTCCACACAAGCGCATATATCCAATGGAAGCAGAAAATTAAGTCAGTCATTTCCAGTCCTGCTGCTCACATGGAAGATAGCCGTGTTGGAAAAGTTTAAGTAGTAAGCACAGATATAAAAGAACAATAGGAGTAATAGGGTGGATTTCAGCCCAGAGCAGTTTAGCACAGTTACCAAAACCTCGTCCAAAGAACACAAGGGTTCATGTGGTGGGATCGCTGCCCACAGACCACAAGTATTTTGGTTAAAACTTTAGTTGTGGTCATGCACAGAGCGATCTGGCAGAGTTCAAGGGCACATTTATAAACTGAAAGTTAAGCATTTATTCATCTGCCTTCCCGGAGCAGACCAGTGTTTGGTGCCTCATGTGCTTGAGCCCAGGATGAAATCAGGCATTGAACAGAAGCCTTCGCTGAGTGTGCCCTTGCTCAGTGACAGCTACCTCCTGTATAAGGAATGAAATACAGGATGTTCCTCAAAGCAGATGCCAGAACGCTGCCACTATATAGCCAAAATACCATGGCAAAGTCCTTACTGAACACTGAACATTTTCTAAAACACCAGAGTTCTGTCAAATGGTTCCCTGCTCAGTTTACACAAGTTTTTCAGTCACTAGTCTAAAAATGTTTAACTTAGAATCCACTTGCTCGATTTCACAAGTCCTGCTTAGAAGAACTCTACACACGAGACAGTTAAGGCTGTAAAGGCAATCGAGACCATTTTGAAAAATGAGCACTATGAAAAACAGCTTATAGTACAGGCAGCAATTATTTTGCAATATTCAAATTTTCATCCCTGAACTCATCAGCTCCCTTATAAAGCCTTATGTTGGAGTCCCAATCTCATACCTGCAACAGTTCGTTTTAGGTTGATGATTCCTGTCTCATTATAAAATTTTCTCCATTCAAGAAAGATCATCAGCAGTCTGTTACAAAAGTGTTTCAAGTGATTCAGTACAGATTTTTCAAAGCTAGGCAGCTGAAATATCAGGTAACAATTTGAAAACTACGTGTTACTTCCACAGTGTGTCTTTGGCGTTTTTAGCTTCACTGAAAGGAGCCAAGAGCCATGTTGTAGAAAAGTCTGACTCTTCAGCTAGTAAGGTAGCCCTCACTGAATTTCTATGTTTATGGAGAGCAGAAAGATACAAGGAAACATACCAGAGAGACAGTAGGTCACTGTCAGTATTGGATTGATGTCGGATACATATGTACGATTCAGCTGTTAGGGATTTCTTTCTCTCCTGTTACACTCTCCTTATGTTCTATAACTTGATCTATGGAAAGGCAGAGAAAATGTCTGTCTGTAGCTTTGCTGTTAACTTCTGTCACTTTGGGCTGATTTCTTTCTACTCCTGTTTCTGTATTAAAGCCTTCTCGATTTTGGTCTTGACCATCTACATCTAAACAGGAGCTGCTACTCATAATGGATTTAAGGTTTCTCATCACAGTAGAACTAGCTTTCTGTTATTGCCCTCACAACTGGAAAAAAAAGAAAATCCTTTAAATAATTCATTAGAGTGGTTTAAGAACCCATTACACAGTGTCATGTACTTTCTATGACAATGGTAACAGAAAAGTTCAACAGCTGCAAGTTTAGTCACCTACTATTCAAGTGTATTCTTGATAGCCATGGGTAAGCCAGAAAGGGTCTGGCCACTGGAAGCTTTCTTTCAGTAGCAGAAAATTAGTTAATACAGCTTAATTCTTCACAGCTTTTAGAACTAGAGAACTGAACCAGGACCCTAAAGCAGAGAAAGAGCCCTGTGGTTAATACCTGATTTCTTATTTCTTATGTGAAAGAGAGTGAAGAATCATTTTTGGTTAAGCAAGGGGATAGCAGAGCAACCTTCTCTGGCTATAATGTATGGATGTTTCATTGACATACGATTCGAGCAGGGCAGGTTCCCGGATTAATTTTTTGAAAGAAAAATGTGTTGGTACTGTTTGCTAAGAAGCTTCTGAAGACCCTCACACTAAAAATGGTTTGGATTGAAGGTAGCCTATCTAGCAAAGAGGCCCCATTTGCTTTGTTTTTCTGCTTGCAATTGCTTGTATACGTAAGTTCTCTTTGTGAGTTTGATGACGCTGGTTGCTGCTCTTTAGATGTCAGGGGAACTTCATGGCTGTGACCCAATGCGCATGTACAGCTGAAAGATACTTTGGGAGTGTCATGGTTTAAGCCTACCCAGCCAGCAACAAAGCACCACACAGCCACTTGCTCACCCCTTCCCCACTCCAGTGGAATGGGGAGGAGGAAATACCCCAAAAAGATTGAGGGTCAAGACAAAGGACAGGAAGGGCACAGTCAACAATTATGGTCACAGGCAAAAGACAGACTCCACTTGGGGAAACAAAACCCATTTAAACAACAAAACCACCACCAATTCAGCAATCGAATTAGAGTAGGACAACAATAAATGCAATTGGATCCAAAATACACCTTCCTCCCCTCCAGTGGCTCAGGGGGGCAGGAAATGGGGGTTGCAGTCTGGCCCAGTCTGTCCTATGTTGTTTCTACCGCTCCTTCCTCCTTAGGGGAGAAACTCCTCACAGTCCTCCCTTGCTGCAGCGTACCATCACTCCCATGGGAGACAGTCCTCCATGAACTTCTCTTACTGCAGTCCCTTCCACACGCTGTGGTCCTCCCAGGGATGGACAGCTCCATCGCGGGCTTCTCTCAGAGCCACAGCTTTATTTGGGAGCAGTCTCCTGCTTCAGCGTGGGGTCCCCCATGGGCTGCAGATGGGATTCTGCTCCACCATTGCTCTCTAAGGGCTGCCATCTCACCACAGGCCAAAGGGGAATGTCTGCTCTGGCATGCCTCCCCCCTCTAATTTCTTGCTGACACCAGTGTTCACGTTTGTCTCTCTCACATTCTGCTTCTCTCAAAAAAAAAAAAAAAAAAAAAAAAAAAAGAGGTCCCAAAACAACAAGTTTTCCCCTCTTAAATATGTTACCACAGAGGTGCTAATTGGCTCAGCCTTGGCTTCAGGTGGGTTTGACTTGGAGCTGGGGATGCTTCTCAAAGCTTCCTACAGGAGTCACACCAGTAGCCCTCTCCCACACTACCAAAACCCCGACAGATACAAAACGGGATATACACACTGTCGCCGGTTGGCTGAGGCAAGCCAATCACGGGGACGTGCCCTTTCCTATCCCTGAACCCCTCTCCTCCAGGAGAGAAAAGGGTTCAAAAGCAGAGATACGAAAAGGAAAAAAAAGATTTTGTGAGACCTCTGAACGTTTGGAAAACTGAAACAAACTTTATTAAGACTAGAACAAAATATATAATATGCAGGGAAAAACCAATGCAAAATCTGAGGGTTTGTACAGGATGGAAAAGCGAGGGTTAAACGCGAGAAAAGAGAGAAAGGGGGACGGTACCACGTGGAGTCCAAAATGGCACCGGCCACGTGTGCGCTTTTGTGGAGTGAACAAAGGGAAACCGCGGCTGTCACGAACGCGGGGCTCCAACGTGCAAAGCGCTGTTCCTACCAGTTTCTCGTCATGCAGTTTGTAGAAGCAAAGCAGCAAGAAGCGGCAGCGCTGGCGGCAGAGAGGGTACGGCGTTACAGCAGCAGGCAAAGAGCAGCCTCGGGGCGCGGGTCTCCGGGCGGCGGGAGCAGTCTGTCCCAGGCGGTGCGGCGGGGGCTTCCCTGGCGCACAGCTTTGCTTCACTCCGGCAGCGCGGGGGAGCCATAGCCGCAAGTCTGGAGAAAGCCTCTTCCCGGAGCGAAGCTGAGGTCCGCAGCGCCTCTCACAGCGCAGAGCCGGTAGTGTCCGGAGAGCGAAAAAAAGACCCGAAAAGCCCCAAAAAGCCCCCGAGCCCGCGGCTCTTAAAGGCACAGTACGCTCGCGAGAAACTTTCTCAGCCAATGAGATGTGCAATCGTAGCATGGAAGGGAATAGTTCAATTGGTCAGTTCAAAACAAAAGCTTTCAAGCAGTTTTTTTTCTTCAAACTGCCACACACACACAGGGAGTCAAAGGAAAAATTCTGCAGGGGCTGACAGCCAAGCCTCTGTAGAAAAAGATCTGGCAAAACCATTGTACCATATATGCTGTACTATTAAAAAAGATTTCTTTTTTTAAAACTCAGATGATGAAGACATGAAATTAGGTGCCTTTTCTTTACAGTGAAATTTCAAAGAAGGTACTTTGTCTCTTTTAATCTAAGTATACCAGGATACCATGATTCTGCAAAGTCTATATAACTCAGAGGTATCTGCTGCCTTCCTTGTTAAGTAGATAACAAAAACATGTTTTTAAATAATAATTATTTGCTGGCAAGTAACTGAATACTGGCAGTGTAGTATGCTATTGTTAAGAAGTTTTGTTGAATGTTTTTAGGTATATACAATATTTACTTAAAGGAGGTTTAAACAAAAATTTTTGTGGGAAAAACGCCAATGAAAATTTCCTGGACAGTCCAAAAATATCACATTATCCAACCTTTAAACATTGCCTGGAAACACTTCTGAGGTGGCATTAACAGCCACAGGTAAGTCTCAGACCATTGTTGTTACAGAGTTAGTATTGTCCTTTACAAAAATGATATTCAGATCTAGGAACAATTTTCTGTCCTAATATGAACCTCCTTCATTGATCCAAATACTGTGGTCAAAAATCTAAATCAATGCAGAGTGCAGAGGACAGTCAAAGAGAAATGCAAAGATAGAAGGTTCTTTATCTCTTTAAAAAGATCAGTGCAGCAGTCTCGCAGCTAATGAGCCAGAAGCAATTCAGCTGTGATGCTGGCGGCAGGCCGTACAGCATGGCTGTCAGAGGGGATCTACTGTTTTGGTAGACAGTCCAAGTCCTTAGCTACAGCAGAAATGAGATAGCAAAAAGTGCTGTGGGTATTGGGAGATCTCTCTGGAGACCAGCTTCATACTCACACCATTCTAGCACCACCAAGAAACTTCTGTCATCATTTGTGAATGGAAAAATTACTGAAGACCCCTGTTTCTCAACTCTCCAAGGTGTTTCATAGATGCTTTGTAAGTCTTTCCATGTGTGGCTTGTAGGGGTCAAGAAAGTTGACTACCTCTGGGGTAGAATATCTTTTATACAGGAGAAAGTTGGAATTGTCCCTAAGAACTGAGATACCAGAAGCAGTAAGGAATTGTCATGGCACCAGAAAAGCTTGTTGAAAAATATTTTAAAAGTAAAAACCAGTATATAAATAATTACTAAGGTGCAGAGGAACAGATACCTGAGACAGACCTATGAACAGATGAATTCCCTCAATCGGGATGTGGGCAGGGGGTGGTGTTGTGGTGGTGTAGGTTTAGTTTATTCTATTATTAGAAACTTAATAATTTATATTTTTCCAATAAAATATTTAGCAAAGAAAGGTTATAAGCAGCTTTAAAATTTTTTTTTAAAGTGTGTTTTTACACTAGAGAAGAATGATTTTGTAATAAATACATGACTTTTTCTTCAAGTGGGCCATAGTCATTCTATATTAAGACATGCCGCTTGGACTTAAAAAGCACATTTAAATACTTCAATTCAATTCAATTCTGCTAGAAAAAGAATTCCCAAGATAAATGCTTTTCTTCTGATAAAGGTTACACACTTTTTGAGCTAGTAACTAAATCTAGACCTGGTACGTTCTTAAATGTTTAATTATACTTTTGTTCAGAATATGTCAACAGAATTTTGGGCTGAGAACCTATATTATTTGGGGTTTCATATGTGTCTTGGTAGTCTATGCAAAAAACAATTCTGGTCTTGTAAACCTAGGTGACTCTAAGTGATCCACTCAGCATTCAAGTTTCTGCCCCACAAAAACCATAAGTTTATAATCAGTGAACAGAAGAGTAGATTATAGGATGCAATGAACTACCTTTGAGAATTTTTTCAGAATGGCTCTTATGTCATATCACAGAGGGAACTGTGTGAACCTGACCTCAAGCTGTTTTAATTTTTCTGTGAAAGTGCTGGTAACCCACAAAGCACTGTTAATCCGCTGCAGGTTTTGCATCAGATGGTTATGTAAAGGGTACTAGTTTTACCCTAGTTTTACTAATCCACATAGCAGCATGCATTTTAACAATAGAGCTTGTCACTAACTAAAAGGATCCCATGAAGATTTCTGAGCATACAGGTGCTTTTAGAAAACAAATGTGGCAGCTGAGTGCTAATACAAGGGGTAGCAATAGTGATTTCAATACAAATGTGGACTTTGTGCTACAGGAAAGATGTATTTTCCATTGCCAAATGGAGAACCAAAAGTGATTGTACTTGCACAATCTTTGCAACACCTCAGGAGAAATAAAGATGAGAACGTATCCATGCGAGTGAGACAGGGTTTGCTTACAAAGCAGTCAATAAAAAAAATATTGTAAATCAGAATTAAAGCACAGTCGCACCTGGATGCACCTGTGTTAGAAGATATATTGGGTTTGTGTGGCAAAATTTTAGGTAGCAGGGAAGCTACAGATATGCCTTCTGTGAGAAGCTGCTAGAAGTTTCCCCTATGTCCAACAGAGACAATGCCACCTGGCTTCAAATTGTACCAAGTGGCTCAAAAACGGGCCAACTGGCTCCAAAATGTACCCACTGCTGGCCAAGGTCAAGCCAGTCAGTGACAGTGGTAGCACCTCTGTAATAACTCGTTTAAGAAGGGGAAAATGTTGCTGCACAACAGCAATGGCAGATGGAGGGAGGAGTGAGAGAAACATCTCTGCAGACACCAAGGTCAGTGAAGAAGGCGGAGGAGGAGGAAGTGCTCCATGCGCCAGAGCAAGGATTCCCCTGCAACCCGTGGTGAAGACCCTGGTGAGGCAAACTGTACCTAGGCAGCCCATGGAGGTTAAGAGTGGAGCAGATATCCACCTGCAGCCTGTGGAGGACCCCACGCTGGAGCAGGAAGATACTCAAAGGAGGCTGTGACTCCACGGGAAGCCCACATCAGAGCAGGCTCCTGGAAGGACCGGTGGAACTGTGGAGAGAGAGGAGCCTACTCTGGAGCAGGTTTGCTGGCAGGACTTGTGACCCTCTGTGGTACCTACACTGGAGCAGTCTGTTTCTGAAGGACTACATCCCTTGGAAGGGACACATGCTGGAGCAGTTCATGAAGAACTGTAGCCAGCGGGAAGGACTCAGATTGGAAAATTTTCTGGAGGACTGTCTCCTGTGGAAGGCAGTTCTAAAAGGACAGCTGCCCTAAATTGCAACTCATACCCACTGATGTCTCCTGGTGACAAAATGTAGCATTCGCTGCCAAGCTAAAAAAATTAAAACTGCTGACAAACAAACCTTGACTTATCAGAGATACTGTGCCCACACCTGTGGATGATGTTATATCCATGCTAGAGCTATTCCTATTTCCAAGCAACTCAACAATCTCTTTCTCCCTGACAAACATTTAACCTGTGTTTTTTCATAATAGGTTCTAAAATAGGCGATGAGATGACACAATGTTTTCCGCAGGTTGAGGCATTATGTGCTAAGACACAATTGACCTTGAAGGAATGAGAAAAATCGGAAAACAGCAACTGTTCTTAACTGTTCTGGAATGAACTCAGATACCAGAACGGAGGCTTTCAACCAGCTATCTTGTCACCATAAGTAGATGACTGTATTCCTTCCCTTCTATAGTCTGAAATAAAAGTATATCTTTTACATTGTAACTAAAGCTAGACTGGACTTCAGGGCAAACATAAGATTTATTTTTGATGTTGGCAGTTTTTGAGGTGAGAAATGGACTTCTGTCTTACTATTGAGAGTTTATTTTAGATTGTACACATAATGAAGATATGAGGTAGAGTGACTTGTTTGGTTTTCACCATTGCTGTTATCTATTTTTAACTGTTACGATGACACTTGCAAGACAGAGATGCTGGTCTCTGTAAGGATTAACAACTGGAAGATGGAGTCTGGTTGTACGCATGCATTATAATAGTTCTTTTAATAGAATATTATTTGGGGGGGAATATAATTTCAGGTTATGTTGCAGGCAATATGTGTTATCTACCATTAAATGGTATACAAAGATACTGGGTTTAATCTTCAGCCACGCCCTGCCTCTTCTCTCCCCTTATGGGTACAGTGCAGACGGCTGTTTGTTTCACACCTCTGGCCGTTCGCTCAAGGCATACAGGGGAAGAAACTAATATTGTCACTCCAAGGCTGTCTCTGTCTGTGGGGTGTTTCTCACCAGTGTTGTGCTTAGGACATCCTCTCTTCTTCCCTGATGGTGTAATATATGTTGAAAAGAAATCATTAAAATATGTGTTTGCTGAGTAATGGTGGACTCTTTTTACCCCCTTCCTCTTACTTTACTCAATTTCCCTTCATATTTTAGTGCCTGGGGAGGGGAGTGTAATCTTGTTATGAACATAATGGCCATATCAAAGGGTTGTTTTCCTCTTCAAATTATTTTATTTTTCTTGTATTTCGTATAGTCAAATATGTGATTAGTTTAATTCATTTGGGAAACTCCTTTCTTCTCGGTCCTCTAGAAGACTACCTGGATTTCAGTATATTGCGAACTTAGGTTCTCAGGTATTTGTATAAATGTCCTATTGTACATTTATATTTATGTGCATATGCAATTTATAGAAATCTCCTGGGAAGCCTTTGCAGAAATTAGGCATTAGGTCTAGGTATTGACATAATCATTATAAAACGGCACTCCTACTGAATTTCATTACTATGGACATACCTTGGATGCTATACTGTGCTCCTCCAAAGAAAATAAAATACAATCTGCCTCAGAGAATCTATTCCATATAATTTCAGCCATCTATAATGAAGTTTAAACCAGATTTTATTGTATCAGGAAGGAATTAAGTTATCTTATGTGGAGTTACCAAGTCAGACAAACTTTCTGATCTGAAAATATTGATTAGACTGTATTTCATTTCTGTGGATTGTCATATCCCTGTGAAAATACATCTTATGCTCACAGAAGTTAGACAAAAAAGCTGAAAACTTCTATGATCCCAATTAATCATTCTCAACATGCCTCACATATCTATGTATTGAACAGGCAAATATACTTTGTAAAACAGGGAATGATCTACAAAGAATAGCTAAGAGCAAGCTTCTTCACAAGCCTGTTTCTATACCCTGTTGTTCTGTTCGGATGTCACTATTCAAAACTATAGTACAAACCAAGAATTATGCTGAGATTCTATACTTGGTTTTTGTGCTTGTTTTTATTATGTGACAAAGAAAGAAACATCCTGTTTCTTATCCATATCCCTGGAGACAGAGCAAAGAACCTACAGCACAAAAATGAAGTGTACAGGCACTTGTCAGACTGAGAAAACTGCTTTAAAGCAGATAAATTCCTGGATTTGGGTTTTGATTTCAGTATAAACAATCTTCACTTACAAAATTAAGGGAACACTAAGTATTTTGAGTTTAGAAAACAGTATTTTGAATGCCTAATTTCCTTCAAAATCAGAGACCTGCCAGAGAAAATAATGTGAATCTTTTTGCAAAGAACACTACGTAATAAGAGCGATTATACATGTGATAAGAATTTTTGTCACATACTTAAAAAATGACCTACCTTTTTCATTTCAGAATAGAAAAATAAGGGAGTTTCCATTTGCATAGATTCTAGACATTTTCTTTACGTTCATGTCACTGTTTATTAACATAGAGCTACTCTTTGATTCTATGACTCCTTTCACTCCATTGACAGTCCAGCATCATCTGTTCACGTATTGCATCCTGTTACATTCTGAAAGGAATAAGAGTGTTTAAAAGCATTACATAATATTTTCCTGAATATTTTACTTTTTTGGGTGTCATAAAATAACTTTATTGTGGTTTTGTGTATGTTCTTTCTTATGAGTTCTCTGTTTGAAGGCATAGTAAAGAAAAGTGGTTTTATTTTCACACCAGGAGCTGTGGAGTTATAACTTCAGCTGGCTATAACATACCTTTTGATGGGCTAGGGACAGGATGGGATGTGAACATATGAATTGATATTTGTAGTTGAAAACCAGTAAAGTTCAACAACGTACAAGGTGTGGTGATGCTTTCTAATAAATGGCCTGAAGGAAGAATGGATGTGCACAGAAACGTCTCTTTAGAGCCAAAAGGGAATAATTTTGGACCAAATGGAGTCTTTATTTAGGCAGAAGTTCCATACACTCCAAAGGAATTAATTTGGACATGAGGCCTGATTTTGAAGCAGTTATTTCCAGTTGTACCTATTTTATTACAAACTCAGTTTGGAGAATTCAAAAGTCTAATTATCAGATTTCCAGAAGAAACCTGAGAGACATTTGCATGATACAAAACGGAGGTGCAACTTGTGGGCTGGACTTTCAATCATAAGTTAGGTAGATGGACTCTTCATAAGCATGTTAAGTAAAAGATTCTCCTGGAAACAAGTAGTGTATGTCCTACCCCTATGCTGAAAATCTGTGGTGATCTCAAGTTGATGTTAAGATCATGCTGAATTTAATGTGAAATAGTCAGAGCATTGTGCAAAATAAAAAGAAAGAAATTATATATTCAGGATTTTATTTTGGCATGAGCACATATATTGTCATAACTCTCTGTCAAGGGTTAGAGCTGGGCCAGCTCCACTTGAATGACAGATGCTCTCTGTTACTCCCTCCCCCCTTTCCAAAGCGGGGAAAGAGAAAAGGAATAAGGGCGAGAGACTTATGGATTGGAAAAGAAAACTAAAACTGCTTTAATGAGAATAATAACAATAAAATGAAATATATACAAATGCAGACAATACCAGTCCCAACCCCTGATGGCAACTACATCACTGTCACCACTGATGCTGTGGGCAGACACTGGGGAAGGCCCAGGCTGGGCTCAGCATCAGATGGGAATCAGATGCAGGAGCTGGATTCTGGAACTGGATTCAGGGATGCATGGCCTGGGATTGAAGGCAGAACGGACAGAGTCCTCCTCAGACACTGACCGTTGAAGAAGAGAGTGAGAGGGGGCCAGACCCTCAGCTTTATACCCAATATGACATCTATGGGATGGAACACCTTGTTGGTTAGTGTAAGGTCACCTGTCCTGTCCGCTCCTCCCCACAGGAGCAGCCTCTACCTTACTGCACCCCCAACGTGGTATACAGGATTGAGCAGTGACCTTGGTCTTTGCAGCAGAAAGTATCAGCAAGAGCCTTTCTGCACACCAGTCCCTGGTAGTAACAGTAAACATCAAGTGTTATCACTGCTAGAAGAAGACACTGTCTGCAAAAACACACCGTTAACTTCAGAAAGAGCAGTTAGTTAGGAGAGACCGAGCTGAAAAGTAAAATCTCTGAACAGAATGAGTTCTGTTCTAACTCAAACCAGGACACTCTCATGTTGAACATCTAATCTGTGGAAAACCCTTTCAAATGTTAGTCTAGTTTCTTTTAGGCCAACTGTTGGCATAGCTACAAAAAGCAGTGGTGGTAGTCACTCAAGAACACACTTTTTCATCAAGCAGGCACCATACTATTGTGATAATGTTGTCTTTTGAAATGCCTCCTCACAGAAAGGGTTAGATTCATGACACTGCGAGGAATCCTGGAGCTGGTCCAAATGCGCTTCACTTTGTGACACTCCACTCCTTACTCCTTTTCAAGCTGTGGCACTACCCTATCATGTATGTCCTTACTTCAAAGCTAGTTGTTTTAGAAGCCAGCAGAGCAGGCACCGTGCTAGTTAGTAACCCAATACTTTCAATCTATAGAAGAGATAGAGATAGCAGGAGGGCATAGACAAATTCAAGTCCATTTTCTAATAACAAGAATAATGTGACAACCAAGAAACTCTTGTTCATACTGTGAGACCAGTCTTACTCCTGATCCTCTGAAAAGTGACCACATTTTTTTTTTTTTCTGAAGAGACATAAGTTCGTTACACAAATCTGCATTTTTCGTGCAGTCATGAGAAGATAATGTGGAGCACCTTCTTTGTGAGGCTTCTCATACTGTTGTAGAGGACAAAATTAGGTCTCTTCCTCTCCCCTTCTCCACTGAGGTTTTCTGTAATTTCCCAACTCAGGAAAACTTTAGAAGGAAGGCTTCATCTCTGCTTGGAAAAGTCAGAGGTGGGCAGGTTACGTGTCCTCTGCACTATCAGATGTACACATAAAATGATTCTGTACATTAATCATGGTCAAGTATTGACCTTGGCCAGCAGCCAAGCGCCCACATAGCCAATTGCTCGTTCCCCCTACCCAGGGGGAAGAGGGGAGAAAACAAGAAAAAAATTAAAAAACCTAATGGGTTAAGATAAAGACAATTGAATGGGTGAAGAGGAAAGGGAAGTGAAATAAAGGAAATCACTCACCATCTCCCACAGGCGTGCAGCCATTCACTGCCCACCTCGGAATTCAATGCACCCCACCCACCTTCTTCATCTACCTGTCTTGTTGCTAATCATGACATTATTTGACACGGAATACTTCTTTGGCCAGTTTGGGTCAACTGTCCCATCTGTGTCCACTACAAGTGTGGACACAGCCTTCTTACTGGGGGGACAGAATGGGAGAAAGAGAAAGCCTGATGCAATGCGAGCATGGTTCAGCGATAGCCAAAACATTTTTGTGTTATTAACAGTGGTTTAGCCACAAATGCAAAACATGGTACCATAAGGGATACTATGAAGAAAGTTACCACCATCCAGCCATAGTCAGGATGAGGATGCAGTTTCACATTAAGTTCACATCATCCGATCTATCTGACTGCACCAGAGGACCATATCTTATACTGCCCTCTTTCGCTTTCCCAGGCCTAATGAGATTTATTCCAAATCTCTTCTTTATATCAGATCCTCTGGCTATTTGAACCTGATCAGAGTGTGAGTGTGTGAGTAAATATTTAATTGGTTTTTTTTAGAAGAGTTAGGTGAACTGCATGTGAGACACAAGAAAAAGATCGCCCCCTTCATTAACAATTGACAGCTGTATTGGATATAGCGCAATGTGAAACCACACTTATGTTGCCCTTTTTGAGTTGACTACCAGAGTATATGGCTGAAAAGAAGTGGGGCCTGGTTAGGAAGGCTGTGGGGAGTAAGGGAATAAGCTGAGAAAAAAAAATCTTAAATAGTGAGAACTAGAAGGCAGTTTAAAACTAAAAGAAAAAACTGAGTGATCAAAACTATTTTATTCTTAGGAAATTGCTGACAAGGCAGTGATTTGCAGGTGCTAAAGAACCTGTCTTCATTGGTGTGCAGAACTGTGCTTCAGTTGAAAAGGTACAAACCTGTTTTCCTTATCATTCTATTTATTAGAAGAATGATTTGGCTTATTCAAGTGTTTTGTTACGAGTTCAGAAAATTATTATCCCTGCTGCTTTTAATCATGTATTAAAATTGTTCTCAGGGTAACTAATGTTCAGAAAAAATATAGAGATTGGAGGTTTTTTTTCCTTCCACGGGGGAAAAAAAAGAAACTTAAATAGATTATAGAGCAGGAAGTAGAAGGAGTAGGAAGAACAAGAAGATTGCCTACTAGAAATAATTAACAGCTGCATGCTGCTCTACAGAAAAAACAGAGTGGGCGAGATGGTTAATCTGGGAGGGCTGCTGTGAGAACAGAGAACAGCACGATGAGGTGACTGCTGGCTTTCACTGTAATCACAAGCTTCTAACGGAATGATTTAACTTAAATAGTAGCGGTGAGATCTCTTGTTCTGTTTATATTTGCCGTCTCTCACTGATGGACTCCATTCATACCTCTGGTTCACCAAACCAGGGGTAATTTCTCCATAGAAACAGTACCTCTTGCACTATCCTGTCCTTTAAGAAGTGTCAAAGAAAATGAGAATGTACTTATACAAAATTTAGTGTTCAGCTTTGTCTAAACACAGAGCAATACCTGTGCTGCATTACACTCTTTGTAATTTGATAGGTTCCAGTAAGTGGTATGAAAACTCATTTGAGACCTCACCTGGAGTACTGTGTCCAGCTCTGGACTCATCAGCACAAGACAGACATGGATCTGTTGGAGCGAGTCCAGAGGAGGTTCACGAAAATGATCAGAGGAATAGAACTCCTCTGCTATGAAGAAAAGCTGAGGGAGTTGGGTTTGTTGAGCCTGGAGAAGAGAAGGCTCCAGAGACACCTTACTGCAGCCTTTCAGTACTTAAAAAGGGCCTATTGGAAAGATGTGGACAGTCTTTTTAGCAAGGACTGTTGCGACAGGACAAGGGGAAATGGTTTTAAAGTGAAAGAGGGTAGATTCAGGCTAGATATAAGGAAGAAATATTTTACAATGAGGCTGGTGAAGCACTGGCCCAGGTTGCCCAGAGAGGTGGTAGATGCCCCATCCCTAGAAACATTCAAGGTCAGGTTGGATGGGGCTGTGAGCAATGTGATCTAGTTGAAGCTGTCCCTGTTCACTGCAGGGAGGTTGGACTAAATGACCGTTGAAGATCCCTTCCAACCCAAAACATTCTATGGTACTATCAAACTTGACTCTCCTTCCACTGCAAACACTGAAGTATATAGGGATCAAGTCTGTTGCAAATAGTGATGTCACACTGGTTCTGCTTTGGGTGGAGAAGCAGATTTCAGAATTAATGATTTCATTAAGGACGTATACTGTAAGGAGCTCCTGATTTTTTAAAAAATACTTGGAGCAATGTTACTTCTATTCTGGAATTATTAATATTTCAGGTCCTGTACATTGAGGCCCCCGCTGGTTGATTCCACTTCACAGGAAACTTTAGAACAAGCTGTTTCCATTCACCATATTGGCTTGAATACATGACAGAGGGTCTCAGGATTTCTTTTCACCTTTTTTTCAGAAAAGAATGAAATCCAATTCACCTTTTCTGACAGATTCTGGCCCATTTAACTGCCTTAATAATATGATCTAGTGACTTAAATGGGCTGATGAAACTGCTGTCATTTAGGTTAGCACTGTGGTCAGTCCTTTTTTTTTTTTTTTTTGCTGTAGAAAGGATTGCTGTTGGGCTGAGGACTGACTACATCTCGTATGCCCAGCTGACAGTGCCTTCAGACTTCACCATTTTGTAGTTAATGTTCCAGCAGGGACCAGGATCTACCTCAGCTTTCAGTGTGTCATAGTGAGGCTTTGAAACAGATGTGGTTCCCACGTGCAAACTCTCCACCACTTTGTTTTCTGACTTTACAAATTGGGAATACCTTTGTATTCATGCCAGTTTTTGTTTCACCACAAAACATGCCATTTGGCAGAAGCAATTATTAATTCTGTTATGAAACCTGAAATTCATTGTCAGCTACAGCTACTTGCATAAAACCAAACCAGTTAAATATTTTTTATGTTAGACACTGAAGCTAATTCTTGACAGAACTGGAAGTTTGATGTTTGGGGTTTGTAGCCTTTATGGTTTGGGGAATATTTTTTTTTTTTTTTTTTTTTTGGCAGGGGGAGGTTCTTTTTTAACCTTTTTATTTTTCTATCCACCTATTTTCATCTCTAGGACATGCTTTGTCACTTTGTTCATTTTCTATTACTAATTGAATTTTCCCTCTACAGTGCCTTTGATCTTTCCGTTATGCACAGAGAAGGCTTTGTAGGATTGACTGACTGAATATGTGAAGGCAAGAACTAATACAGGTCTGTTTTGAGGTAGTGCTTTTCTTGCTCCTGTGTATTGGTTTGTTTCCTTTTTAAAACCATTAATAAATAATAAATCTAATAATAGTCTTTTCAATACCAGCAGGACATTTAGTAAAATCTAACATTCTTCATCACAGAGGGGCACGTGGTCACTTTTGAACTGAGCACTGACCACACTCGTCATCAGATTAAACCCATTATGTGTTGAGTTTTCACCAGCATTCTGCAATGTATAGCATACAGTTACAAGTTTTATAAATAAAACAGAAGTTCAAGAATAGTTCCAGGGAAAGGTAAGAGCATTCTGGTGATGCAGATACTAATGAGATTTGAGTTTAACATTCAAGAGGGAGATAACAGTAGGATAATACTGACATTATGTCTGCGGGACTAACGTAGCAACATACTTCATAAGATAATATATGTATCTATGTAAAATGTCAGTGACTGAGCTAACTACCGCATAAACATTGTTAAGATTTCTTTACTTCTATTATCGAAGCTACCTTAGCCACATCCACCTATTGATTTTTAATTACATGAATGTTAACATTCGCAGTGTTGACCACTGGATTATCCTGATTTGTGAGTTTATTCATTGCTATAATTAATGTTATCACTGGTAAACAAACCAATAGCTTATTAGAATTTTTTTCCTTTAGAAACAAAGGATATACTGATAATCCTTAGCATCAGATAAAAATTTACTTGATAGAACTAAAGATCTGTATTTACAAAACTTCATAATATTCCTTTTTAAAATATTCTAGAACAAAGGTAAGATGCTATTTAAAAAATGCCTCAATAGTTAACAAAAATAAAACATTTTATAGTACCTTGGTACTCTGCCATTCTGTTTGCCTTTCTCCTTTTATGAATTCATGGTCAACCTCTTCCTGAATGAATACAAAATAATTATGAATACTCAATGTTTTCTTTGGTTATTTCTTCTTTTATGATCTAATTTCACTTACTACATTATTTCATAATCTCTTCAAGACTGCATGATTTAATTTATATACTTCCACACAAAATATATCACCACAAACCATGGGCAATAAAATTTTATCAGATAATGAAACTGTGTTAAATAACAATTCTCTATGAATAATTCAGTTGATTACCTGGAGAGGCCACACTCAAAATGAGAAACATTTTCCTCCAAGAGCTTGAGACTTCATTTTTCTGTTTGGTTGTACGTCTTTTTTAACTGCTAGTAATGGTAAACAATCACTTTAAAGTGCCTCGGCTGCATTTCTAAAACAAATTGAGTGCAGGCAGAATTTAAAAGTCCCAGTGCACATATTAAATGAGCCCATTAATTTAGTATCAGCCCAAACATTAGTCTTGCTAACTCTCTTCTTACTTTGTGGTTCTGGTAATGTAACTGTTTCAGGCTTTCAGAGAATTTCAATATACAAAAGGATGAAATCTATGTCCAAAAGAACACAAAAGATAAAAATTGAAATAATCAATCAGATCTCATTGTAAAAGAATAAAAAAAAGGAACTTCCATTGAGCCCACTGCAGCACCTAAATCTTTGGTCCCAGTAATCCTTGCTTCTTATATGGGGAGGACAAAGACATCCAGGATAGTGATGTGGTGAACCTGATCACCATAAAAGTTCACATCAGCTTACAGTAATTTCATTGCATATGATAGCTGGTGTTGTTTTCAGGTGGCCCCATGGGGTGAGTGGGGGAGTAACCGTCCAGGTCTCTCTGAAGCTCAAAAACTGTCCTTTTTATCCTACTTGATAACCACAGCAGGCAGTAGCCAGCGCTGAGGAATGCAGATCTGAGTGGAGAGTAGACAAATAAGGATTTCTGCACAGGTGGTCTGCCAAGAGTCCTAGAAATTACCTTGTAACTCCAGTGAAGAGAAAATTAGAGCTTATGTTAAAAAATTTGGTTTCATGAGCTTATCAAAGGCAATGGGGAAGTCAGAGTAAAACAGGAATCAAGAATATGGAAGCCATAGGCTTTGAGTCCAACCTACTGTCCCCATTCTCTTGCTCTAAATGTCAGCTTGCATGTCTACGCATGGAAGTAATTTCTATTGGCAATTCTGCTGAGATTTTACCTTTGACAGGAATAGCTGAACAGTTCAGAAACAACAACAGAAGCTTGGCACACAGCTCGGTAATTGTGTCCTGTCTGAGTCACCGAAGGCGTGATAAGAGTGCACTGAAACCACAGGGTGGATTTGCGCCAGGATATATATATACTTCAGAATCGTTTACAACCATTCAGAATCCGCCACTAAGTTTTACAAGGATGGATAGCAGAACAGCCCTTATTATACCAATATTTTCT
Source organism: Bucorvus abyssinicus (assembly GCA_009769605.1). Taxonomy (NCBI): domain Eukaryota; kingdom Metazoa; phylum Chordata; class Aves; order Bucerotiformes; family Bucorvidae; genus Bucorvus; species Bucorvus abyssinicus. The sequence goes on along the minus strand of CM020033.1, from coordinate 7,659,116 downwards.
ACTCGTCATAAAATGCATAAGACAGAATATGCATAGTCTTGCCTTTCAAAAGCATTAAAATGGTACACCCCCGAAGTGGATAAAATTAGTTTTCCCACATATGTTGCTACCTAAACTAAAATGCCTATAGTTAATCACTACTACCCTTCTTCTGGTATTAATTAGAAAAATGATGGGAGGAAAGTGCAGAGAAAGGAATATTAATTTCAAGTAAAAATGATAATTTCAGGTAGAGATGCTGTTAGGGAGAAAAGTGGAAGAGTTCTTGGGTCCATTAAGTATCTGACATGTTAATCACCAAAATTCTAATGGTAATTGCCACATAAAATTAAACTGCTACCAGCAGTCACTTTGAACAATTTCTACATGCACAAAAAAAAAAAAACAAACCCCAAAAAAACCCAAAACAAGACAAAACAAAACAAAACCCCAAACGTGACATGTCAGCAGCTAGTAAGAATATAAGTTACTGTGTCAGTCACTGGAAAGGTTGAAACAGATGAGGAATGTAATTTAGGTGTATTATATCCAAGACAGAATATTGACATAAGTAAAGGCATTGATGTATAATTGTTAAAATAAAAATAAATTTCCATATGCAAATTGCTAAAAGTACTAATACCCTCAAAAATGCTCCAGAGAAGGTCACAGAAAGATCTTTTGTGACATAATGTTGATGTTAACTGCTAAAAAAAGTATTGAGACTTTTTTTTAGCTTCCATTCCTATATTCACTACCTGAATCTTTTTATTCCTTATCTACTTAGCCTGTTCCCACCATATTGTAACTCCCAGTCAATTCCAAAACCTTCTTGTCAATCAAAGTCCTTTCTGCTTGAGATGTCTTTGCCAGAGGACACTCTTGGGCTGTCATAATATTTATTAATAAGCCACTTTTTTCTCTTTCTTTCCTCTAAAAGACATAGAATGTGTCAAGGCCATCCAAGAATGTTCTAGGTTTTACCATGACATGCCCAAGTGAAATGGGAAAGGTTGCCTGAAGTTCTAATCTCCAATGAGATTTTTTTGAGTAGTCTAGCCAAATAAAGGGAAGAAACTTACTTGTAGAGATCTGTAGCTGTAAAACAATGATCAACAGCTTAAATTCAAAATTTAGATAGGACATGAGGAAGAGGTTTTTAACAGTGCACACGACTGAATAACAGAATAAATTACCTAGAGACATGCTGCAATCCAATGACTTCACTGAGCAGGTTAGATTAGGCATGTTTGTGGGAATAGAGAACAGGAAAACTCTGCATAAATGATTGACTGGATGCAACATCCACATTGTTTTCTGCCCAAAAGTTTAAGGCTTTGATTCAGACAAGCTCACTGAATACAAGTTTTTCAGAAAATTTAAAAGGAAGTGAGACAAAGCTCATATTTCCTTCATGGATTTTTCACCTTCCTCTAATGCCTCTTGCATCTCTTACTAGCAGATGAAAACAATGTTTTCTTGGAATGCCATGTATGAAAGAAAAAACAAAATTACATTAAATTAACAGAAATGGAACAGATCATCTTGAGTGCCATCACGAGGCACATACAGGACAACCAGGTGATCAGGCCCAGTCAGCATGGATTTATGAAAGGCAAATCCTGCTTGACTATCCTTATCTTCCATGACAAGGTGACCTGCTTAGTGGATGAGGGAAAGGCTGTGCATGTTGTCTACCTAGACATTAATAAAGCTTTTGACACTGTTTCCCACAGCATTCTCTTGGAGAAACAGGCTGCTCATGGCTTGGATGGACATACGCTTTGCTGGGTGAAAAACCATCTGGCTGGCCAGGCTCAAAGAGTGCTAGTGAATGGAGTTCAATCCAGTTGGCAGCTGGTCACAAGTGTATTTAATATCTTTATGAATGACCTGGATGAGGGGATTAAGTGCACCCTCAAAAAGTTTGCAGACACCACTAAATTAGGAGGCAATATTGATATGCTTGAGGGTAGAAAGGACCTACAGAGGGATCTGGACAGGCTAAATTGATGGGCCAAAGCCAACTTTATGAGGTTCAATAAGGCCAAGTGCCAGGTCCTGCGCTTGGGTCACAAGAACTCCCTGCAATGCTACAGGCTTGGGGAAGAGTGTCTGGAAAGGTCTCCAGTGGGAAAGGACCTGGAGATACTGATCGATAACCATCTGAGTATGAGCCAGCAGTGTTCCCAGGTGGCCAAGAAGGCCAACGACATCCTGGCTTGTATCAGAAATAGTGTGGCCAGCAGGAGTAGGGAAGTGATTGTTTCCCTGTGCTCGGTATGGGTAAGGCCACACCTTGAATCCTGTGTTCAGTTTTGGGCCCCTCACTATCAGAAGGACATTGAGGTGCTGGAGTGTGTCCAAAGGCAGACAACAAAGCTGGTGAGGGGTCTAGAGCACAAATCTTGTGAGGAGTGGCTGAGGGAACGAGGGTTGTTCAGTCTGGAGAAAAGGAGGCTGAGGGGAGACCTTATCTCTTTCTACAATTAACTGAAAGGAGGTTGTAGTGAGGTTGGGTTTAGTCTGTTCTCCCAAGTAACAAGTGACAGGACAAGAGAAAACAACCTCAAGTTGCACCAGGGGAGATTTAGGTTGGATATTAGGAAAACTTTCTTCACCAAAAGGGTTGTCAAGCATTGGAACAGGCTGCCCAGGGAAGTGGTGGAGTCACAATCCCTGGAGATATTTAAAAGACATGTAGATGTGGTGCTGAGGGACATGGTTTAGTGGTGACTTGGTGTTGCTAGGTTAATGGTTGGAGTTGATAATCTTGAAGGTCTCTTCCAACCAAAAAAATTCTCTGATTCTATGAAATGGCAGAAAGACGATTTCCATAATCTAAATGTCATAAAAAACTATTTCCCTAACTCCTGCAGAAGATAATTTGCCAAGTCTATCCATGGCTCAGGGTTCACTACTAACCTGAAACAAAACCCAGAACATAGATTTTTTAACTCTATATCAGGAAAATCTCTTTATATTCTTGCTTTTTAAAACTTATTCTAAGAGCAGTCACAAAGTAGTACATGGAATTCCTACAAATCATGAGAGTGTTCATGTAGCGTATCTTCGTATGCATGAAAATGTTTCACTATAGAAGTAAAGTTATCCATTTGTTCACGGTCCTCAACTAAAATGACTGTTCATATTTCAGTATCATTAGCAGGTACTGGCTTTTTCTATTATTTGTTTATTTATGGTTTAATGTGTAGCTAAACAAATCTGAATTCTGTTAATTTCCTCCACACCTTGTCACTGCACTCCATTTTTGTATTATCCCTTTACTTAAATCAAATTTAAGGCTAATAAAAGACAGTAAATTTATGCCTTTTTTCATACACCACACATGCTTTTTTATGCAGCACACAATAGAATCTGGCTGTAACCTTGACGTGCTTTTACTTGCTACTGCATTAACATCAGGAGAGTGTTCAAAAGGTTTAATAAGTAATTCTCAATTTGGAAGATCTGTTTCTGTCTCCCTCACTTTAATCGAAAACTGCAACTTTGTTTCTGAGGTCAGAATCAGGCAGGTTCTTTTTAGGTATATCCAGGCTTTAAAATTAAGATAATCTACATCTTCCTAGAAAACTTCTTGTCTCAACACATGCCTTTCCAGAAAATATCTGAACTGCTAGAAAACTTATTCTACTTTCCTTAGCCTAATTGTGTCAGTATGGAGCCCGAAATAAACATAACCCAGTCATAAACCATCCTGTGATGTCCATTCACACAGCACTCCTGATAAGCAACTTGCCAATCTCTAGGGCAAACTGCAGAAAAAAAATTTCAAATAATTTTTACAGATCTATGGCCATAGAGATAGCTGTTGGTTCCACATCTGAAAAAAATCAAATGTATATTATTTCTTCCAAAGCTGGTGTTAATATATGCATGCAGAAGAGGAGACAAGTTACATTCTGGGTAGTTTCTCTTTCTTTTTTTGTTTAAATGAGAACAGTATACGAAGAATTCACTGTTTCTGTTGAAGCCCTTCACCTCTATAGAGACATCCACAATCATAACCGTGGAATACAAATCAATAAATCTTTGGATTCCATGGGAAGACTGAATTTCAAGAGACATGAGGACTACAGATACACTGCTGTTAGCATTTTAATCTCTTCACATGAAATTTGGAAATACTTTGGGCAATTTAGTTATACAAGTCTTAATAGCTGACATTTTTCATCTCCATTTATTTGATGTCAATGAAAGGGTATCTCTGCTCTCAAGAGTGTTGATAAATCATTGCTTCTGATGAACTATATAAATATATAAATAGGTGAGTATCATCAGCAGCTGAATTTTGTATTCCTGTGCAAGTATAATGGTCATTTCAGTCCAGAGGGGACAAATCTGAAAGGTTATCCTTGTTTTCTTCTCTTATCAGAACATACTGCACATTTTCAGGGAGAGTTATCTATTGTCATCAGGGTAGGGCACCATCAGCTGATGCTTTTCCTCTTTCCGAATTGGGCCTAATGAGTAAGTCCAGTTGATAGCATGTAAGACTAAAAGATAACAGAAGCAATACTGAAAGATGATTTTGTTCTCTCCAGTTAATTGTCAGTAGAACTAACCTCTCCACATCTAGTAGTTTGCCCATGAGAAACACTTCAGTGTGGGTAGCAGAGAACAGTAACGCACTATCATCCTCTTACAGTGTTTACAATGCAAAAACAAGTCTAATAAGGAATCATGTAAAAGAACCGTATCTGATAACCTGGTGAATGCAGCACAAATATAATAAAGGAATTATAAGCCTATGTTTCATAAAGGAACTTTCAGTGTATAAAGATGGTCCTCCTTTCTCATAGCACCTTGGGAGAGGACAGTTACCTAAGGGACACTTTGCTATGACAAAGAAACTTCTTTTTCCTCTTCTTAGCTAAGACTAATATTCTTCTTTTTTTCTTTCCTTCTTTCTGTTGGTTCTTAAATTGTGTCTTCAAAGCCCGTTCTTTTCTACCTTTTATTAGCAGGAATGCTGGGTACACAGCATTATATCAGATTAAGGTGTACTATTATTTTTTTTCCGCTGGTGTCCAGCTATGTCCTGTATTTTCTCTTGTACCTTTCAAGAAAATATAAACATTAGATCTACACACCCTTCCTGTATTTTCTGACTGTAACTGAAACAACATGATGGTTTACTCTGTGGATGTGTAAGAAATTGTATAACAAATTATTTCCATAGTTTTTCTTCTACGTCAACAATTTACAATCAGTCTTTCAAATTTGATTAAAATGTTTCATTTCCGCTGAGGTCTCTGGATAATAAAAGGAAGAACATCTGTACTTAATAGTTTTTTTCCTTTCGGAAAATCTTTTGAGTATATGCAGAAAAACTAGAACCTCTGCTAGTGACCAGGTAAGCCAAATTCCCCTTACTACTGAGTGTTTTGAATAGGAATCTGATTACTGTGTTGAAAATAACGTGAGAAGTTAAGGCTATTTGGGGCTTTTATAAGGTAGTTAATAAATATGAAAGCAGAGCAGATTATCCTGCTGTTGTTTTAAACTGTTCTCCTAAAACACTATAATTCTATGCTATTAAGAATCAAAACTAAATTATATATACAGTTTTTGATCTTGATGAATATATATTGCATGGGATAAAGCTGTATTGAATACACTGATCTTTTTCTCAATACGAAGTAAATTCCATTTCAGAATACTTGATCTTTGGGTGAATTTTTGGTATTCAGCGGAGATCCTTAAGCCTCAATCTATCCCAGTTAAATCAATGATCAAGTTCCTGAACAGTCTGACAGATCTGAGCTTAAATTGCTTAAATAAAGAATCAAGGAATTAGCTTATATATGAAAACGGTTAGACTAGACTTCCACCAACACAACTGTATTCAGTTCAGAAGATTTCCTTTCATCAAATTAGAGACAAAATCGACCCTCCCACACACAATACAGTGCAACCTTGAAGAAGTGAGCAACATTTCTGAGAATCATGTCCAGGTTGTCCCCCCATAAGAGGCCAGAATGTTCAACTCTAGCCATTTTCTGCAGGTGCTGGAAGCAAAGCTGGAGGCTGCCTGACTGCTGTATCAGCTTCTGCAACATGAAGGGCAGATACCACAAAGTCTATTGGTATCCCCATGCCTGGATAAAATAGGGCATTGACATATAAGTTCCAAAACATTTGCTAAAGACAAAAGCAAAGTAACCTAAATTGATATTTTCTGAGAACAGGTGTCCAGGAAAAGAAACATCACAGACAAATATATATATATATATGTATATAAATCAATATGAAATTAGTATTTAAATATAACAATTTTCTTTACGACTTGTGGTCTCATTCACTGTATTTCAACAATGCCGCACATTGACCATCACTCTGAAGCATGAAAAGAGAAGCATGAAAACAAAGAATAAAAGCATGAATATAGAAAATATGCCTGAATATCAAAAAACCCCTCTGCTCTACATACCCCATGATCACATAACTTGATGGATTTTGGCAATCTTTGTTTAATATTCTCTGCAAACCAAAATCGTAAGTAACTTACTTCTTCATTTCCAAAGCAAGGAAAGCTTTGGGCAAGTAAAAACCAGGGGTTTAAATGGTTTTGGGGTTTTTTTGGTTGTTTTTTTTTTTTTTTTAAGTATTTTGAAGCAGTAATGGAAGATAGTTTTACTATGGGACTAAACAGAATCAACAGAAGATGTGGGAACAATTCACATTCTAAAAAAAATTCCATGATGCAATTCACAGTCTGTGGACTTTAGAGAAAGACCCAGCATATCTCCAAATATAATAATCGTGAACATGAATAATTCCTTAGGGAATAGTACGTAAACGGAGGCAGGAAAACATAGCTAAGCTTTGGTTTTATTTTTGTTATGTCTACCTATATTTTCAGATAAGCAGATTAAAAAAGTGTTATCAAAACATCACAAAGTCTGTTTTATATCTATATAAAAATATAAAATATATTATATGTCCTTGAGAAAGCTTAAGTGATTAACCAGAAGAGGGAGATCCTAGAGGACATGGTAGACCTGAAGTATATGTTGCTGCTGAGGTGGAAGAGGATCTAGTTCAGACAGCATTAGTTTTATGATCTGAAATTGGATTGGTATCCCCTTAGATAAAAGCAGTATAAGACACAAGGTTTGTTCTAGTATGTTCCTACAGGACCAGAGCTAAAAAAAGCATCCAGTTTTTTTCATCTTAGAAACCTAACAGCACAGAAGTGTTGAACAGCTGGATCTCATCACAGCAATCCGATTAGTGTCTGACAGAGAACTCGCCCACATCTCCAATGTGGAGAAATATCCCCTCTCACCTTACTTGGTATTTCAATGCAACTGGTCACAGTGGGAAAAAAAAGAATCGTATTGTCCTGTTGTGAATGTGTACAAGAAATATAATGATTTACATACTCTAACAAGAGACAGGAAAAAAAGAACTGATCCAAAACCAAGGCGGAAGGTCTGTGATTTAGATCCTTACAAACATATTACCAAATGTCTCCTGTTTTCAGTGTAATCAAGCAGTTGAGCACAAGAACTGCTTTTTATCTTCAGTGTAGACTATGTAAGCTGTTCACTGAGAACCCTGGAAGTAAGTATGTTTGGTCAAAACAGACTGGGAAATTAATTTCTTTCTTTGATGTAGTGTATTGGGGCTCTGTTCCATGGGTACAAATAACCACATGGCAAAACAGTTTATATTAACAAGTCGAGGTGAACTGCAGTGACCTACATTCTAGACAGGATTTTGGATTTCTGCAGAATATGTTAATTCAAATTTTATCTCTTCAATTATAAAAGACTTGCCTGAATGAGACCTCACTACTGAATACAAAAAGAACAGGACTGGACATACGGTGTGGGGTTTCCTAAATAGTCTACTGTATAGTTATAGACCTAAACTAAAGTAGATTGGAACGTAGTGTTCCCTCTCCCCCTGCCATATTATGATTGCTTCTGAAACATATGGATCTTAATAGAGGAAAGAACTGAATTCCATTTACTTCTGCCTTTGCTAACATTCTTGTCTGGTAATTGCACGACTAATGAATTAAGCATTTGAGCATGTTCGGTACTTCCCAGAGCAATTATTTTAGCCTTTCACATACCCAGACTCAGTAGAGTACACAACAAACACAGCTTTCTGTCAGGTTCCTTCTGATGTGGGATGCAATAATCTATGGATGCATATCACGCTTGTCTTCTTGACAAACTGGGCCTGAGTAATTAAACTGTACGTAACACTTTACCCTCACATAGCGCAGCAACATATTGGTTAGCAGATACCTGAGCACATTGGTAATGTACTACCACATGTAGTTTGTCCAAAGGCTTTTATTTCAGTAGCTGAAATCACAGAGGAATAGGTAGTTATTAAGGGGGAGATATAACTAAATTGTGTCTTTAAATGTCATTAATGAAGTATAGTACCTCAACAGTACTGTTGAAAGTGTGGGTTTGTGTCTAGCAAACCATGTCTTGAATCTTCCCTGTCTGAAAGATTAATCAGGTTCTCCAGGTTATGACAAGGATATTGCATAAGCAACACACCATCCAAGGCCAGAAGTTTGAAGATATGCAGATGGTGAAGGCTGATTCCTACAATACCTAAGATGCGCTGGTCTTCCCACCCATGCTAGTATTCAGCCTTGTGCATAGACTTTTGCATTGAAGATGTTTTCAGACACAAGCTGATGGGCAGTCACCTATCCCAGAGGTAAATAAGAGGACAGTGAAAAAACACATACGTAGCTAAGTACAAAACCTGGCTTGGCACCTGGCGCATCATTTTACAGATTCAGATACCAACAGTTACAAACCCCAGCTGCTTGCCATTACTTGCTTCCTACAGGTCTGTGGGTATTCAGATTTGTTTTTGTGGGCAGGTAATAAAGGCGGCTGAGCTCTCTACAGCTAGTTACTGTCAAAATCAGGTTTATTAGCCTAATTGTTTAAAATATTAGTTCTTTGTGAACACAGCTAATATTTATCAGCTAGACTCAAAGATAGGAAAATACACAGATGTGAAGCCCTGTGTGTCCAATCTAGCCAACCAGTTGTGTGGAGCAGCGGGAAGCAAGCAGGTAACGATCTACTTCTTGAGAGCAGTTTTTTGCAGAAGATGCACTTAAGAGTATAAAGCTATGCCTCACCAACAGCGGAATTGTCAAATCTGAGATGATATTATAGCAGCTAATCTCACTCCTAAGGAGGGTAAAGTATTCAAATGGCCAGGAAAAGATGCCTATGTCCAAGCTTGTTGTTCAAAGTTCCAGTATTAGAGGAGAAAAAGAGGTACTTCAACCCTGTAGATATCCAGCATGGGTCAGATTAATCTCAAACTTTCTTTCTATTCTTACAGAGAATGCCTGAAGTCATGAGAACAGATGCAGATATCTGCATTGGAGATATCTAAAGATAAGGAGAGTGATCCTAAATTGTGAGTCATTATGTATGTCTCATGAAAAGATGCATTTACAGTACTTTTGTAAGATTGGTCATGTCTAACACATTAATTCAAGCTTTTTTAAAAAATTATTCTTTTTCTTTTTTTTTTTCTTAATCCAGTTCTTGTAAAAGTCATAAGGAGTTCTGGGAATGGACATCTGGACCTCAAAAGTGCATCTATATTAATAATTAAATCTGAGCCCACACTCAGGCACCATTCAATTTACTAGGATATACATAGCCTAGAAGTCTTCTCCTTGCCAGCTAGACATCCTGAAACCCTAGCTGTGGTTCTAGGATTTCTCACCAGCCTCTGAAGGAAACCTTGTGCTCCTGCATGCCATGCAAACTGTCTTCAGGAAGAGAGAAAGCAAACCCTCTGATAAAACATACCATTTTGCCTGATGACTAAGATTATTTTTCCAGGAACTAAGCGACTATGCAGTTCAGTTACGTTGTACAAAGCAACATAGAGTTTCTCTGAAGACCTGAATCTCATTTTAACAATGAAAGTTAGAATTTAACTCTTTTCTTTCCCGGTTCTATCAGTTTACATTTCCAATTGTCCAGCATGCTAATACTCATTAATTTGCTCAGCGTGAGATTGAGGCACCAAGCTCCCCACAGAGAAGCCCACTCATCATAATTTGAGGACTTTGCAGTCTTGAACATCACAATAACCACATTTCTTTTAGAACTTGGTTTCAAGTCCTAAAATGAGGTTTATAGATTCCTCTCTGAGGGATAAGAAACAAAGAAGGAAAACAAATGCCACATGATGTGTCAATGTGTATTTTGATTTCTCATCGAGAATGAGGATGAATCTACCCTTTGAATCCTAGGTTCACTGATTTTTCACAGACAGGCTTTGAAGGACCCCATTTCAAGCATATTAGATGCTTAAAATGTTATGAGGCATCTAACTATTTTCAAAAACAGCTGTCAAAATCTAAAAGAGAAAGGACATTAAAAGGTGCTCTTGAATATCCTGCTAAATGTGTTTTGAGGTGAATTCATTTATCTACAAATAAGTTATTACCTCCTCTAAATCACTCGTGAAAGTAGAATTCAGATGTTTTTATAGTTTTATCCACAACATTCCTATACCCTGTGTTACATGGTTTGATCATTATGAATTTTAAAAAGGCATAGCTACTATAACACTACCATTATAAAATTCCATAGTTCAGCCATATATAGGTCAGAAACACAGAATCACAGATCAGAATTTTTCTAATTCCATAGTGACCATGTTCTGACACTAGCATTCACTTGAAAATATCTTAAATTTGAGATGGATAGCCACATTGAGGTAAGCATGTTGTTCCAAGAGTTCCTTCCTATTCAGTATAACAGTAATGACATTCAGACTTCTAAATCTAAAAACAGAGATGAAGAAATTGTGCCTCATTTGTTCCTGCAAAAAATTGCTTTAATCTTACTTCAAAAATAGTTGTAATGGTATCGGTGAAGCTTCTAACATAGGAATCTTTCCCAAAATATTATAACATGCAAGTCCATCAGTCTGAAAAAAACAGACTCTCATTCGGTGCTGTGAGAATTTAAACACGAAAAGACACCGTGGATAGTTACCATTGTAATACAAATCTGTACTCTAAATTTTAAATAGATTTTTAATTGATACCTTGTATTAAAACCATGTAAAATCATGAAAATAAAAATGACTGGGAAACAAGTTCAAAAATCAGTCTTTGCTTTTGATTTGTGATTGCCAAGTGCAGTATGAATGACTTGGCTCTTTTTTCAATTTCTTCCCAGCTGTGAAACACTCTCAGACTTCTAAATTAGGCCTTTTTTGGCAAGTCAATAACCATTTACATTTGGAAAACAGTAGTTTTCATCAAAAGGGGCCAGGTTGTGGGAAAGTAATTACTCTTAATGTGGAAGAGAACAAGAAACCAAATCATTGAGAGAAAGACACATTAATGAATCCATTTTCCACAGCTTTGCAGATGAGGGGGAAAATAACTTGACTCAATATAACATTATAATAACCATTTGTATCATGAAACAAGCAGAAACTCAGTTCTAACTTGAACCTCGCACAGAGTTTGACATTATTCTTTATAAATAAGGATAAACAGTTCAGGCCTCTAGACCCTGGAAACACTGAAAGCATTTGGCTTCATTGCTGTCTCTGGAGTCTGGAAAGATCCCTTCTGAATCACTGTCAAATGGGAAAGTAAATGTTTACTGATTTCCAGCTATGGTATAATATTTTGCTTCCAAGTTTTTCTGCCGAAAATGTTGAATTTTTTAATACTAACACTCAGTCTTTCAAAAAATATTTTTTTTTGCTAACAATTCAACACTATAAAATATGTCATCAATAGGTAGGAAAGTCACCAAAATAACACTTAACCATTACAGAGGGTTCTTTTTACTTTAATAAATGTACACAGTTATTCACATTTACATGTCAAACAATAAATCAATGGAAGCATATTTTAACAGGCTGCATTTTGTTGATTGTCTACAGAAAGGAAGTCTTGAATCAGTAGCAGAAGTTATTTTAATCACTAAAGTCTAATTGTAGATATAATGACAGCTGTATATTTACATCTTGAACCTTCAGGTGAGATTACATGGGCAAAACTGTCACGGTCACCCTGATGACTGGTACTTGTAGAGAATTTTCTGTCCCTTTTTTCTAGTATGAAAATGAATGAAAAATGAAAATGGCTTTCTGGAGGATGTAGTTTCATTTTCTTAGCTTCCTACTTTCTGCAGACATCATCTGGCAGACAATAAATAGTAATATTTGGTATATTCAAGAATAATTACTGTACAACAATGAAAAGAACATGTTGACCTAATCTAATTATTCTTAGAATATGTCCTCCAGCTATATTGTATGAAAAATCATGTTAAAAACTACACAATAAGTATCTTCAGAAGAGGCACTGATCGGGAAATGAATTGAATAAAGCTTCCCAACAGTTTAGATTTATGTGTCTTCTCTTGGGTGAGTTTCAAAACACATCCCCAGGGAAAGAGCATTTACGTAAAGTAATTACAGAACAATGTATTGGACTTTCATATTCACTTCTCCATGAGATCTTCATGGTAAACTTCCATATGCCATTTTACTAATGTCTGGTAGGAAACAAAAACATTTAATGAGGTGGTCAAATTCCATGTCCAGGACTTTTTTGATTAACCATGTTTAATGATCATAACTTATAAAGTAGTACAATTTTATTAATTCATTGTTTAAAATAAAACTTCTTAGCTTTATAACAATTTTTGGAGTAAAGCAGCAGATCAAAAAATACAAGCCCTGGGGTTTCATAAGACATTCAGGGGAATTATAGAGAGCACAGAAGATGGGTTCAAATCCCTATGAGCCACATATGTTGTCATTTCCAGCTGTAATTGTTTAATGTGGAGAAACAATAGCTTTCAGTTAACACAGACTTATACAATATGGCAAAATTATTTCCACTCATCACCTCCATAATACATGTGTAGGAATGGGAATAGCTATGAACAACTTATCTTCTCTCTTTAAATTTATTTACTATAGAAAGTAAATACTGATTGAGTTTTTAGTTCATAGAGGAACTGGATGCTCCTTGAAAAATAAAAAAAACCCAAACAACAGAGCATCTAAATTCTGGCATCCCATCCCACCACTCTGAACCGTGCAAAAAAACCCACAGAAGTCAATTTAAGTGACAAATAAATTTATAAATCTTTTCAAATGAGAAAAATACAAGACACATGTAAAGCTCTTAACAAAAGCCTCACAAAGTTCTTTCCATTCCAAATATCCAGAAGAGTCCTCTCAAAATTGCTTCTCTGGTAGACTGAAATTCCCTAACACTGAATTTCTCTCTTACAATAGCTTCCTATTCTCCGACTGATCCACATACAGATGCTGCGTTGCCATGACTTGTTCAGTTTCTACATTGATACATTTAGATCAATAGTGACATCTATAACCACTACACTGGTTTGAGACTAGCAAATATACCATCATTTGCTTTGTTATACGGCTAAACTATACCTACTTAATTTGTCATTATCCCTGAGCTATTGAAGTTGCACCAGATTGCAGTTTCTCTTGTCAGGCGTTTCCACGCAGTGTATTCCAGCCATAGCTTTTCCTGTCCGCATTTCCTATCAGCTTTTCCCATATATAATTGTTGTAGTGAGCAGAAACTGGCACTGGTGAAGAACCACTGCGCTTAGGCCACCATTTAAGACCTCATTCCCACCTAGCTTCAGTGGCCTCATGACCTATTTTTACCTCCAGTGCAGTGTAGTGAAAAAACAAGGTTTGTTTTTCCCCTAAATGTACCGGTTCAGTTTCACCAGAAACATCTGCATATTTCTGTTCTTTCATTTTTTTAACATCATATGAATGGAGTAAGAAACAGCAACGGCCAAGTGAATTCTCCCAACTGTAGACTTTAGTCTCTAAGGATGTCAATCATCTCATGCATACAAAATTCTCTGCTAACGAAAAGTCTATGTCAGCAATCTTTAGCAACTGCATAGCTATAGCTGTCAGTAATTTTCCTCTGTCGTACTAACTTTAGTGTTAAATAATTTCAATTTCAAAATGGAACTAAATCTTTATTCTGTGCTCTTCCTTGTAGCAGGTTTAGTATTTTACAAGTAGCACTGTACATCACAAAAACCCTTGAGATATATTATTTATAGCTTTAAAACAATACTGCTGCCAAATGGTGCTTTCTACCACTGAGAGAGGATTTTTGGATGTCAGCCAGGTGCAGTTGATATCTGTCTGTCCTCAGGAAACACTATTGCTCTTTAAATCTATTGCTAGTGTTACTACGCGCCACTGGAAAACTTAAGCGGTTGCCAATCCTTTTATCGTTCGTACCCTTCGCTAGTTCGGTATTTCAGAGAAGAGAATTTCTATTAACAGCAGCTGAATTGAAAAGTTCGGAAATCTCTTATCATAAGACGCGTTATCTGTAAGGCTCTAATAGTCACTTCTTTTGTACTACACTCAGTATAAATGCTAGCATATGCTATAAAAAAATCCTGTTTGGGGGCCATTCTAGGACCATAGTTTTTATCTTAGTTGAGACTAATACTTCTAAAAATGTCTTTTAAACAAGAGTGTCGTCAAAAAGATGGGTGAAATCCGCTTAATTGGAGCACATTTGCTAAAACCTCTCAATTAAGTGACCAAAACAATGACAACATTGCTTTCCTGACTTCTTAATACTAACTTAACCTTTTTGCTGACATTTGTTATTTGCACATTAGTGCAATTTCAAATTCAACAACCTCCTTTGGCCATAAAGAGCATCAAATTCATGCATAGAAAAGAAAAGGATTAAAAGCTAAATGGGATGGAACAAGAAAAAATATAGTTTTCATATTTTCAAGATTCTGTCCTTTCCAGTGGGTACCTCAGACTGCCTCACCAAAAGCTGTCTCATTAACTAGAATAATGTCACTCAGTAAAACCCTGTAAAAGCAGATCCTGAACACGTTAAAAGAGTTGCAGATCAGTCATGACTTGGCATATGTAAGTACGCTGTCACCTCAGCCATAATAAATTAATTTATCTAACCAAAACAATTCATAAGACACAGAATTATGATCTTAACTGAAGATCAGGCATCATTGTGAAACATCCCAGTTAACTGGATATTCAAATTAAGTCTCTCTCATTGTCTTTGGATCCACTATATCTCTGATAGTTCCCGTTTCATTTCATCAGCATGCTTTGTGCTGAAAATGGATTGGATGTTTAAACCTACATTGTGGTAACATAAATATAGTCACCACATTGATTTGTTGATGAACCTAGTTAATTCCTAATGTAGGAGCAGTATTGAGAAAGAGCAATGCAACCTTTTCTGCTGGATAAAATAAAATTGAGACCATCCTTTGCATCAGCACACCAAGTTCAAGCTATATATATCCAAACATATTTTCCAATTTTGTTTTTTCTCTTCATAATTCATAATAAATATAATGACTAAATATGAAAGCTAATATTACAAAGCTGCAAAAAAAAAAAAAGAAACAAAAAATGAAATATGTTATCCATAACTTTGGTCTAATGTAACTGATTGTAAGAATGAATTTGGCATACGTTTCTCTTTCATCAGTTTGGAAAATGTGGGGGCTTTTGGATGACGTTTAGTGTTTTGATAGAAGCTGTTTTGATTGTGCTGTTATTTCATGCAGATATATCAAGCGGGGGAATTTGCTTATATAAAACCTTACGACCTGGTTCATCTCCTTCAAAATCCCTTAACACAGAAACTAACTATTCCTGTTATTATTCCAAGTCTTGAATGGAACACAAAGATGTGTTATTCTTTTCCCAAAGTGATTTTGCATCATCAATAATCACAGAATCACACATGATAATATGAAACATCAGGGTAAGTTTAAGCTAAATGGCAGAATCACACACAGAATATGGAATCTTAGTATTTTGATGGTCTGCAACCTTATTGCAGGCGGGAGTTATACGGAAACAGGCTCCCTGAGGGGAAAAATCCTACATTATGCAGATGAACTGCAGTAACTGGCCTTTATAAAGGAGTTCTTGATGTTGGACCCTTAAGCACTCATCAGTTCAGCTGCATGTGTCATCTGAGTGACATTTCTTCCTCACTGGCCTCCTCAGTACCTTTGGCCCTGCCTTGGGAATGAAAGAATGGAAAATACAGTGGTATTTTTTTTTCTTTTGAGAACTGACTTCCTTACAGCTTACAGATGTCCATGGTCCACCACTTGCATTTATTACTGTCCCACATCAGTACTTGATTGTATGAGTCACCACAGTGAAGTCAGCAAATGCCTCCCTGTCTCTGAGAAGAGTTCCAGAATCTGTCCTAGCCTGAATACAGAGAAACAATTGTATATCAAGCTCTAGGTTATAAAACCTATTGCTGGCACTTTATTCAAATTTAGGTGCTGAAAAAGATAGGTCTTTCCTTGCATAGTTAACTTTTATATGACAACCTGCACGATTTTCCCAGCAGATTCATCTTATGTGAAGTTCTTAACTGAAATATCTAACTGCAAAGCCTCCTTGCTTTAGGTTGCCTCTATTCCAACTGCGTGCAGCACTGATCTGGAGAAGTTAAACGCAAAATCACTGCTCGAATCTTAACAAGCTGAACTGATCTCTAAAAGTGCAGCTACATGTCCATTATCTCTACAGGGAGGGTAGGGCAACCTGACTGCCAAAACCAGCTTGTGCCACACGTAGCACAGTGGGCTATGACGCAGGGAACTGGGAAAATCCACACACATTTGATGCATTGTCAGCTGTAGCTAAGGAGACGTGAAGACTGGGAAGACTGTTCAAAAACATTTTAGTCAGCTGAGGTCTTTGACTACTGTGGATTTTGCAAACCAACAGGTACGCATTTTTCTCATAATATTCAGCTACCTTCTGAAACCTAAATTAAGCCTCTACAGAAACTTTTCTTCAGGGTTCAGAGAGTGAAGTAACATCTATAATTTGATAGAATAGAACTTTAGGGCTCTGAAAAAGAAGTCGCATGGTTAAAGCTATGGCTGTAGCTGCATGGTATGGGAACAACAGTACTGATTCACGATGTCCCCTTGTCCCTGGAAGATTTTTCACTCCACATCATCGCATAAATTTTTGTGGAAATGTTTCATGAACTAGATCAGTAAAGAGAACTGAAGCAAAGGGACAGGAGCAACCAAGTCTATGCTCACACACTGACTATCCTTCCTTAGCGTCATTCCACAGAACACCCTAAACACCCTATATCTGCTCCAAGCAGCAAAAGATAAGTGGAAAATCTTATTTGTTCTTGAGCTTAGTGCCGTCACTTACAACTAGAGGTAGTCTAGCCATAATTTTAAAGTAGAGTTTGTGATACCTCAACTAACTGCCATCATCATCTCTACTAAATGATAGAAATAATTGATCTAACTGATTTGTCAAGGACATGATCACAGTCTTATTACTGCGATAGACAATATAAATCCTGTCCTCTGTTGCCACTCTGATTCCACTAAGTACCAGTGTCAAAGAATGAACCAAAAAAGGCCAGTCACTTTCCCTATGCCAGGAGGCGAAAACACCTATTTCATGGAGTTCATGGCTACTTCCCCTAGTCAAGGAAAACAAAAGCTTAAAGTAAGAAGTTGTTATAGCAGAATTAGTTTATAATCATATCAGTGAGAAAGAAATTCATTTTTATTCAAATAATGGTTTATTAAATACTGACCAGATTTCAATTTAACAATATAAATTAAATTTAATCACTGTTTAAGTGAATGTCTGGTGACATAATATATAATCACTATGCAAATAATTGTGAAAAACTTTACTTCCTCCTTTGGCACTTTGCTTTTACTATTTTTTTCCTGAAATAGTCTTCCTTCCAATCCCTACAGTTCTGCTAATTGTATTTATAAAAAATAAGAATATCACAGAGATGGGGGGATAGGAGGCGGGGAGGAGGAATGTTTCAAAGGCTTAAGTTTATTTTTTTACGACTCCTGATCCAGTGAGACAAGTAAACGTTTGTTATAGTTTTGGAGTTACCCAAGTTCTTCATGCTGAACACATGCTTGAATTGTTTGCTGAATCCCAACCCTACCACAGAACTGTCATCACATCTCATTTGGTAACAAGACAAACAGCGACTGTTTTGAAGAGCAAATTCTTGTACTTCATGTACGTAAATACTGCTTACTAAGATTTTACTTTATAGGTTTGCTGACTATTTGTTGTCTTTCAATGTGGTGGACTAATGGTACTTAAGAGCTAAAATTTCTTTTATTCTTCTTTTAGATAAGTTTGGTCAGGGTTGCTACTTCCTTTATCTCCACTAATATTTTCTCCAAACTTTTAGCCAGAAGATTCCTCATCCTCAGTGTTTTATTTGCCGTATGGCTTTGATTCCAGTCTTCTGATTACTAAAAGTTCCCTTCACACAACAGAGTATTTTGGACCACCTGAAACAGCTATTTCTGAGTCACTGCCCAGTGAGCTCTTCACAGCTTATTGTTCACCCATTTATCAGTGTGCTAACACTACTCTCTTCCAGAACTCCACTAATAACTCCATACAGCAGTACTATTTATTCAAAGCTAGCTGAGTATCTCCTAAACCAACTGGTCTCTGATTTTCCTTTTGTTAACTTTCATCACTCCAACCATCACTCAGTTTCTTCCAACATTGTCCATGGATATATGGATAGATTAATTCATCTATCCATATTTCCCACTCCTTCACACTCAGTTTCTTTCTCAGACGGTATTTCTGCTATTCCATGGCCTTGCCAATATTTGAATATCTACTACTTCTGCCTCTACTCTTGAATAACACCTTGCAACAGTAATACCTCCTTTCCTCTGTTAGTTCTTCCCTGCTCTCAGCTAGCACCTCATACATTCACAACACTAAGCACATTTCACGTGTCAGTCTAGCTTTCAAGAGCCCTTTTCCCTGCCTCTGTTTCTATCCCTGCACAAGAGCTTACGGATTCTTTTCAAGAGAGAGTTATAAAATGTAATCTGACTTTCCTGCTTCTCTAGGGTTCTCTTACAATCTCTTCTGATGTCTGTTTTTTCCTCCGGCAATTATAGCTACAGAAGTTTCTTCTCCGCTCTTCTGTAATACCTGTAATTGTTTCATTTACACTATCACTTTTCCCAAAACTTCCCTCGCACTTACACCTATCCGCTTCCTTGTTAGTCTTTCTAAAACTTTCCTTTCTCCTCTGGCTCATTTCAAAATACAAACAACTCATGATCTCTTCATTTTTAAGAACTCAGCCCTAACTCTATCTGTATGTCCTTGTATTAATGTACTCCTTCATTAAATTCACTGTATTTAGTCACTATGTAGAGTGCTAGAATTCCTTCTTTTATCTACAACTAGCTTGTCATTGGAAAAAAAGGAAAAAAACTCTACCACCAAACAACAACAACAAAACCAGGAAAAAAATCCAGCTTAAAGTTAAACAAAATTACTGTCAGAGTCTATTAGCTTTCCTGGAAAAAAAAGAGGAGAATACTAAGAACAAATAAATGTTTTCTTTTACAAGTTTTAATATTATTTTAAGATTAAATGTGGGTAAATACAACTTAAACTCACGGAAAATTCATTCTAGACTAAAATGATTTCTTTCTTCAATTTTGTAAACACGAATTAACACACGGGTTTTGTTTTGCTTGATGCAAAACTTTTGTTCCTATTTCTTCATTAGTTCTAGATATCAGTGCAATAGTTTCCCCATCTCTAATTTATACTTTCTCTATGGAGGCTTTAATAAAATTCTAATCCCTGTTAACTCTAATGAGCTCTTCGTAAACAAAAATCAGAATTACTATTGTTGATTTCTCCACTGCTTTTGACAAAGCCTTTCTTCCTAAAATGCATCCTTGTTCCTTTTCTGAAATTCAGTCCTTTTCCATTTCTTCTTACTTTCTAATCGTTGTTCATTTAGAGGATTTCTTTCTCCATCCTCATACAGATGTTTGGTTCTCAGTCCTCTTTTTTTTCTCTCTACAAACTTGCCACATGGACAGCCTTACTGGCAAACTTAAATTCATATACCGTTTTACATGCTGAAAATCTAGAAGTCTACTTGACTACTTCAAATCTACTTCTTCTGTCCAAACAAAATACATTTTAAGCTGTGTTTTCAACACTTCTTCACTTATTTTTGGCCATCTGTATGAGGACAACATGAAGAAAATAAGCTCAAGCTTCTTCTCTAAGCCATTTGCGCTGCCTCTTATCTTGATCTCTGTAGGCACCTGCTCTCACACCTCTACCTCTCTCCAGCTTTCTTCTCATTTAGGACTCATCTTCAGGAGTTGTCTCTCTATGCTCAAACTCATTTTATTACTAAATAATGTAGATTGTTTTCCTCTCCATAACAACCCTAAGATTTTAAATTTTTAGCCATTCCTTCAACTAAACTTTTTATCCATGTCGTTGCTGGCTTTTGGTTTGATAACTACAATAACTTGATTTTCTGACCTCAAGACATACAAGCATATCTGTTCTCACACAGTAGCTGAATGTTCTATATTATTTCTTAACCATTGCTTCAATATCATTTCAACCATATTATATCAAGAAGAAACAATTTGTTTTTCGTAGTTATCCACCACCTCTGCACATTCTTGTATTTACTCATACAGAATCATAGAACCAATTAGGTTGGAAAAGACCCTTAGGATCATCAAGTCCAAGCATAAACATAATACTGCTAAATCTGCTACTAAACCATGGCTTGGAGTGCCACATCTACAAGTCTTTTAAATACCTCCAGGGATTGTTTCTCCACCACTTCCCTAGGCAGCCTGTTCCAGTGCTTGGTGACCCTTTCAATGAAGAATTTTTTCTTAATATCCAAACCAAACTTTCTCTGGCACAAGTTGAGGCCATTTCGTCATAGAGAGCAATAAGGTCTCCCCTCAGCCTCCTTTTCTCCAGGCTAAACAACCCCAGTTGCCTCAGCTGCTCCTCATCAGACTTGTGCTCTAGACCCCTCACCATCTTCTTTGGACACACTCCAGCACCTCAATGTCCTCCTTGTAGTGAGGACCCCAAAAATAAACAGTATTGAAGATGCAGTCTCACCAGTGATGAGTCCAGGGAGACAATCACTTCCCTACTCCTGCTGGCCGCACTATTGCTGATACAAGCCAGGATGATGCTGGCCTGAGAACACTGCTGGCTCATATTCAGCTGGCTGTCAACCAACACTCCTAGGTCCTTTTCCGCTAGGCAGTTTTCCAGCCATGCTTCCCAAAGCCTGCAGCGTTGCAGGGGGTTGTTGTGACCCAAGTGCAGGACTTGGCACCCAGCCTGTCCAGATCCCTCTGTAGAGCCTCCTGACATTCAATCAGATCAACACACCCACCCAACTTGGTGTCATCTGCAAACTTGCTGAGGGTGCACTCGATTCCCTCATCCAGATAATTGATAAAGTTGTTGAAGAGTACAGGACCCAATACTGAGCCACGGGGAACACCACTTGTGACTGTCCACTAACTGGACTTAATCCCATTCACCACCACTCTTTGGGCCCAGCCACCCAGCCAATTCTTTACCCAGCAAAGCCATATG
Source organism: Bucorvus abyssinicus (assembly GCA_009769605.1). NCBI lineage: Eukaryota > Metazoa > Chordata > Aves > Bucerotiformes > Bucorvidae > Bucorvus > Bucorvus abyssinicus. The sequence continues at coordinate 7,637,597 of CM020033.1, read as the reverse complement.
ACCATCCAAGCCATGGGCAGTCAGTTTCTCCAGGAGGAACACTGTCAAACACTTTACTAAAGACTAGGTAAACAACATCCACAGCCATCCATAGAGAGGAAGGTGATCCTTAGAAGTAATCGGAAGGTAGTGTACTCTCTTTCTTCAAAGCCACCTTAAAGTTCTTCTTTTCAGTGATGCTGTGGAGAGTTGACCCTGGCTGGACACCAGGTGCCCACCAAAGCCGCTCTATCACTCCATCTCCTCAACTGGACAGAGGAGAGAAAATATAACAAAATGCTCATAGGTTGAGATAAGGACAGGGAGAGATCACCCACCAATTACTGTCATGGACGAAACAGTCTCAATTTATTACCAATCAAATCAGATTAGTATAATGAGAAATAGAACAAATTTTAAAACACCTTTCCCCCAACCCTCCCTTCCTTCCTAGGCTCAACTTCACTCCTGGTTTTCTCTATCTCCTCCTCCTCAGCGGGGAGGGGGAATGGGGTTACAGTCAGTTCATCATGCGTTGTCTCCCGAGGGGGAGAACTCTCCCTCTTCCCCTTCTCCAGCATGGGGTCCTTCCCATAGGAGACAGTCCTCCAGAAACTTCTCCAATGTGAGTCCTTCACCTCAGCTACAGGGTTACCCCTCAACATGGATCCCTTCTGCAGGATGCAGTACTTCAGGAACAAACTGATCCAGCATGAATCCCCCATGGGGTCACAAGTCCTGCCAGCAAACCTGCTCCAGCGTGGGCTCTTCTCTCTCCATGGGTCCACAGGTCCTTCCAGGATCCTGCTCCAGCATGGGCTTCCCATGGGGTCACAGTCTCCTTTGGGTGCAACCACCTGCTCCAGTGTGGGGTCCTCCACAGGCTGCAGGTGGATATCTGCTCCACTCTTAACCTCCATGGGCCACATAGGGACAGTCTGCCTCACCATGGACTTCACTACGGGCTGCATGGGAATCTCTCCTTCTATGCCTGGAGCACCTCCTCCCTGTCCTTCTTCACTGAACTTGGTGCCTGCAGAGTTCTCTCACATATTCTCACTCCTCTTTCTGGCTGCAATGGCGTAGGGTTAAACATGTCATCACAGAGGCACTACGACCACCGTTTCTTGGCTCAGCCTTGGCCAGTGGTTGGTCAGCCTTGGAGCCCTCTGACATTGGCTCTATTGGACATAGAGGAAGCTTCTAGCAGCTTCTCACAGAAATCACCCATGTAGCCCCCCATTACTAAAACCTTGCCACACAAACCCAATACGGATGCCTACAAGAAACTTCAGTTAGAAAAAATCCTCACGGATGTCTCCATTAATCCCAGGCACCAACACTGTCCTGTATTTCCTGTCTTGACTCCCATCTAAATTTCTCTAATCTTTGTCCTGTATTTGTTTTGTAGGCCTCTTGGGTCAGCGACCATATTTTAGCACTATCTGTCTATAACCGTGCTTTCTATGCAAGCCTCTGCTAAGAGAGTTTACGTGCTATCAAAAAAAAAAAAAAAAGAAACTGAAGATTTTTGTTGTGACTAGTTTGTGACAGCTCTGAGAATCTATTGTAAATTCTTGTGCTGTCACAAAGCATAGCTGCAAGCAATCCCCAGATGCATACTTTAGTAGGTGGATGAATTGATACGATAGCTCTCGCTCACTTTCTGTTTCATCTTGCATTATTTTTTCCCAGACAAATGTAAAAATATTGATTGCTACTGTCATTTTTAAAGTATTATACTGCTTTGTATTCTTAGTAATGCAGGAAAATTAATACTCTCATCAGAACCTTGCTCAAGTCTGATTTCCTCTTGAACAGTTTGAGGAAAATCCTTAGCTGGTGTAACAGTTGTAAATGCACTTAGCTCAACAAATCTCCTTTCATTTATAAATATATTGAATCTCAAGGTTCTTTTACCTGTGTGATATTATTGAGTATTTTCTTAGCTTTTTGAAGAGTTACCCGATCCAAACCTAAGAGGAAAAGAAAGAAAGATTGAAAATAAACTCAGTCTAATATTTTCCAAAACGGGTGTTTCTTAATGACTATTTTAACCATTTTAAGTCCAAATGTTGAAACAACATTGTTTGCTTGTTTGTTTGTTTGTCTGTTTGCTTTTTAAAAAGATAACATTTATTTTTAAAAGAATTCTAAATGGAATAAGGACTAAGCTGTGCCCATTATTGTAATGATGGGATAATATGGTTATGTCTTAAGGTGCAGCCTGAAAGACTCCTCCTTATTTTGGGAACTAGCAGTTGTCTGTTGCCAGCCTAGCCTAGCAACAAATTACAGCCCTACATTATTAACTTGCTGACACAAAGTCTTTGACACACCCCGCCTATTTCCCTCAGGGGGCAGGGAAAAGCAGTACTGGAATGTGCGCAAAGCCAACTTCATCTGCTTCTCCAAAGCTGAAGGGAGGTTTGGTTCTCCCTTGTACAGTGGATAGATCTACCTCTAAATCTGTTTGGAAATTACATAAACCTCACTTATTTTTCAAGTCTTTGAAATACTTCCCATAAAACTCTTAATATAATTTCTGACATACTCAAATGGGCAGGCAGCTATAGGGTAAAAGTGAAAAAGCTGAGAAAAGTCTCTGTTACTGCAGAGTTCCTACCGTTCTAAGGGTGGAAGGTCTGTTCCTTACAACACTTTATGCTAAATCAGACATACAGCTCTAGGTGCATAAGTAGACAGCTAACAGTAAAGCAATGGTAGGAAACTGTTAGGTGGCTCAGGGCCTGATCCCGCAAACACGAACAGGCACACAGAGCTTTATGAGAGCTAGTTTTCCCACAGAGGTAAATGAAATGACTTGTGGAAAATTAATTTACTACTGTGCATGTCTGCAAGACTGGATCAGTCATTTCATAACTTCTAAAGTCATGAAGTAATAAAATCAAAAACACTGAAATAGACTGATTTGCCCTATAATGCAGGACAAAGTAGCCACGGAGATTGCCACAGAGGAGATGAAATATAAGATACAGGTCTGTTGAGCAGAACAATTGGTTTTACTGGCTTTCAATCGTACTGGCAGAGGTCATCTCCCTGGTGACAGAGAGATTAGTTGCTCCTGGCAAGGAGATTTACAAATGTTTATGCACAGGATGTTCTATGACTCTGTTGCATAACTGTAGGTTACCAGTAGTTACGCTTTTCGGAAAGCTATGTGGGTTATTCGATAATCATTACTTTCCTCTACTGACAGTAATGCACTGCCCTGTTTGAACCGATGACAGGTAGGTACGCGACGGATGGAGCAGAGGTCGAGCAGGCTGTGCAATGTAAATGGTGAGATAAAACCAGCATCTTCTTTCTCTCTTTCTTTATGATGTTGACCCAGAGACCCCAGCGTGGGTGGACTGTCCTCCAGGACGCTCACCATGAAGCACTTCATTTCTCAGAGGGAAAGAATTCAAGAACATGTTTATCTCAAGGGAGATCAGGCCAAAGGCTTTCACCCGTTTTTTTGCAAGTACCAGCTTTCCTCTGTAACTCACTGCCTCATACTACATGTGTCAGCCTAAGATCTAAAGGGACAAATATCTCTTCCGAGACTGTAATGCTGCTGTAACCCCATCATTAAGTAGTGCTTTAGAGTACACACTAGTGGTAATTTTATGACAAATTCTGTACCTGGAGAAGCAGACTAAATGCTGAGCTCTTGTTAACCTCATAGTCTTCCTTTTTGCACCTACTGTATCATTTTCTTATCTGTAATCATGCTTGAGTGTACTCTTTCCTTTAACTGTAACCTTTGACAAGATGGATTGTTTTCCTCAATAAATGATGACTGACAAGTAAAAACTCCACTTTCCATTTCCCATCACCTACACAGTAAATAGCATTTAATTAATCAAAATTCTACCTCACTTGTTAAAATAATATGCAGTTAAAAAAATTTACAAGTTTTACTAAACTGTGTCAAATAAAGTCTATTTCATGTAACAATAACAGCCATAGTAACCTTTAGTAATTTCAGAAGTAAAGCTATCTTGTACAAATGACAAATATTTAGCAGCACGGAGAAAAACCCTCAGCAAAACTTAGAAACTACTGCAGATTCCAACAACAATCAGCAGAACAAACTCCATTTAACTAGCTCTCAGTAATTAAATAGCACAACACGATAAAAGCACTCTACCAGATCCTACTCATCAATGCTAATTTTAATGAAACTGCAGAAAGATGATAGACGCTGGATCTAGTCTTTAGAAACCAACAAGCTCCAACTGCTTAAACTGTGCAAGAGATTCAGATAATCAAGTAGAGTGAACCACAAAAGTGTCATAACTATAGAAAGGAAAGAATATGACTTGAGAACTAATTATTCCATGAAGGTGATGCCAGCTGCTTTTCTTTGCCTTGAAATTATGGTAGAAATCATCCCAGTATAAAAAATACAGCATGAGCAGTTTACAGACTCAACTTAGTTATAAAGCAAAAAAGATAATCCAATCGCCCCCCAAAATATTTGCAAAGTAAATATCACTTATGTTGCAGCGTCATATATGTGAGAAAATAAAAACTAGTAGCAAAAATGGAGCAATTATATATAGACAAGCAAAGGGGGAAAAAAGTAAAAATCCAACATGGTTTTATAACCTCCCATATTGTTTTGAATAGTTCTTAAATGAAACATATTTTTGCATATAAAACCACCATTTGGTTTCAAAGATACAAGTAATGCTACAGTGAGGTTTTGAAAGTATGCCCTTTCACGCTTGTTTTTATGTTATCTGCAAGTTCCTTGATAGTCTTACCGTACAGCCTTACTCAGTGGCTTTAACACTGCTTTTCAAACTGTTATCTACTGGTCCTTTCTGTCGGTGTATCACCGCTGCATGTGCAGGATGGACATGCAGTGGTAAAACACTATGAGCAAAATTAATTAATCCTGCACCCTTAGACCCTGCTTGCTCACTATGTTCATTAAATATTTATGAAAATAATCCAAACACTGGTTACTTCTAATCACCCTTAAAAAAACTCAACGGGCAACAAAGACATTTCCTTTTCTTCCATTGAAGTATGTCATTTCTTCTTCATCAGATAGCATCTACTAACGCCCACTGATGGAAGGATGCCATCCTGAGTTACAAACGGCCACTCTAGCCATTTTGAAACGAGTTACACTGCAGCCCTGAAAAGCCATGGAGAGAGCATTATATTATTAGGAAAGGTAGTTGCTTGCATTTGTCAGCAATCTTACACCTTAAGATCCAGAGGTCTAGCAAACGAAAGCTGCTACAAGTAATTGAACTGCAGTGAAAGGGTCTCTTTGCAGAAAGATTACTTACAAAACACTTCATAAGATAGGGGCTGATATTCACGCTGTAGATATATTCACCAGAAAACATGTACAAAACAAGAAGAAAAATTATATTTAGTGCTTATCTCAATATTAGAAAATTGAGAAATGTTGACCTGACATATATATTATATTCAGTGACAAATCAATCATCATATAAAAAGTCACATGGCAAAGTATTGTCTTCAGAAGTCGACGACAGTACTCTCAATGAGTTCCGAACGCCTGTGACTTCATCAGCCTCATAGGTATGTGTACATGCAGGTGCTAAAGGGTGGCTGTGACTTTTGCTCCTCAATTTTCCCACCATTTGGAAAATGCATCTATTATATATTTATCTTTGTCCAATGTACGTACCACCATTAATACACTTGTAAAAAAAAGTCCCGCCTTGGGAATTGAAATTCTTTTTTGTGATTGATTACTGTTTTTTTAAATGGCCCCTTTATAATTCCAATTCTTTTAAGCAATATCAGTATTTGAATATATAGAAGAAGAAAGCTTTTTATCATTTGTAGCAGACATTCCAACATATTGTCCAAGACCTCTTAACATGCTCCTGTCTTCGGTTGCAAATTTGAAAAAGATTCACTGAGTGTAAGCATTCCTAATGCCACTTTATCAGATTTTTATTTAATGGCTGTCATGTATCACACCATATTGCACAAAGCTAAAAAAATTCTTTTAAAATACATAGAAGTTAAAAACCAGTAAGATTTATTGATTTCAAACACAGCACTCATCTTTGTATTGCTTTTTACATCGCAAGACCAGTAACTGGACAACATTTGAAAACATATGGCAACATAAGCAATGAAATGAGAAAAAAATAAAATTTTCATATACGGTGCACCTCATGAAATATCTTTAGCCGACATACTGATAACCTTGTCGCTAAATGCTTTTAAGCCATTTCCTATTAATTCTTGGTAAGCATTTATCAGACACAGTCCACTGCAGCTAATTTATTGATCTCCCCTGTTATGTTTTCCATCTTTTGCAATGCATTACATCCCTTTTATCTGAACATGAACAAGATCACTTTCAATTCTTTCAGCTACTACTATTGCAACAGCAGGTCTGCTATCGATGTAAAATGCGCAGTAGTCAAAGAAAGCATTGTCAATATACAGGATGACTGAGCCTACCCCCATTTCCAATTATTTCAGCAGAAGGATCCTTACTGCTTTATTTCTCACTATTGTCTACATAACATTTTGATGTTTTAAGTTCAAATCAGTTATCAAAACACATACCATTGTATCTGCTGCCTACAGAGTGTGGAGTTTTCCTCTTTTTTCCTTCTGTTTTTAGGAACAAAATATGTATTTTGCAATAGCAACTTAGACATGTAAAGGGCTCAACAGAAAAAATAATGCAGTTCTCAAGCTAAGCACTCTATTTACTGCTTTTCAGCTTTAAAAGCAACATGGGTAAGGGTTGTAAATCAGCTGGGCTTTTCATATTCACTTCTTATCAGCAGATCAAAACAATACTATTTAAACTGAGATTGTAAGCAAATACCCTCTCTTTGCTTTTCCTGTCCTAGTTTCTAACAAATACCAACATAAATGAGGTCCTTTATTGTAGCAAGAAGAAAAAAAGTCTCTTTCATTCAAAAAGGATTGTGAATAGCCAGGAGTGTGACTAGTGGGAAAGTACAGGCTTCGGTACAACACACGTGCTTCCCAGAATTTTGCAAAATAAGCTTTCTGAATCTTGTTCAGTATTTTAAGTATCCCAATAAAGCACCAGTGCACTTCAGCATGCAATGCAGTGCAACTCCATTGTTTTTAGAAGCACATCATCACTTGAAAAACAGGAATTTTTATATTTATAGGAGAAAATATATCCAGGAGTACTTTCTATGTGCTTTATGTTCATATAGAATGCCTTTTTCATTCTTACAGAAGACAATGAAGTTTAGTTTTGATAAGCAGGTAACTAAAACAAATATTTCAATTTTTCAATGCTTCTTCCATTGTGCCTTAATAATTTATTTGGAATTATATGTGTCCATTCAAAATTTACCTTGCCTAGTTATGTCTATTCTTAAAGGATATCTCCCACATTCAGAAACTCCTATTCAAATATTGGCTTACCAGGCTTTAGATTTCTTTCATTTTTAACAAGAAAGCTCAGCCCAATTTCCTACCTAGGATGGCCTGAAGATTGAATCTCAATCTCTTCAATAATTTCTAACATATTCTTTGGAAAAAGAAAATTCATACTGCATCGTGGAACTATTTTTTTCCCCCATAAAATTAATTTACCAGAGTCCAGTAAATCCTGAAATATATGGCTGTTTCCTCTACACCATAATGGCTGCTCATGACCTACTTGGGTTTCCCCAGTGTTATTTCACATGCTGCAGCACCCCCTCAAATGGTCTATTATTGTGATCATCTCTAGTGCCTAAGGAAAGAAAAGAGCAAAGGAAAATATTTGCTGGATCTACCATCATTTTAGGATATAACTTGCATGACTGAAAGGAGGAAAGATAATCTCATAAGGAGATCGTATCTTGGAAGGATGTACCTTGTTGTGCTGGTGGGTGTAGTGGGCCACCACAGAAGACATTGTGAGGAGATGGTATCTTTGAGCAGAATCTGGGTAGAGTATAACCACAGACCATGCTGTAGAGACCTGTATGTTAGCAGGAAGAACCACTAGATAACCTGTACTGTGATGCCTTTGACTTGTTCCTATGGCAATGTGTAGGAGCATATTGCGCTCCGTGAATCTCTGTGACCGCTCGATGAACTTGGTTGATTGACTGTAACAGAGAAGCCTGGACATGGTTCCCCAGCTAGTACACATGGATGACACCATCTAGAAACCTTATCTTATTCTGAGATTAAGCAGCATACCTGCAGGTAACAGTCCTTTATCTGACAATAGAAATGATTAACAGATTTGTTTACCTCTGAGAAAATCCTGTAAATCTGTAAAGACTGCAATGGTCACGCACCTCACCATGGACAGGATCTGTATAGTGTCCTGTTATCAACATGAAAAGGTGCTTCTGATGCTGCAGCAACCAGCATTCCCAGCTTCACCAGGAATGTCAGATTGCTACTGCCTTTTCTATTGCTTCTATTAGCATCAGAAGGAACATAAGATTATCACCTTTTCTATGACTTTATTACTATCACCTTTTCTACTTTTTCTACACTTTGCTCAATAAACTAGTTAATTAGCCTTGGGTGTCCATGCCTTTCTTCTTGAGTTCCAAAAGACCTCAGTACCTCCTCAGTGAAAAACAGGGTGTGTTGGAGGGGGGGACACACCTATAAACAGACCATATATGTGAACCCTGACATTACTAGGACCTCCCTGTCAGAAAGGTCAGTATGAAATTATCAATTTCTCCTGGGCGAAACTAAGATTTTTCTCCCCTTTAGATCTGATGCTAATTATGATTCTTTTCTGTAGACGAACCAGTCATATACTAATTCGGTGAGTTTGCAATACAGCACAAATGAGCATTACTATGTAAAAGTGAAAAAAAATTACATTAAGGGAAAAACTCTGTATTTTCACACACGTCTAACAAGAATTCTGACTATTTTCTCTGTGATCTTGGCAGAATAGATCAGATTGATCATTAAACAACTGCCAAGAAGGCCTCAGGCAAGAACAGTATCAGAAAGACCCTTTAAATCATGATAAGCTTCTGTACGTAAAATAGTGGGAATAGAAATACAAATGAACAAACTGTAGATGATCTATGGATTTTTACCTTTTCTTCCCCCTACAGATGTAGACAGTTCTGTGGAAAAGTTTCCAGCTTTTATTCATTGTCCTGGTTTGTGTTAGAACAGAATTTGTTCCATAATTTTACTTTCCAGCTCAGTCTCTTCTAAGTAATGGCACCTTCTGAAGTCAACGGGGTGTTTTTGCAGACAGTGTCTGCTCCCAGCAGTGATAACACTTGATGTTCACAGTCACTGCCAGGGACTGGTGTGCAGAAAGGCTCTGGCTGATACTGGCTCCTGTGCAGACCAAGGTCACTGCTCAATCCTGTGTGCCACGGTGGGGGTGCAGTAAGGTAGAGGCTGCTCCTGTGGGGAGGAGCGGACAGGACAGGTGACCCTACACTGACCAACAAGGTGTTCCATCCCATAGACGTCATATTGGGTTTAAAGCTGAGGGATCACAAGGGTCAAGCTCTCTTCTTCAATGGCCAGTGTCCAAGGAAACTCTGTCCTGTCTTTGATCCCAATCTACGCATTCCAGAATGCAGCTCATGAATCTGGTTTCCATCTGCCACTGAGCCCAGCCTGGGCCTTCCCCAGTGTCTGCCCACAGCATCAGTGGTGACAATGGTGTAATTGCCATCGAGGGGGTTGGGTTCGGTATTGGTTTTGTATATATTACATTTTATTATTATTGTTTCATTTAAGAACTTTCAGTTTTCTTTTTCAATCTGTAAGTCTCTCTCCCTTATTCCCCTTCTCTTCCCCTTTGGGGAGAGGGAGGTTTAATAGAGAGCATCTATCCTTTGCCTAGTGGCCACCGTTGACACTCATGGTGGGGTTTTTGTGGTTTGTTTTTTATTCCATAGGAATCAATATGGAACCAATGCTGGCATATAGAGTGAGTTTAATGAACAATTTCACCACAACAGAAATTTTGATACCAATGTACTTGATCTAAAATTTTCACTTCTGTTCAAAATGCAATATTTCAGGCTTTGGAAAGTTGTTGTACCTAAAAATGTAGGATTGCTTCATAAATCACTCTGCCCATTTCAGGGAGCACTATAAATTATCTCAAGTAACACGGAAAGAGAAAGTGGAGATTTGGATCACTGATTTAGAAAACACTTTAGCTGAGTACGGCTTCTCTCTTTTTTCTTGGATCAATGATATTAAAGTGCTGCGGTTGCACACAACAGATGACATGGAAAATGAGAATGAAATCCAAAGCCTTACCCGAAAAAATCAAAGCGGATCATTTACAGTTTTGTTCTATTTTGGGGGCTTAAACATACGGGTTAGTTATGAAGTAACATCTGATCTGCAGTGCAGTTGTGGGCCATGGGTCAAAAAAGATCAGACATGTGCTAACTTAATTATAACCTCAGTTATCACTGGGGGATAACCTAGTTTGTGTTGCTTTCCTTTTTCCCCTGTCCACAGTATGTGCAAATAGTTACTAGAGAGCAGGAGCTATATGGAAGAAGTTGCCCTGGGGTGACAGGTTCATCCACTGGAGCCCTAAAAAGTGCTTAAATAAAAATAGTAGATCTGTTCTTATTGCATACACAGAGCAAAACTTACTAATTTATGTCATAAAAATAGCTGTTAGTGCTTTGTTCCCTAGCTAGACCTACAGAGTCATGTATCTTGGAAGGAATGAGTTGGATTTCAATTTTTAATAAATTTGAATCCATTACCACCAGCTCAATCCCATTACCTTCCAGTGTTGCATTAAGGCCTCTCTGCCTGAGAGGTTACTCTGGAATGAACATTCTTCAGCTGCTTTTCCTGTCTAACTTCATGTGTGAGATCCTCAGTTTCTGGAATAAGAGAGATAATTGGAATAAAACATTTTACGGAATCAGAGAAATTGCAGATGGAGTTAATCAAGTTGAGTTAAGCCAGTTTAAATTGACACCTTACCTTATTCCAGGTAAGTTTTCACGCATACAAATTATGAACCTTAAGTTGTAGTTCGTACAGTGAACTTGGGTGAAAAAGAAGATTCCTCTCTCTTAAGAATGCTAAAGAATGTTTTGATTGTTTGTCAATATTTTTCTACACTGTAATTTTTCCCTTTTCTGATAAAAGGAAAAAAAAAAAAAAAAGAAAATCCCCAAATTTTCAACTAGAAACAATAAAAAGGAAATGCTGACAGATGAAACTTGTGCTAAATATCCACGGTCTGTAAAAGAAAGTAATTTTTTATTTATTTTTTCTACAAAAAATTCACACTATTTCAAAGGTTAATTGCAATACAGCAGAATTTCACTGTCTGAGAAGAAAGAAACCTGTTATCATGCTTATCTCCTACATTTAGTATGCAGAACTACTGACTAGAAGTGAAGATTTGGATTTTTTACATACTTAATCAAATTACAGAGGTTAAATGAGTTACAAAACCTTTATTCCAGAACAGACCACTTATTCCAGCTTCATCTGATGTATCTATCTGTTGAACGCTTTATTCTGTATTAGATCGCTTATTCCAGTCTTACCTACCAGGATAACATTTTCGTAGGTTTTAAAATTGCCAAGTACTGAACATGATGTTAAGTAGAAGAAATAGAACTTGTCCTTTCAAAACATTAGCTACGTTTTCCATCATTAGTTAATTTTAACCCTTGTACAATCATCTCCTCAAGTAGAGCTGTGTTTCCCTCCTGGTACTGCTGACTAAAGAGACTGTTTAATTTATTACGTTTTATTACATTGTCATGTTAAAGGTAGGAGTTTGGCGTTTGCTTGCCAGAGCCCCAAGGACTTTAACTGAAACAGTTTTACAAAGCCAGTAAAAATAATAAAAGTTCATTAAAGCGACAGATAAAACAGATTTGGAATGGCCATTGATAAATGCTCTAACTGCAATAGTCCGAATAACTCATATATAATAGTAACGCTAGCAAAAAGAAAACTATCCTGGATATTTTCACCATATATGAGAGAGCAATTCTTACCAAGAAGGCGTCCCTGTCTTGGGTGGAGGAAGAGGAGTACAGCGCATCAACCGTCCCTGCTAGGTCTGCAGTCATTTCCCACCAGCCAGGTATTACTCCTCATGTCTTTTTACACCCTAACTCTGCGTGTCTCTGCCTCTTAGGTGATGTTTAGCATGATTTGGGTGGAGAGTTGAGTAACATAGTCATATATGTTTAGCATGTACTGCTTTTTGCTCTTTAGCATATTGAGGGGAGTGAATTTTAATATTAATTTTGCAGTTAATTAGGCAACAGTCTTCATTTGGACACTAGGATCTTCAGTATTTTTTTGCCTTCTTCCTTACCCAAAACAGAGCCATCCTATCTACACACCACTCTCTCCTTCAGCCATTATTTATGCCAGGTCAAGGAATCTCCACTCCTAGAGACAACATAGAAATCTTGGGGTCACAGATGTTTTGTCTTTTTGTGCCGAATTCCCACATCTCTGAAAAATTTATTTTATCAAAATGCACTGTTTGCAGTTACAGAAAATTATCTGTTTTTAAAAAGAGGCTTGAAAATGACCCAAAGATGTTAAAAATGGACTTTGAAAAATGTGTGGACAATGCTGACTGGAAGAAGTGAAGCCAAAATAAACTGGGCCGATTATGAAATGGGGATTCTGCCTAGTTTCCAGAAAGTTTTCTATTGATGTCCATGCTTTTGGGTCAAGATTCCTTTATAGATGTTTTTGTGTATAAGGTGGACTTCTTGTGGATCCACCTTTGCAGATTTGCAAAGCCATAGTTCCCTCGCTCCCATGTCCAGTTCTTCTTGAAAGAGATGTAAGTTGAAAGGCAGGGTGTTTCTGATTGTGTCTTATATGTTGAAGCAGTAGTGAAAATGTGGGTCTCTGCTATTCCTGAGTTTATTCACTTAAGCTTTATATATTTTCAAAAAACAGTATATCTTGCTGTTTGGAGAGAACGGAAGAAATTGCTCCCTTGATGGCCTGCTATGTTTGGTTGAAGCATGACATATCAATATTTTGTGAGGACCTAATTACCTTTTGTGAGATAGCAGGAGGTGAGAGTCTAAGTGAAGTTTCTCATTATGAATTTGTACCACAGTCACTTACATGGCAAAATCTTTTATGCTGGCTTCTTTCTCTCATTTCAAGCATCATATAGATTGGAATAATTCACATCAAACCAAGGAGTAGCTTAGGCAGCTAGCAATTCAGAGGTGGAGGTAGGATTATCTGGTACAAGAGCAAAGGAGAAATAGCAAAAGAAAGAAAGAAGCAAAGAAGGGAAGACAGCAAGAGAGAAAGAAAAGAGGAAAAGGGAGGGGGAAGAGAAAGGTGAGGGAGAAGAATGGGAAGGGAGAAAAGACAACCAGTCAATGAGCATTGTAAGAGAAGCAACCACAAAACATACAGAAGTTTTGACAAATTACAGAAAAGCTGAGTTAGAATGAGGAAAGGAAATAACACAGTGTCCCTAGTCTTGTCTAGTTTTGATCTATTTTTACAGTCAATTTAGCTGAGCTAGTGCTGACCACAGTTGAACTGTAAGAACTGGCTGGCAATAACAAACCAAGGTCAGCAAGCATTCATTTATCTGGGGTTAACTCCGAGCCAGTTTACCTAAACTGATTTCTTAGATCTGTTTGCTAAAATAGTGCATTTGAAATGTGCATATAAATCTTGTCTGATATTTAACAGCAGATTTTCAGGAGAGCTCAACTATCATGTGGGATCCTCAAAGGAATTTTGGAGAAATGCTGAACGCTATGAAGCTTTGGAATCTAAACAATAAGCAGCAAAGCAGAAAACTCTTTTAAAAAAAGGAAGGTACCTTTACATTGAAGAAAAATAATTGCAAAATTACTGTTAATTTATTACACACATTTGACTGTCTTTGAAATAGGTAGTGAGAAGGATGCAAGCGAAAGGTCATTTGTTTCTTTTCTGTCTGGTAATTTACATTTACTTTGTTTGAAGTATAACAAAATCCTGCTGACTCAGGATACTGGCATTCTTAATGGTTTTACTAAATTAGAAATATATATGTTAGGTACAAATCACTAGAGGATTAGGAGTCAAATCTTTGATATTAATAAAACAGAGGAATTACAAGAAAACATCAGTAAAAGTCATTGAACAACTCTAGGGAGGACCCTGACAAATAAAGTATAACAAGTGTGCTGAAAAGATAAATTCATAGTAATTATGTAGTAAATGTAACATCGTCCCTCCTGAAATAATGAGTGAAAAGTCTAGACACCTGCAAATGCCTAGAAGCTGAAACACAACTCGAAAGAGCACAACACCATTTTCCTTTTCCTTATACAAAATAAGGGCCAGTTGTACAATTGTCAGTTTTATACTGAACACAATTTTAGAATACATTTTCAGGCATTATTCACATGCTCAATTGCATGTGCAAGGGTAGGACAAATTCTGCAAATTCTGACTAGTTCCTGCACAGAAAGTTAAGAAAAATCTACTAAAGGCAATTGCAAAATACTTTCTTCAAAAACACATAATCTCCTGGCTGTCTGCTCCTCAAATCTGTGAGGGACCTGTGGGATTTGCTGTGGCAAAGGTTATCCAGGAACTTTCGGGAAGATGCAAATGTTTCTTCATTTTCCAGGCACTGCCTACAGGGAGATAGATAATTTTCTATCACAAGTAAAGCTCCTCTATTTGTCATTGGATAAGGCAGCTATATTAAAATAGAATCGTTTTCCCAAATTGCTCCCAAGAATCTGAGGCAGGAAAGCCTCTTCTTCATGGAAACGTATGCAATAATCTCTTCTTTTAAGTATCCCTTTTGAAAGTGGCATTCAAATGGCCTGAAATTGCAAAAAATGCTTTTTCCCCCAACTTTGTACTTCGTAGAGATAGATAGAGAGTTCCTGCACAGCTGGGAACAATAGAACCACATAACGTTACAACAGCATTATGCAGTCAATATAATTATCCAGCTTAATAACGCTGGCACCTGTGACGGTAATAGAAAAAAGCTGCCTCTATATCTCTGTGCAACAGAACCATTTACGGCATCCATTGATTTCAGTAGATAACTCTTCAGGACGTAAATTGTCAAGGAACATTGCCTTTTTTTCTTTATAAAACAGATCACTTCGTTTTCAAAGACTAAAGCTCACATTGGGTTTTATGTAGGTTTACTTGGTGGCAACATTTCACACATCTCTGAGGTGGGGCTCCATCTGTCATACCTCCTAGATAGGGGTTGTTTCCACAGAAAGCTGCAGTGCTTTCCTCTTCATTGACCAAACCACCGCATTTCCCTTGGCAAATTCTCCACCAGAAGAGAAAGTAAATCTTTTGCAGGTGCAGAAATATCAGCCTTGCATAAAACTTTGCCTGTTATACACCGTCTCCCTTGTGCAATTTTAAATGTTCCATAAATATATACCCAATACTATTAACTCTACAGTTTATTTCTCTTTGAAATAAATGAACAGGAAAGTACTGGAGTAAAAAAAAAAAAAAAATCTGAAATCATGCTGCATATCTTTTCAAACAATTAAACTGCCATCTTAAAATGCAGTACACTAATCAAAGGCTTTCTGAAAGTCTAATTTGTCTCTTCCAAGGTTATACAAGGAAACAGGAAAAAACCAATGTTATTTCAGGGCTTTCAATGAAGCCATAAAAATAATACCAGTTATTAGTAAGGAGACCGTGGCCATAAGCAACATTTTGGTGATCTGGAATTGCTCAGGCCTAATTGCAGCATTCTCTAGTGGCTGATTTTAAATAAAGATCGATATGATGCGATAACACATGCAAAAAAGATTTAATTTTGTCACATACATGTAATGAGAGCTTTCTGGTTATTATTCTAAGAACAGAGGCAGAAAAGAGGGTTTGGGGTTTTTTCTGTGCTGAGAAAATGTTGGTTCATTGAATCCTATAGAAAAAACAGATAACCTTATATTTAATAATTGCTCATTCTGTTTGTTATAAAGGAAATAACAGTTTCTTATGTGGTTCCCACCATCTTTCTTACATGAAAAACCAATAGAAAAATATGAGTTGTTACTCTCTAAAGGGTAAATACAGACTCATTTTGACAAGTTGGCAACTGTGTTCATTATAAGGCAACATCAAGTTGTTAATTTGATTTTCCACAATTGGAAAAAGGTTAGACACCTTTTAAAAGAATGTATCACTATTATAATGTAATGATTTCCTTATACCTCCTATTAGTATCATAATTTGTTTATAATTAATCTTTTCCCCAACTAGTAGTAATTAAATATTGAAAAAAAAAGTCCAGTTTGGGAGCATTCTCAGTGTGTAAATTAACATAGGGTAAGGATTTTGTTACATCACGAGTATTATTGTTTATAGCTGGACAAATTGGACTTGTAATATAGCTGTAATGCACATATAAGAGCAGACTGTTCCCTATCTATTTTTGAAAAACTTTTTTTTTTTTTTTTTTAAATTCAGGAATACATAGTCATATATAAAGCTTAGTCCATTAAATTACACTCATGTATACAGGTAGATTTTGTCCTTAAAACATTGTTGGTGATGCCAAACTTTAAATAGAGCATCATGATGACTAAAATGTAACACTTGCAAGTGCAAACATTGTAAGTAATGTATATAAATCCATAGGTGCATACAGCTCCTGACAGATGTGACTGCATCAGTGAGAATCCTGAACCAATCTTCTTGTATTTTTCTAGATATTTAGTTTAAGAAATATTTAATCTAATTCAACATGTTAGGTATTTCTAGGAAAACCCAGAAGCTGGCCAAAGAAACAGAAATCAGTTGTTTGTAGCCATGTATGAACTGATTTTTCTTTTCAGCAGGTGAACAAGCCAAGATAAAGCCCATTTACTCTCAGTTGTGTGAAAATGAACCACTTTTATTTATAAATCTTTTGCCAAAAGAAACAAGCTTTCACTTTGCTGTCACTTACCCTCATGATTAAACAAATATAAATGAAGTGAAACATTCAGCTCTTTTATATCTACAACAGTATGTTTCTTTTCAGTTTCTAAGAAATTTAAAGGAAAATAAGACCATATTCTCAAAGTTGCCAGAAGAGAAAGAAAAGATATTTTACACTTCTTTTTTATCAGTTGCTTACTAGTAAGAGCACTCAAATCCAATTATTTTCTCTTCCTCTGAGTGTTTGAATTCCAGCTTTCACTTCTCAGGAGGCTCAACAGGTTAAAAAATCATTGGGAAACCAGGAGAGGAAGTCTCCTTAATCTCCCCTGTCTAGTCTGTTCTCTCTTGTATAAATAATTCAATATTCATTATGGTTAGGCATGGAGTGCCTCCTCTTTCCAAAGATAATCAGACTGGACCCATTCTCACTTTCTCATTACGTATTCCAGTGACTATTTAAGTACTTTATCTGAAAAGCAGAAGACTCAGAAGGAGGGAAATATGAGATTCTCTGGTTAGCATATCCCATGTAAGAAACCGACGTATTTAAGAGTTAAGAAAACACAGTTCAAGTCTTTATTCGGGCAGAAAAAGAATTCCACCATATGTCTCCCACAGGCCCCGTAGAATTCCCACTCTACACAAATCCATTCTTTATCTGAAGGTAATGATTTCATAAGTTATAGGTTAAAACCAAGATATTTTAAAGTAAAGAATGTGCTTATTTAGGGAAGCAATTCAGGATGTTTGGTGAGTGGAAGTAGGATAAAATCCAAAAGAAGTTATCTAAGAATCACCGAACCAGATTAGCCTCATAGCTATAGCCTATAACGGAAGTGGGGATATAACAATATAGTTAATCTATGAGCCATATGGCAAAACATCTGATAGATTACATACAAGAATTAACAAGTGGGAGAGCACAAGAGCTAGAGCAAGAATTGTGCAATGGATAGGGAAATGACTGAAAAACAGCTGGCAACTGACAGATCTGAGAAGGGAATAATCAAGCCAGGATCAACTACTAATAGAATTAGTCAAGGATTAGCCATGGCACAGATCTTGTTTAACATTTTCATTACAATACTTTTCATGCAGGCACAAAATATAAAGGTTAGCTGATAAAATTTTTTAGTTACACGACGAGAAGCAGACCACAACAAGATACGGAAGTAACTGGAGGAATATGGTGAACAACACTAAAGCAGCTGAATCACTTAAGGAGGAACAAAAGTAAATTCTGTTTTTCACAGCTGGGAGAGAAGAAACGTAGTGTGATGTGTCTGGGTTATTGTTGACAATAATGTGACACGTCCATCAAAGAGCAAATGCAATTCTAAGATGTATGCAATGAGATCCCCAGAGTAATGAAATCCATATGAAATAAGACAAAAAGCACTTGTCTTGTTTAATTTAGTAAAATGGACTGAGATGTGATAAGATTGCTCTACATAAATAGATGGAGTGGTTAGGGGTAAACACAAGAGAAGAAGAAAAGCTATTTAAAATAAACAACAATGTTGACCTAAGAAAAATATTTCTAGATGGACCATAAATGCATTTGGGTTGGAAATTAGAAGTTGTAATCATCAGAGCCAGAATATTCTGCAACAGCTTTCCAATAGCAATAGCATGGGCAATAAACTAAGCTAGTTTTAAGATGAAGCATGTTTCAGAAATAAACACGTTGTATATAAACATCTGTTTCAAGTAATGCTTGCCAAAACATAGACAAGTATCCAATCAAACCCTGCCTAGTATTCTTGCCAAATTGCCCAATGAATTGCAAGAGAGCAGAGATTTTTAGGATCTGTGACTCCAAGACAATTCCTTCATGACAAGTGCTTTGGAACTGGGGACTTCAGAAGAATTGAGAGCCTCAGTTTGGGGTTGTTATCAGCTTTTCAAAATTCAAAAGCAACCTGTTAGTTCAGGAAGTTCAATGTTGGATTTTCAGATTCCCTTTTGTGGTGACATTTACGCTGAGATCTGAAAAAATTCTGAGTCACAGGAAAAAAATTGCATTTTCTATCAGTCAGTTATGAGAATGAAGAGGATGAAGATTTGTTTTAAGCATTGAAATTCCTTGGGGGAAGAGGGGTGACCCTAAAACTTTTTCTGTTCTAGCTTATTTAACAAATACTGATTTCAGGGGAGATCTGATTCCTCCACCTGGCTGCCACTCAAAATATAATAGAAACTGCTGCAGCAGTTTATATGTGGTAACTAACGACAATTCTTACAAAGAGCAAGAAGAACATTTGGCCAAATTTTCTGTGTAAGACAGAAATTACATCAGTTGATAGGCCTACAAGAACTTGCAGGTACTGAAAAATACAAACAGCAAGCAAATCTTTAAACTCTTTTCATCAAAACACACTACAGAACTGGCCATGTTCCCAAGGAACAGCAGCCACAAAATACCTATAGAATCAGGTCCAAATGCTTTGACAGTCTTTAGCTCCTCTCAAAGAAAAACATCAGAATTTAGTTATACTGGAATTAGGTCTTCATTGACTAAAGACACTGATCAGATTTAGATTTGTTATTATCTGGTTTGTTTTTATCTAGTTTTCCAGAGAACTGAACCAGGTGGCTTTGTCAATCATAAAGCCAATATCCATACTAGCAAAAACCTGCAGCTGATACCACACAATTTAGGAATGGTCCTAAGATGTGTTAGTGCAGAACCGCCTCAGGATCAGCTCTGAGGGAGATAGAAGGGATTGCTGAAAAGCACATCCAGCTTAAGAGTATGCACTCTGAGCAGAATGCCTTGTCCTCCGTTGTGTTAGCTGCAGAGGCAGGAAGTGGACCATGTTTCTAGTATGTTTCCAAACCCTGTGGGAAATGTACATCATCATTGAAAGAGTGCCCAGTTTAATCTTTTCTTCTCCAACCATGAGGAAAGTTTCCTTCTTTTGACTGTAAGTGGCAATGTCTTGTCTAGATATACCTTTGGCTCCTCATAATGTTAATGTAGATGGTAGCTTGCTAACCATTTTAATTTGGCTTTATTAACATATGCGCAGCACTGTGTTCTCATGATATTAAAGAACGTGCCACCGAAGTATGCTGTCTGACATTAAAAGCTAATAAAATATTCAAATATTGTCTCTACAGCCGCAGCATACTACGTTCTTTATTTCCATACCACAGGTGCTCCATTGCTCTGTTATGCTTGTTCATATTGAGGGAATTTATGACTTTCCAACAACGAGTATTTACTCATTTACATTCACTGGGTTAATAAAAAGTTATGGCCTATTTTATATGATTAATTCAATGAAGGGAAAGCACTTGCATGGGTCATATGCAAATAACATAGTATTTCATTAGAAAGTGATTTCTAAATGATGCTTATAATAAGACATATTAAACATGAAAGTGAATATACAAAAACAGGTTGAAAACAAAGGGATCATAGTAATAAAAATTTATTGCTGAATATTTTGTCCCTTAAATCTAAAGATTAACTACAAAGGTACAGTCCAATGATCTTTTGTGATTAGAAAATTTCACTTCCTTAAGCAAATCTGGTTTAGCTCTCATTGTATACACTAGGAGTGTTCATGTAGTCAGCCGCAACTGTTCAGCTGAGTAGTTTTTTATTAAGTGGTTGCAAAAGTATCATAGTCATTTTTATGTCCTTTTATAGTAAAAACATACATTTTTCAGAGAAAAAATGGAGATGATAAAAATTTAGTATATTTCTTTTTGCTATTGTACTGTTCCCACCACTCTCAAGCTGCAGTTAAGAAGGAAAAAAAAAAGCATACATAAGCTCTGAAAAGGATTGGCCATTGTTTATATCGTAGCTGAAAAATCACAACCCCAACTGACCCACTAAGAAAAAAACAGAAAGTAACAAACAACAACCATCGCAAATGTCACTAGAAGAAGATTGCCAGTGTACTTTGCTATGAATTCTGATTTTTAATTCAAACCAGAGAAAGGAATAGTGACTGAAAAAAGTCAGGTGAAAAATAAGATTTCTTGTAGTAAAATTTTATGACTGTGCTCTATACAGAATTTCTAACAAAATCTAAGGCATGAAGTCTAGGCACGTTCAAAAGCAAGATTTGATTTTATCACCTAAATTCTAAATGAAGCTGTATATAAAGACCCAACACCAGAGAGCATTTGAAGTATCACACTTTACAGAAAGATACGTCTAGCAAATAAGAAACATAATGTAGAAATGAGATGACAAGACTTAAGCAGTCATTATGTACTAACTACCCACCTATCAAAACCCCAACACATTTCAGGGAAAAAATTGTCCTTAATACAAGAGAGTCTGATGAAGATTTTAGAGTGTGGTGGGTTAACCTTGGCCAGCAGACAGATGCTCACCCAGCTGCTCTCTCGCTCTCTCTCCTGAACTGGACTGGGGAGAAAATAAGATGGAAATGATTGTGGACAGAAATAAAGACAGGGAGATCATTTACCAGTTACCATCATGGGAAAAACAGGTTCCACTTCTTTCCTTCATTCCTGATTCCTCTACCCACTGCCCCTCATCCCACGTGGCACAGGGGGGTGGGGAATGGGGTTTGCAGCCAGTTCATTACGCTCCTCTCTCCCACTTCTTCCTTAGATTTTTCCCCTGCTCCAGCATAGGTCCTCTCCAAGGGCTTCAGTCCTTCAGGATAAATCAGTTCCAGTATGCATCCTCCACAGGCCATAATTTTTCAGATAATATCCACCTGCTCTGCCATAGTCCCCTCCACAGGCTGCCCAGAAATACCTGCTCCCCTGCTGTTTCTTCCAGGAGCTGCAAGGGAACCCCTGCTTCAGCACTTGGAGCACCTCCTCCACCCTGTTCTCTGACCCTGGTGCTCACAGGGCATAATTAAGTTGAAAGAAACTGCATTTATATCATGTTGTGATAAAACACAAAACCAAGTATTCTCTTCCTGTGATTCATCATCTTTCCATTATGAAGCTTTGTCATTGTTCTCTGATGACGAGAATATGATGTCAGGTGTATGCATAATGCAATGAATTATAAAATAAATTAAGGTTGTTATTCACAATGAACAGAAACACAGTATTAAAAAAGGCTAATCTTGTTTATTTTCTGCGACTGAAATTAACCACGTGCCAAGGGCTGTTACACGCTATTTATATTCTTTTAAATTCACAGGGAGATGAAAGCCTCGATGGAGTGAGGAATATTAAGGGACTGTACATCTTAATCCATGTGACATGTGTATGATGTCAGCCAGTAACGAGGGGAAGGGGAGAGCAAGTTCTCTTTCCACCCTGAGCTCCAGTAAATCTTCATCTCAAAGTGTTCAAAATAAAGCCTGAGTGTAACGCAGATTTTGGGCTAACCTGCAGCAGTGATGGGTAAATGTCACATAGAGAAATGTCATGTGGAAAAAGTCCACATAAAACTATTTCACATGAGAAAAACTTGCAAAGTGAAGGCCTAACCACGTTTGGAAATGCTTGCCTATTTCTCATCCACTGCTGCTTTGAGATCTCATTCCAGGACTCTAAACGTATTTGAAATTTCCTACTTTGCAGAGGAAACACTGTTTCCCAATCTAGCTCACAGAATCATTTTGTTTGGAAGACACCTTCAAGATCATCAAGTACAACCATTAACTCAGCACTGCTGGGTCACCACTGAGCCATGTCCCTCAGCACCACGTCTACATGCCTTTTAAACACCTCCAGGGATGGTGACCCCACCGCTTCCCTGGGCAGCCTGTTGCAGTCAAAAACTCTGGAAAATACGAAACAAGGACTGTGTATATTAAAGACAGGAAGCATGCAAAGGAAGACTTGGTCTTTGCGTTTTTTTCTTCTCTCTCCCTCACCTCCCATAACCTTTGGAAGAGGAAGAACTAGGTTAAACAATTTGATTAGTCAGCTATGTGGACTGAAAAATGACCTCTCTTAAGCTTCTCCCGCAGTGTGAATGAATGGGCGTGCCAAGAATGAAAGCCTTACTGCACGCTTATCGTGTCATCTGTATTGATAGTACTCGTTTTGACAGCTGTTGCAGTGACAGTTGTGCATGTGGAAAGAATCTGAAGAACACTGGCTTGACCAAAGGGTACGATCCTTTAAAGCTGGCCTACAGCATCCTTCCTCATTCTTCAAAACTGGTTAAGAAACAGTTTTCTACGTTTAGCATAACACTATAAGCTGTGGAAAATTAATCCACTCTAAACCAAAAGATTAATGTATGTATTCATGTGTATACACACAAAATTTGTATTCTGGGACCTAAGACATCTTAGTTGAGACAATTGCATTTCTCCAAATGTTGTTGTACATGAGAGAATGGGTCACAAGTATCTGTTTTACTACCTAAGAACTCAAATGTTAATTTACTTCCAAATTTTGAGTATAAGTGCAAGTAATGCATTTTCTTATTATTTTTCTTGGAAATTCAATTTGATGTGTTCATAAAAGGGCATCAGCCATGCATTAAATCTTGGTAGTTTCAGTTCAGAATTTTATATATTTTCCCATTTGACTTTAAGCATTGCTTTCTTGATGATAAGTCCTATGGAAATTATTAATGTGACAGAACTAACAACTTTGAAAAAAGATTGTGCAAATTTGTGAATTTCTGAAAACTGTGGGATATTGCTAGAGCACTTTTGGGTGAGGGGAAATACAAATCTAACTTCATTTACAGTGGCTAGCAACATTTGGATGCTCCTCTGATGCAATATCAACTCAGAGCCCAGAAATCAGCTTATTAAAAACAAATCTCCTCCCTCAGTTCACACATGTGCAATATTTAGAAATGTTACTTTTTTTTTTTTTTTAAACAAAGTAGCATATTGCAGTCCTGTGTTCCCAACTCTGTTCACTGACAATTTCCTCCATGCAGTGTTCCACACATTATCTGTAGGAATGGAACAGAAAAGCAAGAAAAGTTTAAAAGAAAAAGGCTACCTGCAAGTGCACGTAAGGGAGTGGGGCAGCTAAGAAGGATTCTGTGGCATTACCTCCAGGCAGAGTACTATTTCCACTTCACAACTCGTGCTGTTGAATCTGAGCTGGGCACTGCATGGAGCATCATAAAACTTAAATTCCACATCTAACTTATGGAGCAGAAGTGGCCTTATAGGCTTAGCTTGAACCTAAATTTACCAACCATCAACTTTGCTTAGCAAGTAGTGCATCCTAAAAGCTAGCTCTAGGTAATCTATATTGATTGACCCAGTAAGAAGAAGGGAAAGGGGGAATGCATGGCCTATACTTCAGAATTCCTTCCCCAGTAACATATATATCCAAATCAGAAATCCCAGAATTCCATCTTACTCTGTCGCCTCGAGGTCCATATACTTTGTACCATTTGTTTGTAACAAGGTCACTCATCTAACAATAAAGAGGCAAGAAACCCTGGTGCGTTTCCTAAAAAGTAAAAGACAATAAGGACAGTAAGACATTTAGGCATTCCTAAATAAACTATTTTCATTTTTTCCAAATATTTTAAAATGTCTTTTACTTCCCTACAATAGTCTTTTTGAAAAAAAAAAAAAAACAACCCTATTATTTTGTTCCAAAACAGAACCACTTTTTCACAGAAATTATGACATTAGGTCAGCTGCAAAAGAGTGGCCCCTAAAACCTTATCGTTACTCTTCAGAAGCAACCTGTTCCTCCCACCCACTCTTATCACTCATGCTTGGTGTTTCCAGCTGAGCTGACGCATTGGAGGGATTCAGCAGTCACAGACTGCCCCCAGCTCAGTTGGGTTTGTGTAGTATTTCTGATATACAAGGAGAGATCCTTTATGCTGGCCCAGCCACTGTGAAGTAAACAACATCCAGCTTTTCCACCCAGCTCACCCTCCCACCTCCACACCGTATCCAGCTTCAGAACTGTGCCCCTCTTTGTAGAGATGATACTTTTTTTTTTTTTCCCTATTATGTAGGTGGAACTCCTTCTGTTGCCAGTGTCGCTGCTGCCTTTACAGGCCTTATTTGTTTTCGGAGAAGTGCTGTGGGTGCCAAAACAGCACGCTGGCTATTTGTATGGGCAACATTCCTCTTCAAACTATCACTCTCCTAGTAAATACCAGGCTTAGAATTTAAAATAAAGGAAACAGAAACCAGCAAATCTTGCACGCAAAAACATAATGCACCTTGCTATATCAAGCCCTCAACTTCTGTTCGGTCTATGGCACGTCTGTCATTAAACTACACTGTCTTGATATGAAGTTCTTACACGGCATGAAATACACCAGACGTCTGAACAAATTGCTCCAGTTTTCCAGCAGAACTGGGGATTTTTCTCTTGAAGGCATGACCGTTTTATTAAGAATATACAATCCTTGAATTCTGAAGTTTTCCAAATTATTTCCTTGCTTCCCACCATAACTGTGAATGTCCACAATGACAAAGTACTAAAGCTGTTCTAATCCCACAGACAAGTCAGATCTTTAAATTAGTATGTTTGCTTAACTAATTTGAAGTTAATTTAAACCTGTGACAGTCAGACCTATTCCAATGTATTCTAAACCCCCTTCTTATAAGCAATGTTTATAAATACTTTCTTATTGATATCATTCTATTTTATTCCATCCCATCTTTATGTCATTGGAAAGATTTCATAATTCTGCTGGAAACCCTTGTAACTTTTTATTTCTTTACTTACTTATTTTACTGTTCTGACAAAGCTACCACCACTGCAATGTTTGTTAGGCCAGTACTAATAAAACTTGTTGAAAACCCACATAAATAGCTGGGAATACATTATGTTGTTCCAGTCTCTAGTTCATACTCTAAAGTAGTGAATGTAGGCAATGCTCCACTGAAGCTATGTTAACCTGTACTAGCTGTATCCTAAATTTCATGAAACAACCATATTTCCCCATAGGTGGAAGAAATAAAACTATCAAAATTAGACACAGATAAAAATTAATTGCTGCTATGGTCTCATTATTCACTGCAGTAAAGCAGCTGTTAACCCAGCTCAAATAGCCAACTAACCCAGGTTTACTATGTTTTTTCTACAGACAATACAGTTTTGCCTTTTTGCCTCTCACAAAATTAGAAAATAAGAATAAATAAGGATCTACCATCTGAGTCTACAAGTTTCAGAGTATCAGAGATACTTTGGACAGCACCTTTTCCAAAATATCTTTGAAGAGTAAAACAAAATGAAAGAAAAAGAAAGGAATTGATCCTCATAGAATGAAAGTCTTTAGCTTCCTCCTGATTCTGTTCCTCTGAATTTAGGGAGACTTTATCATTGTTATCAATGGGAGAAGTGACAAGACAAGGCTTAGGAAGTCTGAAAACCCTACCTGTAATCTCCATTGAAGATCTAAATTACATTCTTGCAACTGGCACAGGGAGAAACAACTCATGCTGAAATAAAAGTGATTATACCAATAAAGAGAAATCATTTTGAAAACCATGTAATCAGTGGAGAAAACTCTCCTAAGTGTCAAGGGAGCCATCAAAAGACTATAAGCAGTTGGGAAAGATATAAGAGGCAGTCAAGAAAATATCAACAGTCTGGAAAAAAAAACACATAAAAGAATGAAGTGTGACACATCTGTGAAATGGTGCAATGCACAAATTAAAGCAAAAGTTTGATATGATGGAGACCTAAAAAAAAAAGGCCTTAATGAATGAAAAATCTAAAAAAGGCAGTGAAGTAAGGTAGGAAACAATGTTTGATACAGCAGTCATAGAATTCATTCATTCAGAAGAAGAAAGTAATATTTTGGTCTCTTGCTGAGGAAATGTCTCAAACAAAAAACCAATTTTCTAAACAAGTAAAGTAAGATTCATCTCCCCTAATGTAAGACTAGTTTACATTCATTGCATAGAGACGAGCTCTGCAGAGAAGTGGTTAATTCATCCCATCAATAACTAGGTAACTAAGAGGGGTTTCATTGCTCGTTCTTGGTAGAAGCTCTCCACTTCTACTGCCTCATAGCAATAACGATGGTCTGGAATACTATGCTATTATTGAAAATGTACTTTTACTTGGCTAAGGGTAGGAGAGATGAGTCTAACTCCTTTCCAAATTTGTTATTTTCAAGAAATTCAGATCAGCTCTCCCAGGTACGGTATTTTAGAAATCAGACAGTTAGACAATAAGAAAGAGGGAATGGAACTTCATGGCCGGAACTACAATTCAAAAATGTGTTTTAAATTAATCTAGGTATTAAGAAGTTGCTACTACTGGTAAGTCATCATGCTCCTGGCTCTATGATTTTTAATTTACAAAGATGTTTTATTCAAGAATTTCCAGTTTAACCTGCCTTAGATTATGTCCAATTCAGAATGGAACAGAGTTGAATCTCAGGTGAAGACTTCTAAAACAAAAAGTAACTAGATATCTTACATGTAAAGTCTTACAAAAAAAAAAAAAAAAGAGAATGTTTTATATTTATTACACGATTGCAGGAATTGTACTTATATATCTATGCAAACTCATTTAATCTACAAACAAGCATTTCTTTTTATTGTGTTTACATATGTGTTTTATCTTCTAGATGATCAAAAATAAAAATATTGTCATTTGTAGTTCTTTATGGTTATTTTACATGCCACTACTTACCTGGGTGTCTATTCAGTTATAATCAAGGAGTTTTCAATGACTTTTAAAGGATTTTTTTTTTAAAAAATATTGACTACTCATATTTAACATTAAATTTAACACTAAATATGTGTCATCCATAGCTATTTTTTCTTCTTCTATTGTGTAGCTGTCCTCAGATCATACAAAATTACTTCATGTGAAGCAAAAATGGTGCAAAAGTTCTTCTGCCTTCCTGTCCCACAGATCTTCCCACAGTAGAGATTTTATTTTCATTCAACCTGGCACATAGCTCTAGAGTTGTGGAAGGAATGAGCAGCATGAAGAAATGTGAGCAAGTGATTTACTATTCTTAAATGGACTAAACAAATACCAGGAAGATGACAATATGGGAAATAAAGTATAAATAATTATTACGATGTATTTCTTACATATCATGTAGATTTTAACATAACCCTAGCACACCTCTAAAAAGAACTCACTTCAAAATATATGACATACAGAATATAAAATATGGTCATATGACAAATATTTTTACTGGACTCTCTTTTATAACACCTCATGTAACTTCCTTTCAAGCCTATGTGGATTAAAAAAAAAATGGATATCAAAGCTTCATGAGTTGTGTATATGCATTTATGTACATACACGCACATATGCACAGCCACAAACATCGTTAAAACCTTTATTAGCTCCCAAACCTTTACATAAATGTTCAACTAATACCTAAGCCAGTTTTATTTTGCTCATGTGGCTATGACTAAGCTTGACTCATGCCAGTGACAAATATTTCCATAACAACTAACACAACTTGAAATGAGAAAATGATAGAGGACCTATTTAAAAAAAAAAAAAAAAGAAAAAAAAAAAAGACAGAAGTTTACTCAATTCAGTAAATTGAAGAAATAAACAACATGATGTCTGGACATCAGTTGTTTTTTTTCACATTACAGCATATCCTGGGTTAAAATAAGCCAAATATTGAAATTCAAATAATGGAACACAGTGTCTAGTCTTTTTCAAGTCTTTTAGACCTACCAGATAGTTCTTAAAACAAAACAAACCCAATAAATTTAACCTGAATTAGGGTGTGGTTTGGAGGGTGAAATAAGAGTTATGATAACAGTTCTGCATACAAAATATTGCTTAGGCTTACAGCAGAGACTTTTCAAGCTGTTAAAGAGATGTTCTACCAGAGCTTGCTCTTAGTGCAGGTTTCCAGAATGCCAGTGCCCTGTTTCTCCAGACAAGACTCTTGCCTAGAGCTCAGCGATTGTCTTCTCACACTGCTGCATTTTCTTCCTTGTCTCTCAAGGAGCAAGAGGCTAGTGCACACCTAGATCCAATTAGCTCCAGTACAGACCACAGCACTCACCTAGATCCAGAAACATAGCCCACATCACTAATTTAGGTATAACCATAAGGACCCTCTTATCTCCTGCCAGGTTTCCAAACAGAGCAAGACTCGTTTACCTGGGAATGCAGAGACCTCTGAGAAGTTGTGTGCATTAGGAAAGAAAGCAGCTCACTGGTGGGACAGTAAGAACTTTTTATGTGTATTTATGAATAAGCTGAGATGCTTCTAAGAGTCTGTGTTGTCATTCCATCTGGAGGAAAAGGTGGTTTATAGTACCAAGTTCTTTTTTTTGGAAAAGGAGGCACCATGGACATTGCATTTATTTTATAGTCAGACATTTTCAGTAAAAATATTTCTGGGAAAGTAAAGGCTGCCTGACATTTCCCCCATTAATTCTTTCTTAGCCTTTCTCTGTCTCCTATCCAAATAACAAGAACTGGTATTATCTGTTCAAGGAGAATTTTGCGGATATAAGAAGGGGTAGTTGAAACAGTTTGGACTGAATGTAGTTACACCTATTGAATGAAACGCTTTCATCATCATTTATTTCACTGTCACTTTTTGCAAACAGATCTAGCACAGAAGTAGCTCGGGCTAGGAAGCTGAAATCAGGCAGGGACCTGCTGCTTAGAGGGGTGGTTCTCAGCAGGCCAGTGAAGAAGCTTTGATTTAGCCAGAAATAACTTTTTAAATAGAAACAGGCACATGCAAAATAGATTTTAAAAAAGAATTCTTTATAATTATTTCTCTTGGATGTCAAAGTGAAGATTTGATCCAATAAATGTCAGATACAGCAGGAGCTTATATGTGAGTAACGTCAGACTGACTGTTGTGTGAAACCATATACAGAAAGCATCTTTCTTAAATCTCCCACACTGTATTTCATAATTTTTTCCTGTATCCTCATATACAAATAACAGTAGATAACATTGATTAACATATTAGAGGAATAATCTAGGGTAAACATTAAATTTTCTCGTGCTAAGGATGTTTACATGAATAAAGCCGTAGTAAAACATCCTCATTTACAGTTATTAACATCTTTCTAAAATACCTACAGCAGATCTTCTTTCAAATAATACAGTTATTCTCCCAGTCTCTATTAGCAGAAAATATTTTCTGAAGCATAAGTACTGACTCCAGTTTGGATGTTATCAGCAGCAGGTATGTCCCTTCTTCTCGCCCTCTACAGTATGGATTTCTTCCCATTGCACAAGGAGAAATACATATATTGCCTTAAAACTTTGAAAAGAAATAGGAAGGTGTTTCCAACAACAAAATATAACTTATGGTTTAATCACAGAATAGGTGAGATTGGAACGACTCAATCTTGTCCACCCCACCTGATGAAGCAGGATCATTCATAGCAGGGTACCCAGAACTGTGCCCATACGGCTCTTGAGTATCTCCAAGGATGGAAGCTCTACAACCCCTCTAGGCAATTTGTGCCAATGCTCAGTCACCCTCATGGAAAAAAAAAAAAATGTTTACTTTATTAAATACGCTATTATTTTGAAAGGGAAGGAGGCGTACTTCTTTATGTTGAAGTGTTTTTTCTCTGGGAGGGTTAAAGGATTGGTTGCTTTTGGAAAGAGATCAAGGACAATCTCTAGTACAGAGACTGACTCAACTGATGACGCTTTTAAATAGCAGTTTAACAATTGTTTCTTGAATTTCTTTGGGATTTATTTTAGAGGTATAATGAACTCATCTTGGTTTAATACACATATAATGAATATAGGATTTCCATTCTAGTTCAGCCTGAATTTAATGCATCCCTATTTTACCTCCACCGATAATAATATAATACCAAATTGAATTAACATACTTAGTATATCATTAATGTTAGAACCCAGGGGAAACCTCTCCAAGGCAGCAACAAAGAAACCCAAATTTCCTGCCTTATTCTGTCTATATTCTGCCTTTCTTACAGGCATTCCCAGACAGTGGCTCATACTTGCTCAAACAGAGCTCTTGTTATGCCATAGGATAATACACAGCCTAAATTTGTAAATGAATGCTGTGCTCAGGCAATCCAGAGGTGGTGACCACTGAAACACCTACATTAGATGGGACGTACTTTTATTCCCCATGCTTCATGATAAAGAAACGCAAAACAGAAATACTCTATTGGTTGTCTCAAATGACAACACACCCTTTCAGTCTGTGTCATCATGTGTACAATGCCATCTTCATAAAAGGACAGGATGATATAAAGTTTCTAATGAAATGTGAAACTACTCATTATTCAGAGTGTCACATCGACGGAAAGCCTATGGTGCAGTTCCTATATATTTCAGTGGTAATTTTTCCACATCCTTAGTGAATTGCTGGATGGTGGACTAACAGATTTAGTTTGTACTTAACCTAGTTAGTTACCTGCCCATGTTTTGTAACACATTATACATTTTCAGACTCTTTCACGGGCACCCCCTTGCCGTGGGGAAAGAGCTTGCGTGCCCTTGCGAAGTTGAGAGTTATGCTGGTGGTGGCATATGCCTCCGGTAGGGTCTCCCAAGCCAGACAGGTCTCAACTGAAGGGTCAGACAAAGTGTGTCCACGGGCAGGATGGGCTCACTAGCCTTCGGGCAACCATCCTAGGAGAAGGACAACTCTAACTCCAAACCCGGGCAGATGGAGCTCGTTTAGCCCTGTAAGGCCATCCATCTAAGAGAAGGATACTCTAACCAAACCTACGACCTGAGGACTTCGCTGTCACCGTCCAAGCTCGCTAGGCCCTGGCAGATGAACCTCAGGTGTAAAGGGTGGGGCCAGTCTCGCGCACGCTGCGCCTCACCTAAAAAATCCACCGCGCAGGCTTGAAGGGTGTACTCACGTTTAAAGCCCTTCCCAAATCTTCGTCCGCGAAGCCAAGCCATGATGATGATGATACATTTTCAGAATAACACCTGGCAGATATTAAGTCAACTTCTATTATTGAAAACTCTTAAGAATGTAATTCGTGGTCTAGTTAGTACTGAAATTATACTTTCAAATACAGGCATTTAAGTATGCCGATATACACAGGCAGCTCTTAGCATGGAATAAAAAAATCTGGCTCTGTGTGGGAATTCTGCACAAAAGGCCAAGATGTTTACAGGCATAAGATTCCTATGTTATCGCTAGGCATGGAAATTCCTTGATTCCTATGGATTAGTTCTTAGGCCTATTGCAGTAAGTGCATTTTTCAACGGTAATTCTGAATCTATTATGTCTGTTGCTTTAATAAACTTATTTTTACTGGCTTTGCAAAGCTGTTTCAGTGAAAGCCCTTTCAGGCTCTGGCAGGCAAAAGGCAAACTCTTAAACTCTCTTTCACAAGACTGTTTCAGTAGAAGCCTTCTGGGCTCCGGCCGGCAAAAGTGAAATTCCTACCTTCAATGCTACACTCTGTCCTATACGTAGGAGACCATAAATGTTAGTTTGAGATAAGTAATTTTCAATTATTAGCATATCAGATTTCTAGTAGCTATGTGATAGTCTTCTCTTTCAGGTTAATTTCTTTCCTATGGGCATATAAAATGACCGTACATCAAACACAGACTGCGGTGTATTTAATTCACGCTGAAAACAAGTATTACTGTGGATGCTAATCATGACTCTTAGGGATGTAACTAAGGATCAACAATTGCACAGAGCCCAAATATGTTAGGTCCTTGCTTGTAGAAATACACAGGTTTGGGTCTAAAAGGGCTTTGAGCTAAAACAATTCAAACACAGGAAGGCAGAAGAAAAAAGCAGACAATAAATTGTCTGATTGCTGGCAACAATGTTTTAATTCATATTTTTCATAGGGTGAAGACTATTTAGATCTAGTTGAAGATAGACTGAAAGAGAAGGAAAAAGGAAATGAGGGGAAGTTAGAGCAATGAAAAAGGGTAATAGGGCAAAGGTGGAAAAGAAATTCTGAATGACATTGAAGATTAGAGTGAACAGCCTAATTATGGCAGATTAAAGTCTAGTCAAAACTATGCAGGGTTTTGAATTAATAAGAGTGTAAACTTTGATTGCTTCTGCAGCTGAAATTAAAAATATTTCTTACTGATCTTCTCAGCTGCCCATCAAGATCAGCGATAATACACTTTTTTTGCTATCTTAAAGCCTGGACAATTTTCAAGTTTCATCTTTATTTCTCAGTTTTTTTCCAAGCAATGATTAGATGTCTGTACTTTCATTCAGTTTAATGGTATCATGTATTCCAGTATAGTAGAGTACTGAAAAATTAAATGAAGATGCCTATAGCTACATTGTACTACACGGTACATTTTCATTAACAGTAATATCCTTTCACAGATGAATAATCAGAAATTCACCAGGTAAACCTTATATGAAATGTCTTAATTACATGGGCTTGGGGTTTTTCTATCCAGAATACATGACAGAATATTCTTCTGGGTAATCAAATATGTGATTGATTTCACAACAGATTAAATTTTCAATTGTGAAAAAGTTGTCATAGCCTTGTTTGTCATATCCGTGGATTCTGCATGTTGTGTTGGGAACAAGCCTTTACTTGAATAAGCTAAATATTTATTAAAAGAATTTACTCATGCTTTTTTATTATTACTTTTTTGTTCTCAAAATACAAGAAACTAGATATAACCTGGACAAACAGTAATGTTTGATATATTTCTATCTCTGAAACACAAACACACCTTTATCAGGAGGAAAAAAATACACCGCATGGAATACATAGTACTTCTGAGAACAGCTGGTCAACAGAGGATAGCAACTGGCTGTTTTCACAGGCAGCAGACCTAGGACATGATTCAGTCCACACCTACACAAACAGGATCCTTTAGATGCCATTGTAGAGGTTGATACTGGAGTGCAGAAGGTTCTGGATTCTGGTACTAATACTTTGAAGGCTTGCTCTGTATTTATTGCAGGACAAATAAATAATCCAGTAAAATCAACCTCTAGCTAAGAAAGATCAAAAGCATGCTTCCTCTCCCCCAAAATATGTTTTGTTGTTCTTGTGGGATGTTTTAAAAGAGTATTTCCTTTAAATTGCTTCACTATTTATTTACACATTTACTAGTAATATTAAACGTTTGTCCCTTATCACTGTGTGTAATTGTTTCAAGCCTCACCAAGTCCTTCAGATTCAATCACTGGTTTCAGATAGTCTGCAAATATTTTACAGCTTCTTCAGAGAATAATCTTATGCTCTGTCAGAAGTTTTAGACGAGGACTACTGAAGAATACATACAGAGGTAAGAGAGAACAGTCATTTCCTCAGAACGAAATTGGTTCTCAAAGTTTTCAATCAAAGTATTTATATAAGCTGTGTTATGCTGAGAATTTTTTCAAATTCCTGTAAATTGCTATATACCATAGGGTAGCGAGTTTCTAAAATACTGCTTCAGCAGCACCTTCTGTCTAGCTGCTAGATAAACACTCAAACATCTGTGGCTCTGTGTTCCCGAGGACGCTGATGGCAGAGAACAGCATGAATGGGAGCTTTGCTGCAGGAGGCTGACTGGGTGCCGCTGGGGATATGGGATGGAGCCTGGGAGGGAAAAATGTTACCTGAGTATTATTTCTTTGTATAGGCCATTGAAATAAATTGAAACACTAATAATTATCTACAATGAACAGCCACCAAACAGGTATGTTAAACCAAAATATTAGTTTTTAAAATGTGGCTTCACTTGGAATCTGTTTTCAGGGCACTGCAACCCTGTGGAATGTGTTTTATTTTGGTTCATGAGAAACTGAATCGCGCAATGGCTCTATTTCATTAAATCGGGCTTCATTTCTACTGCATTTTGTCTTTTCATGTACTGAAAAAGATATTACTAGGTTGATTCCCCCCAAATGTATTCCAGATTTATATGTATCATTTAGTGACTTAACTTAGTCTAGTTCAGTACAAAATATATAGAATAAGCTTAACCTTTCTAGTGGTTTTGAGTTCATTATTTTTCAATACTACCCCAAAAGGTGTCCTATTTCCAATTTATCCAACCTTTGTTCTCATTAGTGTTCTCTTAGGTCTTAAATAAGAGCTAGAGAGGATGTTTTCAAAGACAGACTCAAAAAGTTAGAAGGAAAATTAAAACTAATATTTAAGTTTTTAAAATATAAAAAAATTGAAAACTCAATTTAAGATATTTCATGAAGAGCACACTGAATATTATTTCGCTATCATGAGAAATTTTGAGACTTCAGAAAGGTTTTCCTGTTATGGATCAAAATGAAAAGAAGAAGAACCAGATTAATTCATTGTGAATATTTGATTTCTCTAGCTGTGAATGTTACATAAGTTTATTCTGAAATTCTAAATTATAATGAGCCAGAATTTAAGTTTCATTGTGACATAAGAATCTTTTCATTGAAATAAGTATGAAAATGTAACCTTACTGGACTATTTTGAAATTTTACTCATTTATTTATTAATTTCTAGACCAGTTAGTCAAAACCACCCTTTTTTTCCTTTTGGTTAATTGGGTTTTCATGGCAAGTTTTTGGTAGTTGGGTGCTATCAGGGTGACTTCTGTAAGGGGTGGCTTTTCCACTCTGTCCAGCTGAGAGAGGAGTGATGACGCAGCTTTCATAGGCATGTGGCATCCAGCCAGGGTCAACCCACCACAATACACTATCAAAAGGTTACAAGCAAACTTGTCAAAACTTAGCAAGGACACAGACCCAAGATGAATATGCCAAGTTCAACTAAAACTAAACTCCTTTTCTCACTGTTTAAAGTGAGAAACTTGACATCAGCTTCTTGATAGAAGAACAAAAAGGCAAACCTTACTTTCTACCATGCAGCTCTACCTCTGAGATATTGGCACCAATACATACTGGTCTTATTTCTTTGGCTACAGCCTCATTCATCGTATAACGTGCACTTCATCTAATCAGACAATTAAACTTCTCTCCAAGGGACAGCAGAGAATTAACTTTTTATCTGAGCAAGGGCACACATTCTGAGCTGTAAGGAAAACAATTTAAGTGCTAGTTAGGGGACATGCCATAAAATCCTCCCCCAAAAATGTAGGTAGTGTTCCCATGGCCTGCTATTAGATGAAGACTTTCAGCAGTATCTTGTCAAAGCAGCGGGAGTAACAGAATACCTGGCAAGATATACAGATGCACACAAAAAGATGTAATCAATGTTCCTATCATCCACTACCCAAACACCCACAATTAGAATTTCATCTATATGTCTGTGCTCATGGACTTAATTATTTTCTAGAATAAACATTATATTTTGAAACTCCTGATCTACACACAATTTTTCTTTTGGTATTTTAATGCACACATCTCTCAATGCTTAAAACTGGATTATCATGTAACGATGATTTTCACCTTTCTCTTCTGTCCAGAGAAAATCAGCTGAATCTAACCATGAAAAGGCAGGCAAACAGAAATATAATCAGTGACATAATCCTGCATATCCTTAATCTCTAAGTAATTTTGTCCTCTTATATTTTTCTAAAAGGTGTGGTCAAAATGCTGAAGGCAATTTGGTCTGGGATCAATATGCTTCTGCCATTTTGCATGAGTTTAACTTCAGACTTTTCTGTTACAACCATACTCTGCAAGGCTCATGCAAATAAAACTCCATGGAAAAGTACCAGTTTATTTTCTGAAAAACTCCCGGATTTCACGGTTCGGCTGGGTCCCTCAATGGTAATACGAACATGGAAGTACATTCTTATGGAGCAATGGAGTAGAAAATACGTGTGTCTCAAGAACGGATATCTCACATTGAGGGGTCTGTAGGCTGCTTTCATAATACATGAGACATCTCAAAATAGAAAGGAGTGTTACCGACAAGGAAAAAGACATGGGATGTGGGTTTTTCTCTGATAATTATCTTTGATAAAGTACTTTTTTCTAAGGTCCAAGTCACGTATCTTCAGCCTTTGTCCAGTGTGCATTCAGCAGTTAGACATACAACTCTAGACCTCACTGGGAATATTATCTAGAACAAGACCCGCACACCTACCAACACTTGAGACTCAATGTCCCAAATGTCAAAGCAGCAAATACACTCACTCAGGGTAACTGTGAGATAAGTAGGTAGCAAGGAAAATCATATCAGTACTCAGACCTTGCGACAGAGCTTGTCATCCTTGTTCTTTGTGGGTACCCATGAATGTAGGAGCGGAACAAGGCTGTGCACCAGAGACTTCAGCTGAAAAGCGTCTCAAGAAGCTGTTTATTTTTCAGCTGTTAGTAACTACCTCTCAAGTGAGAATCAGTAAGTAATAAGCTGTTTTAATGGTACTGCTCTGAGCAGCTCCAGCATAAACCTACTGCAGAACCTCTGGGAGGAGTGTTTGCACCATCTGCCATCAGTTTCAGTGCAAAGGAAAGCACCACTTTTGGTCTGTGACCTCTCTATGGAGTCCAGTGTCTTGTGAGCCTCCTCTGATGTTCTCTACCTGTGGCTGGAGCCACAAAGGTAAGGAGGGAATGCGCAGCACTGTACAAACCCTATGACCATGTGCTGGACACCTCTGAGGAGCAGCAGCTACTGGTACCTGATGAATCCCAGTGGGGACAAGGATAACAGGGGCGCTGCTCCTCTGAATCAGCTTGGGCTGAAATGAGAAAGGGGTGATTTATACTGGTACAGAGTGAAAGAAAGGTACTTACAGAGTTAGAAACTGTCTCAATTACCCAGCTCCAGCTAGCAGCTGAGAGGCAGCAAGATCCCTCTTAGCTTTAAGTG
Source organism: Bucorvus abyssinicus (assembly GCA_009769605.1). Classification (NCBI taxonomy): domain Eukaryota; kingdom Metazoa; phylum Chordata; class Aves; order Bucerotiformes; family Bucorvidae; genus Bucorvus; species Bucorvus abyssinicus. The sequence goes on along the minus strand of CM020033.1, from coordinate 7,600,152 downwards.
ACTGTTTCAAAGGAAAGACAAGCATATTGTCTCAAACTACTTCCAGTGACAGTTTGAACTAATGTTTAATTTTGCCATGAAATGGACTGTAAGTGCTCACAGAGCCAGGAAACAGCTGAGAAGCAGTTCAAAAAGCTGTTCAAGCCATTCATCCTCTGTGCCTTTCAGCAGCCAGTTACTGTCTGCTGGTTCAGAGGAGGTATGCAAGCGTTACCCATATAAATGAACTTAATATGGGTAAATATGTCAAGTCTATGACAAGTTTGGGCTTGAGCTAATTATATAAGCACTAGAGATCAAGCCAAAGTTGCACTGGAAAATTACAGTACACTCAACTTGTAATATTCTCTCTGAAATAATTTACATTCAGGAAACTCTCACAAAAATCCAGGTGAATGAGATCTGCTGCAGAGCACAGCCTAGTAAGGTCTAGAGAAATTCATATCTCACAAAAGACTTTAACAGCATAGAAAAAATCTGCAAATCTAGCTCCCCAGATTTTTTTTTTTTTTTAAAACAGTTATGTCAGTCTCATTCAGGTCAAAAAAAAAGTTTCAAAAAGCAAATAAATAAATAAATTCCAAAAGGAAAACCAAAATGTATTTCCATCGAAGTTTCTGAGAACCAAATAACTTTGTATAAGTGCTCTGTAGAGAAGTAAATTAAATCCTTTGACATAAATGACATAACCATCTGTGGTGAGTTGACCTCAGCTGACCAACTCACCAACTTGCTCTTCACCTTCTCAACAGGACAGGTGGAGAAATTTAGATGGAAAAGCTCCTGAGTTGAGATAAAGGAGATCATTTACCACCAACTACTGTCATGGGCAAGGCAGATTTGACTCAGGGAAAAAGTAATTAAATTTATTGCAAATTAAAAAAAAAATTTTATGGTGAAAACCAAAAACTAAAACATCTTTCCTCCAATCCTCATGTCCCTCCTTCTTTCCAGGCTCAACTTCATTCTCTCATTTCCAACTCTGCTAACTCTACCTGGAGAGGGGATGTTCTCCCCTGCTTCCTCCTTCTCCCACTTTTACCCTGCTCTAGCATGGGCTGCAGTTCTTCAGGTTAAATGTGCTCCAGTACGAGCTCTCCATGGGCCTCAGTCCCTGCAAGAAATATCCACCTGCACCAGCATGGAGTCCACCACGGGCTACAGTGTAGATATCTGCTCCACTGTGATGTTTCCATGGGCGCAGGGGAATCTCTGCTCTGGTGTCTGAAGAATCCACTTTTTTTCTGGCCTTGGTGCTCTCAGGGCTGTTTCTTACTTGCTGCCCATTGCTTGTGCAGTGTTTTGCCCTTTCTTAAGCGCATTTTCCCCAAGGGGCCACCCAGCTCTGGGCAATCCTGCTGTCTCCTCACAGAGGCTGCCCTGCAGCCCCCCATGGCCAACACCTGGGCACTGACACCCAACACACCATCACAGTATATTATGATTTCACCCCTGCTCTTCACACCTTACTAAACCCTAATGAGCATTCAAGCATGCCATGCAAAGTGGATAATTAAAGAAGTACTGGGTACCTCCACCTCACAAAACACCTGACTGATTCGTGAGTTAAGGTACTTTCATGGACTCACAGAGTTAATTTTCAGTTCTGAGGCAAAAGAAGGGATTGAATCTGGGACTGCCCCTTGTTTGACATGTTCCACCAATAAACTATCATATTAAGCATGTACACAGAAGGCCACCTTCTCCAGTAGCTCTGTCTTTACAGAATCTTTAAGTCTGTATAGCATAATCTGTAAAACTCTACTGAAAGTTAATGTGTTCCAAGACTTAAATATTTTTTCTAAGGCAGAAATCAGACATCCATTGCTTAGGCAATGACCAAAGAAGTGGTCCAAATAAAAGTGAGAACAAAGTTTTCAGTCATTCTTGACTTAATTAACCACTTAGTTGATGAATTGTATAAATAAACAGTTGCATTTAGGCATTAGTGAAGGTGAAGTGCACAAACATACTAGTAGTGCCTGTGAAAGATGATAGTGACCCTAGTAATAATTCATTTAATATCAGAACCTCCATTTTTTTCATGTCAAGAAATGCAGAACCCATCTTCAGCAGACTTTCATCAGTGATAAGACCTCTGGTCTCATTTGTTCTATAAATATAAACTTAGGCAGTGATACAATTTGTTTACTCATCTGTGATGAACTAAAATTACTTTCAGTAAACGTGTATGTGTTTGGTCTATGAACTTTTGTGAATCTTTACAAATTTATTGGATTAGATCCCCCTCAACTCTGAAGTATTCATTTACAAAAAAAAAACAAAACCCCAAAACCAAATCAATAAATTTTTAGCCATTGAATTCAAGTTTAAAGAAATAAAGGTTTTAAGGCTGCAATACATCGTGCTGATGTAAGGGGAAAGCTTGTACTTTTCCTGTATGTGCCACTTGTAATAGCCTACCATGCAAATTAACTTGTTTCTCAAGACAGCAGGACAAAGGCGCTGATGTTTTTAGGTCATTTACAGCAACCTAGCAGGAAGAAATAACAAAAGAACAAGAACAAAAAAAGTAATAATAGTGTGAACACCAACCTTTTCACAGGAAAGAAATGAAAATGCTATTATTTGAAAAATACCTAGTTTCTAATAAACATTGAACTAATCGATCTGAAAGCAAATATAGTAGCTAGTCTATATACACCTTACATATATTATGTATAAGTTAAGAAATAATCAGTGGTTGTGTATAGCTGTTGTTTTCTAAAATTAATTGCATTACATGTATTTAGAAGATGAAATACACTTTTTGCTTGGATCAACACCAAATGTCAGTATCAAAAAAATAAAAGGGGAAGAATGAGTTTTTTAACGCTTACTTGTTATTTCACAGAAGCATCATTAATCAGATTTATAAGGTCCATAACAAAAAGCAGCAATGCAGTACATTATTACTGACAGTAGTTTTTTAAATTTTAGAACAGTGAGAATGCAAAATTCTAATATTGTCATTTTTTAGTTTTGTGACAAGCAACTAAAATCTATGTTGCATTTGTCTGATTTCTCTGGCAGCTACCACCTGATATATTATTACATGTATATTTCTACTCTCTACTACCTCCAGTAGCATTACATTAATGTTCTGTTTCAAACCAATGGAAATTATTTGAATATGGATCTATCAGGCAATAGTTTAGCTGAAACTACAGGAGGATGAAATTAAATATGTGACTTCCAAAATTTAGTTAAAATAGGGAGATCAATCCATCACTGAAACTAACTTATCAAAGGGTAATGTGAGTGACTTATCACTTTAGAGGAAGACTGAAATCTTGTTACTAGAAAAATATGTTTAGTGCAACCACTTGTTCTTGGCCTTAATACTGGAATAATAGAAGAGAATGCTAAGACTATTTTACATAGGAAGTCAAACCAAACACACTCAACAGCCTTAAGTGAGTCTCAAACAGAAATTACTCATTTCAGTCTCCATGCTTAATGTTTGCCCACAAATATTCTATCATAAAGGTAGATCACCACATTTGCCTTCAGATTTCTGTCGCTATCCACAGAACAAACCACTCTGGCTTTTGCTCCCATGGATGGGTCCACACATTCAAGTAATTGTGTTATATGGTCTCATGGAAACCAGCAATGCTCCAGATAGATAGATAAACTTATAAGCTACTATTCACATAGTGAATACATAGGATCAGGTTTCTGCTGAGTTTTCTTGCTATTCTTCTTCACAAATTAATCACACTGAGGTGGATTGAACAGGTGAGATTCATCCTAACTGAAATCAATAGACTTATACGAGGCATTAAACTGGCCAGGATGTATAAAATTCTCTAAACTATCTTCTATGGTCCAGTGTGCCCATTAGCTTTAGAACATTGACTCATGAAACGTGAGGATTCACATACATAACCTGTAGCAATACGTATTTTTAAAAAAAGGTGAAACTGGATGTCAAAAAGCATAATAAAATTTTGTAACCATTGTAACTCAAGAAAAAAATTCAGAACAATCACATTTACACAGTTGTCTGATGCATCACAACAATCCAAATTTTATACCAAGCCTGTATGTTCTAATGTGGTTTACACATAATTCCTACATATTTTGTTCATTGTCAAATAAAATTGACAAAAAAAGCAAGTGTTATTGTAATGAAAATATTGTCATTCTTAAAATGTTGCTAAGGAAAATTATTCTAATTTTTCAGATATTTTGATGACAGAGATTCCGTGTCTGCTGCTACACATTCCAGTCATTCCTTTTTTAAAAAATCATGAGTGAGGACCCTTTCCACATTCATTACTATAACAAGGTGAACTAACCGAGCATCAAAGGTAGGAATGCTGCTGAAAGAAAAATCCATTCAGAAAAGAACAGAAAAAAGGTGATGTGCTGGAACCACTAAAATGTTCTTTAAACTTCTATCTCAAAGCAAGAGAAGCACATTATATCCTAGTTCCCCACCATTATTAAGATGAAACAAGACAAAAAAAACACCTGACATTTCAAATGGCTGCCCACAGGAAAATTCAAGAAAGCTAAACCAAATTAGAGTAACGTTAATAGTGCTCTGGACACAGGCACCCTTACAGAGAAGTTAGGGATACTAAGTCACTTAAATAATGATAAATAAATAAATAAATGAAAAATTAGGGAAGGAGATTCCACTCTGTTTTTCCAGTGAAGTTATAAGCTGAGAAAAAAGGACACATCTCTCTTACTGAGGATTCAAAGCAAAGGAAAGCACCCCAGTTCAAAACATAGAGACTCAAAAACCCTTACATAGTTATGACTGAAGTTACCAACAATCCATTAAGAATTCGGTTTTTAAATGCATGCTCCCAGACGTCTACAGCTGGTTTTTAACATCACAGTGCAATTAAATGCATGTTTCAACCCTAAACCCCTTCAATACCTACGAAGTTATCATTCCTTGTCATCTACCTTGAGAAGATTAAATCCAGTAGACAGCCTCAAACCACAGTGACTTGACTCTGTTCCACACTAAATGCCATTGCAGTTGCTTTCTTTCACCATTCAGCATTGTCATTGCCCAGCTGATTGCCTATGTAAACGAGGCTTTCTAATTCCATCCATTTACTCCAGAGCCCAATAAAGTATATTGAATTACAAATATAGCTCCAGAATAAAGGTCTCCAGACTTGGGTAGGAAGAATAAGCTGTGAGAAGCAGCATTTTATTTGATATGGAGTTTTGTCAATAATTTAAAAAGAAAAAACAAACAAACAAAAAATTATTTTATTAATCACTACAATTCATCTGGCTTCTGCTTCCAGCTCTTTTGCTTCTTCACTTGATTAATGTATTTTTTTATTCAGTTCTGTCATGGGGACATGAAGGCAGAGAAGTTAATACGCTTCTGATCCTTTCTAAAATCAAGGACAGGGGAAGTTACAGGGAAAATTATTCTGACAATAAGCAGAGTGACAATTATTATTTCCTCAGCTGCTAGATGTCAGTTTTAAATGATCAGAAACCGTGTTTTGTTTCTTTTCCCAGGCTTTGGTACAAAAGCATGAAAGAAGGCATGAAGAATCTCATCATTGATGTTCCTCTAGAGATCACCTTCACTCACACAAAGACAGGTAAAATTGCCCATAGAGAAAAAGAAGTACAAAAAGCAACCAAAAATTGAAAGAAAAAAATCAGAAAAAAACACAAAGAGACAAATATAGATAAATGTTTTTACAGAGAGAGAGAAATTTTAAATATTCACTGACAAGAAGCCCAGTCATGTCCTTTATGTTCAGCAAAATTATTGCTGGCATCAAAAATATAATTTATTGCCAGTAAAACAGACAACTGCAGGAAAAGAAAATCTCAGTCTCTGTAGAACAGAGATGATATTCAAATGAAATCTGTAGATTTCTCATTGATCAAGGTCCCACAAAAATTGACATATTTGGCCATGTTTTTAAGAGATATTTCACTGAATATCTGTCTTCTAAATTTGTATTCACAAACACCTAGACTCTCTTAAGATCTTGAGACCCATTAATAGTTACTTAAAAAAGAAGGTGAGGTAAAGCACCTGATCGGTAAGATTTAACTTTGACTGTACCTCACAGGAAAGTGTAGGGTTATGATTTCTGTATAGAACTGGGAATCAAATCATTTCCTGACCAGGAAATGGTCATTTCTTGACCATAAAAGTGGAAATTTAATTAGTTACAAGAGTAGGCTACGGTTATACATATCTTTTAAATAATACAGGCATTTTGTGTGCTATGGGCTCAATGTATGTGCTGGTTTAATATGCCAGAGAAATATGTGTACAGTAAAAACAAGGTGGTGGTAAAATTGTCCCTAGGGTAATAAATACAATCCTATTTTAAATTTCTTATAAGACCATTTTGATTTAGGAATATATTGTTATCAGATCTTTCAGTATTTAAATTTCATTTTAGCTGCAGAATCATTTCACAGTGGAGATAATCTCAAACCAAAAGTGCTTGATACTTCAAGACTGTTGACTTGAGGATTTTTCTTAGTTTCCTTTATCTGTATTATGAATCTCAATCAGCATTTAAAAAAGGAGACTGAAACAAGTCTGAAGAAGTACATGTATTTGCAAATAGAAATTGAGAAGAAATTATTGTTTGTGATGTATGATTTATGCAGTTCCATCCAAGCTAACCTAATAGGAAGAGGACCAAATAAATATGGACCAAATTACTGCAACATGATTTTCCTCTCCCAAAAGGCAACACCAATCAGTAGTCCTCCTAGCATTTATGGGTGTCTGTCACCTTCCGTTAAGTAATTCATCCCCATCTCGTCCATAAACTGATAACTAGCATCTCGGAGCAGGCAGGAGCAGTTTACTCTGTTGTCCTTCAGGCTACTGATTCACAATAGGATGGCTTTGACACAAAGCTGACCAAAACTGCTCATGCCTGAACTGCAATTCATCAGACCAGCTGTGCCAATACAACTACTTATGGGACTCCAGGGATAATGACTGACTTAATCTCTGCTAAAACCAACCTTTTCCTTTGGCAGATTTCTTTTAACTTCAGTCATTTCAGTAATCTTGCTTACAATGGTGTGCATATACATCATGTAATAAGACAGGCCAAGTGCTTCAATACACAATTATACTATCTCAGCTGAGTGAACAATGAAATGCAGCATGTGGCAAGAGTTTTTAAATCAGCTTTGTCATCCAACTAGAGCACTGAGAAACTCAGCTGTGACTCATCTTCTTTTTAAAGAGCATATTAATGCTTTCCATCTTAGCACTTCTGATTGTAGGCTCCCCTACAGATCTGGTGATCTACCTGAGGAGGCAGTGTGACAGCCACCTTACAGCTGGAAGTGTTATTGAAGTGAATGAACCTGGGGTTCTTGATAAATTTCAAACAGATTTCTTTACCTTATGCTGATAAGTAGACCTGAAATTGCAAGTATGTTAATTCCACAATCCCTAGTTGGACTTCTCCAAAACCAGCCTTCCATATACCCTCTAAAAGACTTTCATTTTAATTTGAGAAAATCAAGGTGCTCAGAAATTATGGGTACAGCATGATTCATCATTTGTTTAAAGGGTACAGGATTTCACTCTATTTCTTTAAAGTTTGTTTTTGTCACAGTACTGTTTAACTACTTGGCATTAGCTACTTATGCACATATAGCCGCTCTGCAGAATATATGCTGATAGCAACCAATTAAAAAAAAGTCATTTCAATCTACTACCACTAGGTTAAATTAGTTACAAGGGAGGGATTCAATAAAAAACCTGTCCCAATTAAGTAGAATATGGTGCAATAGTATTTTATTTTTATATAACACCTTACACTTGGCGTTTGACCAATTAGGCTGAGAGAACAATGCTAAATCACAGCAGGCCACTTTGAAAAAGGGCAGCAGCTAACTGCTAAGTTGTACTTCATGCTGGGAAAAGCCCTAATCTCGCAACACATAACAGAAAATTTTCAAATTCTAGAAAAACAATCAATGCCAGAATAACATTGATATCAATGCTCTTCAATAGCCTCAGTATTTTAGCCATAATGGTGTTTCTTTTGTCTGAGTACAGTGTAGTGTGCCTACAGTGAGGATGAAAGACAGACTTTCTGACTCAAATTTGAAGGGACGCTGAATATTTTAAACCTGTTGTTTAAACTAGTTAATCATCTCATCCAACAGAACCTGGCTGTATTCTGTGTACAGTTTTATTAACATTCCTCAAAAAAAAAAAAAAAAGTGTCTTTGCAAAAGACCTCCCACTTTTCCTGTATTAAAACTGCGGGACTTTCCCTATTTAGTCAATCAAAAGTAGTAAATTTGAGGACCTAGTTCTCAACAAAAGTAACCCAACCCCTCAATCTGTAGATGTGTGTGCTCACTTTATTGCTCTAAGGCTCTATGAAGTGGGCTAACCATGGCAATCATAATTTTCAGGATGTGTCCTCACCAAAAAAACAATATATCTTGTTATGAAATTGTTATACAGTAAAGGTATTCGAGAAATTGTTTTGTCAACAAACATGTTGTCTACCAGAAATAGATGCAATGAATGAATCACCCCATTTCTTTTTTTTTTCCCTTTCTCTTCATTTCTAAGTCACACAAGAACATTGTAAAGGGTTAATGGTTGTGGTTAGTAAACTGAAGCCACTGCAGGTGTGAGGTTTAATTGAGAGGCAGATGCACAAAGACAGCAGGTAGAGATGGAAATTAGGTTAGCAAAGGAACTGGGCAAGGTGAATTCAGAATGATGTAACCTAAATAAAACCATACACATTTAAACTCTGTTCTCCTGTGCTCAGTTCTTTGTAAATGGTGTCAAGTAGTTGGTATTTATAAGAATCTTATGATTTTGAAATACATTTTTTAATATATGCAAGCATTCCTCACCAGTTACTTACTATCTTGCAGGAAAAATTACTTTTTCTTATGAGAATAGGGAGTATGTTTTCATTTTCAAGCTGCTGTTTGACATGCACAAGGGGATATTTTTACTTGCACCCTAGATGAACTAATGATTTTATACACTGCTTGCTGAGCTTCTAGCAGGAAATATATCCTGTTGCTCACATACTGTTAAAATTAATCCTCTAATAGGAAAGGCCAAGTGCTTCAATCACAACTCTGTCTCAATACAATTTTACCGTGTGTTTTCAGAGGAAAAAAAAATTATGTTAACAGAAAGATCTGCAATCATAACAAGATGGGATGCCTGGGGTTAAGACTATTGTTGCACTGCTGCTGAGCCCTAGTGGTAGGAAGCAGCTTGTACTGGAATCTGAAAGGCAAACTGGCTGAGATTTTGCAGTATCAGAAAGGTTTGGTTGAAATCAATGCCCACCCTGCTTAGCTGGAAGGCCTTTGAGAATGCTAATGGACCTCTAAACACATATGTATAAGCTGAAAAAAGTATTTTAAAAGTATGCATACAAAAGAGCTATTTTTTCTGCTTAAGTATGTCTTATTTCTTTAAATCTCTCAGCCCGTCTTCAATTTAGGGTAGATGTGTCTAGACAATCTTTTCCTAGATTTTCATAGTTGAAAAGGCACAGAGATAAAAAAAAAATTCTTGCAAAGCTGCTCACTTGAACAAGACTTAATAGTTTTTGTTTGACCCTGCACATATTGTTAGATCATCTGATAAAAGTCTTGCTCCGCACACAGTAAGAATTCCAGAGAAGGAAAAACAGCATGGGAGAGAAACCTCAGCTACCCAGTCAGCTAAAGAACACCTTGCCTCAGCTGCTCCCATGTCTGTCAAAAGAGGGTCATCAGCCTCATGGGGGGTCATTATGCCCAACACCAGAGGAAAACAGGAACATGTAGCTGGAGCATCCTGCAGACTGAGAAAGGTTACTGCCTAGGGTGCATGGGACATGTTATGAGGTGCCACAAAGAGCATGTTGGGATTAGACAAGAATTATTGCAGGATGTTTAGGGGTGAAAACAAAGGTGTGTAAAGGGAGGGATCAAGGTGGTTTGGGGAGGAGCAAGAACTAGAATATGGAGGGATAAGGGCATAAAAGGTCTTGGTAGTTTATAAGCAAATTGCTGGTCAGTGTGTTTGTCTGGCCATGTTTCATCCTGTTCAATGCAGTCTGACGTATCTTTTCATTAAAATCCATTTCTGACCATCTTCCTGGGTGAGACAATCTCTATGTTGTGAGCATGTAGTGTGTGTGTCTGAGTGCTGCAGTTATGGGACTTATGGGCCTGTATGACTGGGGTCCAGAAACTGAATCTCACGCATGTCAGCGTGTGATCGCCAGTAAATACCATCCAGACTAGCCATTGAGTAGGACAAGCAACCTGGGAGTCAGGTGTCAAAGCAGTCGTAGGTCTGGGCAGAACACATGTGTGAGTGTCTGTGACTGATGTGGAATGCATCATAGAATCATCCTGCATTATTCATCATCCTTGTGTAGAGATGAGGGCATGATCTTGAAGGAAGCTTGAAAAAGCCTTGTGTTTTGTGGAGAGTCAGGAGAGTATTGGAATAATGTGGTTCACTTCAGCCTGCTTTCAATTTAAAATGTTATTCTCAGTTTTCAGCATGATTATTGATAATTTCTAACTGATTGTAATTGCAAACCAAAATTAATAACTTCCCACTATGAAAAGATTACCTGAAGGATAGGATTAACACATGAATGCTATTCTGAATACTTTTCATTCCTAAAGATACCTGTAGTCGAGACTCTGGCAAATAACCAAAGGCATCCTTTGCAGAGCTTACTTTGCTGTTATAGAACTAGAGTGTGTGTGTGTTGGGGGGGGGTAGGGAACCTATATCTGTAATATAAAGAAGTTGTCTTTGATCAATGAAGCTGATCAGTGATGTCTACATTTAGCTGAGCTTCACTGGCATATTTAGGCCATTGCAGGTCACAAGACTAATGGAAGCCTTTCTAAAACATAACCGCGATGAGCTCACCCAATAAACTAATTCTACTGATCAAATTAGGGGGGAAAAGTATGAAGATTTCTAATGAGGTTATATTGCTTGTCCTATATAGAACTTATGAGGCATTTATTAAAAACATCTGTTCTCGCCTAATCATTCGAAGCCTGAATGTACACACAGATAGAGAATTTGATAAATCATAACAGGCAGCATTTAATGCTATGCATAGGATAATAGGCATTTTAAACAGCCAATTAATCAAAACCTTCTGATAAAGTTGCTGCTTTTTCATTTCAGTGCAAATTATAGGTATAATTCATTCCAGCATTAGTTGATTAAAAGCTTCTCCCTGTTTTCCTATGAACTAAATAAATTACAATCTTACTCAATTATGTCTATATTTCACTCTTAAATGGAGTTAGAATGAGAAATAATTGAAAAATAGTGTACGGGAACAAACACGGGAATCCTTATTCAATTATACATAATCTATTATTTTACTCTAGGTGCACACAAAACCAACTTTGTTTTGTGAATTTACAGCTTAACAAAAAAATAGAATGAGACTAACTAACCCTGGCTTGCAGGAGACTGTCTCCGTTGCAAATGAGGTGATAACTGGAGTATATACAGCTGTGGTCAGCCCTGATAACAAGAGCAGTTCTGAATTAATTCTTACTTAGCAACTCCTTCACACTAAGCAACTTCCTGAAAAACAGTAACATTAGACAATAGGTAAAAGAAACAGAAAAGAGCTAGGATTAAAAAAAGAAGAAGAAAATGCAAGATTTCCTTATTAAAAATTCTGTGAAACAAAGAAAGTTTTCAGAAGCATGATGTTTATAGTTAAAAGGTTTTACAAGAGCAGAGACAAATCTACTAGCTATTAGTAATTATAACCTGAGAAATGTGGGTTTGAAATTAATTTTCCTAATTGTGAAATACTTTGGATCCTGTTTTCTGAGTTCATAAAAACATAATGTAAAAATCTCATTTCTTCTGCAGAAATTAAATACAGAAGTCAATTTTGTTATTCTCAACATAGAGCACTGGTCCTTTGAATTATTAAGGTACTGTTTAGCAAATGAAAAACAGCTGACCTATGAAGCAACAAAAGGATACTTAAAGGGTGTATCCCATTCAGGCTATCTTTTTTTTGCTCTTTGAATGGTGTCTCATCACAGTTAAAAGTGGCTTAATACTGAGATCTTTCAAATGTGATGACAATACGACTTACGGTACCCCAGAGTCACATATTATTGCACATGGCTTCATGGAGTTTGAGAAATTTTACAATCTAGTATGAAGAGAAGTGAGCCGAAGAACATAGTGTTATATTACACAAGATATATTAATTAAAGGATGGTGTGATATGAAAGGGTGTGAAAGTAAGTTTTTCACTTGGTCTCTCTCCATTGATCGTTACCTCACATTTTAGTACATAACAACTTTCCTTAATCAAAAGAGAGAAAAAAAAACCTGTCCAAAAATCTTTAGTAGAACATATAAGAAGAAAGAATAGGAAAACCACAACATTTTAAAAAGCATAAGGTTCATCTGAAAGAAAGTTTCTTTGTCCCATTAGTTCTAATCATCAATATAAAATTAATTTCTATGTAATTCAGAAACCCAGCAATTGCTGGTCTTAGGCTTTCCTTCTTTAGAAATGAAACTACTACAAATTCCAGACTTTCTTTTACAACAGTATATCACTGCTTGTTTGAAGCCCACTGACAGAATTTTTAACCCATCCAATCACTGTCAATGTTGAAATACTGCAGCGTGCACTTTATTCAATACCAGTCATCATTAGGAAGCTTATGGTGTCTTTTCTTAGATTTCCAAACGCTTTTAGAAGATCATAGTCACCCTCTGTATATACAGAACTACAAAAAAAGGTAATTCCAAATCCTGGAACATCACTTCGGTGTGATATTGAGAAGTCAGCCTGCACACTTCCCTGGAACTCGCCACAGAAACTCTCCCAGGAACCTGGTCAGACCGTAGAACATTTCAACTCATCCTCAGCAGCAAATGCAACTACAAGATTGTCAGTAGTTGTGTTTACAGCTTTCAGGGAGCTTTTACATACATAACTTGCATAAACACTTTATTGTACATGTATCTCTTGTGAGATATCACTAATCAGAGACTGAGAGACTGACTAAAGATGTCTCTTCTCCTGAGCTGTCACATTTCCAAGTATCCCAGCTACACAGCCTAGTGGAGAATAATACATTTGTGCACACAAAACCAAGATATAGAATGTGTACTTGAACACCATTGCCCAAGTGAGCCATTGTTATCTTCTGGTTATTGGTTTTACTTCATATTTGAACACAGTGACAATTGGACTGTGCAATGATTCAGCTTGGGAAAAAAAATGTGACTAGTAACTTACTGCTAAGAAGTATATTTTCCCGTTCAACGTTAAGAATTTAAAGAGCTACTATTGTGCATAGGTTTTTTTTTTCTTTTTTTAGTTTCTGTTTTTAAATTTTATTTCCCAAGGGCCTTCAACTGTGAGGAGTCTGAAGGTTTTTGGACCTTGATCTAAGAGCCTGAAACTTACATTCTGTATTGAGGCGTACCAGGTTAAATCCCAAATAAAATGTCATTGTAAACATACCTGAAATTCCTGATCAAAATTTGTCCTGGTTATGTTTTTTCTGGCACCCCATTTTAGAAATTCCTGTTTTCTCCTAGCCCATCCTGCATGACCGCGATTTCATGCCATGTTCACCTTTTCCTCACGCATTTGCCAGCACAAATGCTTATGGGACCATGCAGATACCCAGGTTAATAAACTGGAAGAAAAAAAAAAAAAAAAAGAGAGGAAAAGGAGGAAGGGGTAGACATGAGATAAAGAAGGGGAAGGGTGTCTGTCTATGCTGCCAGTGAAAAGCTGCATGGAACTATCTCCTAAATCATAAAGTTCACAAGTTCAAGCTTAGCTGGGAAATGAAGAACTAGCAAACCTTTCAGTCAACCATTCTTAGCACTCAATAAAGCATTAATTTTTCATGTCTTTTGATTAGCCACAGGTAGGCACATTACTGCTAATTTTCAGTTTAGGTTAAAACTCCACAGAGACCTCCGGTTTTCAGTGCCTGAGCTGGCATTTGACAATTTGTGAGGTGTCAGGTGAGTACTGATGAGGTTGAGAACTAGGTGTTGTTAATGTGCTTGGCAAGGAAGCAGAACAAATTCACAGCAGAGTGAGCCTGTAATAACTCACAGATGAGGATACATCTCAGAGTGGATGATGGCTTTTAGAGGTCTAGATACAGAAGTTTAAAACTGGATTTGGGGTTTTAACATTATGAAGAAGGAAGGTTGTGATTGTAACTTTCAGATTTTGAACTGGGTTTAGCATAGAGTCTAAATGTAACCAAAAGCAAATTTATTTATATGCTTAAGGTAGGTAGGTTAAATCTGAGACTGTAAGTGGAAATGTCAAAAAACTTAAAAAAATTTGCATGACATATGTTTAAGCTTACAGATAAACTATATAAAATTAAAAAATACTAAAATGTCTTAAGCTCATAGTATTGTTGTAGTTTACCTCTTTCACCCTCAGGTAATCTGAGCAAGAAATTTTAAGAATTTTACAGCCTTCTTCTGTCATAACTGATAACTGGATACTCTGCATTTTTGATGGGAGCATTCCAAGAGTTCCAAAACTTCTTCCTTTCACAAGCCACCAGAAACAAACAAATAAAACTATAAATAAGACAGGTAATTTCTCTGCCCCTCTAAAAAATAGTCTACTAATAGGTTATTTTTTGTGCAATCACTTCTATTGAGAATTTTGTATGTAGACAAATATTTTGATGCAGTTGTCTGGGCTAAGTCTTAGTGTGTATTACTTTTGCAAAGGACAGAAAATTTATGTATGCTCCTTGACAATGACTCTTATGTTATGCATTAAACATGTAATCGTGTGGCAATTAAGGATGGTGAAATTATATCAGAATAGTATGATAATGAAGTTAACTTTGAAACCGTGTGTGGTAAACAACCTCTGTGCAGGATCTCCCAGCAAACATTTTTATTGTCTCTTCTTTTTAATAGAAGTCCATTGCTGGAAGGTCACAGGAAAGTGGTCATGAAAGACAGACTTTATCAACATGAGCTACAATGTGTCAAAATGAAGGGTGATGTAAATCAAAGAAATTTGTCAGTTTACATAGAATGATATAATCATTTAGGTTGGAAAGGACCCTTAAGATCATCAAGTCCAACCATTAACCTACCACTAGCAAGTCCACCTTTAACCATGTCCCTAAGTGCCACATCTACATGTCTTTCAAAGACTTTCAAGAGTACTGACTCGACTACTTCTCTGGGCAGCCTGGTCTAACGCTTAACAACCTTTCCAGTGAAGAAATTTTTCTTAATATCCAATCTAACCTCTCCTGGTGCAACTTGAGACTGTTTCCTCCTCTCCTATCACTTCTTATTTGGGAGAACAGACTGACACCCACTCCGCTGCAACCTTCTTTCAGGTAGTTGTAGAAAGCTATAAGATCTCCCCTGAACCTCCTTTTCTCCAGGCTGAACAACCCCAGTTCCCTCAGCCACTCCTCATAGGATTTGTACTCTACAACCCTCACCAGCTTAGATGCTCTTCATTGGATATTCTTCAGCACCTCAATGTCCTACTTGTAGTGAGGAACTCAAAACTAAACACAGTATTCAAAATGAAGCCTTACCCATGATGAGTACAAAGGGACAAACCACTCCTGTTGGCCAAACTATTGCTGATACAAGCCAGGATGATGCTGGCCTTCTTGGCCATCCAGTCACACTGATAGCTCATATTCAGCTGGCTGTCGACCAACACCCCCAGGACCTTTTCTGCTGGGCAGCTTTCCAGCCACTCTTCCCCAAGCCTGTGATGCTGCAGGGGGGTCCTTGTGACCCAAGCGCAAGACCCAGCACTTGGCCTTGTTGAAGTTCATACAATTAACCTCAGCCCAGAGATCCAGCCTGTCCAGATCCTTCTCTAGAGCCTCCTGATCAGATCAAGCAGATCAACACACCCACCCAACTTGGTGTCATCTGCAAACTTACTGAAGGTGCACTCAATCCTCTCATCCAGATTGTTGATAAAGATGTTAAAGAGAACCGGCCCAAATACTGAGCCCTGAGGAACACCACTTGTGACTGGCCACCAACTGGATTGAACTCCATTCACCACCACTCTCTGGGCCTGGCCATCCAGCCAGTTTCTTACCCAGTGAAGAGTACACTCATCCAAGCCATGAGCAGCCAGTTTCTGCAGCAGAATACTGTGGGAAATGCTGTCGAAGGCTTTGCTAAAGTCCAGGTAGACAACATCCACAGCCTTTCCCTCATCCACTAAGAGGGTCATCTTATCATAGAATGAGATCAGGTTAATCAAGCAGGACCTGCCTTTCATAAACCCATGCTGACTGGGTCTGAGCACCTGGTTGTCCTATATGTGCCACGTGATGGCACTCAAGATGATCTGCTCCGTGACTTTTCCTGGCACCGAGGTCAGACGGACAGGCCTGTAGTTACCCAGACTCTCCTTCCAGCACTTGTAAATGGGCATCACATTTGCTAACCTCCAGTCAACTGGGCTGTCTCCATTTAGTCGGGACTGCTCCTAAATTGTTGAAAGTGGCTTAGTGAGCCCTATCGTTTGAAAGATTCTGCACTGAAGTAGCCAAAATATAGTAATAACTACCATTTCTGTTTAAAGAACAAATAAAAAACATGCACAACTTCAGATTGAAAATCAGTCAGCAAATGTTCAAGAACAGTGCTGCAAAATATTCTAATAATCTATCTTCTCCTCTGTTGAACTCTTCTGATTCTTCCCTGAATGATAATTATAAGGTCGCAGACTTGGGGGAGTAAACTTTCATCCTTTTAGATGAAATTAAACTGCTAATGGGCTCCTGTTCATCAGACCTAGCAGAATTAATCCACCATAATGCTCCAAAACCCACATTGTGTAAGTGATGGATTTTCAGCTCTTTCACTGTACTGAGTGGTTGCACTACATGCTGTTACATAGCTGGTCATAATAAGGTACAATAACATGTGTCGTGGAATTTCTGAGGCAAATGTACTCATTAACTACACTCTACAAATATCATCCAGTTCTACAGCTACCAATTCTGCAATTTCTAGGATAGTATCAAAACTTTAGAAAAGCTCAGCATGGCAAGGATCAGTATCTCCATCTATCTTTGTTAGACTTGCCAGATTCTTTTGATGTCAAGGAGATGCTCTGGTACATAATCCTTTTTAAGCTTAACCTTTACAAGCAGTAGTAACTTTGCAGTGTAACATAGACAAAGTCTCTCAAAACGTTTGTACAATTGTTTCTAAGCAGCATTCTTTGTAGTGCTAATTAAATGAGACAGCAGCTCATCATATATTCATGATTCCAGAAATCACAAGTGTCAGTACTGACAATGTTCTTACACTGCTGTGACATAAGTAGAATAAACTGGTTTTGAATTACTGATCTCATTATTCTCTATTCCACTTGTTCTAGTATCAACAGTAATGTTCAAGTAAAAAATAATTTCAGTGAGTAATATTCAATATTTTCTCTGAAACTGAAAGTTTTGTTTTCAGTGCTGCGTTCACAAGAAGCTACAACAATTGTATATTCCCTTAATTATTAAGGTACTGAAATCAATTGAGAACATTGAAAAACAGAACAAAATTAATAACAACTTTTTTTACTTCCTGCATTCTCTGCTTTTGCTTTTTAAATGCAGGTAAACTCTGATTTTTATTTGAAAGATTTTATTTTTAAAATATTTAAACATTTTTTTATATTTCCCTATTTTCATTTTAATTTAGTTTGAAAATGTAAAAAATACTTTATATTGACTTTAATTACATAACAAATTTAAAAATAGTTTCAAAATAACATGTCTGAAGATCATCCTAAATTTAAATTACATTTTTAATGAATCTAAAATCAGCTAACAATTTTTTTCTCACAACTTTAAAAAATTTTTTTTTCAGAATTAGAGAATGCTTCTGAAGAAGTAACTTATGAAGACACAGAAGTTACTTTTTCATGCTATGAATTTAGTACTAAATGTCAACATTATTAATTTGCTGTTATAAACACAAAGTAGTTGGTTTTGCTTTGCTTCCTATTTCACATCAATTGCCCAAATAACAGTGAGTAAAAATCTGAAGAAAGCAAATTCCAAACACAACAATTTTATATTTGTCTAAGGTTAGGTAGATTTCACATTTTACAAAACGCTGCTTAGGCACTTAGCAGATGTCCATGGTTCACAAATTCTTCCTCAGATCCCTCATATAAAAGCAATAAAGGCTGAAATATTTCTCCTGTTAGTGCCAGTAGCAAACCTCCTATTGACTATCACGTTATGAATCAGGCTGAGCATGCACAGGAAAGAATGTGACCACACAACCTGCAGCCAGGAATGTAAAGGAGCATGTGTTAACTATATGTGAGTGTCAGAGAAAAATGCAATTCAAATTATATATTCGGTCTTCGAATTTCTTGCAAACATAATTTTTCTATGTTTACTGTTTTGGAGAAACAGAAACATAAACATTATCCAAAAAACTAGTTTCTCTTCATCTGTCTTGCTGCTTTATTACCAAAGTGTCTTCTCCTCAAAAATTCAAAGCTTCAGTGTTTTCTTCAGTTCTTTCTGATAATAAGGTGCGGTGGTGCAGACCCCCATGCGCTGCATGGCGATGTCAGTACCAGCCATTATGTTCTTGTTTAATTACAAGATACAGTGGGTTGGGACAACTTGGTCCTTCCTGATCTTGCCTAATGAGGCACTGAGTTGAAGTGCTCTGGTACCTTCCTGTCCTGGGTACAAGTGCAGTGAGCTGGAACGACTAGGCATTCCCTAACCACACCTGAAGCTCCTGTTGCCTCAAAAAGGATCCACAACTCCTCCTGCCTGGATCATAGCTCATTTTGCAGAGTGCCAAGATTGCCTGACAACAAAAATGGCCTCAAGGAAAAAGTACTGACCAAAGTCAATCATCTTGCAACCCTGTAAATACCGATCCTAAGTGAGGTCCCTTGGAGCTCTTCAGGATCGCAGCAGGCTATGATTTGGCATCTACCCCTGAGCTGGGACACCTCTCAGGCCAGAGTCAGACCATCTGCTGGTAAAGCTGATGAAGGGAGACACGAGTAATTCACTATAATTAGGACTTGTAAAATGCTAAAGATCATTTAGTACCAAAAATTTAATATAATCTGCAGAAATGTAAACATCTTAATCACAGGTTAACCTCTATATCTGTATTTATATCTGCGTGTGATTTCTTAGAGAACTTTGTTGTATCCTTATCTAAATCACTGCACTGATTATAACCAATTATTGATTATTGACTTATTAAGCTTTGCTATAAAATCATACAGCCTGATCTTATAATTTACTGTATCAATGTTAATGAATTTTAAACTGCTGCTAACTTAAAGTTACATAGGACCCACAATGCCATGTTAAATCACTACCACTGAAATCCGGTACTCGAATTCTCTTAGTCATAAACCCTTGTCCAAGTCTGGGACTAGGATTGGATCTAGCCTCACCTATGCTCCCCTCTGAGAAGGAGTTTAGAGAGCAAGGGTGTCCATTCTAAACCCTGTGAATAAAGAGGAGGGCTTCCCTTATCCCTTTTATTCCCACTCTGTGTGTAAAATCATTCGAGTCCAACCCTAGGTCGATTTTCCTTTGTACATTTCTCTAAAATTAATTCTAGCCCATTTCCTTTGCGTATTTATCACCTGTAGTATTAGAGTGATCCTTGACATCAAACTTTGTTAAGTTGCACTTTAAAAAAAAAATAAAATTAAAATATATTAAAATAACTTTTGCTAATATCTTTGATGGTGATTTTTTAAGTGACTTAAAACACTCATCCTCAACAAATCGGTGTAGTCGGCAGGATCGAGCCAGCATTCCATGACAAGTGATTTTGGTGCTTTAAATCTCTCATCTGCGACATAAGGCTGACGTTTACTGAAATAACCCAAGAAAAATAATACCGCTGATGTATACAATAATGCAATTAGATCAGCACAACTTTTGCATAGAATGCTGGGTATCAAGTATTTACAGTAAACAATAAATCCAAAACCTGTAACACTTTAAAAAATATTAAACAAAAATCACTCCCACAAGAAAAAGGCTTCCTCCCCACTCCCCCTGCCAGGATCATTATTACAGTTTACACTTCATTCACCATGTTCTCTGATTTATCCTCAGGAATGAAGGCAGCTGGGAAGAGGCTGTATGAATTTTTCATGCTGTGGGAACGTGCTCTAGTTTCTGTGGCGACTCAGGGAAGTCCTTGTGTCATACGCTCATCCCACATGCAGTTCTATCAATTCAGACATGTGCGGCAAGCCTGTCACTTCCCTGAAGCACCAGTCCCACTGTGTCTTTGCAGATGGACTGCAAAAGATGTGGCCAAGCTGCCCAGAAATGTTGGATTGCATACCACATTATTACAGAAATGGATATAATTCACTTCTGTAGCTACACTACATTGTTTTCTTTATATGTCTTATTATTCAGGCTCAAAACTTTGGCTCAGTTCTCCAAAAACAAAACTTGTTGTGCAGAGATACGTGTTCAGAGTTTTACCAAAATGAATTAAACAAACCAGTTTGGGTATCTCCCAGCAAAGGTGTTTAGTTTGGGGGTGGTTTGGTTTTTTTTTTTCATATAATGACCCTTTATTTACTTATGTTTTTGTTTCACTTCAAAGCTTCCAAGGATTCAAATGCCTTTCTGAATATCAAAAAACCGTGAGGGGCCCTGCTCTAACACAGAAATCTGCATCATCTCCAAAGGATCTCTTAAAAATTATCTACTATTCTCTGAAACAGAAAGATTATTTTTTTTAAAAAAGGAATTAGAAGAAACAGCTGGGATAAGTAGAACATCTTTTAGTATCAAAATTTGGCAGCATCAGCTGAGAGGTTAATTAAAGGTTAATTCCACCAACTGAAATGGTAAGCAAAAGTATACTGTTACTCTTGTAATCATAGCTAAACTGTGACCCGAAGAAGGATTGTAAACATTCAGTTACTGACCCGTATGATAGGCTAAATAGCTAATTCAAAAATATTGCTAAAATTTATGGCTTCAGTTTCACTTTTTAATATGCCAGAATTTATTTTATTTTGTCTCATATTTACATGATGGTTTAATTCACGCTACAAATATTTAACTCGTGCATAAACCATCTAGTGGATAGTTACAATGTTCTGTTTATCTCAGAGATATGTAGACGGAGTATCTAACTTCTAACATCAAAGTCCATCCCGAAGGAGAAGGCAATCGTGCTAGTTACTCAGTATTCCAGTACAGCAAATGGAAAGGCCACTTTGTGCACAAAGTGTACTCCTGCAAGCACAGAGAAACAGGATGCAGTAATCCGTTCCGTAAATGGCGTAAGTGTAGTTGAAAAGTAGTTACACAAATTCTGATGATTAGGAACCTTCTTCTGATTTAGTCTGAATTTACATAGGCTAGTATTTACCTCACATTATTATAGCATTATTGTCTTTTGGCTTACATAACTCTATCCCCCGTTTGCATTCCTCTTTCTCTTCCTACCATATTTCTAAAAAGGAGTTATATATATTATATATATTTAAAATTTTTTTTGCATGACAAAGGAACCAAATTCTTTTTGCTTTCTCTTATAATTTCTATAAATAATGATAATATTTGTAAAAATCAGGTGAATACCTACTTAGAAGGTAAATGCAAAATCAAGGGGTAAAATCATTTGTCTTATTGACCTGGCTATAGGGCACCTGTATTGGAATCCAATACCCATCTGGTCAAAACTGAATCTTTCTCTATTCAATATGCCACATTCTTTCTTACAGTTAACTATTTTCCACTCACATAAAGAGAAAAATTAAATAATCATCTTAAAGTAGACAATACCCTAGTGTTTGCTGTCTTCAGCTGGGCTGACAAAACACTTCACCTCAATCTCTGCTTCAAGAGAGGCAAAAGAGGAATTGAAAACAGCCTCCTGCATTTCAGATGAGCTGGATGACCTTAATAACCTAACTACTGGTAGCGAATAAGTGAACGTGCTCCCCACAACTCTCCCTCAGTCGCAGCTGCCTGCTGTGCTAAATCAATCTGAGTAGGCCATGTGTTATTTGTTCAAGGTTCTGGACTGGCAAAAATCAAACTAAAAGCTCCACTGTTTTCAGAGAATCACAGAATCAATTGGTTGGAAGAGATCTTTAAGATCATCAGGTCTAACTATTCACCCTGCACTGCCAGAGTGCCTAAACCATGTCCCTCAGCACCACACCTACACATCTTTTAAACGCTTCCAGGTATGGGGACTCCACCACATCCCTGGGCAGCCTATTGCAGTGCTTGACCATCCTTTCTGTAAAGAAATTCTTCCTAATATCCAATCTACATCTCCCCTGGCTCAACTTGAGGACATTTCCTCTTGTCCTGTCAGTTGCTACATGAGAGAAGAGTCTGACCTTAACCTCACTACAACCTCCTTTCAGGTAGTTGTGGAGAGTGATAAGATGTCCCCTGAACCTCCTTTTCTCCAGGCTGAACAACCCCAGCCACTCCTCATAAGATTTCTTCTCTAGACCCTTCACCAGCTTCATTGCCCTTCTCTGGAACATGCTCCAGCACCTCGATGTCCTTCTTGTAGTGAGGAACTCAAAACTAAACACAGTATTCAAAATGAAGCCTTACCCATGATGAGTACAAAAGGACAAACCACTCCTGCTGGCCAAACTATTGCTGATACAAGCCAGGATGATACTGGCCTTCTTGGCCATCCAGTCCCACTGATGGCTCATATTCATCTGGCTGTCGACCAACACCCCCAGGACCTTTTCTGCTGGGCAGCTTTCCAGCCACTCTTCCCCAAGCCTGTGATGCTGCAGGGGGGTCCTTGTGACCCAAGCGCAGGACCCAGCACTTGGCCTTATTGAACTTCATACAATTAATCTCAGCCCAGAGATCCAGCCTGTCCAGATCCTTCTCTAGAGCCTCCTGATCAGATCAAGCAGATCAACACACCCACCTAACTTGGTGTCATCTGCAAACTTACTGAGGGTGCACTCAATCCTCTCATCCAGATTGTTGATAAAGATGTTTGTGGCAGTTTGAGGAAAAAAACTGCTTGAAGGCTTTTGTTGTAAACTGACCAATTGAATTATTCCCTTCCATGCTACGATCGCAGCAATCTCATTGGATGAGAAGTTTCTCGGGAGCGTACTGCCCCTTTAAGAAGCTGCGGGCTCGGGGACTTCCTGGGCTGCTTTCCGGACGGCTTCGGGGGCATTCGCGGTTTTCCCGGCTTCCGGGACTTCCTGGGCTGCTTTCCGGGACTTGTTTTTCCAGCTTCCGCGGCTTTTCGCGGCTTCTCGGCTCTCCGGACACTCCCGGTTCCGCTCTGCGAGAGGCACTGCAGGACCTCGGCTTCGCTCAGGGAAAGAGGCTTCTCCAGACAACCGTGGCTTGGCTCCGGAGACCGTGCGCCGGGGCAGCCCCCGCCACGCCGCCTGGGACAGACGGCTCGCCTGGAGGCTGCTCTTTGCCTGCCGTAAGGCTTTACCCTCTCTGCCTGCCACAACGAGAACTGGTAGGGACAGCGCTTTCCACATTGCAGTCCCGCATTCATAACAGCCGCGGTTTCCTTTGTTCGCTCCACGAAAGCGCACACGTGGCCGGTGCCATTTTCTGGACTGCACGTGGTACCGTCCCCCTTTCTCTCTTTTCTCGCGTTTAACCCTCACCTTTCCATCCTGCACAGACTCTCAGATTTTGCATTGGTTTTTCCCTGCATGTTATATATATTGTTCTAGTTTTAATAAAGTTTGTTTCAGTTTTCCAAACGTTCAGAGGTCTCACAAAAATCTTTCTTTTCCTTTTTGTATCTCTGCTTTTGAACCCTTTTCTCTCCCGGAGGAGAGGGGTTCGGGGATAGGAAAGGACTCGTCCCCGTGCTCGGCTTGCCTCAGCCGACCGGCAACAATGTTAAAGAGAACCGGCCCAAATACTGAGCCCTGAGGAACACCACTTGTGACTGGCCACCAGCTGGATTGAACTCCATTCACCACCACTCTCTGGGCCCAGCAATCCAGCCAGTTTTTTATCCAGTAAAGAGTACACTCATCCAAGCCATGAGCAGCCAGTTTCTGCAGCAGAATACTGTGGGAAATGCTGTCGAAGGCTTCGCTAAAGTCCAGGTAGACAACATCCACAGCCTTTCCCTCATCCACTAAGAGGGTCATAGAACGAGATCAGGTTAATCAAGCAGGACCTGCCTTTCATAAACCCATGCTGACTGGGTCTGAGCACCTGGTTGTCCTATATGTGCCATGTGATGGCACTCAAGATGATCTGATCCATGACTTTCCTTGGCACCAAGGTCAGA
The DNA here is from genome assembly GCA_009769605.1 of Bucorvus abyssinicus. Taxonomy (NCBI): domain Eukaryota; kingdom Metazoa; phylum Chordata; class Aves; order Bucerotiformes; family Bucorvidae; genus Bucorvus; species Bucorvus abyssinicus. The sequence goes on along the minus strand of CM020033.1, from coordinate 7,575,830 downwards.
CTGACGGGCCTGTAGTTCCCTGGGTCCTCTTTCCAGCCTTTCTTTTATATCGGCATCACACTGGCTAAACTCCAGTGGATTGGTACCTCCCCCATTAGCCAGGACTGTTGGTAAATGATGAAAAGTGGCTTGGCGATCACTTCCGCCAGCTCCCTCAGAATTTTTGGGTGGATCTATTGGGCCCTACAGACTTGTGCTCTCCATCTCAGCCATCTGGTTCTAGAGGCCAAGCACCCAGTGAGTTGGTCTGACCATTAAAGACTGAGGCAAAGGCGGCATTCAGCACCTCAGCCTTTTCTTCATATTTGCTCACTATTTTTCCCATTGCATCCAGCAAAGGATGGAGACTCTCCTTAACCCTTCTTTTGCCATTAATGTATTTATAGAAACTTTTTAAGTTATCCTTTACGGCAGTGGCCAGATTAAGTTCTAGCTGGCAGTGGCCAGATTAAGTTCTAGCTGGACTTCAGCCTTACTAATCTTCTCCCTGCATAGTCTCGCAAAATCCTTGTAGTTTTCGTGAGCCTGCCCCTTCTTCCATAGGTCGTAGACTTTCTTTTTCTTCTTGAGCTCTAGCCAGAGCTCTCTGTTCAGCCTCTGTTCAGCTTTCTGTCTTCTGCCCCTCCAGCTCGCCGTGTGGCTCACTGGGACAGTCTGCTCCTGAGCTTTGAAGATTTCCCTCTTGAGAATTGTCCAGGCTTCCTGCCCTTCAGGACTGCCTCCCAAGGGACCCTGCCAACCAGTTTCCTAAAAAGGTTAAAGTCTGCCCTCCAGAAGTCCAAGGCGTCAGTTCTACTGAACCCCCTCCCTACTGCTTCTAGAACTGAAAACTCTATTATCTCATGATCACTATGTCCAAGACAGCCTCCAACCTTGACAGTCTCCAACCTTCACATCACCCACAAGTCCTTCTCTGTTGGTGAACAACAGGTCCAGCAGGGAGTCTTCCCTGGTTGGTTCCCTCACCAGCTGTGTGAGGAAGTTGTCTTCCAAACACTCTAGGAACCTCCTAGACTGTTTCCTCACTGCTGTATTGAATTTCCAGCAGATATCTGGTAAATTGAAGTCATCCACAGGAACAAGTTGCAGTGATTGTGAGGCTTCTCCCAGTTGTTTGTAGAATATCTCATCTACATCTTCTTCCTGGTTGGGTGGTCTATAGCAGACTCCCACTGCGATGTCTGCCTTGTTGGTCTTCCCCCTGATTGTAATCCATAAGCATTCTACCCTTTCATCACCATTGTTGAGCTCTAGACAATCAAAACCTTCCCGAACATACAGAGCCACTCCCCCTCCTCTCCTGCCTGGCCTATCCCTCCTAAAGAGCTTGTAGCCATCCAATTCAGCACTCCAGTTGTGCGTGTCATCCCACTATGTCTCCGTGATGGCCACTATATCATAGTTTTACTTTTGCACAATGGCTTCCAACTCTTCCTGTTTGTTGTCCATGCTGCGTGTATTGTTGTAGAAGCACTTCAACTGGGCTACTGATCCCTTCACCTTTTCTTTTGGAGGGCAAGGCCTAACTCCCACCTGACCTTTCCCAGACGCTGCCTTGACTCCTGGCATACCAGTGACCATTGGAGCTATCCTATCACCAGACACACTGCCCTCAATCTCCACTGGTACAGCATACACAAGGAGCTCGCTGGCACACCATCCAATCAACACTGGTGTGCAGCTCTTAGGCTTAGTCCCAGCAAGCCAGACTCTATCCTTTTCCCCCCTTAAATCTAGTTTAAAGGCCTATCAATGAGCCCTGACAACTCCTGTGCAAGGATCCTCTTTCCCTTCTGAGACAGCTGTACCCCGTCAGACACCAGCAAACCTGGTGTGGTGAAAATCAACCCATGGTCAAAGAACCCAAAGTCCGGTTGATGACACCAGGCTCGGAGCCAGGTATTGATCTGGTGGGTCTTTCTATTTTTCCCTCAACATTCCCTGCAACTAAGGGGATAGAGGAGAACAGCACTCGTGCTCCTGATCCCTTCACTAGTCGCCCAAGGGCCCTGAAATCTTTTTTCATTGTTCTCAGGCTTCTTGTGTGGAGAATTTCATCACTGCCTAGCTGAAATGTCAATAACAGGTCGTACAAGAGTGGGAAGCTTCCTCACCACATCTTTAACTTGGACCCCAGGCAGGTAACAGACTTCCCTGTGCAGTGGGTCAGGTCTGCATATTGGGCCTTCTGTTTCTTTCAGAAGGGAGTCACCTATGACAATGACCCATCATTTTTTCTTTGTTGATGTGGTTTTTAAGCTGGGTTTGGTTTGACTTATCCTCGTAGATACTTCCACTCTTGATGAGTCTTCTTTCTTGTAATTAGTTGCTTCAACTTGTAGGGCCTCGTATCTATTTCTTAAGGGCCCCTGGGAAGGTGGGGGCTTTGCTGAGGCAGCATGCCTGCTGCATTGGCCAGGAACTTGTTGCCATTGGCCCCTGTCTTTCTGGTCATTATGCTCACTCCGGTGGAGAGGGGACAGGGAGCCCTCAGTATTTTGCAGTTTTTATTAGTTGGCTGTCCTGTCCCAGGGATGGCAGGACGTTTTCCCAGTAATCTCCCTCTCATACTTCCTGATGCTCCTCAGTATGCCCACCTCCTCTCAGAGCGCAGTCACTAGGAGGAGGAGTTCCTCTACTTGGGCACACCTTCCACAGGAGTGCTCACCACTGCTGTCCTGTACCAGCGACACAGCAGGGCGCACGCTGCAGCCTGATGTCTGGGTGGCTGCGTGACTCCGCTGTAGCTCTGTCTATGCAGCTGCATCAGTCACAGTGGGTGCAACTCTCAGAGAGGCCGTGGGTTTCTGCCAAGTGGACACCATTTCTCACTGATCTGAGCAAGCATCACTTCAGTGCCCTTCTGCGCGAACTGGCGTGCAAACTGCCGCACCATATCCTGGCTGACGTGCCACGCCCTGTTTGCCTGCCCTGGTTATGGCGTTCCTGGTCGCTACGTTCCCTGGGGGTTTCTTTTAGACTTCTGGGTGCGGTCACCATTACCCTGGCAACACACTTGCCTCATCAACCCCTCTCATGAGAGTTGCTGGCTCCAGGTGGTCTCTCCGCAACCACGTGGGTCCCCCTTCAAAGGAAAGCCGCAGAATTCCCGCTATGTTCTGAGATCTGTCACTCCATTTTCAAGCTGTGCGGCACCAGGCAGCTTCTCTTGGCAACTGAGGAAAAGGCTGAGGTGCTGAATGCCACCTTTGCCTCAGTCTTTAATGGTCAGACCAACTCACTGGGTGCTTGGCCTCTAGAACCAGACGGCAGAGATGGGGAGCATTATCAAGGTTCCATAATCCAAGAGGAAAAGTTAAGTGAACTGCTGCACAGCTTAAATGTGCAGAAGTCTATGTGGCCAGATGGGATCCACCCAAAAATTCTGAGGGAGCTGGTAGAAGTGACCGCCAAGCCACTTTCCATCATTTACCAACAGTCCTGGCTAACGGGGGAGGTATCAGCGGACTGGACGTTAGCAAATGTGACGCCAATCTACAAGAAAGGCTAGAAGGAGGATCCAGGGAACTACAGGCCTGTCAATCTGACCTCAGTGCTGGGGAAAGTCATGGAGCAGATCATTCTGATTGTCATCATGCAGCATGTACAGAATAGTCACGTGATCAGGCCCAGTCAACATGGATTTATGAAGGGCAGGTCCTGTTTGACCAACTTGATCTCCTTCTATGACAAGGTGACCCATTTAGTGGATGAGGGAAGAGCTGTGGATGTTGTTTAACTGGATTTACTAAGGCCTTTGACACCATTTCTCATAACATTCTTCTGCACAAACTGGCTGCCTATGGCCTGGATGGGTGTACACTTCACTGGATAAAAAACTGGCTGGATGGCTGGGCCCAGAGAGTGGTGGTCAATGGAGTTAAATCCAGCTGGCGGCCGGTCACCAGTGGCATTCTTCAGGGCTCAGTATTGGGGCCTGTCCTCTTTAACAGCTTTATCAATGATCCGGATGAGGGGATTAAGTGCACCCTCAGTAAGTTTGCAGATGACACTAAGTTGGGAGGTAGTGTTGATCTGCCTGAAGGTCAGGATGCTTTACAGAGGGATCTGAACAGGCTGGATTGATGGGCTGAGGCCAGTTGTATGAAATTCAACAAGACCAAGTGCCGGGTCCTGCACTTGGGCAACAAAAACCCCCTGCAGCATCACAGGCTTGGGGAAGAGTGGCTGGAAAGCTACATAGCAGAAAAGGTCCTGGAGGTGTTGGTCGACAGCCTGCTGAATATGAGCCAGCAGTGTGCCCAGGTGGCCAAGAAAGCCAATGGCATCCTGGCTTGTATATAGTTTTGCTGTATTACTATAATATAGTATTGCTGGCAGCAATAGTGTGGCCAGCAGGAGCAGGGAAGTTATTGTCCCACTGTGCTCAGTGCTGATGAGGCCACACCTTGAGTACTGTATTCTGTTTTGGGCCCCTCACTTCAAGAAGGACATTGAGGTGCTTGAGCAGGTTCAGAGGAGGGCAATGAAGCTGGTGAATTGTTTAGAGAACCTCTTATGAGGAGTGGCTGAGGGAACTGGGATTGTTTAGTCTGGAGCGAAGGAGGCTGAGGGAGGATCTTATCACTCTCTACAACTACCTGAAAGGAGGTTGTAGTGAGGTGGGGTTTGGTCTCTTCTCCCAAGTAAGATGAGACAGGATGAGAGGAAATGTCCTCAAGTTGAGCCAGGGGAGATGTAGATTGGATATTAGGAAGAATTTCTTTACACAGAGGGTCATTAAGCATTGGAACAGGTTGCCCAGGGATGTGGTGGAGTCCCCATCCCTGGAAGTCTTTAAAAGCCGTGTGGATGTGGCACTGAGGGACATGGTTTAGGCACTCTGGCAGTGCAGGGTGAACAGTTCGACTCGATGATCTTAAAGTTCTCTTCCAACTCGATGATTCTGTGATTCTTGTCCTTCCCCCTGATTTTTACCCATAAACACTCTACCCTTTCATCACCATTGTTGAGCTCTAGACAATCAAAACTCTCCCTAAGATACAGGGGCGGTCCCCCGCATCTCCTTCCCAGCCTGTTCCTCCTGAAGAGTTTGTAGCCGTCCAGTGCAGCACTCCAGTTGTGCGAGTCATCCCACCACTTCTCTGTGATGGCCACTATATCATAGTTTTCCTGCTGCACAATGGCTTCCAGCTCCTCCTGTTTGTTGCCCATGCTGCGGGCATTGGTGTAGATGCACTTCAGCTGGGCTACTGATCCCCTTGCTCTTTTGGGAGGAGAAGTCTTAATTCCTACCTGACTATTTACAGGCGCTGTCGTGATTCCTAGCACACCAGTATCCTTTGTATCTTTACTAACACTCGGCACAGCGTTCTCTGTCTCCACATCTGTAGTAGACCCAAGCAGCTCACTAGCACACCATCCCACTAACGCTGATGTGCAGCTTTCAGGCTTAGTTCCAGTGAGCCCGATTTTATGCCTTTCCCCCTTCAAATCTAGTTTAAAGCTCTTTCAACGAGCCCTGACAACTCCTGTGCAAGGATCCTCTTCCTACTATGAGACAGATGTACCCCATCTGATGCCAGCAGACCTGGTGTCATATAAACACACCCATGACCAAAATACCCAAAGTCCTGCTGGTGACACCAGGCTCAAAGCCAGGTATTGACCTGGTGGGTCTTCCTGTTTCTTCCCTCATCATTCCCTGCAACTAGAGGGATAGAGGAGAACAGCGCTCGTGCTCCTCATCCCTTCACCAGTCATCCCAAGGCACTGAAGTTCCTCTTGATTGACCTCAGGCTTCTTGTTTGGAGTTCATTACTACCTACCTGAAAGGTCAGTAACGGATAACAGTCTGAGGGCTGGACCAGGGTGAGAAGCTTCCTTACCACATCTTTAACCTGTGCTCCAGGCAGGCAGCAGACTTCCCTGTGCAGTGGGTCAGGGCTGCCTGTGGGGCCTTCTGTTCTCTTCAGAAGGGGGTCACCTATGACAATGGCCTGTCCCTTTTTCTTTGTAGAAGTGGTTTTCATGCTGGGCTTGGGTTGGCTTAGCCCCAGCAATGCTTCCTCCCTTGGTGAGTCTTCCTTCTCATGACTGGTCGGCTCCACTTGCAGGGCCTCACACTGTTACTCAAGGGCCCCTGGGAAGCTGGGGGTGTTGCTGGGGCAACGTGCCCCCTGTGTCAGGCAGGAACTTGTCACCATTGCCCCCTGTCCTGCCGGTCGTTGTGTCCCCTCCGATGGAGATGGGACAGGGGGTCCTCCATGTGACGTACCTCGTGTGCCTGCTGGGCCTGTCTCAGGAGGGCAGGACGCTGTCCCAGGGTCAGTCTCTCTCCGTCTGTCTCTGCCCTCCCCGACACCCCTCACCTGCTCACCTCCTCCCGCAGCTCTGGCACCAGGCCGAGCAGTTCCTCCCCCTGGGCGCACCTCCCACGGGGCTGCTCACGGCTGCCCTCCCGTACCGGGCTCACGGCAGGGCGCACCCCGCAGCCTGACGCCGGGCTGGCCGCGTGTCCCCGCGGCAGCTCCCTGCGGGCAGCTGCGTCGCTCGTGCCGGGGCCGGCTCTGGCAGATCCCGCGCCCTTCTGCCGGGGGGACGCGGCCGCTCCCCGGGCCGAGTGGGCGGAGCCTGCAGCGCCCACCGCCGCGCCTCGCCCTGGCTCACGCGCCGCGCTCCGCGCGCCCGCTCTGATCGCTGCGCGCCCTCGGGGCTCCGGGCCGAGCGGGGGGCGCGGTCACCGTTGCCCTGGCCACGGCCTCGGCTCGTCAGCGCCTCCCGGGAGTTTCCGCGGCCCTTCTCAAGCCTCCTCTTCCCCGACACCAGCAACCTGTGATAAACTCATCCAAGACAGCTGCTTTCCAAATACCTCACAGAACTTCACACCCTGGCTTTTCTTTTCCACGGTAACCTCATGAGGCAGTACAGCATTGCCTCTCCAGTTTTACTTTTGTTTCTGTTTCGTGCCTCCCCCCTCCTTACTTTAACCAGGGTCTACTGGACAGATCTTCCAAGGAATCGGCTTGAGTAAGGCGGACGGTATTTGCTCCGTTATTGCAGAACACCGGCTGAGGAGCAATTATACCCAGTCAGAAAGGAGCGTAAGAACTGGCCTCCAGAGCTCATGAAGGAGAACCAGAACCTATAAAGTAGAAAAGGTTTATGTAATTCTGGAAACAAAGCAAAATATTATTATTCTGAAAACACTGAGTTTTCAGCAAAGCAGAGGACAAGGGCTGCCATCACTACAAACGTACCCGCAGTCCCTCGAAGACACCCCTGTGTTCCGTCTCATGTTTGTCCCCTAGCAGGATAGTACCCCGAGCCTTTCACACTATTGGCAACACAAACCCTTTCCCCAGGACCTCGCACAGTGTGACAATGGCTACCTGTGACCATCGTGAAGTACGTCTGCAGAATATTCATGTTATTTTAGAGTAATCTACATTGCAGGACGTTTAGGATCTTTCCTCTTGTAGGAAACAAAATGAAAAAACTGCAGGTATTTGGTTTCCCCTTTCCTTTATCAGAATTTACCAGGTACCTCAGAGACAGACTGCAGATGTGACGGTTGCAGGTTACCATTGGCTGGCAGCTAAGCATCACACAGCCCCTTGCTCACTGCCCCTGCCCTCAGATGGGTCAAGAATAGCAAGAGTGAAAGCAAGAAAAGTCCTGGGCTCATATAAAGATGTATCAATACGTGAAGGAAAGAGGAAGAAAAAAGGAAAAAATAATTTAAGCAATCACCCACCACCTCCCACAAGTGGACTGAATGGTCATTCATTCTTAGAGAAATATCTACCTTCCCAAAAATCACCCTTCCCTCAGTTTTTATTGCTGAGCATGGTGTTATGGAATATCCCTTTGGTCAGTTTGGGTCAGCTTTCTTGGTTGAATACCCTTCTAACTTCTTGTACACCTCCAGCCTGCTCGAAGGGGGAGCAGAGCTGGAGAAAAAGAGAATGCCTTGACACTGCACAAGTACTGCTCAGCAACTGCCAAAACTTCGTTGTGTTACCAACACCATTTTAGTCACAAATCCAAAACACAGTACCACATGGGCTGCTGTGAAGAAAATTAACTACATCTCAGCCAGACCCAGTGCAATCTCCACCCCTTTATTCCATACCATTTGTGTCATAGTCAAGTCATGTAATCCAACACATCCAACACATCCTCATTAACCCGCGCCTTTCCTGTCCTTTGATGTATGCACAGATATCAATCCCTTATGCTATGGGCTGTATCCATAAAATCTCCACTGTGTTCATTTGATCCATGGCTTGGATTCTATCAGTTACGATGGTTACTCTGGACAGGAGATGCAGCATATTTTGTTGGGTTATTGGACACCAAAGCCAAATCAGGTCAGGTCAGTGCTGCACTTGCACAGCGTCTTGCAAGTCTCATCCTCCACTGATTCAGGGGATTCCTGTTGTAGTACTTTCTATAATATATGACTCCAATAACAGGTTATTTTCTCCCTAGGTTAGATCTCCCTGAGGTACACACTGGATTTCCCATCCTCCTACATTACTCACCAAATATTCCCACACCCTTGAGTGAAAGCAATCCCACGACTGGGTTGACTTTTCTGAAGAGAGGAGCAACCACTGCTGTCTTTCCCAGCCATTTCCCTACACACTCTATGGGGAACATACCTCTTTCCATGGTACGTAAGGAATTTGCTTGTTCAGGGTCAGGTCAGTTATTTGATCTTCTGCTATTAAGCAGTCAAGCAGCTAAGTTTGTATCTTAGTACTTGTATGTCCCAGCAGCCATCACTTTCTGTGTAGTCTTTAATATCTCATTGTATTATTCAGTTGTTCTGAAGGCTGGTGTGCAATAAGGAAGTATGATGTACCTAATCAATGCCATGTTTCTTGGCCCAGGTGATTGTGAGGTTGTTTCAGAAATAAGTTCCTCTGGTTGACTTGACACTTTTTGGGATGCCATACCTCCACAGAACTTACTTTTCAAGACCCAGAATGCTATTTGGAATGGTGATATGAGCTACAGGATGTTTCTAGCCTTCTGATGGTGACCCCCACTGTGATATATATCTGATTGTCTTGGAGAGTTTGTGTCAGTGTATTATAATCAATCTGCCAAGCCTCCTCATACAGATGTGCAGCCGTATCCTCTATAAGTGACAGGCTTTAATCATTTGGCTTGCTTGATCATGGCATGCTTTGCATTCGTGAACAATTTGTGCAATGGCTTCGGTGGTCAGGTCCACCCTTGATCATAAGCCCATATGGATGTTGCATCACTCTCTTGGTGTCCCAGTGTATATGGGCCTACTGAGCTATGAATACCACACCCTTATGTTCCCAGTCCAGGTCCACCTGAGCCATTTTCATTCTGGCATGCCACTCTACCTGCTCTATTGTTTCAATGTTATTCAGTGGTAGAGCTCTAAGGCACACAAGAACCTACACGACGTACCTTTACAACAAGGCTCTCTACCTGGCAGTAATGTAGGGTCATAATGCAACAGACCAGATGGGTTTTTCTTTGTGCTGCCAGCTAGTCCATTTCCACTGATGTAGCCACCCCTAGTGGGCATTTACCACCGTCTATGAGTCAGTAAAGATCCAGAGTGGTGACTTTTCTTGTTTGGCCATCTCTAGGGCAAACTCTATGGTTTTCAATTCTGCGAACTGACTCAATTCATCTTTTTATTTTTACATTTTCAGCAACTTGTCTTGTGAGACTTCATGAAGCATAAAATCATAGAATCATCATAGAATCATAGAATCACAGGATCATAGAATCATTGAATATTTTGGGTTGAAAGGGACCTTTAAAGGTCATCTAGTCCAAACCCCCTTCAGTGAGCAGGTGCAACTTCAACTAGATCAGGTTGCTCAGAGCCATGTCCAACCTGACCTTGGAGCATCTTTCCATCTCCAACGGACCCATCAGTAAACAGAGTATATTGCTTTTCATTCTCTGATGGTTTATTCTACAGTGGGACCTCCTCAGCACAGGTCAACTCCTCAGAAAATTCTTTGAAATCTCTGCCTTCTGGCCAGTTGACGATCTTTTCCAGCACTCCAGGGCAGTTGGGCTTCCCCATTTGGACCCAGTGTGTGACCAGTGCTACCCGCTTACTCCACATTGTGTTAGTTGCATGATGTGTAATGGGGACCCTTCCTTTGAACATTCAGCGCAGCACAGGCAATTGCGGTGACAAGAGGAGCAGCACTTCCATACCAACTACTCCTGAAGTGGCTCAGCCTCCCTCATATGCTGCTAATATCTCTTTTTCTTTTGGAGTGTAGAAGACCTTAGATCCTCTGTATCCCCACCTCTAAAACACTAGATGTCAAATGCCTCTCTGGGTGCTTTCTGCTAGGGGCTCCAGGTACAAGTCATGCTCACTGACTGTGGTGCAGAGCACATTTCTCACATCTGATCCTGTCCAGACTGGCCCAAATGCTACCGCACAAACTATCTCCTGTTAGATCTACTCAAAGGTTTGTCACCACCGGGGTTTAAAATTTCTTCTTTCAGGTGGCTTGATAGAGTGGACTCACAATCTGACTGTCATGGATTAATCTCGGTCTGCAGCTGAGCACCACAGCTGCTTGCTCAGTCTGCATTGGCCAACTGTGTGATGCTCAGCTGCTAGCCAAGGTTAATCCACAACAATGACTGTTTGCGGTCATATTTGTGATGTTTTATTCAGGAAGCAGTGCTGTTGATTTCATTGAGGCTGCTGAAGGAACTGGACAATATTCAGTATAATTAAAGGCTTAGAAACCATAAGGGTGAATGGCAAGAAAATGCCATTATAATTTACATTGGTGCTTCAGATCAGATATAAATGGTTCAGAATTTCATATACTATAACAGCTTTAAGAATATTTTTAGCTATTCTTCTATCACTGAATTTCCTAAATCTGAAATGGACTTCTTTCACTCTCAGAGACATGTTCTGTACCTGAAGAAAAAAACAGGTGAAAACAGAAGTGTTGCAGTTCCTGTGCACAGAAATTGAGTTGCCATATGTATGAACTCCTTAGCCTATTACTTCCCAAGGAAAATGTTCCTTAATTTTCTTGCTCACGGACATAGGAAGCTTGAAGAAACAATGTAAAGAGGCAAGGTTAAAATACAGCAACCATTGCAGAAAAGTCTGCGCTATGTAATGTCTGCAACAAGAGTTGATATAGTCAAGCTAACTTTTTTTTCCCCCTTTAGTAAGATACAAAAAGCAAAACCCCAGGGATAAGATTAGAAGCCCAGACCTCGCAAACTTGCTTCAGTTTGTTAGGTTTTTGCTTCCAAGGTTAGCCTATGCCAGCAATGGTTCTTTGCTGCTAGTATTTACTAATGAGATGAAAGATTTGAGCACATGTAGCCACATAACTTGCAATACTATCCTGCCACTATAGCATACATCTGAACCCACTAGCAAGAAAAGCCATAAAGAGCATATACTCAGGAATACGTCACAAGAAACTGCTTTTATCATTATTTGGCAGCAAGATTTTCCCTTTTTTTTTTTCTTAATCTAAGAAACTAGGAGCATGAATTAATTAATAAGCAAGTTTTTATTGTACAACTATGAAAAGTAGTATAATCCGAAGCAACAAGACACTATGCACTGTCCAAGAACGGCAGCTAACACACGTACTATCTCAAAAGCAAATTACATGACTGTTTTGGGAAGGACCACACAATTCATACCTCAATCTATTAACACTGCTGAGCACATCATTACAAGCATAATTTGACTTCATCAGGGATTTAAGTGTTTTGACAGGGAAAATGAAGGTGAGACAGCTCCCATTGGCTTCAGGATGAATATTATTCAAGCACAGTTTTCCATAATTAATCACTCTTCTGCACCCCTCTGCTTTGTATTCTTTTCCTCCTCTTCCTCAACAGTTTCTTACTAAATGAGACTGCTACGGCTGTGGTTTCTTTTAAATGGCAGTACTTTCCTCAAAAGTCTAAACCACAGGCAGCAGGTACATATCACTCCATGATAGCATCACCGTACTAACAAGGAGCAATTATGAGAATGAAAGAGTTGTCATACTTGTTATCAAGTACATTCATTTATTCTTTAAGACAACACCATATGTACAAAGGAAATTCTCCCTTTATTGTTTTGATAAAGGACACCAGTAAACAGATTTAACATATGCCAATAAAATGTAACATTTTCATGTATTTTATAATACAAGACAGTAAACAGATTCAATATACACTAATGCTTTTTGTCTCCCTTAAAATATACATAGGTTCAGTTCCATAGGTGTATTTACTCTACAACAGAGGAAAATTGCAAAGATTTTCTGAATATTTGGCAATGAATGCTCACTCTTTTTAAGTTATAGAGGAGTCTTAAACCAAATGGATCCAGATGATTATTCTGCCTCCTCTACACATGGGAATATAGAAACTGGACATCACAAATATGCCTGGAAAAGTCACCCTCACAGGCTGTTTGTACAGCTATTACCAGACCTACTGGAATAGTCACTCTTGTACTACTTTTTTTCTTGTGCACAGAGGGCAGGAAAATGTATCTATTTAATCATATGCCCATAGACCTCAGACACCCATTTCTTGGGCTATTCACTTCTGCTTCTCATGTTCCTATTCAACTGTTTTGGAAGAAGATTAGACCTACTCTCCTCCACAGACAGAATAAAAGAGCAGGATCTTGGCATTGTGCAGCTCTTTACACCTATGCATGTAAACTCAAAGAAAATCAATCTTTAGCATCCTGCAATCTAGCAGGAGAAGAAGTAAAAATTGCTCCTGCTGACCAAGAGCAAATAGATCACTTCTCTATCTTTTGGCAGACTTAAACAGTAGAGGAAAAAAACAAACAAACAAAACACAACAAAACCACTACCACTCTCCTTTTCAATAAGGAGTTTACAAAATATGTGTTATCTTCGAATCCAGGCATTGGTAAGTGTGTATGTTTTGCATCACTTAAGAATACAAAGATAAACTTCAAGTTACCAGAGCTTACCCAATGGCAGAACGACATATATAATGCTTTAAATCTCCTCTTCTAGTGTTAATGAATGTATTGTTTTCTTGTTCAATTGTCTGTCTAACAGACTTACAGTACGTCACAAAAATTATTTTCTGTTCCTTTCTTCCTGATTTAGTTTTATCTTATAGAACACGCATTTAGGTACCCTGTAGCTGGTGAGTTTATCCCACAAGAATAATGCACATAATATATCAAAAGTGGTAAAGAGCAGAGTTTGTAATAAAGTAATAATGGTATCCTATATCCTCCAACACTAAGAAATAAAATTGACTCTGTCTCTATACTGCTGCCTTCATTTCTGTAAATAAACGCCACTTACTTACACACATGTCCCATCAAAATCATCCAGAAGGGAATGCACCCCTGTTTTTGAAACCTGAAGTAAATTGGGCCTTATGGAGCAGAATTATCACAGTCCTAGGGGATAGAACTCAGCTACTTCCTCTAAGCTATAACTGTAGAGCTAATTTTGTTTCTCCACAGAGAATTTTACTTCCTACAAGCTAGAGCAGATGTGAAAGCTCCTCCGCCTAGCTTCCTGGCTATCTGAGTCCTCTGACCTTCTGCAGCTCACCCTGCCCAAACCCAGCATGTCAGGCAAGGTCTGTGGTGCTGCACCTGTGTACCATGTGGCACAAGAAGGGTGAACCTCTAAGGTTTGATGGTCCACACTTCTCTGAGCCCTGGAAGCTAGAGTACATTTGTCCCTCTAATATGGAAATAGTGTTCCAACTGCTCAGCAGGTGCTTAAATCTTATTATGGCATTCAACCCGGTGCCATAACACGGATGCAGTTTCAGTTGACTGTTTATCTTGGCTTGTGCATTGAAATTATGTCCTCAATCAACCTTCATTCACTTCGGTTTCATTCAAGTAGATAAGCTTATAATGTGGAGGTGAAATTACAAATTTATCCATGATGCATGTGTGTGTTGCCAGTGCTGAGTGTGCAGACATCAGAAAGAAGAAATTCATGGTTGTATTTCTCCATAGTTTTGCCTGAAGCATGCAACCTGCTCAAACTGAAGAGCTCCAAGGAGAGACAAAGTTTAATAAACACAGGTACTGCTTAATTTGTGCTGAATCATTGCTTATATTTATGAAAAAGAACAAGCCAAGTGTCTATCTGCACTTCATACTGCAAGAAATACAAAATATTAGCAATTAAATAGTTTACAGTTCATCCATGTGACTTCATGTGTATGAAATTTACTTCATTGCATATCCTCATTTTAAAATACTCACAGCTGGAAATAGCTTCAATAGCAACATCCGTTTCCAGCCAGTAAATCCAAATATTCGCTGTATGTAGTTAAATCTTTTAATCCCAAAATAAGATGCAAAGTCTCCAAAAGGGTCAATAAATTTAAATATCAGAGGAACAATTCTTCCTGATTATTAGATATGTGATGCATATGAGCGCTAGGAAAAGATTTATATTATTTTTATATTTCCCATTATAAATTATAAATTATATATAATTTATAATATAAATTATATCCAAGTATTGGCACATAAATTTAAATAATCCTTAGAACAATTAGTGTTTCTGCAGCATGGAATTTTCTGTGGGTTCAAAAGTAAAATGTGGATATCTTGTTTATTTGTAATTTCTCTGTAGAGAGGATCTTTTGTCTAATCACTGTGTTTGTTTGGAATGTATGCCTAAAAATAGAAGCAAATTAAATGATTTGTCTTCACAGCTCATCAGCTTCTATCTAATCAGAGTGCCTTCGATACTGATTTCTATTCTAGTTTATCTATTTATATTGCATTTGCTGTGCATATTCTTTTATTTTCTTCTTGACCACATCCTTACTATCAGTGATGGTTTTGTTTAAACGTAAATTGTCCTTCTCTAACTCATGGCCTCTCTTGATGGAAGAGCCAAGATAACTGAGAGGCATAAACTAGAGAAAAGTGGAAATACAGCCCCCACTGAGTTTCTGAAGCCAAGTGGAGCTAAGGCGTTCAGGAGCTGATCAGATCAATTCCTAAACCAACAAAATGGCTAGATTTTTTTCTTTGTTTTTTTATATTATAAGAGAAAACTCCCGTTTCTCTGCAGAATGGGGAGAGTGGGAAGGAGAGAGGTCTTATTCAAACATTAAGTGTCTTAAGTAACAACATAGGGAATACAGAAAAAGACAAGGCAAATAAATTATTTTCTGTACCAAAGCTACCTTTTTTCAAGCATATTTCTGTAGAAAGTTGTCCTTTAAGGATTTATGAGTAATATTGCTACAAACATCCATTTTCAGGTGGTCATAAAATGGATAGAAGACATCAAAACACAGTAGGCAAGATAATGCCAGTCTTAGGACTGTATCAGGAGAGAGATTTCTGGTGAAGACATGGAAATAGTAGTGCCGTTAGAGCATAACTGCATAGCACAGCTGTATTCATCTAGCAATTCCAATTGAACCAATCTGAAGGGAGAAGGCAGGATTATGAACTGCCTATTTTAGAGAGAATGCTAGAAAAGCCTTATTTGTTTAGTCTAGTTCAAGGAAAAAAGAAATGCTCAGGTTATGTTTGCTGTTTTGAAAGACATTGGGCTAAAAACAAAAGAGAAACAAACACTGTCTTAATGTGGTGGATTGACCTTGGCTGGCCTCCAGGTGCCCACCAAGTCTTCCCTTTCTGAACACGACAGGAGAAGGAATTATGATGAAAAATCTTATGGGTTGAGATGAGGACCGAGGCTTCACTCACCAGTTACTGTTACGGGCAAAACAGACTAGACTTGGGAAATTATTTTTTCCAATAATAGAGTAGGATAGTGAAAAATAGGAACGAAACTAAAAAATCCTTCTCCTACCTTCATCCCTCTCCTTTCCAAACTCATCTTCACTCCTAACTCTTCTATCTCCTCCCCCCTGAGTGGTGCAGGGAGATGGGGAATGTGAGTTGTGGTCAGTTTATTATCTTCTGCTGCTTCTTCCTCCTCACATTCTTCCCAAGCTCCAGCACAGGGTCCCTCCCACAGGAGACAGTCCTTTATGACCCAGTCCAACATGGTTCCTCATCATGGGCTGTATTTCTTCACAAACTGCTCTTGCATGGGTCCTTTCCATGGGGTACAGCCCTCAGGAACAGACTGCTCCAGTGTCTTAATCAATCAAGAACTGAAATAAATAACCCAAAAATTTCTTTTCCATCCTATAACCCAAAGTCCATTACTGCCAGCAGAAAAATACTATATCTAATTTATTGTTTTTTAAAAGAGATTTTCAGCTGAGTAGTTTCTGGTTTTACTTGACAGCAGTCAAACAATGTTTCTTCTGGCTAAGTGGTGGTAAACCTAAGGGTCAGTCCTAAAATAAATGGGCTCAGAAAATCAGCAGTCATCATCAGCTAAATAAGTAACCCAGTGTGACAAAAATAAAGGATGAGATCAGGACTATCATCAAATGTACAAAGAAAGGCTTTACAAAACAAACCCCAGCAGGTAATTGGAATAGTGTCTGTAATCTGTAAAGAGGATCTAATTTTGAATGAACTAGGTAAAAAGTAAAAGAGAATTAATCTTGTCTCCTTGCCATTCTCCTCAAGGTCAGCTGTTTTATATTAGAGAGATGGCATCAAGAAATTTCAATGCCTCCTTTTGTGAGACACTAAGTCTCGGTCCTGAAGGTATGTAGAATTCATTTATTGTTTGTTTTGACGAGACAAGATGTGTGAGTGACAATAACACTTATCACATTTTGAAGGAAAGCTTAACAGCATCAATTCTAGCAGGTTGATGTAAGCTCACTGTAAGTGACAAGGCCATACACACAAAATCAAACGGCTTCCCAAACCCCCAAATGTCAGTAAGAGCTATCAAGACTACACAACAAGAAAGACTGGCAATTCCAGTTTTCACAAATCCTCTTCATATTACCTACCAGTCATGGCTGGGTGCTCAGTTAATCATCTATGTTTGTGCATACAAGCTTTTAACCAGTGGTTTAGTAAAAAGCATACTATTTCCCAGAGTGAACAGGCTACAATATAGTCTTTGTTAAATAAGAAACAGAAGTTAGCCTTAAACAGGTAGGCACGTGCTTTACCTAACTCATTATAATAAGTAACTACACAAGTAAATATCATTAACGCTATCTTTTAGTTTTTTTCTATTGCAAAACCAGAAATCTTTAAATTATTGGTTCGGGTGTCCTGTAAGATACTAGAGGTTTTAATTAAACTGGGAAAACTTAAAATCTATAAATAATGAACAAAATATGTTTTACTTAGAATAATGTTTCTAATATTTCTCTGTCTAAAACAGGTTAACACAAAGACTTCTTAAGGAGCCATTGCCAAGATACAGCAGCTAGATATTTGAGGACTAATTTAAAGGGTAATGAAAAGCTTTTATATCAAAATTTTGTGCCCAGAGATTTCAAAGTCAGTAGTATAATGACCAATTTTACAGATGGAAAAATTCTTTAAATATGACTGAATAAAATAAGTTTAAACTACCCTTATTATGTAAAGCTTTGCTGAATTTTTCCACTTTGGAAGGGCTGATAAGAAGCATTCACAGATTTCCACCTTAATTTTATAAAACAGCCTATAGGAGGCTGGTAGGGAATAAGATTCTGATGTTGCAGACAATTGGAGAGAGCATATATAACATGACTTTATTGCATAATATTTAAACAATGGTTATTTGTGTTTATGAAACTGCATGACACCATTTACCATATAAATCAAAGAAAGGTTCTAACTATGTAAGTGGATCACTTGAACTCATACAAACCAGTTAAATATCACCCTGATACAGCATAGTCAATTTTTAACCAACATTTGAGCCTAACGTGTTTTCATACTGTTACGTTGAACTCAAGATATTAACAGAAGTAGTAATTGACCTTTAATGTACCAAGTTTTGCTTTAACGTATACCTGAGTGGATACATCATTTACTGAGCCTTGAGCAGACTGAAGAGATGTCTCCACCAGACTCAAAGTTCTCTCCCAACTTGCTTGCTTAAAGTCTTCTTTAAGGTCTATCAGAAACTTCAAATATTGCATAAAAGCCTTGTTTTTCAACCACTGGAATAAAAAAGAGCTTAAGTTGTCAAGCTGTTATGGATAGATTTACTAGGTACACTTGGCTGTAGTGTCTTTTTTTAAAAAATTATTTACAATAGCAAATGTGAGAATGCAAATGTAGAGGAGTTTGTAACAAAAGATGTACAAATAAAATAAACTTTAAAAAATTACCTACAGCATACATATCCCTTGCAGAGATCTAACAAATTTCGCTTTTCTTATCTTTAATTGAGGTTCATTCATAAATGCTGCCCTAAGAAAAGCACCCAAAATCTTATGATTGCTTAAAATGTGTTAGTCCGTCTTTTCGTTATAAACCATAGTAACTGAGCCATAATAGATTTTCTATCATGTAAGAATGCCATTGGTTTTAGTTCTACTTAAAGTAATGACATTCTTAAATAATTTAATTTAATTAATAGTGCTGCAGTGTAATCACTGGAATATTTTATAGCTAGATGAATGTGATTTTTTAATGTTTAAATGCCTATCATTGGCAAAAGTGCAAGCAAAAATGTGACGTTACAAGCCAAACCTTTAATGAGATAAATGTGTTTGGGGTTTTTTTTTAAGAAAAGCTTTTTCAAGTAATTTATTTTAGTTCATAAATTGTATGGAAAGTACCCATAAGGAATTTGAATGCAGTAAAATTAAGAACACTTCAAAGAGTACTTTTAAACAATTTGACGCAGTTTGTGCTTTTATCTGGGTCATGTCACAAAGCTAAAGTACCCAGTTTAGTGTTACTTGGGCATATGCCTGCTGAGCAGAAGAAATTGCAAATGTTTATGTTGATATGAGGCTTAGACCAAGTAGTAAGTATTCCAGGATTTCAGAATCCATTCACTGATGACATTTCATATCAGAGAAACTTGAAAGTCTCTGCTTCAATTCATTTTGAATGATTCATGGCAGAAGAACGACTTTCCACAATCTTTGTAATCCGTGTCTTTACAAGATGGTTTGAAAGGTAATATTCTAGATCTTTCTTTAGATGATCTTCAAAGTATCCTTTAGATCATCCATGCTGCCCACCTAGGTATAGGTATAGCATGGGTTAGTGCCTGGCATTTTAGCAGCTGGCTGTCAGTCTTAAGAAGCTTTACCTCAATTCCACTCATTGCTGTATTTTAGAACACGTGTCATGCTTCTTTATCCTCTTCATCATCCTAGTTCTTCAAAAAGTTTGTAGCCCTTCTCATTCATTAATCTTTTATCAGGAAGAATAAAAACCTCATTTTTTTTTATGCAAGCCAATGCCACCAACCTCTGGATTCATTAATTTTTCTCCAAAATTTCCATTATTTTCTCGGCATTCCTGATATTGAAATTACATGATTGAAATTGCCTGAGGGTTTCTGTGGGGGTTTCTAGATATTTTTATTATGAATTACATAATAAGACATATGAAACTATTAATCTATGGTCCAAAGCTACAGTACACAATCAGCCCCGTCAGTCATATATTACTGACTGCTTTATCATAGAACTTTCTTAGTATTTTTACAGCAGTGTATGTGCACAAGTCTTTTGGGACCTTACATCTCATCTAGCGAAGGCAGTGGAAGACCTCTTTGATTTAGTACTCACAGAAATAATCCCTGAATTGGAAATACTGAATGTATTTTTCTCAAAGGTACCTTGAAGCAAATGAGGGTGGAAACCCTAGTAACAGAATATGTAGGTGTGTATAAAAGAAATAATGTGTTGGTTTCTTAACCTGTCCTCTGGAAGATAATCTTTGGAGATTAAGAACACACTTAGCATTTATTATTTGAACACGTCTACTTTCTTTAGTGTAAAATCAATTTCCTGTTTATTTTTACTTCATAGCATCAGATTAGACTGAAAATGTTGTTTAGTCTCCATTAAGAACTGGAAATCATTGCATTTGGGTGTAAAAAATCTTAGTCTGCAAGGCATAATGTGACAGCAAGTCATTAAAATCAGCTTTTTTCTGTCACACTTCACGATCAGCAGTTTTTGCCCCATGTTACACCACTAATAGTTCTGAATTAGCTATTACAAAAATCGACAAAGCACCCCATCTAACATAATATGGATGTCCCCGTGACCAAGATTTATAGGGTAATTCTCAACTAAGTTCCTCATTCTTTATCAAATGTGAATACAGCATCAAGAAGCTGATTTTCATGGCTATCACTTGAGTCATGAGCTATGACTTTACATCTGTCCTTTTCATTATCACCATATCATTATGCAAATGTAATTCCTGCCTGCTCACATATTAGTCTCAGTCTGCCTGTTAATTACAAAGAAGTGCTCTAATGTAAGCACCTCCATCCTGAGTTTCACATTTTGATTTGTATAATAATTTTAAACACATTATTGCAAACATTTATCAAAACATTCTATATAAAGTCTAAATGCATCTTTATAATCTAAGGAGGTCTTGTGGCTGAAGCTCTAAGTCCGTCACTACCACACAACTGTATGGCCTTAGACCCTGGTCTACAACACTGGCTAGGGCAGTCATGGATGTTAACAGAAGCCCTGACATATTATACATATTGTCACAAAGAAATATATTCTGTAATTACATAAGCAGTGTCAGAAGCATCATTTTGTCTACAGAAAGCATGATTTATTTGCATATTTCAGACAGTGCTTAATTTCGGAGACACAGGCAGCAGAGTTATTAACCAATGCTATCTAATTTTTACAGCTCTTTTATCTCAAGAAAGACTTCTTTTCAAAAACAGAACAAAACCAAGAAACAGTGGTTAGCTTTTCTCATTTCTTATTTTATGCAATAAATGTGCACCATGCCACATCTATGGATTCCATTTTGTATTATGTAAAGTCAGACCAGTGCTACCAATAGAGTACATAGAGTTGATGATTATTTCTGCAATGATAGATAACTCCAAGCAACCTGCTCTTATTATGTATTTTACATCAGAATTGTCCCCTTACTAGAATACATCAACAGGATAATGGCTCTTTGTGTCATCCATCACTTCAGCAATTTTGCTTAGTGTTATTCATCATAAAAGCAGTGACACTTAAAGTCATACATCATCAAAATGATGGTCCTCCATGTACAATGCAAAAAAGCTTTTCTTGGTATTATAGTTGTGGTGAAGAATTTAAAGGAAAACTTCTGATGAATTTTAAAGAAAAAAAAAAACCCTATTTGTAAAAAATAACCACAATACCTAAGAGTATCTAACCTGCAGGGATTTAATAGCACATTACTATCTCATGAAATAAAACAAAATAGTGCTTCCAAATTTTGTTGGAACTAGTGGGAAATTTCTAGGGGGAGAAAAAGAAAAATCTTTTTACAGCATAATTGTGAGTGGAAAACGGTGTCACGAAACAGAACAGAAAAAGAAAATTATCAAGCTGAGGCTCCAACAGTGAGTAACCCAACTTCACTTGTCAGAATTCAGAAATCTGAGCAGTATTTCCTATTGTTAGTCTTTGACTGATCTTCTGAATTAGCAAGTTCTCTGAGAGGACATTTCTTGAATGAGGACAATAAGGACTCTTGCAAATTTATTTTATTCGATCTAAGAGAATTAGAACTTCAATTTTATGTCTAATTGAAACTGCAAAGACATTCCTTTCCAGAATTGCTATCTATGATGATGATCAAATTTTTCCTCTTGAAGAATATGAAATCTGTCTTTGATAGCATCTTTAGTTCTGATTTTGAAAAGGGAGTAATATATCTTTTCTTTGCATAAGTGTAACAGATGACATCATACACAAAAGAAACAGAATATGACTGTTTCAGCGCCTGCAAAATCAACATATTAATGTTTTGTAACCTGTTGCCAAAGTCTCAGCGATAGCTATACTGCTACCTATGCTTCATTTTTCCTGACATTCCTTGATGCTATGCATGCTGAGATCTTTCCATTCTGCATCAGAAAGCTGAACATTTATGTCAGGAATAAGTTTCATCATTTTGTACGCTGTCTTATGCTCTTCAGCTGTGCTTTGAATAGGTTGGCAAAAAAAAAAGTTATTAACACATATGAATATAAACACCATTTGCGGAGTTCAGTTTTATTTTAGTGTGTCACTATTAATAACAATGATGTCTAATAAATTCATTTATTCTCCTGGAGTCAAATTCAACTTCAAAGAAGCATTAATTCAACCTTTAGTGGTTTGTGCTGTGTTAACTAGTTTCTTCCAGTTAACACTACATTTTGTACTAAGTCTAACAATTGCAATACAGCTATTATTTACATAAGCTTTACCTTACAAATTTGTGGCTGGGCTCTATACAATTTATGCTATCATACGGTCTTATGATATCTTGTCACAAATGCATATGTAGTTATTTATGCTTTTTGAAAAATTTACTGCTAAAGCCCTGTATATTGCACAAGCCACACAGCTTATTTATTTAGTGTCGCAATTAAAGTACCTCCGAGTTGTTCCATCAAATCTAATGTTTAAATATCAGGTCATTCTTGCGGTATTAATGTTGTATTTGTAGTCATTTAATCCACTATTGCCTTTGCCAGCTTTAGTCTCATGAAATACTCAGCTAAAGCAATTCCACAGTGATAACAAGCACTGCAAAACCGATCATACAGTCTTACATTGGTGTCATGGTTTAAGCCCTCCCAGGCAGCAACAAAACACCGCACAGATGCTCATTCAGTTCCACTGCCCTTCAGTGGAATGGGGAGGAGAAAATACAATAAAAGGATGGGAGGGCTCACTCATTAATTATGGTCACAGCCAAGAGACAGACTTGACCTTAGAAGGCAAAATCGATTTAATTTAAACAATGAAACTACCACCAATTCACCAATTATAGGAAATTAAAAATACAGTCATCTCCCTCCCACTCCTCCTCTCTTTTGGGGCTCAGCTCTGCTCCTGGTTCTCTACCTGCTCCCCCCTAGAGGTGCAGGGCCACAGGCAATGGGGGTTGCGGTCAGTACCAGTCTGGCCCATATTGTTTCTACTACTCCTTCTTTCTCAGGGGGAAAATGCCTCAAAGTCCTCCCCTGCTGCAATATTCTGTTCCTCCCACAGGAGACGGTCCTTCATGAACTTCTCCTACCAGCGTGGGTCCCTTCCACAGGCTGTGGTCCTCCCAGTAATGGACTGCTCCATTGCGGGCTTCCCTTAGAGCCATGGCCCTCTTTGGGAGCCATCACCTGTGTTGTGAAAAGGGGAGGGAAATGAAACTGGTCTTAAGGCCGACACTGAATATGCTAGACAAGCAAAATTGGGGGGCACGAATAATGACGGTTTATTTACAGAGCAACATTTATAGGTTCTTTTGGTATTGCCGTCGATAAACGAACTGCAGAGTTAGTTATGGCTTAGTTACCAGAGAGACTATATAGGTCTGATACCAAAAGTTCACAACCTGTCTGTTGTAGCCCGGCTACGTGGTACAATAAGCCGCTAATGCACAAATAGTGCATTAGGAGTAAGTAAAATCGCGATTACTACCATACAAAATACACCCAGGGAGAACGGTATCACTCAGCGTAGGCTGAGGCAGCGAATCTTATCCGCAGGGCATCCCCAATGCGGGGGTGGAAAGAGGGAGCTAATTCGTCAATCCGTCCGTCGGTCTGGTTCCGGGTCTTCCCCGTCCCAGTTCGGGGTCGATATTGGGGCCATATTTATACATAGGTTTTTTTACATGACATCATTGGTGTAGACGTGCAAGTGGGGACGACTGTAGACAAGCTTATCGCTTATGTTAATTGCACAAAGTCCGTCAATTTACACTTGCATGGGTGGAGGTAACAGCTCCTTTTGTCCAGGGCGGAAAAATGGGAGAATGAGACCACCGGACCTCCACCCAGCTTCATCCTCCTCCAGGACATTCAGATAACTCCTAACACCAGATATGGATCTAGTGATTGTTGTAGTTCTGATTGTCACCTCACCCGGTGATTAATTTTATCGACACAGAGCTCTCAGGCATCCAGCTGCATGGTGTACATGCCTGACATGACTTGGACTTTGTGCTGGGTCTACAACCTGCTCCAGTGTGGGATCCTCCATGGGCTTCAGAAGGGATTCTGCCCCGCCATTGCTCTCTAAGGGCTGCAGAGGCTCAGCCTGCCATCCCACCACGGGTCAAAGGGGAATGGCGGCTCCGGCGTGCCTCCCCACCTCCTTCTTCACTGACCTCAGTGTCTGAATGGTTGTCTCTCTCAAGGCCCACTCCTCCCCAAAACAAAAGAACACCCAAAACAAAAGAACATCCAAAACAAAAGCAGTTCCCCAGTAGGTTTTTTCCCTCTTAAATATATTATTGCAGAGGTGCTGATTGGCTTGGCCTTGGCCAAAGACAGGTCCGACTTGGAGCTGGGGGAGCTTCTCGAAGCTTCTTACAGGAGCCACACCAGTAGCCCCCTTCCCCACTACCTAAACACTGACACAAACCCATCACACTTGAGCAGTTTCCAGATTCTCCAAAGAACAGTGGTCGTCTTTAACAAATTATCCAAATAAACTTTAGTGCTTTTAAACCACAAACATTGAATGTTTCAGGAAGTAAAATAATTTTAGATATTTAAACTGGGAAGTTATTTCAGGTGTTTTTAATGCTATTGAGCAGGAACTCAGTCATTTGTTTGAGAGAAGGTTGTATAACACAGGTTACAGAATTCAAAGTGAATGTTGAAGTGTCTAACATGAGAGAGATTATCGAGGCTCTTTACAGAAAAAAGGAATCCATTTGTTTTCATTATTTTTTAAATCCCATCAGCAGCAACAAAGCAAAGCAGCGGACTATTGTAATAGCACTTAGTAACTTGCCTTTGTTAGGTAATTTGAACATAAAATATGCGGTTTTGCATGTGCTGGTACTTATTGACCAATGTCTCCTCTGCCCATTAAATAGAAATTTCCCTTCTGTCTCCGCTTCTTTTACTTTCTAATGGCTCTTTGCTCTTTTCTCTGTTACCAAAAAAAAAAAAAAAAACCACACCCCAAAAAACCCCCACCAAACAAAAAACCAAACAAAAAACCCAAAAAAGACATTATCTGGTAACCTAAGTGGAAATTGTAGCTAAAAAGCACGTTTAATAATATTGATCTTAAACTGCTCTTTAATTTAGAATATAAAAGTAATTTTTATTCATTACAATTTTCCCATTAAATGTTGTTGTGAAACTAAACTGCATCAGCTCTTTGCAAGTTAAAGTATCTATTTCTGTCTGAAACTATTAGCAATACTGTGAAGTTACAAAGACAAATTTGAAAACCTCATTCTTCCTTTGTCTGTGGCATAGATATTGGATTTCTGTCTCAGTTTCTGATATAATCAGTGTTAAAAAAATCTTCAAGGACTTTAGAAAAAAAGTGGCCAGTTTAAAAATACATTTTCCCACATAAATAGAAACCTATAATATTAAACATAGATCTTCATCATATTACATTTTTTTTCTAACCCGTCTGCCCATATTTCTTAATAATAGTTGGTTAATCACTCCTTCAACACAGTACTTTTCAATGTTTATTTACGAAAAGTAAGTGAAATAGAAGAAATAAAACAATTGAGTAAACGAACAACACAAAATGAAAAATTATTTTCTGTATTGTTACTACAATAGTTGTTCTCATTTACAAAACAATTGATAGTAGGCTAGAATTTTGAAGTTCATCTCTTTCTTATATTTATCTTCACTTGTACTGGTCTTCACTGTGATAGAGTTAAATTTCATCCTAGTAGCTTGTGTGTTTGGGATTTGTGACCAAAGCAGTGCTGATAAAGCAGGGATGTTTAAGCTATTGCCGGGCAGTGCTTACATGGTGTCAAGCCCCGTTCTGTTTCTCACACTGCCCCACCAGCGAGCATGCTGGGGGTGCTCAAGAAGCTGGGAGAGGACTCAGCGGGGACAACGGACCCCAGCTGACCAAAGGGATCTCCCACACCTTGTGTCATCATGACCAGCAATAAACCTGCGACGAGAAGGGAGGTTGGCCAGGGTTACCATTGCTCAGGGACTGGCTGGGCATAAGTTAAGTTGGTGGTGAGCAACTGGAGGAGTTTTTCATTGCTTCATTTTCTGGCGGTTGTTTCTTTTCCTCTTTATTGGTTTGAGTTTTTACTTTTTCTTTTTTTTTTTTTTTTAATTATTAGACTGTCTTTATCTCAACCTCCAGGTTTTCTCACTTTTAGCCTTCCAAATTTCTCCCTCATCAAACTGGGCGGGGGAGTGAGCAAGTGACCCATCGCCTATAAAAGAACTTATGAGGCCTGGAATTAAGGATCCTCAGTTCCCTAATATGGGCTTTTTAGTTTTAGGAAACAGTATGGACATCAGCAAATAAACCTGGTGTCAGTCAAATACTTATTTTCTGAACAAATTCTTTAACCTAATTGATACAGAGCCAGATAGGAAAACACCAAAATGAAACACAGTCCAGACACCAAAACTTTCTGTCTTTAAAGAAATTAAGGCCGACAGAAAAGCTTTTGAATATTCCCAAGGAATTAACATATACTAATGCCTTGGATTTCGTGGCCATGTATTACAGCAAGTACACAACAGAATATCTTTTCATATCCAGTACCT
Organism: Bucorvus abyssinicus; assembly: GCA_009769605.1. Taxonomy (NCBI): domain Eukaryota; kingdom Metazoa; phylum Chordata; class Aves; order Bucerotiformes; family Bucorvidae; genus Bucorvus; species Bucorvus abyssinicus. Next base: position 7,549,257 of record CM020033.1, on the reverse strand, counting down.
ACTTCGCCCAGTAGGTTACTCTTCCAATTGTAAAGACTTAGTTGGGGCTAAAAATTCATACACATAAGAAATGATAGTGCCCAAAATGTTCTGTTTCCCTTTGCCCTCTCATTCAGATATAATTAATCTTTGCATTTTTAGGCCTTGACTGTCATTAGCATGTGTGCTTGCAATTTACATTAAGTATTATTCTGCAAGAATGAATCACGCATCATAAAAAGAATGTTCATCACTGGTCTAAACTAGTTTTCTTGTTCATTAATTGTGAAAAAGTAAGTATAAAATACAGACAAATCCATGGCTACAACTCATTTTCAGCTGTGTATACAGCTTAGAATGTCAGTGTAAGGATTTAAATAAATTTCCATTGACTTCCATTAGGCACTAGAAGTAGCTCTATGTAACATATGAACTACAAATAATGTGTTTCCTTAAACTCTCATATGCTTTAATGCAACAACACCTATATAACATCACTTCCAGCATTGAGAAACCGGTATTTTATATGAAGTATACAGGAAATACAAACTACATACATTTTAAAGTACAACTACTATTTTAATCACATAATATTTATTCACTTAGAACAATGTTTTTAAATTTTGTGAAGGAAGGAAACAGTATTTTAAGAGCTTCACTAAAGTTATTATAGCTTTAGTGGGTCCAGAATAACTGTGTTTTTATTTCCATGTATCAAAATTGTGGGAAAATTCAGGAATAGCCATAATCGGTATTCAGCTATTGTTCCAACTCCCCTATGTGCAATGCTTATTTAGATAGAAAAAGGACTTTCCTGGCTCGTAACCAGGCAATTATTCATGTTTAAAAACCATAGTTTTATAGCCGCTAGGTAAGATAAGACTATTGTGTGGATGTCTAGTCCTCATGAAACAAATTACAAACCTCAGTTTTCACATTAGTATTTCACCTGTGTAAGTAATAAAAGATTTAAGAAAAAAGGTCTAAGGTAAACCTGGTAGCTACAATTTATTCAGACATTTTTAAAGCTTTTAATAGAAGTTCCTTACCAAACTATGAGTGTCTAAAAAATCACTGGCTGATTAATACTGCAAACTGTTATAATGAATAAAATTAAAGACTAGGAATTTAAGAAATGTGAATAAATAAGAAACCATGCTGCTTTCTCTAAGAGTGAAGAGTATTCTGCTTCAAGAACATTTTCTCAAGGCTCCTAATGAGTAATTCTCAGAATGAAAATAGATTTATAGTAGAGTGATTTGGGGGATCAGGACTGTTAAACGTATTTAAAAAGTGCCTTGAAAGAAGAAATGAATAAATAACGTTGGGAAAGAGGCTGTTCATGAGGAGTTATTTTTGCTGTTGAATGCTGCAGCCTCTAAGATTGCAAAGAATGAATAAAGTGGGACAGTACAATGATAAAACTATGTATTAAGAGAGGCAAGGACATTTACATGCAAATTATTATATACACTGCTTATATACACCGATAGCTTCTTAGTGTCTGAAAACACTGTGGAATGAAAACCGACCAACTTGAAGAAGAAACTGATGAATAATCAGATAAAACACACAGCAGCCATAAGCATAAATAGCATGTTATGATAGATCTAATTAGAAATGGACTAACAGACATTATATATAATTGCCTTAAGTGCAGCTGTGAAATAACCATATTAAAGCTAAAATACTTCTTTTCACATTTAACAATCAAATATTTTCTCTTCCTGTAATGTCCACGGAGCTAATTTAATCTCTGGACCTTCCTTGTGCATGTGATAATCAAGCAGTGTGCTGGAAAAACATATAGAGGCATTTGCATTTAAGAGGTAAGAAGTTCATGCCTTCAAGAATGGATCTGCAGCTTAGTATGAAATCTAACACAGTGATTCTTAAGGGCCCTCAGTATTTTGATCAGTAGAGCTGATCACTCCAAAGGTGTTTCTGATACTCTTGGATAAAGCAGCATGGCCCTTATGTACCTTTAGAGGAGTGAAGCAGTGTCATGTCTACTCACTAGGTTACCTGGCAGCAGAGGTAGAAATACTTTTTTTTGTTTGTTTGTCTGGTTTTTGCTTTAACTGGCATAAAAAAAGTGCTTAAGGATCAAAATGAAGTTTGCAGTCTGGCTCTGAATGATGCTCTCCTTCAAAAGTAAACTAGGCGTGGAACATGGACAACATTTCCAGCCATATTTTCCTGAATCATTCTTTTCAACACAAATATTCTCAAGATAGTAACAATAAATCAAATTATAGACATACATACATAGACTTATGGTATGCTGAATTAAGGGTGGTGGGAAAGGATATCACCTACTGAAGTAACTACTGGTGTAATGAAAGCTAAAGGCAAAAAATAAACCAGCAAAAACTTAGTCTCTGTGACAAACCACGCAATAATCTTAAGAATTATTTTACATGATCAAAAGTTGGATGAAATCTCTTTTGAAACTGGTGCCCCCTTTCTTGTTTCTCTCCAACCAGATTACCAAGTGCACTTTCTTCATTTATTCCATCTCCTTGCCCATATCAATTTTAGCAATAAAACAAAAGTCTAGGAAAACATCATTCAGAGACGTCAGCACTGCCTACAAGGATGTCTTACATATTCTTATTTCAAAAATTCCTTGTTTTCAGTCAGATCACTTCTAAGGCTGTAGATGATAACATACAACCCAGCATCGGTGTGGGATATCTATCTCAAGGCAGTGCTTTCTTTTGCATAATATGTTTTCATGTTTACCTTAAAGAATGTCATTCTATATTCAGACTGCCTGTCAATTAGACAACGAAGGACTGTTTAATTCACAGCAATTACAGCAGATAAGAAATATTGCTCTTTTTTTTTGCATACCCTCCCTCACAAAAATTAAAAAATAATCGCTCTTCGCTTCTTTATGAGGAACCGCCAAACTCACTGACTTTGGTGGGAGACCTACCCAGCACTATCTACTTCAGATTTACAAATTGCTGGCAGCACAGGTTAAAAATAACTGAATTGCACACTTGAAGTCCATGCAAGCACATGCAACACATCTCATGTGCCCTGGCCACACCAAGAGAAAAAACACAAGTGATGCAAAGACGATTTGCTTACATGGAGTAGAATTGTTGTTCTGGCAACCTGTCTGCCAAGTTGTGTATGTACTTGTCATTTCCCTGACTTGCTCAGTACTCAGAAGGGATTCAGAACCATAGGATCACAGCCTCAAAGTATGTTTGACAGCAACCTTGATTATATTTACTATTGGTTTAGAGCCTGTATCTCACATAAAATGATCCGTAACATTTGTTTACTTCTATTGCAAACTACACAACAGTTGCATTTATACTTCAGAAACTTCCCCACTTCTGAGCTAGGCTCTGCTTAAGTGTCTTTTTGATTTTCATTGCACGATATAAGAGATTTTCACTCCTAAATCTCTGTGGCTTTGCAGGGTTTGTGACTATTGTCCTCCTGAGCCCATACCCTCTTGTTGCCAAGGTCTAAGTATTGTAAAGCTGTGCGATGTGGCAAGCATGAACACCTGCAAGTGTGCAGTTTGTTAACCTGCCCGTGCAACCTGCCTTTTCTTTTTTCAGCCCTTCTTTACATACAGTTATTTTGGTAACTGGTTTCCTAGCTTTCTCTAAACTTTTCCCTAACCCCACATTTAAGACAGGCTTTTCTTATCTACTTCCTGTTCAACATTTGGAATTTTTGGAACACGTTCTTTTTGTATATATGACTATTGTATATTAACCTAATCCCAGTAGTACAGCAGCCTGACCATATCCTGTTCTATTCTTGGGAGATGGCTCAACAACTAGATAAACTGAAATAATATGATGTAGCATAAAATAAGTTTTTCCTTTTCTATAGGCAAAATTTATAGGTACTGTTGAAATTACTCTTACCAGAACAGAGCTGAAATTGAGATATCTTTCACATGTTAAATAGCAGTGTGCAAAACTAAACGGAGATAAATCCCATATAACAAACCCAGATGTTAAATACCTCCAAACTTTGTGCATCTCTGGAACTACAGAGAATATTTTCAATTCATAGCTTGTCTTCAAGAAACAGTTACATACTAAGCACATGCTAAGTACTGTGCCTTGCTGGAACCATCATTACTTCATGACATAAAGTACAGATATAACAGCCAGTCAAGGGAATCAGATTGTATCTTCAAGTTAACCTTACTATGGTCATTTAGTTTTGAAGAACACAGGAAGGAACGCTCTGGCCTAAGGAATTTTTATGAACTACATTAAGCGTACATTGACATATGCAAGTTATCCCATTGCCTGGCAATGATGACATTTTGTTGTTCATAAAGGGAAGTAAGATATTTTCACTGAATTAGAATGTTCAAATCATTTGCCGTAATTGCTTTTTGTTGGTAATTAAGTAAGGGTTATTCTGTATAATAATGTAACTATGGTAATATGATAATAAGTAAGGATGTAATTTTGTTAAAAGCGATCTGTGCCACCACTAATAATTACACTCTCCTGTGCTAACCACTGCGATTAAGAAATGATTAGAGAATGAGTATCTAAAATAGAGTGTGAAAAATCAGGGCATTGGTTTGGAGCTTCCCATCTTGGTATTGGACATTACGCCAGTCTGCTTCTGCTAGGCAAGTTTAATAGTATAAATAGCATAAAACATAAATAGTATAATTGTTTTGGTTTTAACCATAAAGAAGGATGACCTGCGATGTTGTATGTATTCCATGTGTCTGGCATGAAATGAACTTAGAAAACATGAGTTTTAAATGCTTAAGCCATCTATAATTTCAGATTTTAGATTTTTCAAATGTGATCCATAACAGTGTTTGATGTGTGTTGCTGACAAATCTGGTCCTCACAGCAGCTGTCCATCTCCCATAGTGCAACTTCCTGCCTACCATTAAAAGCCAGTGCCTGTCGCTCTGAAAGAGGCAGTTCTTCTGCAGCCAAATGTGTTCACATTTGTATTCTGAAGATTTTTTAACTAAATTAAACTGAATATAGCATTTTACAGTGTTTATGTCATGAGACTGAAAATTTATCCAGACTTATACATTTTCCGATCTGTGAGACAAACTCTTTCCTCATGTCAAAGGATGAATCCTAGAAACGCCAGGGCTTTGTACTGCTATAGAACATGAACCTCCATCTTGATTTATGTGTTTCTATGGTAAGTTATTATAGGCCACAGGCTGAATTGGTTCATAGAGGATAGAGGTCAAAGGACAGCCCACAAGCAACATTTACAGCCAGCACTAGGAACACTTAAATATAATCTGCTCTAAAACCAAATGCTAGTTATTCCTAATCCCATTCCAGTAAACAAGTCCAGTGAGTCAGGAAAGAAGGTATCCCATATTATGACTCTCAGAGCTGGGCTTATGTAGTTCACAGATTGTTAAAGGGAAAAGGTAATACCAAACTGTCGGATAAATGCTGTATATCCTTTTCTAGACTGTGGTGAAAATGCCATTAACAGTTTGGTCCTGTCAGCAGACATTTCAGGCTGTGTAATTTACTTGAATACACAAACTATTCAGAACTTTCTCTCATTTCTCTCCCAATGCTCACACTACACAGATGATTTTGCATTAAATGTGATGCCAACTGTGTATCAAACAATGAAATCTGCCTCTTAGATTGCTCAGTACTTTGTACATCCCACACAAAGCTGCCTTCCTTTCAGCTGCAAGATTTACAAGGAACAAGACTTGCAGGTTATCAGTCAAGGACAGTATATCTCATCTGATTTCTAAACTGCCTGTTCTTGAACAACCAAAGGGGTTCAAGAATAACCCTGAAGACTGTGAGGATATATTAAGCACAGAGGTCTAACTTCAGGACCACCTGGAGATCACCCAAACCTTGCTGAATTGCAGTGAATGGAGAACCAGATTTTGCTCCCTATGCTCCAGATCACAAAACAACCAGACGAGGACTTACATATGACAAGAAAATAAAAATAAATAATAAAAAAAAAAGAGTGCTGCTGGCGTTTCAGGGCCAGGTGTTTATCAGCACACTGCCAGGCAAAACTAAGCCTTAAATGATGTAAAGATGAATGAAAAAGTGACATAGCTGCATGCTAATCATACATTCCTCTCTCCTTAATCACTGAATTATTCCTAACTGTTCCCCCAAACCCTCAAGGCTCCTTTCACAGGCTAGACTTTAAAAGGCCACGTGGGTTAAGCAGGGAGAGGAGCTATGAGAAAATCTGCCCAGCATTTTATCTGTCACTGAGACACCAGGTCACTGTCAAGGAAAACCATTAAGAAACAGATGCTCAAATGTTTCACTTCTTCACCGAACAACAATTTCAGGTAAGTAATTTTCTCTACCGTGAAATATAGTAATATACTTTATTGCCTTAACCTTTCAGCATTTTAACTTTTGGCTAGAAACTATATCTTCTCCCTTAAATTAACAAGACCATCAACAATAAAAAGAATTAAATAACTAATCAGTCATATATAAAAACGTGGAAAGGTGAAAGCAGAATGCCACACTACTAAATTTTTGAGAATAGATCAGACTTTAAGACTGTGAAACATCATTTTTGTGGCAGAGCTTGTGGACTCCAAGTTCATGTAATTCTCTATTTTATTTATGGAAAGTGTTTTTGGCATAGCTGGTTTCTGTGGGGATGTTGTTATGGTAAAGTGCCCTTTTGGAGGCAATAGTGCAGAAACTTTAAATCAGTATAAAGCCTTGTAAATATTTTATGGGAAGAAAGTATATTTTCTAATGTAAAGTCTATTTTCTAATGTAATGTAAACTTTCAATTTCTCGGCTGTTTAAAAATTAGGATTTCTTGTTACAGGGGAATGGTATAGATCAAGGTACATATGTCTAACACTAAAGCTGTGTAATACAAGGAGAACTTATCCCACACACGCCCCAATAAACTTTTGGCCACTCAGCTTGCTGTATACTCAAAGCACCAATTTTTATTGAGTTGGGTTTTTTTGGTGAGAGTATATTTTGGAAATGCGGTCTTCTGGTACTGTCACTTCCCCTTAGTGAAAATAAAACTGGACGATGATCTCAAAATTCATGTATGACAAACTGAGGAAGAAAAGGTGTGATAGCATACAGAATTGGTAAATTTTAATTGTAAATGCTGGGGAGAAAACTGATCTTTTTACACCTTTTTACTGTTCACCCTTAAACATTATTCTAATGCCATGTATGTGTATAATCACATTTAAAAAAAATACTACCATAACTTATGCGTTTTCGAGAAGAAAACATCAGTATCTTCCTAACAGTAACAAACAGCCTCAATCAAATAATGTAAGCAGTCATTAGACAAGAAAAATCCAAAGCAGAGGTTTGTTTGTAAGAGCAAAAGCATTGAGTAAAATATGTTCCATTTTCAGAGGATTTATAAACTGTTTAAATGGTATAAAGGCAAAGGATTTGGATTCTTCTACGACACATGCATGAGCTCAACCAGAAAAAGAGTGTCTGTGTCTTAGCAGGTTTTAGTGCAACAGGACTGGTATATCTCTAAGAATGTGGTTTTTCTCTTTTTAAAGCATTCTTCAAATTTATAATCTTTTTCAGTGGCATTTGAAGAAGAATAAAAATGCTTGTCATCTTAGAGTTACGGCAGTTTAGTTATCACCAAGTTCGCTGAATGGAAAGCTAAAAATGGCAAAAACTATTTGAGTTGTAGCAGTGAGATTATACGTTCAAATGCTCTAGTTTCTGAGATGGACAATTCACAAGCAATTTTTAGATACCGGATGTCTAGGAACTTTATTATGTCTTAATAACTAGAAGAAGAAAGGTACCTTTTTTTCAGTAAGAACGAATTACTGAGCCTGAAGGAGAGAAAGTAAAATATCCTATGTCCTATGAAGCAAACTTAACCTGAAAAGATTTCTGGCAAGAAATTGTAATGAGAAACTTATTTTCAGGAATCCCAGAGCACAGATTGGGTGCAAACTTCACTAACTTATCTTGAGTACCACAGCTCTCCATTCTGGATGCTGCTCAAGTTCAGTCTCTGTGGGTGAAATTCAGCTGTGGTAACACCTTAAGGTATCCAATTACACAATTAGAGCCTTTTATAATGATTGAGGAGGTACAGAGCCAGGTACAGGAAATGTTTTTGATCTTATAACTTCTCTAGATACCTGCTGAAGTTGTGCAGTGAAAATGTCTTACAGTCTGTGGGTTAGAGATTAAGTATACCTTGGATATAGAATTGTCACCTGTTGCTTGGAAATCTTACCTGATAAATCAACACATACAAGTTTTGTCCATTCATTTTCAGATGCCGTTATTTTTCAAAAATTGTGGATCAAAAAGCTTAGCGGAAATCAAATGGCAGTGCACAAGTCCTTTTTAGAGGCCATGATGTCTCTTGGATTTCATGGCCTGTCTTCTTGCTTCTCCTGACCACCTTTGCAGCTCCTCCCAAAGGTCTGAGAGCTGGCGGTGTGGTCTGAAGCTTTTGCGGCTCACCTCTCTTGAGCTTGTAGACATTATTTCAAGTTTATTTTTAATATGTATTTTGTTGCTTTATTCTAAAAAAGTAATTTCTTAAAGATACAATTTGATCCTAAAAAAAACAAAGTACCTCAGACTTTCAATTCAAATTCAAATTGAGACAAAGCTGTTTTGAAACCTGTAAAGAGACTGACTCACAAATTCCCCCCCACAAGACACACATACTTCCCCGCCCTTCCCAGCTTCTTCTCTCTTAATGACATTCAAAAAGAAAGAAAACCTATTCTCTCAGAACTTCAGTCTAATGCTAGAAATGCTGAAAATCCTAACACCTTCCTCTTGGGAGATTGGTCACCAGACTCACAGTGTAAAAAGACCATGAATAAGGCAATATGGACTCCACTACTCTCTGAAGCCTACTCTTAGGATATACCATGTAGAATATTCATTTCTTTTGTTAATGCTATATTTCTCATGCAGATGCTACAGTGCTAGCTGCATGTCACTGCATTTGCAAATAGATTTGCAAACCATCCTTAATGTTGAGACACACCTCAGTTTGACTAAACGTAATATTTTCAGTTTCCACCAATTTTAATCAACGTGAAGCTTGTTCAGTTGCTACTGGAAACAGTGGACAGCACACAGGAGTAAAAAATGCAAAATAGCATTGAGATATGGCACCTACTGCATTATCCAGTGAGCAAAAGAATATTGATTATCCATTATCCATATTTGACTTTGCCATTGGAATTCTTTAAGTATTTTTTTAACAGAAAGAATTTAAATGCATCATTGGATTTATTAACTTGCCTGTTTTAGTTCTGGTGTCCTACTCGTCTACTCTCTTGCCTAGCATAATCAGAATCATTACTAAAAACAGTTAAGCAACTTATGCGTGAAATACAATACACAGCTCTCCAGGCCAAAAGTGACAACACTGCGTAGGGTCAGTAGGTAAAGTGGGAGAAATTAGCAATTTAGAAAATAAGAATTCCACTTTCTCAAAGATGATAACAAGGATGATAAAGCTGTATTAATATTTTTAATATACTACTTCTCTTTCCTATCACTATTTTTTTTAAAGTCAGTATATACTGAGTTATTATATTTTCACCAAATGTATTGAAAAAACACCACTATACCCCCTTGGTGTATCTTTATTAGCAATAAGTAATTCCAGCTGGTGAGCTGTGTACCAAGAGCTGTGTCTTCTGATGTCAGAAAACCCAAGGGAGATGCAAAGAAAGATGCATATGTCAGATATGCACCACCCTAAGCTGTTATGGGCACAGAAACTGCAAGTACCACATTTTGAAGCCTTTCAGGTATGGAATGTCCTTTTTATTTGAGTCCTCATGAGTTAGCTTCTGTTTGACTATTTATAGAAAAACAACTACAATTTAAAATAACTATTCCCTCTTAACAACTCTGAGTGCACAGCATGTCATTCCCAGTGATTACAAATGAAGTAGTTTTCTGTTTGGAAACTATATCTCACAGATCTGAAAATCCTTTTTGTGATATATGGTAAATTAAATTATAAGAGACATCAGAAACCAAGTGATCTAATTTAGCCCCATGTCTAGGTAGGAAGTACTAAAATATGCTTCACAGTTTGTGTGTCATGCTGCTTAAACACAAGGTAGGTGATACCCAAAGCTGGGGAGGGGTAGAAGCAACAGCTATCACTGATTTTCAGATGAGAGCTTGAAGCTAATTGTACGTCTGTGCATCTCCTGAATATAATTCGTTACTATACCATATGCTGCTTCATATTATACGCACTCCAATTCAACTTTCTGACAAAAGAGAAAAAGCTAGGACAGCAGCAATGCATCTTTAACTTCTAAAAGGGAAAATGCAGGCTAAAGAGTAGCTGAGTTAAACAGGAATTAAAATTATTTGATGAAAAGACAAAATATTTCTGTAAAAAGTGATGACTACTAGAAATAAACATACATATATATCAGAAATCAAAAAAAGGTTTCAAAATAATGCAAAGGAAAATTGTTCATTAGAAAAGTAAAAAGCTGAGAGGAGTACAAAGACATCCTTAAAAACCAAGATATTACTAAATGGTAAAAATAAAAATACTGCTAATTATATCAAGTTAAACAAAAATTACAGTATCTTGTTTCAAATTATTTTTTTTCTTGCAATGCTTTTTCCAGAAACAACAGGGCCAGAATGTTGCCTAGAGGCAGAAATGCTGGACGTGCAGTGGCGTGGTGTGGTTTGGCTCAAAAGTGCAGTTTCTCTGTGCTGTCCCTGCTCCTGGTGGGCACAGTGCCTTTGCTGCCTTTGTACTGCTCATGGCTCATGGCTTTCTGGTTGCAGCATGGTAGCTTGCCTTCCCACTGCATCTCTCTGCTCTTCCCGCCGAGCTGGTGTGGCACTGCTTTCTAGCGCTCCTGGGCAGTATTTTCCCCCATGGCTGTCATGCTGTTGCTGTTATGGCCTTTAACTCGTAAATGCCAATATTACTGCTAGTTCTCAGAGGAAGCAACTGGCACTCACATGAGAATTACCCTTTCTGTCTGCTATTTTCAACCCTTCAGCTGTAGCTTTTGCATTAGGGTTTACATTTAACTTACGTTACCAAATAAAATGCGTGCACAAATTTTAACGTCCAGTCACATCCAACTGTCCCTGATAAAAATGTGCACCAATCAGTGCTGGTACCATTACAAGCAGAAAAAGAAATATAATAGGGAGTTTGTGCGAGTCCTGGCGAACGCCATGTAGCTACCATAGCCAAAGTATTGGGGGGCTCTGCTGCACTGGAGAGGATACCCAGAGAATGTATTTGCCCTGGGACTGCTCCACCACTTCCTTTCCCAGACACCCACTTCACAGAGTTATACCTTCCCCCTTTCCCTCTCTCTTTGTGTTTCTCTCTCTCCTTTTGTTTAGTTTATCCACAGAAGTAACTTTCACCTTTTGAGTCAACGTGTGACATCAGCTACATACCCATGGAGAAATCTTTGTAAATGAGAATTTGTTTCACCATCCTTTGTTCCAGGCTGTGTAGCAATCTTGGAATGCATGAACTATATTACTTTCAAATTAAACAAAACTGTCAGGTGGGTGTTCAATCCAGGGGACTATATTAGAATTAGACCAAAATACATATATTTATTGTAAAAAAAAAAAAAAAAAAAAAGAAAAAAAGGGTTTTTCTGAAATATGTATAGTGGAGTAGCCAATCATAACATAAAAGGTACACCTTAGCAGAATATAAAAGAAGGATTCAAGGAAGGCAGGGACTCAGGAAGCCTGAAGCTCTGGTTTCCATAACAGAATCATTCTTTACAGTAGGGGAGACTGAGGAATCATCTCCAACTGGTTTGTCAATCAAAGAGGATTTAGAACAAGCTGGATGGTGACAAACCGCCAGGAGCAGATGGTATTCACTCAAGAGCTCTAAAAGAACTCAAATGTGAAATTGCTGCAGTGTACAGCTTATCATTTAAATCAGCCTTCATGCTAAGATGGAGCAAATGTGACACAATCTGATGAAAATCTCCTAGGAGAGATCAAAGAATGATGGCTCAGGAAGGCTGACCTCCATACCAGGCAGACCAATGTCATAAAGAATATAATGAAGAGCCGTGTGTAGAAACTAAGTGTATCGGGGACTCTTTCCTTGGGAAAAGTGTAGTCTTGCCATATATGTCTTTACTTCAAGAGCAGGTGTACAAAGATGTTGTGATCAATGAAATATACTCAGGTTTTCAAAAAAAGCTTTCAGGGAGCTGTTTCACTAGAAGCTTTTAAGGAAATTAAACCACTGTGAAATAAGAAGAAAGTATTTTTGAATTCACTATTGTGAGGAAACAAAGGAAAACGGTGGTTAGAGTTTAGACCAGAAAAAGAGCTGCCCAAGGGGACATACAGGGTCTGTAATGCTTAATGAATGTGTGAATGATCTTGAAGAAGGACTCAATGGTGAAGCAGCAAAGTTTGGTGATGACATAAAAGTTCTCAGAGTATAGTCTATACATAATGTATACTAAAATGTACTCAAAAATAAATCTGATAATTCAATCACAGTAACTCTGTCTAAATTAACCACTGACTTTCAGTAAACAGATTTTAAAAGTCTCACGGACAGAAATATTCTGAGGACTGCTTGTTAGAAGCTTGACTGCTGATGATAAAACTTTTTAAAAACCAACAGAGGCACAAAACCGTTTAGACAGTTTGAGGTGCTAGTAAAGGATCAAAGAGAATCAAAGTTCTCTATAAGCCACAGGTAGGTGCGAGGCAGTGATTAAAACACAGATAAGAAGCTAAGAATTATAAGAAAAATCACTGAAAACAAGACAGAAAATATTACCGTATCACTGTATAAATTCATGGTGTACCCCCATCCTGAATGCATTATATAGTTCTATGAAAAAGAGATAAAGCAGTAAATAGAACATAAAGGCAGCAAAGCAAACTGAGGTATGTACAGGCTTCTGAAATGCATTTAGTAGGCTAGGTTTGATATTTGAATAAAGGATAATTATATATATCTATAAATAGATCAATGTTATAGTGAATTCATTGGGGATCATTTACCTGCTATTACTCACTAGTCAGTATGTAGAAAGCATGAAAGTGGAATGAAAACAAAAAGGAGTCTGTTTTTACAGTATGTAATTATGTTGTGAAATTAATCTCTACAGAACAGAGTATAGAGCAAAAGTATAAACGAGTTTCAAGTAATATGGGGTAGGTTCATCAGTGGCCATTAGTAATTTAGACTAGGTAACTATTACCTACCATGGTCTATCTTTTGCTTGAGATAACACTTAATTTTACATATATATATATGTATATGTATATATATATGTATGAGGGCTGCTCCGAAAATAATACCTCCTATTTTATTATGTTAGCCCATGATATCAGAGGCGGATATTGGTGGTATGGCAGTAGAGGTTGAACCTTCCTGCCAGTATTCCATTAAATTTTGTTGCCATGTGACAGATGGCAGCAAAGGGTCAATCTGACAAAATAGTGACGGACGTGGCAGTGTGTGTGAAGCAACTGTAGCCCCGTCCTCACTGCCAAAATCTTGCTACACTAACACAATAGAGATCGTTTTTTACATCCTCTAGTTATATGACTCTTTTTTGCCATAGTATCCAAGAACTTGATTAATCACAGAATCATAGAATCATCTGGTTTGAAGAGACCTGTAAGATCATTGAGTCCAACTGTTCACCCTGCACTGCCAGGGTGCCTAAACCATGTCCCTCACCACCACATCTACACGTCTTTTAAACATTTCCAGAGATGGGGACTCCACCACCTCCCTGGGCAGACTGTTCCAATCTCCCCTGGCACAACTGAAGGCCATTTCCTCTCATCCTGTCAGTTGCTACATGGGAGAAGAGACCAACCCCCACCTCTCTACAACCTTCTTTCAGGTAGTTGTGGAGAGCAATAAGGTCTGCCTTCAGCTTCCTTTTCTCCAGATTAAACAACCCCAGTTCCCTCAGCCGCACCTCATAAGACTTGCTCTCCAGACAACTCACCAGCTTTGTTGCCCTTCTCTGAACCTCCTCAAGCACCTCAATGTCCTTCTTGCAGTGAGGGGCCCAAAACTGGACACAGTACTCAAGATGTGGCCTCACCAGTGCTGAGTACAATCACTTCCCTCCTCCTGCTGGCCAAACTATTGCTGATACAAGCCAGGAGGCCACTGGCCTTCTTGGCCACTTGGGCACACTGCTGGCTCATATTCAGCCCCCTGTCAACCAACATCCCCAGGTCCTTTTCTGCTGTGCAGCTTTCCAGCCACTCTTCCCCAAGCCTGTAGCATTGCAGGGGGTTGTTGTTGCCCAAGTGCAGGACCCAGCACTTGGTCTTGTTGAATTTCATACAATTAACCCCAGCCCAGCGATCTAGCCTGTCCAGATCCTTCTCTAGAGCCTCCCGACTTTCAAGCAGAGCGACACACCCACCCAACTTGGTGTCATCTGCAAACTTGCTGAGGATATCCACACAACATCCTTGTGGATAAGGAAAGCAGGATTGCTGTCATCTATATTTTTGCTGTGGTTAAAAGAGCATCTTTTAGTGTAACCATGTACAGAAGAGCAAAACTCTCTAATTGTTTGCATTACGCTTCCTGAACCTATGTATTAATTTATGCTTATCTCAGAGGCTCAGTTGAACAGTCAGGGTGAATATCAGTGTTACTGGAAACAGAGGCAATACTTTTTGGGACCCTGGAGAAGAGTTTAAATTGGTAGCAGCTGAGAAGGAATTTTATTTCCTCTCTGAAAGCTTTCTTCTCTATTCTGCCACTTTCAGGATGTGGAGCTGCTACTATGGTCTTTCTTTAGCTTTCACTTAGAAAAATGGTTAGGAGGGTCACATGCATCTCCAGACTGGAACTTCAAGGCTGTTGGAACTGACTTTGTATCTGAGGAATTTACTTTAGTCAGTTGGTAATACAGTGCAAAGGGTAAATGGATCTCTGGAAAAGAAGACACTCTGGACCTCAGTTTCAGTCTCAGTTGAACCACTGTTGGAGGCCTCTTTTCCTTGTATGGTAAATCAGAAAAGTACTATGTGGAATTTTGTAAACCTTCCCCTGGTATTTGACAGTTTAAAAGATAATTGAGGCATTCATAGAACACAGTTGCAGTTTAGGTTGGAATAGACCTTTATAAGACATCTGGTCAAACCCGTTCTCAAAGCAGAACTAACTCCGAAGTTAAATCAGGGTCACCTAGATCTGGTTGCCCATGATGGCCTTTGAATATCTCCAAGAACGGAGATTCCAGGCAACTTGTTCTGGTACTCAGTCACACTCACAGTGGAAAAAGTTTTTCATGATGGTCAAAGAGAGTCTTGCATGTCTCAGTTACACCCTTTGCCTTTGGTCCTGTCACTGGGCACCACTGAAAAGAGCCTGTCACCATTCTCTCTACACCCTTCCTTTAGGCATTGATATATCCTCCAAGCCTCCTTTTTTTCCGGGTTATAACCCCCAAGCCTCCTCTTTCTCAGGCTCCACAGTAACATTAGAGACCGTAATGCAGTATCACATGCACATATAGTTTATCAGACATTTACGCAAGCTAAAGAAAATTGTAAAAATCACAAGCAACAGATTTAAGTAAAACCTTATGTATTTTGTCAAGTTTAGTAATTGATTCTAATACGCATCTCATATTAGTGGAAGAAACATCAAGAAAATATTTGCAGGATGTCCTGGTTTAAGATAAACAGGTTTAGTTATCTTTGGTAGACAAGTCAGACAGCCAATGGCATATTCTTCCCATGACGTCAGCACATCTCATTGGCTCTGGAGCTTTGAAGTGCCCCAGTGCTTCCTTTGAAAAGGCATGGGGGCAGGGATGCATGCTCCACTGCCACTGCCACAGCTGCCATTGCCCTGCCCTGCCTCTGCCTGCCCTCTTCCACAGCTCTGGCCATATGACTGCTGTTCCGTGAGAGTTAACAGCTTTGTAGCCTATATTACTCTTTCCCTAACTGCGGTTCGGTCACCCCCTTCCTCCCTTGTTGCTCTGGTTGCAATTCTATATCAACTTATTAAAATTTTGTTTCTGTATATAAATATCTTCATATTGTTATTAAAACTGGTTTAGTTTTGAAACTCAACAAAGGCCTGACAACCTTTATTTCTTATCCCTCTCTTAAGCCCTCCCTCTTGGGAAAGGGGACAAATTAGAGAGAGCGTGTCCTGTGATTGGCCCGCCTTAGCCAACTGGTGACATCACAATCAAAAAATTCATGTATTATAATATTAATGAGAGGTCAGCACAGTCTTTTTTTAATCTGAGGCTTAAAGTATTATGACACTTCAGTAGGCTCACTACCACCACCAGAAGAATGGGCGTAACTGTCTTAACCTACAGACGTGGCCCTCAGTCATAGATGTATTGGCACCTCTCTTTTGCAGGCTGTCTGAATTGAATGCCGTACTAAGCTAACACGGCACACTGATGTCATGTCTTCACAGAGGGGAAAAAACAATTGTAATTTGACATCTGAATTTTGTAAGGAAGAAAAAATGACAGCACTTATATCGTGCTTAGAACTACGTGTCACCAGTTGGCACTGAGGCAGGGCCAATCGCGGGACAAATTCTCTCTCCAATCAGCTCTTCCCTCTCTCCAGGAGAAAAGGGTTAAGAAGAGAGACAATATTATATACAGAAAACAAACAAGGTATTAACAAGTGTATATATGAGGATCAGAGGTCTGATGCAGCGAGGGTTAAAGCCACAGCTAAAGGGACAAGGCGATAGAGGAAAAAGACCTGCAGTTTGTAATGGTGGTGGCACGTGGCACGCCCCACCGGGCCGGGAAGCGACATCTGGAACCCGCAGCAGCAGCTGGCAAAACGGCGGCTAGGAACGGCGCGGTGTCCCCCGGGGCGCAGCGGCAGTCTGAGCAGCAGGCAGCAGTGGCAGCAACGTCCCAGCACAGCGAGGGGAGCGGCTGGTCGGAGCAGCAGGGCAGCGGGTGCGAGCGAAGGCGGATGGCAGCTCGTCTCGGGTAGCAAGGGGAAAGGGAGTGTTGTGTCTTAAAGAAACACCGCCCCGCCAAAAACACAGCCGGTACGATGTGATGACGTACGGGGAGGAATCCTCTAATTGGTTTGCTTCGTATGTCCGTCAGAACAAACCAAACCGGTTTATTTTAAACCAGGACGCTACTCTGCAATCACAGAGCGCTTTTCGTAGACCAATGAACTAAATGTGTGAACTACAGAATCCAGCTGCTTCCTCCAAAACATTCAACAAATCCGGGGAAGAGGGAAGAACCGTAACTTCAAAAGCCACAATTTCTGTAATAAGACAACTGTACCAGTAGTGTGTGAAGAGTGCTGTGGTTTAGGACTTCAGCTCCAGGGCGGGAGGGGGCTTTTCCCCTCTCCCCTTCCCAGAGTGGTTTTTGCAGCCTCATGGGGGAAGGGGTGCTGGCATCGCAAAACGCAGCCTTGGCTCCAATTTCGCACCCGCCCTTGGAGCCAAGCCTCGTCAATCAATGACTCTTTGAATAAACACATGAAAAGCAGCAACCCACGTGGCTTCCCGGGCATGCACATTTCATTTCCAACATGAGGACGAGAAAGAGAGGACAGCGAGCAGTCACGTCAGAAGCCCGGGACAGTAAAAAAACTTCCTCACGGCAGGTTGCCTTTTCACTTCACTGATTACTGGTGGGGGTGGTAAGAAGAGCTGCCAGGAGGAAGGGGCGCAGAGCGGCCAAAGCCCGCAACTCTGCACGGGGAGAGAGAGCCGCTGGAGAGGGTCAGTGAAAAGGATTTCAAGTGCCAAGACACGGAGGCTATGCTAGAGTGTGGGAAACCTAAAACATCCCCTGGAGATCCAGTAAATCCCATATTTCGCAGCCAGGGAGAGCAGCGAGCCGAGACACCCCCTGGAAACCTGGTGACTCTTAAGCTTTCCAGCCACTCAGAGGAAGACTGCCTATCGCAAGGGAAGTTTGTCCGGAGGAGTTTGGAACCAAAATGAATGAGTTTATGAGAACGGGGTTCCCTCATTTAGGGTTTATTTTCCTTGCCCTGCCCCCTCCAGTAAGGGTTTGTAATGGGATGTGGATGGAATGGATAGAATATATATATGTATATACCTTTTTATGTATTTAATACCATCATATTCTTTTTCTTATTTCTGTCCTACCCGAATTTAAGTGATTGATTTATGGTTCTCTTTTTTTTTTTTTTAATTAAATTCATTTTCTTTCACCCTCTTAATCCAAACTTGCTATGCTGGTTTTCTTTGCCCGTAGCCATAAGCCCCATTGTTTCTTCCCAGCTCGAACACTTTAGTCCTTTTGTTTAGCTCTTGGAGGGGATAAACCTCTCCCTGAGGGCAATTTGTTGCTTCTACAACCTTTCGGTTCTTTTCAAACTGCGGCAAAGTGTATGACATTTATAGAGTCAGACCATATCCAAGAACTCTGAAAGCCTAATGACATGTTTGAAAAATAAATAGTTTTACAATGTGAAATGAACATAAAAATAGGTCAATCCAATTTTCGAGATCTTAAAAACCACATATAACAGAATGGCATGGAAAGGGCTGATTTATGAATTATAGCGAAATCACACTTTAAATTTGACATTAATTTCTGAGCTCCTGCTGTGAAACGTGAGTCAACTAAAACCAAAATAAAATTAACACAAGTTATGCTTTAGATCAGAACAGGACTTACCACTTCTTATCCTACTTAAGGTAGAATGAAAGACCAGGAGTACAACTGACCCTTAATGATACTCTTTTTGGGGAAATATTCCATAAGAAATGTTGAAGATGCAGAAGAGTGAAAACTTCACAAAGCTGCAAAGAGGTTATAGGTTTCTTTTTTTTCCTGGAGCCAGAAAGGTTAAGCTTTGCTTACGTGTACACAGATGACTCAGTTCTATTTTCAGATAGTTCATTGTTAAGAGATTTTGAGTAGCAAACTGCACCTCTGTGTGTTCTGGACAAGTCTGCTAATAGAACAGAGCTTTGTCCCTACCCTTCTCTATGCTCAATAAGGATTTTCTCATGCAGCAATCACAGTCAATGCCAAACCTCTTGATGAGTCCTGGAATATGGGCACACACAACACCTTTCAGCAATATCTGCTCAGGCCTTTAAAAAACATAAATATACAGGCAGTAGGTGGATAACCAGTACTTCCAGTCAAAATTAGGGCTATCGTTGTGACTGCATCACACAATGAAGAAACACTCATCCCTCCGTTCGCAGAGAGCCTGGATTAAAGACTTTGCAGTCCCCGAGATCTTACTCTGGAAGTCGGTCTGCAACAATGTGAATGTATACGCATGTATATATGTATAATACAAATGTACGAAAAAGTCTTGGAAAATGGAAAATGGAAAAAATTGAAGCAGGTGTACAAAAATAGAAAATCAACTGACCAGAACATACTGCAACACAATATGCTGGATTTTTTTATCCATCCAAATACTGGAACGTGAGAAAACTACATAATAAGTATTAAAATATGAGTGCCTTTGGCTGGGAGAGGAAATTGCATTTCAGGTTCATGTGTATACTCTTTGACAGAGCTAGAGCTTTAAAGTAGTGCAGAGTTGCAATATGGCAACTGTGCATCAAAATCATATAAAAACTGGGATGATTTCTCTTGGGTGTTTATAATACTGGAGTAATCAGACAAAAGAAAGAAATTTCAATTTCATGTCTGTTTTATATAATATAGCATGTGTCCAATGCAAAGAAATTTCTAGGTGCTTCTGTCAGTATTGACAACTAATTTTTAATACTACAGGATATCATATGGGATGCAATCAATAATATGCTCGCTTCATTAATTCTCCTTTTTTTCGCTTACTGCACTTCCTGAGGTGGACAGAAATTAGCATATACATCAAGTCCTAAAGTTTATCAACCTCTAGAACATTCATTGAGTTCAGGGGATTTTGTGGATACTTCGCACATGACAGTCTCTGTTTCTGAGACTTACATGGGGAATTCTTCTCTGCGTGCTGCAAAAGCTCTTAGTCTTATGACACATGAACAGTGCCTGGTGTCAGCAGCTACACGTCAGTTACTCTCAGGTTGAAAATTTTCATTGTTATAAATCTTATTGCTTGATGGGGATTTACAGACTTTTGATTCAATCCACAGGTATAGGAGGAAGTAGATTATCCTCCATGATTTAATCATGTTATCTGAATGCTGTATTTGCTACAGTAGAAAACTCCTCCATTGTGCGTTCGAAAAAAGAATAAAAATTAACTCTGATCCTATCTTGTATATAGTCAACAAGGGCTCACTAAGGATTAACTGCTCTTGATTGCTGAAACATAGACGTGACCTGCTCACATTGTAAATCAATCTAAATTGCATCAGGCGGTATAAGACTATTTTCCAACACAGTATGGAATTAAGACAGAGAGTTACCGTCAGCAATGTTTTGTATCCTGCTGTCTTGGATTCGATGACTTTAAGGCCATCCTTTGACAGCTACAGAGTAGAAGAGGGAGCCTGGGGAATAGCAGCAAATATCTCAGATTCCAAAGGGAGGAATGATCTGCACTAAACGATTCAACTGAGGGGAAAGTTGCATCCAGCTATAAGCAAAGATGAGAAAAAAGAGCAGTTTCACTGATAGAAGCAAACTTGTGATGGAATACGTTTTGTTTTGCTGAGGAAAAACAAAAGAAGGCAAACGAATATAGAAATCACATTAAAAAAAAGAAGAAAAACTGCCTGGTTCTCATTTAATATGTATACACCACCACAACCGCACTTCAGCAGGATTGCGTATGTAGTCATAGATGAGTACATATTGAAGAAATCAAGTCACAATGTTGAATCTACAAGAAATGAAGGCCTGACCAGATGTCCACTGCGATCCATGGGAATAGTGTCATTGACATGACAACATTACAGGTCCAGAGCGCAATTCTGCTTGATAAAGGTAGGGAATTGTGTTAATACACTCCAACTGTTGCATCTACATACAATTTGTTTTCATAAGGTCTATCTTAGCTAGACAGAAATATTCAGGTGTTCATCCTTTTTGTCTTTGTATCTATTTCAAAAACATTTTTAAGGCAGAGCTATTCTGGTGATTATGTGGATCCACTCTGACTTCTAATGTAATTTACAGCAGCCTTGAAACTGCTGTAAAACACACAGCTTGTCCAAAACGTACTGGCTAATTCTGTCCCCCAAAGAACATCAGGCTGTGGTTGAAACACCCATCTCTCTGATCACGCTCTGGAATCTAAAGGTTGACAGGGTCTTTATCACCTGAGAGTGCTCTCCACCCTGGAAGAAATCCCAGGAACCAGATCAGGCTGTCAGTTCCCTCTCCCTTTGGCTCTGCTAACTTTCTAGAGAAGGAATTAGCGACGCCTTTAGCAAGCTCCAGGGTTCTGCAGTGGTGCAAACCAGAGGTAAGACAGAATAAGCCTATTTGAAACTCTTCACATTTTATTCTTCTAGCACTCTGATTTTGATATCCCTTATCTGTAGTTTATCACTACAAGCATAATTCTCTACTCTCTATTTATGCACAGCAATTCAATTCAATTGCCTGCAATAATCCACTTCTTTACATTCTGTTATGTATAGAACTGGCTTAGAGTGCAAAAACCCAAAATACGCATTTCCTGTCATTCCTGGGCCAAACTTTCCACAGTACCCAGAGAAGTTAGCTTCACAGGCATCTGCTTGAACCATACACATAAGAACGCCATTATATAAAGCATTTAAAGCTAAACAATGCCGTATTTGTGTTTTTGAGGGAGAAAGAAAGGAAAGAAGACAAGAGGAAGAGTACAAAGGGAAAGCACAAGGGAAAGGGGATGAGGACGAGGTATTGAAGATAGCTTCACCATCCGCACGCATTCCAAAGCTTGTCTTGTGAAGTGTTGTCAGAATGCTTCTCACTTGCGAACACAGGAAAATTCGACTAAATTTTAAAATTACATTTATAGCTTTATTTTCCTGTATTTCATTTGTGCTCGTGTGTGGGAGAGTATGTATTAGTGTTTTTAAAATAGTTATACTTTGCAGTTACGTAGGTTACATTACATTTTTATGTCCTACAAATCAACGAAAATATACAAACAAGCCAAGGTTAAGAAATAGCTGTAAAAGGTGACAAAGCCTATTAAGAGTTATATAAACAGATTTTCCCCAAATTCACATAGTTCTTTTGTGAGTATTCTTTCTGCCTCAAACTGCAAGTACTATTTATAATCTCATTTTTTTTTAATGCAGCTTTCTACCTTATTTCCTGCATCTCTTGTCTTTTTCCAATCCCTTCCCTCCCTCCCACTATATATTCTAGCCTTTCCATTATTAGGAGAAGGCTCTTTATGAAACAACCACAGCAATAAAATCTTAAGCATTTTTAAAAAATTAGTCTTATATAAGTCTAAAATCTCTTCAGAAAGGCTATTTTATAATAGGAAAACAGCACCTAAAAAGTTAAATCCCTTTCCCAAGATGATGAAAAAACTTCAGTTACAGGAGGAGAAAAAAATTTACATTTCCAGTTACCACAGTTTATCAGACATCATGCTGCACTCTAGGACAAGGCTAGCTAACAACTTCTTTTAGCTGTTAGCTAAACAACTAGTTTCTTTTGCTATAGAATGGGAATCCAAAGTTTACAGTATTATTCCTCACACCCCAGATGTTTTGGGGTTTTGTTTTTTTTTCCCTGCAGTCAAATTGTTCTTGAAATCATCACCTTTCCCTTCTACCTTAACAATATGAGGTATTTCAAATTAAAAACATCTCACAAAATCATCACAGCATGACAAATTTATAATGAGCTAAGTGATTTTCAGACCCTGAGATACTCAGAAGCCCTTAGCACATCACCCTGAGACACTCAGAATTACTCAGCACTTCACCTCAGAAATTTTAATGTGCATCATTAGGGCAGACACTTGTCCTAGTATGAGCACTGCAGTCTGGGAACTGTTGAATGAGGAGTTTATGATCCTCAATAGACTTCAACAAATCTTTCTTCTTGTGGTTTCCATGCCTTTAGAAGTGGTGTGAAACCTAGCACCACATGCCTACAGTTAACCTCGTAAAAGATGAAACCTGTCTTGGGCTCAGTTCTTCTCAGGTATTCTTACTTTTTACACAGATTTTATATCTGATTAGTATCTATCTCTTAAGGTATCTGTTTTCTTCAAATAATTTGGCTGCACTGCCTGGCCTTAAAGGTTTTTTCAACAATAAGCATAGCTTATATATTGTAAATATTTTATAGTACTACATTGTTATCAGAAAATATTATATCTTACTCTGTACTCTACTGCAGTAGTGGTGTGCTTTTACACACATACTTTAGCTTTGATGGCTCCATTTATGTTTAGTGCACTAAAATCTTCTATCAATTATTATGTTCAAGACTGCATAATATATGTCTCCTTTTCTTTCAGATTTCAACCTTCAATTGAACTTTCAATTAAAATGTTCAACTTATTTTCAGAATAATTACAAAAAGTTCCTTATATCCCATGTGAGCAATAATTGTCAAATACCTAGAAAGATACAGAATGTGTTGGTGAGTAATGATTAACAAATTTTTTTCTAAGGAGAATTATCATCAGCAGTTTTGAACAACTGCAGATTATTTTTGGGTTTCTTTAATGTGATTGACAAAGGTTCTGTATTCACCTGTTCTCATGTAGCTAGACTTCCTCAGAAATTTTGTGTCACAAAATTCCAAGTAACTAATGAAAGACTGAAACACAATCATTTACTACTGAATCTTTCCCCATTTTAATTATTTGCTAGATTTAGACAATCTACATAAACATCTACTATGCTAGGCTTTGGTACTATTTCACACACACAATTAGCTTCCTGGGGAGGGGGTCGATGCCCCAAGCCTGTCGGTGTTTAAGAGATATTTGGACAATGCCCTTAATAACATAATTTAACTTTTGGTCAGCCTTGACGTGGTCAGGCAGTTGGACTAGATTATTGTTTTAGGTACCTTTCAACTGAAAATATTCTTCTCTTCTCTTCTCTTTTCTCTTCTCTTCTCTTCTCTTCTCTTCTCTTCTCTTCTCTTCTCTTCTCTTCTCTTCTCTTCTCTTCTCTTCTCTTCTCTTCTCTTCTCTTCTCTTCTCTTCTCTTCTCTTCTCTTCTCTTCTCTTCTCTTCTCTTCTCTTCTCTTCTCTTCTCTTCTCTTCTCTTCTCTTCTCTTCTCTTCTCTTCTCTTCTCTCTCTCTCCCCTCGTCTCTTCTCTTCTCTCCTCTCCTCTCCTCTCCTCTCCCCTCTCCTCTCCTCTCCTCTCCTCTCCTCTCCTCTCCTCTCTCCTCTCCTCTCCTCTCCTCTCCTCTCCTCTCCTCTCCTCTCCTCTCCTCTCCTCTCCTCTCCTCTCCTCTCCTCTCCTCTCCTCTCCTCTCCTCTCCTCTCCTCTCCTCTCCTCTCCTCTCCTCTCCTCTCCTCTCCTCTCCTCTCCTCTCCTCTCCTCTCCTCTCCTCTCCTCTCCTCTCCTCTCCTCTCCTCTCCTCTCCTCTCCTCTCCTCTCCTCTCCTCTCCTCTCCTCTCCTCTCCTCTCCTCTCCTCCATTCCATTCCATTCCATTCCATTCCATTCCATTCCATTCCATTCCATTCTCTTTTTTTTTTTTTTTTTTTTAACAGAACACTGGCAAGGTGCAACCTCTAATTTGAAGGAAAATTTAAATTCAATGCTTAACTCCATATTACACACAAAATTATCTATGTATCTCTCATGGGTACAAGAAGCACTCTTGTGCATGTGCTGTAAAAAAACCTCTGCACAAATTTCAATTCTCTAAGTCATCCCAGTAGTGTCCAGGCACCTATCTGGGCAATCTAACACCTGGGCAGCCTCTCTAAACGTACCCCTAAAAAACCTGATATCTGATACATAATTAATTTTGATTCATGAATTTTATGAGTTTGTGTGGGAGGTGTTGTTTGGGGGTTTTCCCTCCCTCAGTATAGTATTTGTATGTAGGTTCTGTCCTATTTTGCCACCGATACTTTAATAATATCACTACCAACATCTGGCAACTGGCTAAAGTGCTTGCATCTCTTTGAATGTCTCTTTTGACCTACTTATAAAATGTGGATTTGAGTTGCCTAAGCCAAGAGCTGGCTAAAAATGAGACACACCACCCTGCAAGTCATGTGGCCTCTTATTCTTGAGCTCTGATCCACAGAGCTCAAGAATACAATTTTGATCACTGAACAATCATATCTGTATTGTTGTGTACACATATCAGATGAAGTCAGCTTTCTGTTAGGCAACAAAACAAGCCCAAGAAAAGGGACTATATAAATATATGTTACAACTGTGTAAAGGTAATTTTTTTTTTTTGACTGGTTCTATTCCCTAGCTGTCCTATGGCTTCTTTCTGGCAGGACCCAAAGGCTTGTGCTTATTGCTACACAAATTCGTGGTATGCCTATGGAGCCAGTCCAGGTCTGCCAAAGCCCTGATAGACCTCTGCCAGAACTGTGCTTGCTCAAGAAGCAACACACACACAGTCAATAGCTCAGTGACTAAACTAATGAACCCTGCTAAAGCCAAGTGACCTGGGTAATCTGTGCATCTCTGTTGCTCACACAATGGTTACTAGAGCATTGCCCCGCCCTGTCCTTTCATTTTAAAATTGTTCTGATTGTCATTATGTCATTCATGAAAAAAAGTTCAGTCCACTGATGATTCCTCACCCATGTAAGAACTGGTACAAAGGCTGGCAGTCAAATATAAGAATCACAAACTTGTTTTTTAGCTGTTTCTTAGACGAAATTCTAAGTTCAAAATTAAAACAAAAATAAATACGCAAATATAGAAGATAACTTCCCATTTACATTTGGGCAGAATCTTCTAAAGCCCATTTCCACCTAGAGCACAAGTGATTTGGAGCGGAATGGGGGAGAGGGGCACTGATTAATCTCCTCTGGGACCTTAATTTGACAGTTAATAAAAAATAGTGGAGGTGCATTATATTGTATGTGTACAATGCTGGTCAAAGTCAGGTCTCACCTAAATATCAGCAATGTACCAATATTAAAGTGAAAAAATATGTCCAGATTATATTGAGGAGGAAAAATCTTCACTATAAAACACCATATTATGGACAATAAATCGTGAGAAAGTATTACACTTTCAAGGACTTATATCTGCAAATCAGAAAACACTGGTTTTGTAAGATACAAGAATTTTTCTCATTTCTTAGATTATACCAAAAAAAAAAATCATAAAGCCAAGCAGATGCCTACCTGTTTAGAGACAAATTTTCATTTCAGGACTAGATTTCCATAGAGCATAGAAATAATAGAAAGTGAGTCTGGAACGGACTTGAGAAATTACCTGGGGACTCAATTTTCACAAGGCTTCAGCTCCCATACAGATCCCTGAATAAATGGCAGATATTCAGAATCGTTTAGCATCCAGTGGCATTAATCTCCAGAGTTTCAACAGCTCGCTAGCTAACACAGTGAGCTCTTCTCACCTGGAAATGTAACCACTTACTGTCACCCAAATAAGAACAGAGGACGTTAAAAAAACTGGCCTTTGTTGAGTGCATTGAACACTTCTGCAATCTCATCGTTAGTGCTTTTATTAGGATTAGGACTTTGAACTCTTGTTTGAAGTGAGCAGGAAGCCAACACAGCCACAAAGTAAGTGTTCACATCAGACTTTGTTGCTAACGAGGCGCATTCTATGTGTTACAACAGCTCATGCTTTTTTTGTAGCCATTACCTCCAAACCCAGGTAGATTAAGGTAGAGAAGTACAGGCTGGAACAGGAGTACAAAAGACAAAAATTAATGAAAAAAAACTTAAACTACTTAAAAGGGAACAAGTGGACAGTATCCATGCACTTGCTGAAAATGGTTTTCTCCAATGCAGTACTCATACCGAGTCCTTGACCTGCTCTCACCAAACAAAACTTGTGAATTGAATTGAAAAATCAGTCATATTTGTAAAACTCTGTATGAGAGTTTTAGTTACACCCAGGACAAGGTTCCTCTAAATTACACTCCTTCTCCTTCTTATACTAGGGAGAGAGACATATGAAGCAATGTTAACTCTTAGAGTGGTCTATATTGCATAGAGGGAGGGAATGGTCTGTTTTGCTCTAAACTGAAGCTGTCCCTGTAGTACCCTATCAAACGAGCAGTGGTAATGCGTAGTTTGTAATATTGAAAATTAAAATTGATTCAGGCTTTTTAATGGCTCATTGTAGAAAAGCATTTGGAAAAGGAGAACACTATTTCGCCAACATTTGACAAGACCTGTTGTTGAATAAAACTATTATGAATTAGAGGAAACAAACAAAGTGTTTGAATATTTTACATAAGAGCTGTAGTAAAAAGCACCATTTCTGAAAGATAGAGTGTAAATTTATCAACTTGACATAAACAATCATTGACAAAGTTTTTTGAGGTCTCCAAGACACAATGGAGGCATTTTTGATGCTAAGAAACCACAACAGCATTGTGAGAAAGTTAACAAAGTACTGCTTATCTTTGTCTGTGTGCCAAATAATTTATTTTTCCAGATGGAGGAGATGTGCAAAATATAGGAAATTACTAGTTTTAGAATTACAGCAGAATTGGAATTACAGGAGAATTGAAATTACAGGAGAATTTGGAGTTACTGAAGACACCAAGAAAGAGAAAGCAGCAGTCACTGCGAATTTTCACATCAGCTGAAAGGACCTAGAGGCTCCCACAGAGCCACCGAGTACTACGATCTGATCAACTCTCTGGCATATTTCATTGCACAATGAACTGTTATCAAAAAGTGTATTGGCAAAAAAAGAATAAAAATCTGTTCTTCACAGAAAGAAAGCATATTTAATTAGCTAATTTTCTATTTACTGCCATTTCCTGAAGATAAGTTAATTGTATTGGTTGCCTGTTGTAGCAACAAAGCACTCCCAAAAAAAAAAAAAAAAAAAGAAATTGCATAAACACGATTAAAAGCTTGGACAGAACCCAGAATTTTTCACATTACCTACCCTTACCCTCTCTTACTTAAGCATCCTTTCCATTTTCCTTATTTACTCTTTTCATAACACTTCCTTTCTTTCTGTAGTGGCCCAGTATCCATCAACGGGGAAAATAAAGACAGCTTTCCCCTAGCATCTATTCCACGTTGGTGGTTTCTGAGTTTGCTGGGGAACTGGAAACTGTGGTCTAGACTTCCTCAGTCTAAATGAAATAATTGATCCTCACTTCCTCAGTGAGTGTTCAAGCCATGAGGTTACTAAAGCCCTAATCTCTACTCTGCCTTTTCTCCTTTTCCAACTGAAGAGTGATCATAGTCCATATGCAAGAGGGTCAGTTTGGGCACTTGAATCTGGGAGTGGTGCTTGAGCCATGAATCCAAACTTCAAGACTTTCATTGCCAAATGCAGGTCAGGGCTTACTTTAGGAGAGAGGCACACGCTTAACGGTTTTGTCTTCCTTGTTGGCTGATGTGAGCCACACCATTCCATGTGCTCGTGGTCATGCACCTGATTTGGGAAGTTAAAGTAATTTCTGTTATTCTAAATTGATTGGTTTCCATATTTCATGCATTCTATTGTTGATATATTTTACAAAATTGTAAAACAGAAGGTCTGAATAAGTACCTAGCTCATCTGTATGACACTGTGGTTTACTATATCAAGCACAAACAAATATCTGTTCTAAACCAGCTTTTTTCACTGGGTTGCATCATGTTCCTGTGCATATCATTTGACACCTGAGACTGCACTTCTCCACTTATAAAGAGGAAGCTGCTGTATTTCCATGCTTATCTATGTACCCTGTGAGTAATTTTGGCTGGAACACCCTTTCACTGTATGACATTTCATCACATGAGCTTTTTAGCCGAGAGAAGATGCTTGGCAAAGAAATAGCAAGTCCGATGAAAGAGAAGGGAAGTATAGACTGATTATTAACAGAAATAGAGATTCAAAGCCTTAGTAAGCCTCATCCAGCGTGTCCTAGCAAGAAAAAATGTGATTGAACCTGGATTTCCCCCATGCCAGGCCACTTCCCTAATCACATCCACATGTTTTGATACATAAAAATTGATTTTTATAATTCCATTTCTGCTACAGCATTCCAAAAGGTTTCGGTGATGTTCCGAGGTGGAATGAAAACAAACGTTAATGTTGCTACAAAATGGAATTGCTCTAGCTGTGGCACACAGCACAGTATGTGTTAGCAAAGTATAAAATACATTAAAACATTAGTTAAGGGCATGTCTGCGCTATGCTGTGTGAATCCTCACAACAGCTGTAAATGACAATTTCGACAAAAAAGCGGTAGACGCTAGCTTGTAGTGAGTTCTGTGACGTAAAAATTGACTGCTTTGACAGCCCCACAAACTTGTTAAAATCCCCTTTGCATTTTACTTGGCAGACATGACAGCTCTTGTTGGTCTTTCTCTAGCAAATACAGTGTCAACCAGGATTTAAAGAATTTTGCCCACTAATTAGATTATTAAGTGTATGAAACAAGCATGAGCCCGGTACATATATACCTGGATGCATCTAGATAGGAAATTTGTCTATAATAATAAAATATTGTTACTGTTAAGGCTGGTAACGAAAGCTGGTATGGCAGAGGGCTTAAACCAAGAAGTAGGAAGATGAGGTTGCGGTCCCGTTGTCGCTGTGTTATGTGTCGCCTCCCCTCATACCCCCACCCCCCCCAAAAAAAGAGGCAAATTTTCCAAACTCGTTAAGAGTAGTTCACAGAGTTAAACCGAAATACACTGCAGGGCTTCCACTATTCTAGGTCCTAGTGCCTTTTATTCTTCTAGTCTCTGCAGTCTCAAAATATGCTGCTCTGTTCAATGCCATCTTTTCCACCTAGTGGCTTTTTTCAAAATTTTCCACTGGATGCATACTCTCTCAGGTTTTCTGCAGAAAACCTTGGTCTTGAATCATATCAGTACAGCGCTGCATATAATCTCAGCCCAAAGAGTGCACTTAGAACTAGAGCTTTGTAGGGACAAATAGAGCATTTCTGGATGTGTCTGTGATGGGATATAATTATTTGTTATAGTGGCAGCTCTCATTAAAGCTTGCAGAAAAGCAACTCTGATTCAGCTGTCTCCACTAGGCTCTACTCTGAGACATGGTGACAGTCTCTTGCAAATAATTTTGCTTTTAAGAAAATCAGGTTAGTTGAATCATTTGTCCTAATGAAATATCTATTAACACACTGAGAAAAATTATGACATACATACAAGATTCATTGATATCTAATGAATAAGGGAACTATCTAGGCATTTATAAGTATAGGTATGGGCATATCAAATTACCTGCTCTTATAAGAAAGTACATTCCCGAACCTTTAAAGCTTCATGTAAAAGCTTAGTCAAAACCATCTTTAAATTTTTCTTTAAACAAATCAAAGATTTTCTTTTGTGTTGCATCTGTTCTTGGTGTCCCCAAATATGCTTTGTATTTTCCATCTAGATGAAAGCCATTAATATTAACAAATAATGTTCTTGTATTTTAAGCCATACATCACTGTCATATTTTAACATCAGCCAGTAGCTAAGCACCACACAGCTGCTCTCTCACTCTTCCTGCCCCTGTTGGGTTGGGAAGTAGAGTTAGGAAAAAAAAAGAAAAACTCATGAATTAAGATAAGAACAGTTTAATAAATGAAACAAAATATAACAATAATAATAATAATAGTAATAATAATAGTAATAATAGCAATAGTAGTAGTAGTAATAATAATAATAATGGTAATAAATAATAGTAGTAGTAGTAGTAGTAATGAAAATTCATATAACAGAAAGAGAGATAAATAAAACCCCAGAAAAGAAGTGATGCACAATGCAATTGTTGACCACCCGCTAACCAGTGCCCAGCCAGCCCCTGAGCAGCAATCAGCCCTTCAGTCAACATGCCCAGTTTATATACTGCATATGATGTCCTATGGTATGGAATAGCCCTTTGGCTGGTTCAGGTCAGCTGTCCTGGCCATGCTGCCTCCCAGCTTCTTTTGCATCTGGCAAAGCAGAGAAAACTGAAAAATCCTTGACTTAAGATAAGCACTACTTGGCAGCAACTAAAATACCAGTGTTGTATCAGCCTTATTCTCACTCTAAATCCAAAACTCAGCACTGTACTAGCTACTAGGAAGAAAATTAGTCCTAGCCCAGCTGAAACCAACAACTGAGTGGATAAAACCTTAATCTTAGGAAAAACAGAACAGTTAAACAAATACATATTTGGCTTATATATTCTACAATTTTTACTGTAGTCTAACTTAGAAACTGGACCTTCTTGGAAGGAGAGGGGAAAGAAGGGAAGGTGAAGAAGAGGAGCAGGAGGAGGGACAGAAGAGTAAGTTTTTTACTCATAGGGACATTTGAAATAATTTATACAAAATCTGTTTCAAAGGGTATATTTGACTCATGAATTTAAAGCCTCCCCTGAGAGTTTTAAAAATTTTAGACTGACGAAGCAGAGTACTCCAAATGTTCTCAGTGCTTTTGATTTTTTGCTTTTACATCTTCACTGGAAAGCTGTGTTATAAATTGATCATAGCTATGTTATTATGAGTACGGTTTGTATCTAGGCTTGAAGCTGTAATCCCACTTTTAGAGCTGAGGGAGAGATGTTCTCTTATCTGAATAATTACATTTGCTAAGTATTATCTTTTCCATATGTTCATGGACAGGAAAAACATGAAGTCACTTGTGAAAAGATTTCTTAATCTATTGCCTTTCTGCTTTTTCTTATATTAAATTTTGATCTTTTCATACTCTTAAGCTTATCATCTAATTTCATATGCTAATTACATCATTAAATTTCTTATAGTGTTGTGCATTCCCATGAAGATTTAGTACTAACATACAGTACAGGAATTGTTGATTACCTTTTGTCAACATATAGGAAAGTCTCACAGGAAGTTTCATAGGTGTATGCTTAGGCCGTACAGCTCTGAATGGTTAATTTCAAACTGACTTTGTATCCAGATGTATATTTCTTGCCAATTATTTGCCAAGTGAAAATGAAAAAAACCCACGACTATCCCTGCTACGAAATGCGTAGTTGGTGACATAAAAATACTTAGCTTTTTGAATTCACAGTATAGCAGTAGACATCTTTTTTTAAATACGTGCTTTTTGGACAATATTTGCCAAATTTGTAACTGAAAATATATTCATTTTTAAAATATAGAAACTTTAAATGTATTAGCTTATACTGGAAGTACATTTGTGTCTAAGAGCAAAAGAGTGGAGAGAATAAGTTAAATACATTAGTTATTAAAAGTTTGAAACTTGAAAATGGTAAAACAGAAGAAAATGAACAAAACCAACCACAAATCATGCACATGCATGTGCAAGTGTGATCAGGTCACATTCAGGTGTCATTGTCAATCTCCCCTGGCAGGATCCAGGGGCAAACCCACACTCCTGGATCAGGGAGCAAGCTCAAACACTGAGACCATTACCACCCATACGACTTGCTAGTTGACCCACCGCCGATTCTGCTCTGGACTACTGCAGGCAACAATTTCCCATAAATTTTGCTACAGGTACCAGTTGTCAGGATAAGAGCTGATCAGGGGCAAAGATTAGCTCATGCTCCTCTTTTTTGTTTAACAGTATGGGCATGGCCAGGGTCTTCCCCAGCTGGCCAGTTACAGATCCGAAGAGGAATGCATACTCTGAGTGCATACTCTTGTCAGTCTGAAGGGATGCTGCTTTTAGGTCTTTTTCCTGGTCGTATAGTGTTCAAGTACTACGATAATAAGCATTAGAAGGCCCACAGGCGCTGAAATCTATCCTCATTAGTCAAATAGCCTCTGCCACGCACTCTACCCCAAAACTCTCCTTTGCACAAGACAGTACATCAAAGCCAGCGTTTCAAAGAGTGTCTCAGTCAGTCACTGAGACATAAATGAGTTCTCTGTATTGTAAATTACCACGAGGGGGAATATTTTGTTATCTGATGTGTGTACAGAATGAAAATCAGATGCGAGCAGTGATGAATGAGACCAGATTCCTCTGTCATTTGAGAAGTCAATTCCTTGCACTGAGTAGACCATTCACAGCTGAGCTTGCTCCTCTTAGACTGTGTACCTTATATATTGCCCACTATCACCAGCTACAATTC
Source organism: Bucorvus abyssinicus (assembly GCA_009769605.1). Classification (NCBI taxonomy): domain Eukaryota; kingdom Metazoa; phylum Chordata; class Aves; order Bucerotiformes; family Bucorvidae; genus Bucorvus; species Bucorvus abyssinicus. The sequence continues at coordinate 7,516,185 of CM020033.1, read as the reverse complement.
TCACTTTCCTTTTTTTTTTTTTTCTGTCAGTTCATGATCCTACAAGTACAAGAAAGTAATGAGATACCTTGATCCCATTTTTGCACTTTTAGGCCCAGAGCCTCAGCAGAAGATGAAAAAGAAAATTCTATTACAGTTTTCTATAATGTATCCTGCTGTTAATTTTTTAAGGCTTCTAACTAGTCACATCAGCAATTCCTCATGTATCAAAGACTTCAGATAATTTATACCCTCCAGCACTCATCTGCTTGTAGCTTTGGGTGACAGAACATTGGTATCTAGAGACCTGTCAGCTGAAAAGCATCCTTCTCATCTGACTGGCCTGCTAACTGTAAAATGTAAAGCCTTTTACTTCTGTCATTTAAAGAGACGCTGTTGTCAGTCACCTTCATCAAACCAGTAACACATGCACAGCAGTCAAATATCCTCGTTTGATTTAAGCCCCCTTTTCATGCATTAAAGTGTTCTCTTTCCAGTCAGCACGATTCGGTTGTGTCAAAACTGTTGCATGCCAAAAGCTGGAGAGAGAGAGATCTTTTCTTGTCAAACAAAAGTAGTATAAAACCACTACTGCACAAACTACTCTGTTGATTCTGTTGCTCATTCTCTAGACAGTAATTATAGAAGGAACAGTCGAATTAGGATCTAGACCACATTCATGTTTCAATCCATAGTTTGATAAGCAGATTATGTAGTACAAGCCACCAAGAGATACTTTCCATCTCTGTTTCTAAAACTGATTTTGTTTTGGTTCTTTTTTGAAGTACTGATATCATCAATTTGTCCCGCTGCCCTTATGAGCGCTGACAGCGAGGCCTTTCTGTAGAATGAATGTCCAGAATCCAGCAAAATACACAATATAGCAGGACAAGGACAAAGGTATGGCTTTATATAAAACAAATGAATAAAACTCTTTGCCATGAGTGTAGAACTGGAAGAATATTACAGTGATGGGCCACAGGTTTTACCTGAAGCCATGTTGCCTGTCTCTACATGCAGAGCATTGGGAAAAGATAAGTCTTCCCGCTTTATGAGGCACTTGCAGTCCTTCCATGAAGGAAGCCTCGGGTTTTCTTCTCTGCAAAGTAATAGACCTATTTTCCTATTTTGGCTATCTTTGGAGAGGAACACTACTACTTTTTTCCATTGACGAGATTTTTACATTCATTCTGTTAAATATTGACACACATAATATATGTAAATTGAGGGGAGAGAGAGGGAGAAGAGAAGAGAAAGGGAGAGCTCATGGCTGCTTTCAGTAACGGAAAAAAGGTTTCATGTGCCCATATGAGCAACAGATGTAGAAATTCTTAATATCCCGACACTAAACAAATTAGTTCATCTCATAGCCTTATTATAGAAGTCTATGAAGCTGTGAAAATGCTTTATCTGCAAGCATAATCAGTCCTAAACTGTGCAGGATTCTGGCTGTGCCAAAACCTACCACGCTACTTTAGACGAGATGTTAAATCTCTGGAGAGAAAATACGCTGCTTAGATTATAGGCTTGCTGTGGGTGTTGTTTCAAACAAACTGATGCTTTGTAATGAAGGAGAGCTGTAAAAAGCTTAAGAATAAATAACAATAAACAAAATACTTGCTGTTTACTTCAATACTGCCTGTATACAAAGGGATTGCAAGCCTTTTGTGTGCTGTAGCCTCAAATATGCGGTAAGATCTATATCCTGGTGAATCTTTAAAACCCAAAAGGGTTAGCAATTTGCTCAAGAGTCCACCCTTGTGAATCCAATTGTAATATCAGGTGTTATTCTTGCTTTCCCATTAACCACCACAACTATTTGAGTTGCTGAGCAGGAGGATAATCATAGCTTTACATCAGAGATAAACCTGAGCTGCTTTAGACAATATTATAGTGATGCTGCATAGTACGTCAAACTAATGTTATGGTGGCATGGGTCAGTAGAGCAACAACATTATATATAATCAAAATACTTCACAGGCAAACTGTTTACAAGAAGGAATTGCTAAAATTGAAAAAAATACTCAATTCCCACTCCAATGAATTTTGATTTTATTGTGCAGTATTGATTCTATATTAATATAAGTCCCCAACCCCTCTTTCTGCTGTAATCTTTTTATCTCCCTCCAATGAACAAATCACTACCTTAGCAGAACTGTCACACACTAAAAAAATAGCACTGAATGCTGTTGCTTATCCCATTTCCTCTGTTGTAAACTAAAACATACTGGCAATTCACACTGCAGGAGACAATGACTACAGACTACAATGACTACCAATTTTAGCTGATTTGCTTCTGTTCCTGTCCCTTTTCATACATAAGCAGTAAATATTCAGGCTTCTAGTTTTCATACAAAGTTATAGCCCAAAACATTACTCAAAACTAATATCCAGTCAGAATACTTACACAGCCAGTTGTGTAGCTCTTACAGACATTCTTAAACAAGAACACTGAGTGTCACGAAAAGGAGGCCAGGAAGATAAATAGAGCCGATTATTAAAAATTCCTGGCCCAGAAGGGAGGTTGCCCAAACCCTTTACAATTTGTCCAGTTCACTAGTTTCCCAAGGAAGACAAACCCCTGTCACCCAACCTGCCCACCACACTCCTGCCAGGGAGAAGGGGAACCTCCTCGGGTTCTTTACAACTTGGCCAGCCTGCCAGGCACGCCGGCAGCGTCACTGAAACCAAAGTCCCTCTTGGTAGCCCACAAGGTTGGAGGATATTTGCCGAACCTATTCAGGGACCCTCGCTAGCAGTTACACAGAGACAAATCCCTCCAGTATTAAAATCAACAATAATAGTTTATTGTGCAGATTCGTGACTAAATGCGGGTTCGAATGATACCGGTGAGAGGGTATTGACTGCGAAATGGATTTAGAGCAAACACTAAACACACACATACAAACCTAAACACACAAGCAAACCCAAACACTAATGATTATTAATAGCTAGCCTGATGTTAGTATTTAAGTGCACAAAACACAGAGCTTTTACCCAATAGGCGTCCCTATGGGCGGGGAGAAGATCGGTTCAGCCCGTCGACCGATCCCAAAGTTTCGATGGTGGTCTTCTGTTCCCCAAATCCCCCTTTTATTTGCCACTTTTTATATTGTTTCTATACTTTCAGCTGGAGCTGGAGTGACTCTAGTCACACATTCTTTTTATTCTGATTGGATTAAAAATCTCTCGCTTCACATTTAAAGGTAGAGGTGTTAAAACATCGGGCGCATGCCCAGTGGGGAGTGGTCGCACCTTGGAGGCGGGTAGCCTTTGGGATGGAGCTGTGTTTTGGTATTATACTGACATTATAATGAGCAAAGTTGCCAAGAGGACACGATTTCACCATTTTTGCTGGCACGGCAGTAGCGATCCATCTTTCTTGATAGCGGTTGATGCAGTCAACTGTAGCAGCCCATTGTCACCTCCAGGAACAGGGACAGACCGTATTGCCTCCGCATCACTCCTGTCCTCGTTCAGAGGTACGGGACGTTGCTCTCGGCTGCAGTAGGCCTCAGCCATGGTAACCGCATTCCATTCTTGGGATCAGCAGACTGCTTCATAGCCGCTTCATGGCTGTTTTTTGTGTCAAGGTGTGAGCTAAAATCTGGGGAATAGAGTTTCCCTCACCTCCCCATTATCTGTCATTTTCCCACAACTGAGTTCGGATTAATTTGGAAATTAGTTTTATTTTTATGCACTCTTCAATGAAGAACCCATTTATAAATTTGAGGCATCACTTTCATGTGACAGCCTTAACTCTGGTCTTAGCATAGCCATAGATTAAATTTTCCTGTAAGTGTAATGAAACATATTCATGTTCTTGCAACATATTCAAGGCAGTTCAAGCATCAAAACATTAGAAAACAAAAATTCAGGCTGCCCAGGCAGTCTTTATTCAAGCTTTTCGGTGCAAAAGTTAGCCTAAAGGTAACTAATGTCATGGAACTGAAGACTTTTCATGATTGTATTGGTTTTCACACGACCTTTTGTTTCATTCAGTAGCTAGTAGGCATGCTGCTCAAAATAATTTGTTTTATCACCCTTCAGTGGTGGTTCATATGTTGTTTACAACACATGCCATCCACATTCTGCAATGAGTACGGAATTAATAATTTTTTTAAAGGATTGCCATAATATATGTAATACCTATATGCTTCACAAATATCTAATGTAGTTGTCTTCAGTATCCTGCTCTCACAAATTTCTGTCTCTTGAAGATGTTTGGCTGAAACTTTTGATGACATGGCTGCCATCTCTTCTCAATAGTTCTTCATTCTACCTCATCACTCACTATTTCATGTTCTACAGTCTTGAATCTGACTGCTTTAGAGGGCAATACATTGAAAATATTAATTTGTCATTGCTTATTTTCATTTCGTTTGCTCTATTTCATTATAAAATACCATGGCCTATTAATCAGTGTCCATGTCTAGGTCATATAAATGAATCAAGTAACATATTTTCTTGTTTGAGCACATACTCAAATGTCTGTCTTGTGATTTTGGGTGACAGTAAAGAAAAATGTTGTAGGTCAGAGAGGGAAAATTTAAAAATGTACACACGCTATAGTTCAACACCACCCCCAGAACAATTACACACATAACTTATATTCCTCCTCCTTATTTCTTGCTCTCTTGCTTTCCCCGTGAAAAGTCTTTTCTCCTTCTGCCCCTTCCATGGCCAGGAATAGTAACTGAAAGGGGACTGGGAGGGGGAAAAAAAAGTAAAGCTTTCAGGGAGATAAGACAGAGGGGAAGATACACTTCCCTTTTCTCTGCCTGCTTTCCCAAAGCAGAGGGTGAGACACACCGTTTGGTGTGGAGAGAAAAGGAAGGATTTTTTTCAATGCACATCAGAATTTTTGTTCAATCACATCCTTTTTAGTTATGATTAAATGTCTATCCTTTCTAAACTCTCTTCCATCTGGAAAGGAAGTCACTTCACGTGCCTTTGTGAAAGGAATGCATGTGACATATCTGGTCTTTAGGCCAAGAAGGAGCAGCCAGCAGCCATGGGTTCCTTCCCGATTCATACTACCAGACAGCAATCTCTGAACTCCCAAACAAACATATTGCCACCAAAACTGAGCAACTTTCAACAAATCGAGACTTCTATTAACAAAAGTAGAGAGAAGATTTCAGAGTGTGGACACCCGTAAAGTGAAATGGATTGGGTGCTGCTTCTTAATAGTTTAACAGATCAGAAAGCAGAGACAAGCAGGTAGAAAAAAGACAAGAGAAGGACTGATAGAGTAAAGAAGGTCAACAGCTCACACCCCCAGGTTTAGGATTTTAATTGTAAGTGTTCAAGATCAGGTTGTCTGGGGCTTTGAGCAACCTGATCTAGTGAAAGATGGCCCTGCCCATAGCAGGAGGGTTGGACTAGATAATTTTCAGTTGTCCCTGCCATCCCAAATCATTCTATGGCTCTATTTGTGTACTAATTCTTTTAAATCTGTATAATAAGCTACACTGGCGATATTTCCATTTTCATGTGAGACAAAACATTAATAGAAAATGGATGATTGAATGCTGGTTACAAGCAACTACTGAAAAGGAGGGCAGGTTTCCATGAAAGAGTGGAAGTATTTGAATAGCAAACAAAGAGCAACAAATATTTCAAGTAACAGAGAAGGGGATATTTCCCTTTCATTATTTTATAAACTCATAACAGACTTTTTATTAGAGTGGAATAGTATATCTGTAATACCGTTTATTAGTTTTTCTCCTTAAGACACAAATAAAAAGTAATGTATATTATAGCAACAGCACATACTTCTGGCTGCTGGCATATGTCTTGTGCAAGTGAAGGTATTTAAATGTAATATTTCTTGCTTGTTAAAACACTGACAGCTTTCTGGGTGGAGAGGTGTGTCCGTGGGCATGAGAAAAGGAAGTTTCATAATCAGAGAAGTGAAACATTAATAATGCTAGAACAACAACATATGACATTAAAAAAAAATTAGGCTAAATCTGTCTCTAATAATTTTTGCTTTCTTCCATGACCTGTCCTCGTGCTTGAAAAAGATACTTTACAATAGAGCTGATTGACTCAGACTGACTAAAAGTGGGTCTATTATTGTTCTGAGAGTCTTATGAAAAAGTCAGATGCTCTTTGGGTCAATCTGTGTTGGCTTGTAGCAGGAGTAATGAGACTTGACTATTTTTCCACTCTGTATTCCAGTTCTGAAATTGTTTAGTTCTGAATTTGACATTTTGAACTCTCCCTACTGAATCATTTGATCTGTTATAACACAGAGAATTTTGATCCTCTGCACTTTTAAGAAAAAAGATGTTCACCAAGGAGTGGGTTTGGTTATCTGTATTCACGCCAGTTACCCACTGAACAACTTCAACCTCTATTTTCAACATGCCAGGAGGGTTCCCTAATCATCATGTTAATAGGCATTCAAACTGTTCTTGGAGACCAAGTTTCCTTGCATGATTCTGTTTTGTTTTGAGTAAATCACCCAGCAGTTCGTACAGCAGGACTAGACTCCAGGGCTCCCCCATACGAAGTGGAGAGTCATTTCCATTTGTTTGATATCAGTGAAATGATCAGTTTGAGCTCAGTGAAATGCAAAAAAATCACAGAAAGTGAAAGAGTCAAACTGTCTAAACCATATTCTACTGCCAGGGAAATTAGGATAACAGTATCAGATACTGTATCAAAAGCATCCTCTGCTGACTTAGACCTAATATTTTGATTTTCTTTCATTTACCAGGTGTATGCCATTAGACTGAAAGCAAATATTCTTTTGTTCCCTTTGAGTCCTATTTTGCAAGGAAGATTACCTAAATTTTGTGAATCTAAGGCAAAGTATATCGCTCTGGCTTTATTTTATCATGTTTCCGAGGCAGGTAGAATGCCATTTTCTGTTCCTGAGAGTTTCATTACTCACTTTAAAAATAGAGCAGCAGCAGCTGTGGAAACCAAGAGGCTTTCTTCATATCAGTTCCATACTTAATCTTTCCTCACAGCCCCCAAAAAGCCTTTAGTCTGGTGGTTTAGGCACTCTTCTGAGCAAAAGAATAGTCCAAATCTCCTCCGAAATAAATCAGAACTGAACAACACCTTCCACATAGTGGACTTGCGTCCTCTTCACAGGGAAACACTACCTGACTGTATAGGGGTAACTGCTAGCTAATCTGCCAAGCATTTCACATATTTGCTGGGAATTTTTCCTTTTAGGTACGGTTTGGGTAGCAAGTATGCTGGATTACAAGGTGGGATTGCTGAGGTACTCAAGGCAAACTTCATCTTTGTTCGACATCACAAATTGTAATTCTGAAGGTCTACATGCAAAAGTAACATGAAATTTAAAATCTGATTGTGTTGTCTGTAATAGTTTTAAAAAGGGGTACATATTTTGTAAAATTTCTGAAGCAAAATTTAAAATTTAGACAATTTCATTTTTCAGTTGACAAAGTTGGGCAACTTTGCTTTAAGAAGCCAAAGGCAAAACAGCCCTTGTTTAGCGTACCAATAAGTCTGATTTAACAGACGCTAATGTACACTTCCTGGAATTTTGCTGCTTTTAGAATTTACTATGAATTTTTACATGTTCTATTGTTTGCAAGTTAATAACTTGCATCTCTTCCGCTAGGAAATTTTGCCAGAGGGTAAAATATTCTTAGAAAGGTTTTTTTATTTGTATTACACAAGCTTGAGAAAAGAGAAATCTTTCCATAGGATTTCCAGTGAATTCTCCAATTTATGACTGAAACAGTTGTCTTATGATACTGGTTTTGTGTTTAATAAATTTATCAATTCTGGGATCTCATTTTTTCTGATATTTATTTTATTGGTAAAATACAAGGCACATTGGCAAATATATTTTTCCACAATATGCATATGCTATTTTTTTTTTCCCTTTCAAGAGATACGAAGAGATTGTAACAGGTGAGTTATCTTTGAAATATCTTTTTTTTTTAAAAAAAAAAACTATCTGTGGAAGAGTTGCTGTATATTTCACGCTCAAAAGTTCTTCTGGTATCATATATTTCAAAATATAACCCTGAAGTTTACAGGGCTTTCCCAGCATCTGGGAAATCCAAGAGGACATTTTCCTCCTGGAGATCACAGTAGAGTGCACCTAACGTGCAAAAAGCTATCTTTGTCAAGCTTAAGCTAACACCATGTTTTTCTACAGCATCTACATATAACAAAGGATCATTAAAAGGTGCCCTCCAGACTTGACGCTACTATTAACATTCCATATATTATACCTGTGAATAACTTAAATAAGAGAAAAAAAGAGGCTCAGTCAATGGCTTTTCTTTGAACAGTGTAAAAGAGCATGACTGGCTACTCTATGAAAGAGAGCAATTGGGCCAGACAGGAAGACTGCCACAAGAAATCAGTCTGGACACCTGAACCTTCAGTCCAAAATTTAATTGTCGAGTGGAATTTCAGTAAAACACCCAGCTGTTTATAACTCTCTGTAATCAAGTGCCTGCCTAATGAATGATAATGCAAATCCTGATAATAATTCCAGAAAATGAGGTTCCCTAATGTATGCCTCATATTCCCCCAAACAAATTAATTTTAAAAAGAGATTAGTAATAACAATCACAGATTTGCCAAGAAAAAACATATTAAACAAACCGAATTTCCTTATGGATAGGAAAGACATAATTGTTATCACGTATCTTGCATTTAGAAATCATTTGTCTGATGTTGCAAGCAAGCTGGGGAAAATTGTCTTGATGATACGACTACACAAGATTACTTGCATAACATATTCAGAAACTATTTATCATCAGCTTGTGTCAGCACTCCTTTAAAGCACTACAGAGGATCTACATGGAGCAATCTGATTAATCAGTACAAATGTAAATTTGAATATTTCCTTGCCTGAGGAAGACAGGGTCAAAATGTAAAGGGATTTTCATCAACGTTTATCTCTTTGTCACACTTCCTCTTTCTTCTCCTCTTCCCCTTAAAGCAATAGGATAAAGGAAAGTTCCTTCTCTTTGATAGGTATAGTGATAATCCTTCCTTGGGCTAGGGTTCAGAATATGGCTCATGTTATTTCTTCCCTTGTTATAAGAAATCTGAACATAGAATAACAGAATCATTTTTGTTGGAAGAGACCTTTAAGATCATCAACCATTAACCCAGCACCACCAAGTCACCACTAAATCATGTCCCTCAGCACCACACCACACCTACACGTCTTTTAAACACTTGCGGGGATGGTGACATCCACTGATTGTGCAACAGAGAAGCTATTAGATGATGTGATGTGAAACCTAGAGATAAAAAAAAAAGGGGGGTCAGGGTTCACCTCACTTAATTTTGAAAGATGGGCAGTTTTAAGGTTTGGCCACCTAACCCACTTCGGGCATTTGCTTTAGAATTAGATGATTGCTTCAACTCAGCCAAACACTCCTCTTTTCACTCTGACTATAAACGTAGCCTAGAGAGACTAGCTCACAGACAGAAACGAGCACTGAATATTTAAGTACAATATATTAATCCAATTATGAAACGTGAATATAATGGAAAACATGCCAATAACATTCAGTAGATGTTGACTTATGTTTACTGTGTGTTCATATGGCAGAGAAGGACAAAGAAAAGTCCATGTTAGGAAAACAAAATACCCCAAAGCTTTATGGGATAAGACAACTGTGTGACCTGTCTCATGGAAATACGATGCTTACTTCATCAGTCTTAGAAATCTGATCATGATAAAATCATTTCAGTACTCTGATTTTAGGTTAATGAGATAAGATTAGATTTTATAGTTAGACATCAGAATTTGTATAACGGTACTCTGATCGTCTTTTTGTAACATGGGTATTAAAAGTAGAAAATTCAGAACAGAAAAAAGTGGGAAAAAATCAGTGTTCTGAAAGATAAGTGTACAAATACCAAACTTTTTAAAAAGCAGAAGAAAGTATATAACAAGCAACAAAATAAATCATACTGTAATGCAGCCTTATGCTGTCATTTAAATGCGGAGCAAAGCTGAAAATACATCTTTAAAGCCAAAATTTTCAATCTGGGTTCTTTACATGTTAGAAATTATGCTTTCAAACTCATATTTGGAGAACCGAATAAAAATAAATGCCTCATAAAATTATGCAAGTGAGATATTAATATTGTTGACGATGTTTTTCATTTCTCAAGAAGCTTCTTAGCACTGAAAATGAGATGAATTAAATACTATTGACATCCTAGAAGCACAAAAATAAAATTGCAAAACAGATCTTTACTCTCTTTGCCCTCCAAAGATGCCATTTTAAAGCTTACCAGCTGCTTTGACTTCCACCAGGTTCAACTATGCAGATAAGAGAGCTGTGACTCTATCCCTATTCTTCCTTCACTACCTTCACATAGACATGGTAAAGATTTTGTCTTAAAATTATTAGTCATTCAATTATGACTGCAGTTCTACCAAAGTCAAGAGAGTATTAATCAAAAAGAAACAAAACACTCTGAAGAGCAAGACTAGAGTCTGAAAATATGCTGATAGAATAATTCTAATCTTTTAGAATATGAAATTCACAATCTGAAATTAAGCAATTCCGTTTACTCAAAACTGAAGAAGAAATAAAATGGACAAAAATAAAATGTAGAATTGGTAGTAAAACAATAGGGCTATAGAGAACAACTGAAATTTATGATACAGCTTTGGGATTTTAAAACACAAAAAGGCAAATGGGAAAGATTCCATGGTGATGTTACAAGAATAATCAGAGTATTAGAAAAATCACCTCTAACAAAGTTGAAGGACGTTGTTTAGTAAATAGAAGATGGCTGAGGAAGGAAGGACATTGATAACAATCTTCCAATAACTAAGTGGCTGTCATTAAGAGAAGGACACTCAATTGTTTTCCAGATTTCTGGAAGTAGAATGAGAATGAATCAGCATAATTTGTAGTAAAAAAGGTTTATTTTAGATAGCATGGACATTTTTTCCCTCCCTGAAACATACCAATAGTTATTCTAGAGGCACTGTGAAAATTCTCTGAGGTTTTTATGAAAAGGTTATACGTACTGATGCATACTGTGGTATGGTCTAAGTATAATTAATCCTGCCATCTGCAATGGAGTGTAGTCATGAGGTGACCTCTTAAGATCTTTCTCTGGCTTACTTTTCTATCACTCTGTAATGAACCAACACAGAAAACAATCAGAAACTGCATGCTCACCCCACTTTTCAAGTGTTTAGGGACAAGGCTATAGCAGTACCACAAGGAACCATTGATTTTGTTTATGAGTAACAGCATAGATCACCTGCTAAAGGTGAATACACTGTCCATAGGAACTACCAGCAGAAAGTCTGCCTCCCACTGTCTCGTTAATCACTCAAAGCATGACAAAAGTGAGACTTAAGACAGGTATAGCAGGCCTTCTGGCTCTTTTCTACACTAGAATGACATTATTCCAGTCTGTAAAATTATAGCATTCTTTCCTAGACAGTGAATATGCTAATTAAAACAAAACAAAACGAAATGAAACCACCAGAAAGGAAGATGAAAACTGGGAAAATTGTGTCTGACTTTAAACACATAAATATTTGCTGGGAGTAACCTTTAAGCTTATAATCTTCCCAGAAGTTTTTACTGGGACGTCATTAGTGCACAATTGCCTAGAATTTCATTATGGTTATGATTTTTCAAGAAATTATTTTGAGAATGACCACAAATATGCAACAAAACATATTGACTCTTTGTAGTTTGATTTTCTATGCAGTAATTACTGTGAGTTTAAGAACAGAGGTAGCTAGCTTGGAGCAGAAAGCCAAACTTAAAAAAAAATCAAACAGATTTACTTGATTTTTTTTTGAGTATCAGATATCAAGTAACACTAACAAAACATGTTCACTAATTAAGACAGTGGTTAAGTATTCCAGCTCACTGTGTGATTAAAACTGCTTATTATTCATGACTGTAACAAATGATGGTTAAAATGTTAATGTGATTCTTGAACTAAAATTTGACTAACAAAATTTACTTTTTGATTAAGATATTTGCATAAATAGTTACAAGAATTTTTAACGACAGAATTTGTGAATGCCTCAAAGTGAAATACAATATTTTGACATATGATGATCAATTACAAAATTGCCTTAAACAAACTAAATGAACACAAAAACATTCAGTTGACTTCAGTCACAAAATTACTATTATCAGCTTATTTAAAAATGCATATTTATCAAACCATCCAAACTGGAACACGAAGCAAAAATTTTCTTCCCAACACATAAGCCTGTAAGCTGGCTAATGTTATATGGGGAACCAGCAGGTACTTGTGTTTTTGCTTCTCAAGAAACCATTGAATTGAGACTACACTGCACTCCCTTCAGCTGCCTTTAAGAGACTACAGAAAACTCTACAGCAAGACCTCAGCTGGCCCCTGATCTAGGCAGGTGCATAACGAAATATATAACTGAGGACAGGTGAATTGTCAATATCCTGAAAAGTAGGCAGACACCTGGTTTTTGCAAAATGTGTTCTGTGTTATTTTAGTAAAATTTTTGGAAATATAATTCAAACAAAAATTATTCAATACTCAAGTTTATAACAAAAAAAGGGAAAATGTCATGTATGGAGAAATAGATGAAAAATAGAACATGGACAATATTAAGGAAAAAAACCCCTGCCAATAATGACGTTGCCCGAGCCATGAAAGAAGTACAGAGTTGAGGAACACGACTAAGACAAAACCAGAAATCCCTCTCATACTAAGACAAAACAACTGTTCCTCAAACTACAGACTTCCAGAGAGGAAGACTTACTAGGTAATGTGGAGGTAAACAGAGTAGTGCTGTGGATCAAAGCTCTCAAACTTTGGACCATGACATGAGCATAAATTTAAGAAAAATACAAATGTCTACATAGGAAAGCAAGTTTCTATTTCTTGAACTAAATTTTAAGGAAATATATTTTTAAATGGCAAATTCCAGTCTTATTTAGCTCTCAAAACTAAACAGTTACACAGCCTTTAGGAGCTGTCAGATTTATCAGCAGACTGCATCTCTAACTTAACATTAAGAATCTCTTTCACTTTGTTTCATTGTTGTTTTCACAATAATTTGTTTTGTATCCTTTAAAGGCTAAATCCCCAAATTACCATGAACTTGTCAGATTGTAGACCCAGATCTGCTCTGCAGTTTATGAATTTCATTTAGTGCAATGACATGATTGAGTTTCAAAGATAATTATGTGCATCAGATACAGTACTGAAATGTTAGTCATTCTTATGTTATTTAGATAAGTACCCTTAGTTGAAAAATAGGCAGTATGTTTATTCTTTTACTGGAACAGGCAAGACCTCTACTGAGCACTACATCAAAATAACATGTTGGGTTTTTCTTTTGTTCATCTTTCTGATTACAAAACTCGTTCAATGACAGCTTTGAAATTGAAATTTGCAAGATGCATGAGATTTTTACTCAATTCTTTGCACGATATAAAACTAGGAAAACAGGATTTAGGACAAATGTGTAAATACAATAGGTATATAAATCAAAAAACTTTATCAAGAAACAATCATCTTTCTGAGTCTAACAAAAAATGTCTAGCACAAGGAGAGTAGTTGCATTAAAAAATGTATGTCTTAGGACTAGCTTCACAAATACAGAGTAAAATTACGGAGACTGAACAGATAAAAAAAGATTACAAATTTACTTGGAAGGCTCTTATAAGGAATGTTAAAGACCTAATTCTGCTGTGAAAAATTCCCCAGAATCTCCTAACCTCAATCAGTAAGAGCCAAGTAAATGTTAAATCTTATTGTTCTTTTTTGCATTTCCTAAAACATTCATGAAAAATACTCATGGCAAAATAGGTCCCTAAAATGAAAAATCAAAATGCCCCATAGACTTTTGCAATCATTCATCTCTCATATGACCAGGAATTTAAGAGTGCAAACAGGGAAGGTAAAGAATAAGCCTGGGAGAACTTCTGCCTGGTAATAGCTGTGATGCTGGAAAAATTGAAGACATACCTTATAAAAAGGCTTTAGAAGATGTTACAAGGATCAATTCTATACATTTCTATGGAAACATATTTTTAGATTTTTACTGGGGTTTTTTTACTGATACAGATTTTACGGATTCTAAATGTTACATTTATTGAGGCCTGGCTACCAGAAGACTGATATTCAGCTCTCTCTGAACCCTATGATTTTCAAAAGTCTATTTTAGTGCAGAGACCCCACTATAACTAGTTATTTGCTTAAAATCTCGGCTTTTGGAATGTTATAGTCATTATAGATCATTGTGGTCATTATTTCTCTGTCAAGCAAGAAAAAGATCAAATAGGATACCACACAAATTAAGAGTTATTTACCACATACCACCACCCTCCCCCCGCCAAAAAATTTCTAACGTATGATAAGACAACCAAAGGGAATAGAAGAGAAATAGCAATGCAGAAACGTCACATCTTTCCGACTACCTGTGTAATAAATTAAACTGAGATTGGCCCACAGATATAAAAATTATCATGACGAACAGAAAGGCACGGAGTTATTCCTATAAGCATTGCTTCTGTGGGAAACAAGGCTGAAAATAAAACCACACATTTCAGTAAGTTATAGTACAATGTAATGGTTCCAAATGGAAATATAACATTGAGCTAGAAGGAGATTTAATAATTTGGTACTCACAGGTTTTGGTGGTTTTTCCTTTTTTCGGATTTTTTAAATAACTGAGCAGTTCCATATTGGCGTGGTAACCCAAGCATGCTTAGGAAGAATTAGAACACAACTTTTGTTCAAATTGGCTGGCCAAAGCATCATCATTTTAACTGCACTATATTTTTGCCAAACACAAGGTTGTTGAGAAAAAGACATAGAGGCTACTACATCCAGATTATTTGGGCAATTTGTATCCAGTGATAAGCTTTGTGACACTAACTAATCTCCAAAAGCTACAGGAAACTCATTAGCATTATTCATCACCATGTAAGTAGAAAAACATCACGGCAAGATAAAGTTACATTTCCACACATTTAAGAAAAATTATCAAAGAGCATAACCTGTATGGAAAGAAATACTGCAAACGTGACTTTGAAACCCTTCTCAGAAGTGAGACACAATACAAGGAAACGTGAAATCAAAGTAGGTACTCAATATTCTACAGTGGAGCTCTTGACTTGACGCAGATGGGAAGCCTAGGAAAAGAAGTTCATTTGTTGAGTGTTAACTCTTAATGAAGAGTCTACTCTTCCCTTTATGCACCATTAAACTGGTTTTTAATTGAAGCAAAACCAAAGAGGTGAGGAAAGCAACTCTTAAAACCTAGATGAATCTGTTTTTAAGAAGCAAGGGCTAACTACATCATCTGAGTAATAAGAATATATCCTCCACAGAGGACATTAAATAGAAGACTAAAATAGTGTCTTTGCACATAATGAAATTTTAAAGTTTGAAGCACGTTGAAAAAAAGATACTCTTATCTGTAAGAAAAATCTTGAAGAGAGCAACAATCTTCTTCAACTTAACAGGAGCTACAGGTGATTAACTATCAAATGAAATGCATTTAGGAATGTTGTCAGCATGTATCTGAGAAGGAAATCTAGTGCACCCTGTTTAGACATGGTCTTAAAATTTGTCCACAATGCACATGTGCAAATCAAACACCACACTGAAACAGGGAGGAAAACAGCACACACACAGGCGACAAAAAGGATTCTTAAGCAAAGACGTGGTGTAATTCAACAACAGGGGTTTGGTTTGGTTTGGTTTGGGTTGGGTTGGGTTGGGTTAGTTTGGGTTGGGTTTGGGTTGGGTTGGGTTGGGTTAGTTTGGGTTGGGTTGGGTTGGGTTTGGGTTGGGTTGTAGGGTGGGAATTTACTATCCAAAATAGAAGTCATTGCTGTACTAAAAATATTTAAGGGAGTAAAGATTAAAGCAAATTTCTACCATACAGAGGCCACACTACTGCTTTAATAGAGGTTATGATGACCTAAAATGCTGTGCTGTATTAGAAGTAAAAAAGAAAAAGGAGAACCAAAAATGAAAGAAACTGGAAAATGGTTTCACAAACAGGGAGAATTACTATTCTTGATGGAGTTGAACTTGAGGTGTGTTGCCTTTAATTCCTGCCACTCAGCTGCAGGATAAAAGTGACCAGCACAAGCTCCTGCTTGAATGGACTGTGCGTTGGGGACAGTTTTCATCCCATCACAACAGTTCCTTAAAAGCATCAGTCCTCATTCTTCACCGAGAATTTTTGACACAGTTGTTAAGATGATGTTATGCAATTTTCCCTCTATTTCTGGTATTTTTCTTAGAGGATCACACACCTAGAGATACGTCTGTCACTTCTGGTTGCAGCCAGTTCTGGAGGGCCACCCAGGTGGCACTGGCTGAATACAGGCACAGTCAAAAAATGCAACTGAGAAGAAGGGAGAACCTGCCATACTACCACCTGGTTTATTATTGACCGCAGGAACAGAAACCAAAACACACAGGGTTTTTCCTTTTTGCAGAATCCATTTATTTATATTTTTCTGTAAGTCATGGCTAAACAACTGGAAAGTGTTTGTATTGTACTCAAAGTCAAGTTTCCTACCTCTATGATCACTTTTGTGACGTTCGTCTTGATACCCTGCAGCCAATCTCCCTTCTTTCATCCCCAGCACTCAAAAGAGGACACAGAATCTTAGCTTGGAAGGATCACTTCGCTTATAAACCATTTTTGTAGTTACATTTCCTGTTCTTTGGTATCTTTCAAAATACCAGGATTGTTGACTCTTGTTCACTCTGTAGTGCTCTGTAACTTCAGCTGCTTCCTGAGAAGCTGTTACTCATACCTGTCTCATTCTGTAATTCCATCATAGTTTTGTAAGAGTAATTGTGTTATCTTCCAGCCAAGCAATTAGATACCAGAAAAAACACCTGTCGTCCAGAAAATGACTCTCCAGTGGTTACAGATACAAATCCAACCCTAGTGATCTGGTCATTCCAGAAACAACCTATCAGGCAGGCATGTACCACAGTTTTACATGTGGTAGGGGTGGGACAGAAAGAACATGGGGAAATTATAGATGTCTAAAACACTAGAATAAGCTTCTAGAGGGTGACTGATATTCCATGGACAAAAAAAAAAAAAAATCTTTGCACACAATTAATGAGTGAACTACAGGTGAAGTGAACACTATTTATACTTGCCTCTTGTTTCCCTGGAGAGAAACAAACAGCAAAGTGCTGCAAACTGAGTCATCTACATCTGTTACTGCGCACCAGAAGTCATATGGACTGGCTCAAAGAACAGAGCACAAGTTTCTGAGAATCACGAACACCCAAGCTTTTTATTTTAAGCTAGCTTTTATTTTCAAACAAGAACTCTGAAGCAAAAATGATCCTTTCAAACTTTGCCAGCTCCAGTTAGCTAGAAAATGAAAGGATATAGTTTCCCTTCACTTGACCTTCCCAGATCCTCTGACCTTTGGCGTCCCGTTTATTGCTCTTGTATAGTAGGCAGGATGCCTTCTATCTGGCTTCCTGCAGGATACACTTCTATTATCATGCTTGAGCACCTAGACTGAAAGTTTTACAGGGCCCCAGGGGCTACAAAAGACTCACTGGGTTGTGCTCTCATACTTGCAGGCCCGGAGTTCTGCTAAAAACCGACTTAGGAATATTTGCTTTGGAATCAGCCTCCACGAATTGCCAGAAATAAGTTACGCTTATAGTAAACAATCAAAAAAATATATGAAATACTTCATCACACACATTTGAAAACACATGTAAGGGGAAAATGCAGTGCCTGAAATGATTGACAATATTAAAAAAATTAGAAGAGATCCAGACGTTGGTCGATAAATGAGGTTGGAAGCCATGTATGGGGAGAAAATAGATGAACTATTGAGAAAAGTTTTCTTTAAGAACCTACAAAGACTACTTTCTAGAGTTTTCTCAGGGTTGTTTTTTTTCTGAAAACCAGACATGGCAAGGAGCATGTAATCACGAAACAGAGTTAGTTTAGGCACAGCAGTGCCATTATATGTCCATGTTCATGCATCTCAAAATGTTATTTAAGAATTCAAGTGAGTCAGAGAGTAAGAGAGAATAAAATAAAATGGTGGTTTTAAAGCATATTAACTGTAGTACAAAGAGATTTTGCACACTTGACAATGGAAACAGTTCTGCTGGGTCAGTAATAAAAAAAAGTTTTTATTTAGTTCAAATAGCTCATAAGAAGCTCAGAATTGCTGTTCAGTGTGCATAGAAACCTGGTGAGTACAGTGACTGGAGAGAAATTCCCTGTGCAAGCCGTCTAGAAGTAACAGAAACCAACCAAACAGGAAACGAACAACCCCTCCACGTATATTTTGTACCCTTGTCTTTGCAAGTGTCCTCTAAGTTATTATTAGAGCTGTGAAATTTGTTAAATTTTCTGATTCATAACATTCCTGAAGCCAACAACCCCACGTTGGGTTCTGTTGTTTTTCCTAAAGAGAATCACTTACGGCCGAACCTGTGACCGCTGAAGTAAAGCATCCTCAATGCCATTGAGGCTTCTCAATTCTACCGACTCTGGAAAAACTTCACAGCAATCTCAGATCTGTTAAGGAAAAGAGGATTCTCCTTAAATGAGTGTGAGCATGAATAATCAAACCAGCAGCCAACCCCTAAGCTTTTTTTTCTGTTGTTTTTAGATTGTCCCCAGCATTTTCAGCTTAGGATCTGCTCTAAGGTTTTTATGATAACACTTGCTGTTTCGTAAGAGCTGCTAGGGGAACTTGAAGATTTTCTCAGTAGGATATCGGGCAGCTGGATTTTTTGGAACCTGAAAAAGCAAGGAAAGCAGCTTGCAATTGAGAGATAAGCATGTTGGCTGGATTCTTTAGCTCAAACACCTGTATGCAAGAGTGACATTTCTCTCGCCATTATGAAGGAAGTTTAAGAAGAGCAGCACAATACAGAAACTGGCAGCACTCACACAGTGTTTCAGTGGGGTTTTTTGCAAATTCAAAAAGCCATCACTGCTCTAGTAATGGTGGTTCACATTTTCATTTTCACTGCTTCATCTTTTCAAAAGAGTACTTGTAGACCAGAATTACTATTCTTGAGCAGTCAGTCTTGGAACAGAGACATTTAAAACAAAGGCAGGCCATTGCACATACTATGGAATATACAGAGCTTTAGGTTCGTTTCAAGCCTGACGTATCCAGACCCAAAGTCTGTTGAGTACTCGTATCTGAATGACTCATTTTAGTTCCCTACACTAAGTTGTACTTAAACTGAAAATGAAAAACAAGCAACTGCAGAAAATACGACGTGGTATAAGGAATGGCAAGTTACAAAGCAACACAGATTTCCCCAGAACTCAGGCGATATCAGAATGGAAACTCATTTACAAAGAAAGATAAATTCTTATTGCGTTCTGCAGACTGTATAGATATGAACCATAATTTGTCTAGTAATGTGTTATAACTTTTACGTAATACGTATAACTTTTGTTTTTCCCTATCAACTAAGCATCCAGGAGGCAATATGTATTTTGTACAGGACTCTGAAGATAAATTAATAAGTCTTCGCTTGACTTTAGTTCCATTTAATTTGATGGACTTATTTTGACTTACATTAGGTAAAATAGTTACAAACAGTGTAACTCCTTTATGGAAAAAGTCTAATAAACTAATAAGTTTGTAACAACTACTGCATGCCATTTGCTCTGCTGAGGATAAATTATGAGAAAGTCCAACAACAGGTTTGATACATCCTTCGCTAGCATGACGTTATTTATAGGACAGGATTGTTAATAAAACTTGTACCTAGTACAGTAGTGAAATAACCGAAAAATTGAAAGACCAATAATAACCTTCAAAAGAAAGTGAGACAAAGCATAGGTCAGAATAAGTTTTCTAAATTGAAAAGATCATCCAAAAATACTGGTCTCCCCATAATTTCATGTATTAAGGTATTCCACCCACCAGCATCTGCTTTGCCGCGATCAGAATCCTGCATGACAGGACAAACATAGCATCAGAAGAACAAAAATTAAGTAAATAAGCAAAATTTGGCAAAATATTGGGCTGTCTGTTGGGTCTACTAACGAGTAGCTGTGCAAATGTGTGGGGAAAAAAAAAAGTGGTGATGGTGAGAAAATAATGCTACTTCTCCTGTGAGCTGTTGCTCTTTCAGTGAAACCCTCTGAAATACATATGCCTCCTGGTGCAAAGGGGACAGGATTTTTACACAGACATCGCACACACAGTTACTTGGTTTTGTTTTTTCTAGGCAGACAGGTGTTTTCAGAAGAGGCAATAAAGGGACCCACAGTACATCTGAAGAGCAAGACACTATGCTGGCGCAGTGCTAAGCACCAGTAGCTGGATTTGGCTGCTTCAATCAGTTGCTACTCTCATTTGTCCCACTGTCCAAAGAGGAATAGTTATTACTATGGAATAATGGACTACAAAATTTAGTAGGGGGGCAAATACATTATATTGCTAAACTCCATAAGCATTTTTCTTCCTCCCCACCACATACTTAACAATCTCATTTGCACAACATTACTCTAGTAAAGAAAACCTGAATTACATAAACAGGACAGTGATATAAGTCGATAGACCGCTGTGACATTTTGATTCTATTTTCTGTTTAAACTGGTTTTTAGGACCAGTCTATATGGCAATTTAACAGGCAAAGTCATTCATCATCTTGAAGCCATAGCTCCAGCGACATTATTTATAATGACAGTATCAAGCCTCTAATATAATTTCAAACAGCGACATCACCTGGATTTGTATGATTCGTGGTGTTAATATTTCTTATTCTTATAAGTATAAAATATCATCTTTTACTTCAACAAATAGAAAACAGTTTTAAGGGCTATTGGGTCATGGCAAACTGAACTTGTTTTGTAGGAAAAGAAATTTGGTTAATAAACATCCGGTTAGTGGGGGCCAGACCAGACTTTGCATGAAAGAGATCTAAGCAGTCCAAGTAGATTACAAAAGTAGACAAATGATTAGCTTTCCTCTCTTTTCAGGAATCAGCATGTCACTTGAGTCACGTATCACGCATTTTTTAGGAAGTTTGATTTGGCTAAGGAACGAAGTTCTACAGGATATAAGTTGTGATCTGCAAGTTCTATAGAAAGGGGGGGTGGGGACGGGGTGGGGGTGGGGACGGGTGTGGAGCTATTTCCGGAACTTTTTTTCTCAGATAACCCAAATGCCTTCATCCTCCCCCAAGTCATCCTTCAGTTTTATTGGTGCCTGCACATGTTCATGAGAACAGCACCAACTGGTGTTCTGGATCCTCACTTACATACTACAAACCTCTGTACGGTTAGTTTAGATTTAGCTTTATTCTGATAGAGGAAAGTCTCAGGAAAACGTTCCCCTTTCAAATACTTCTATTTTTAAACTGTGGTTTTGTTTTTCCGCATTGAGGTTTTGTGCACTTTTCCTGAAGACACAAATTACAGCCCTTTACTTGCACATTCACTCTCAGTTATGTAGGATTTTTTGCAGCATTGATGTCAAATAACTTTTGGAGAAGCGAAATTTGATCTCAAGACTTTTCTGATGTGGAAAGGTTTTGCTAATACACCCTGTGGGAACAGCTGACTCCTGCCTGGACTGTGGGAACGACTGTGATTTTTGGATGGCGCTCTTCAGAACATTCTGGAGTCTCAAGCTATGAAGCTCATCCAGAATAACAATTCAAAAATTGCAAAATACTGTTTTTTCCTCTACTCATAAATAAGCTGGGCTACCTCCCCCATTTTTTCCACAGGCTTTCGTTTTTGGGGGGAGATTTAGGAGGGGGTTGTTTGGGGGGGGGGGGGGGGGGGGGCGTGTGTGTTCTCTGACACTTATAAAAAAATAGATATTAATGATTCAGGGACTACACACATATATTCATGGGTGTAAAAAAGCTTGGGAATATAAACACAAGGGCAGAAAAGTCTAGTCAAAAATCAAAATCCTCTAGAAAATCACACTCATTTAAAAAACAAAACAAAACAAAAAAACAGGGAGAGGAGAAATACCCTATCCGTGTTGATGTATTGAAGAGTCATTCCCCACCTTGAGCTGTATGAGACAGGACTTTTACAGGGAGTGAAGCACCTGGCAGTGGCTGGGAAAAGGGTTCGGGGAAAAGATAACAGAGATTAAATCTGAGTAAGACAGAGGAATGGAGGAGCTGGTAGACACTAAAAGATTTTCATTACTTCATTTTCCTTACATTATCTGGAAGTCTATTAAAATTATTGGGCCCCTGGCATGGTTAAAGATTGTACTTTTTTTTTTCCTAGCCATGTTAAAGATTCCAGTGTTAAAAATCTTTCACTTCACCAGCGGTGGTAATTACTATATATTCCTGATAATTTTATTTATGGTCAATCATAAGCATTTAATATATCTTAGAAACAAAGGTTCGAGAGCCTGCTTGATACTTTTTTAATCCCAATTTCAAAGGTGAATTTAGAAGACTAGGACTTCACTTTAGAAGAAAATATTGAAAAAATATTTTCAAAAATATCTCCATAAAAGGTTTTGAAATGGACAATCTTCCCAAAGCCTCCAGAAAAATTAATTCCCTCATTAGTTCTGCAAATGTCTGCACCTATTTCCAAAATGAGTGTTAAAATGGAATGTTAAGAAAAGTAACGTAATTTAGTTTAGCTGTGGAAATAAAATAAATGAGGCTCATAATAGTTATCACATAACACTGTTCCCATTTTAAAACTTAAGTAGGGTTTTTTCTTTGTTCTGACACACATGACCTTATAGTAATCTAGGAAACATTCAATTAGATATAAGCATAATATTTATAGAGAAAAAGATTTTTAAAAAAATCATTATTTCTTGTTCTCCTGGACATGTACATTTAATGAGATTGGATGTATTAGGCAGAAAGACATAACAAAATTATGCCAATTTGCCTTAGCAAACTGTTATATATGCATAGTTTCACTAAATATACAAAATATCCTACAATTAGCAGGAAATCGACCCAGGACTCACTTTTTACTTTAAATATCCAATAACTGACATATGTAAAAGAAACACTTGGTTACAGACTAAAAGCCTGATCTTGATTGCACACGCGTACTCTGATCTGGAGACAGGCTTCACAAGACGCAAAAATAATCTCATAATTTATTTTACACTAGGTCAGGAAATACCGTTTCACATGAGCAGCAAAACGATCGTATTAGCCATCCAAAACAGGATGACCTCAACATCTGGAGAAATGGGTTGACAGGGTCCTCATGAAGTTCCACAAGAAGAAGTGCAAAGTCCTGCTCCTGGGGAGGACCAACCCCATGCACTCACATATGCTGGGGCCCGCCCATCTGGCAGAAAAGGATCTGGGGGTCCTGGTGGACACCAGGTTGAACACAAGCCAGTAATGAGCCCTGGCACCAAGGTGAGTGAAGTCCTGTAGGATGAAAGGTACCATCAGGAGGGAGGTGATCCTGCCCCCTACTCAGCACTGGTGAGGGCACACCTGGAGTGTTGTGTCTAGTTCTGGGCTCCTCAGTATGAGAGAGATACGGACATACTGGAGGGAGTCCCACAAAGAGCCATGAAGCATCTGTCCTGTAAGAAAATGGTGAGAGTTGAGACTCTTTTGCCTGGGGATGAGAAGATCTGGGGTGGATCTCACCAATGTGTACAAATACCTGAAGGGAGGGTGTGTGCAAGACAGAGTCAGACCCTTTTCAGGGGTATTTTGAGTAATTCTGGGAAATTTTACAATCTGACTTTATAATTCTAGAAGAAAAACAAGCAAAAAACTCAAAGAAAGGAATTCTTCCTGCTGCTATTGAAGTACCCAAGCGACAATATTTCAAATTTTTTTTGTTTCCAGATAATAACAAAGAATATGCTTGAATATGCTATGACGGAACTCCTTACTAGTATTAGCGAATTGACAAAGAGTTCTAGCCTCTGTCACCATTTGAAGTGATTTCAAATTTTTTTATTTTGGGGGTTTTATATGGACCTAATTATATGTTGTGTAATTAATAGATTTGCAGCTGAGGAACTTAAAACGATGACAAGAAAGGGCCTTTTCAGAGAGATCAAGGAGAAGAGTTTTGACAATGCATTTTTGACTTGGGAGGTCAGAAACCAAGACAGACTAGAACAGTGGGAGTTCAGAAAAGTCTTGATGCAGTGGATGCCCACAAACATGAAAATAATTAGCTGTTTCAAGGTTTTTGCTTTTCTGGAAGAGAGGATTGTTTTGTGTAATTCCCTTGCTAGTAGCTCCACTGAAGCAATTTTTGAAAGCTCCACATATATTAATTTACCAAAGGAAGCCAAAAGAAAAAAAGGTTAAATAACACCAGAAAGTAATACTGTAAGATCAAAGAAAAAAATACACAGGGTGAAATCCTGAAGTTATTCACTCTTTTGTTCAGGGGATTCAAAAAACCCCACATATTCAGTAGAATTTGCAGATGAGGAAATTTTTTTTTCTTTTGTAAATAGTGCAACTTTATGAAAACGTTACTGTCTCATACAAAAAGTCTTTAGTTGGTTGGAGGAAAACAGATTTTTTTTTTTTCCCTTATTTTCTCTCAGAGGGACTGGAACTTTCTGGCAGATTGAAAAAGAGAATTTATAACTGCATGAATGCTGAAAGCTCAAACTGAATTATCTTCACAGCCAATTTATGAGTTCATCTCCCCTCCAAAATGAGTTACACAAATTTACCCAGAAATGATTCAAACAATTAAGAAAAGCAAATCCTCCTTTTGTAACAGGCAAACAGCTTTTCACAGCTGCACTTACTATTGAATCATTCTTTTGATCATCTTCATTAGCAGGAAACCTGTTTCTATACCCTATATTTGACTGCTCGAAGAAATAATACCAGGAAGAAAAATTATTTCTTCCGCTGATGCAAATTCTGATCACTGATTTCTCCCACCGTGTGAGACTTGGAAACAGCAGAGGGATGATTAACATTGCTCCAGTTTTATTATCACCTATCAGCAATACAAGGCTAAACTTCTAAATGTCTAAAAAGAAGAAACACTAAAAGGGAAAGAACTTGCCAAGTCTTCCTCTCCACAATGACAATTCCAACATCCTGCAGCTGTTCGAACTTGGGATGTCCGGGAAGCACCAGATTAGTGTTGTTTCTTACTTGTATCAATCCACAGTAGATATGTTTAAGGGTGAGATTCACTAGATGTCTGAATAGGTCCAAAATCGGGGCTACCACAATCGGAGTTTCTTCTGTTTCTGATGTTATCCATCTGATAATGCAATGGGGTGATCTGAGAAGTCACAGGGTGAAAAATAGTTATTTTTTTACATGGATTTATTTTTTATCAGATTACTTCACTGAACGTGGTTACCATCATCACATCACAAGAATACCTGCCCAGATGTAACAGAGAGAACTGGAATATGAAGCATGAGTGCAGAAGGTGTGTTTTAAATTAGACTGAGATGCCTTAGGAGCTTTATCCTAAGCCCAGAGCTTTGCATGCCCTTTAAGCAAGCATCCCGTTGTGAAAAGCAGCCTCACTTTAATCCTGGCCACTAAACCCTGCTCTGCACTATCCTTTCCCTTACTGCAATATATGCATTTGCATCCCTGTTTGGTAAACCTGATCTGGGCTAGTCATACCACAGGTCAGTTCTGCAGCTCCACGCAGATGCTCATGCTGACAGGAGGGGAGGAAAGTGGGCTCAGGGTGAGATTGTTTCTTCCAGAACATGACAGCATGTTTGGAGAAACGGTGAGCTGTCGTCACTGGCCAGGGTGGTCTCTTCCCCAGCATCAGCTGCTGTTTCACTCCCTTGCATCAGATGTAACTAATCCACAGCTGCAGGATGAGTCACTTGAGCAACCCAATCTAATGGAAAACGACTTTTTGTTTGGTTTGGGTTTATTCTTTCAGTGGTGGGCTAGATTTCTGTCATTGGATCCGACTCAAGGGAAATACTGGACACATAAAGCCAAAAGCAGGAGTAGAAGAAGGAAGTAGTTGCTTTTAACAGCTCACATTTACACCACATTATGGATAATGTAGTATTTGATACTAAGAGGCAGAAAGTGTCTACTGACTATTCCATACCATCGACTTCAGTGGATTTCAGGCTAAGTGAACTCAACTGAACGTGTATAAATATGAAATTCTGGTCTTATTGAACACTGACATCATCAAGAATCTTCATTTTCCCTTCTTTGGAATACAGCAGACTGGTTACAACAGGGACTTACATTAGAAACTTCTCAGCTGCAGGTCTGGTTTAAATCATTATCACCTCTCACCCACCATCAGCTATTGAGTCCCACACTTCTCTCCTGCCAGTTACATTGACACAACTGTTTAACCCTTCCCTAAGCCAGATGTGTGGAATGATCTAGGTTAAGGAAAAAAAAACAAACCTGTTTTAAAAAAAATCCAAAAAACTACACAAAAAATTAAACTTGTTGCGTTCTACACAGATCATTTCATATAGTGTACTCAGCACTAATGAGGCCACATCTTAAGTATTCTGTTTGGTTTTGGGCCCCTCGCTTCAAGAAGGACCTTGAGGTGCTTCAGCACGTTCAGAGAAGGGCAACAAAGCTGGTGAAGGCTCTGCAGAGCAAGTCTTATGAGAAGCGGCTGAGGGAACTGGGGTTGTTTAGCCTGGAGAAAAGGAGGCTGAGGGGAGACCTTACTGCTCCCTACAACTACCTGAAAGGAGGTTGTAGAGAAGGGAGGTTGGTCTCTTCTCCCATATAACAAGTGACAGGATGAGAGGAAATGACCTTAAGTTGCACCAGGGGAGATCTAGGTTAGGCATCACGAGAAATTTCTTTACACAGAGAGTCATTAAGCAATGGAACAGGCTTCCCAGGGAGGTGGTGGAGTCCCCATCCCTGGAAGCGTTTAAAAGACGTGTAGATGTAGTGCTAAGGGACATGGTTTAGGGATGCTGGCAGTGCAGGGTGAATGGTTGGACTCGGTGATCTTAACGGTCTCTTGCAACCAGATGATTCTATGATTTGAATAAGCAATGGAATATATAGTTATGCCAGCAGAATTGTGAGGATAGAAACTTGCAGCAGAGTTATAGAAATGGTAGAGGGAAGCAGGTCAAAGGGCATCTTTAATCCCATTTGCTTTCAGTTCCAAAAGAATCATTCATGCTTCCTGAAGATAACTTGTATTACGAAAGCTGTGCAAACACAAACCACTTTTTTAACAACTTCCAAAACGAATGAGAGATTGTACCACTTCTTTTTTAGTGACAAAGCTAAGTCCAACTTCTGAGGTTAGACAATCCTCTCCACTTGAACCCACAGGAGTCTGACAGCAGTGTTGAAGCTACAAGAAAGCAGACACCACTATTTGTCTTGGACATCAATCTATCTTCTCATCAGTTGCTGAGTCAAATCTAGAAATACATTACAAATTACAAGTTCCATTTGCAAGACGCCCACAGTCACTGACACAGCTTTCCCCACGACTCCCACCTCTTTACAAAAGCAGACATGCACGCAGCTCAGCAGAGACACAAACAATGGTGGCAGCATTCATTAACATCTTGAAATTAAAGAGTACAACAGGACTATGAGCCTGAAAAAAAGAATAATTTGGTTATTTAAAAATGAAAATATTTTGAAAGTAATAGTAGCTACATAAAGTGATACAACTGTCAGTTAAATCAAACATGTGGCTATTATTGCACATACTACAGTAGGAAAGCAAATGTCTTATACTTGCACCGACTAGAAAAAATAGGGCCAACTGCACTGGGGAAAGTAAACAGCCAAATAAAGGAACAGGCTCACTCTAAGTTTCTAGTACAAGAGCAATATACTCAGTTTAACTTAATTTGAGTCAGTAGAATTACTATTATAAGAAATAGATGATGCACTAACAATGGTGATTAATGGATCAGTTCCTCAGCACAGAGAAATTTCATAATGTTAATCTTCAAAAAAAAATCAGTCCTAAACTCTCAGTTCCTCTAGTAACAGAAGTGCTTTTTCTAGAGGTTGTAATCATTTAGGATAATAAAATACTTGCAGTGCAATGTAAGTATCAGCTTTTCCTCTTTTTTTAAATGCAGTGACAGAAATAGAGTATGTATGGTACTGATAGGTGTGAACCCAAGGTGGTTCTTTCTAAAGAATTTGCAGCCTAAAGGCACAACATAAGCAAGAAGAAGGATTGTCAAAAAGGAAAGCACTGTGGCTGATCACTGCAGATTGCAGGTCATATTCACATTTTACTAATGTATTTTTCTTTTGATTGGCATTTCCTCTTAAATCCATTTAAAATCCTTTTTCTCCCTTCAATATCAATGGCAAAAGTAAATTCTGATCATAATTTCTCGAGTATTCTTATTAAGATGTTCATACGGCCCTTATCCTAAAGTGAGTCATACTCAGCTTTTGAACATCTCTGATCTGTTTCTATAAGTACCTATATAATAAATTTGCATCTACTAGTTAACCAGTCAATTCTGGTGCTCTAAAACACAAGAGACAATTTTATAAGACACATGTCTCATGCACCTAAAATAATACAGCTGTACACAATTTAGCCTGCTAAAGGACCTCTGTATCTATTTAATTCTAATAGTATAAGAAATGCAAATATCATGACTGAAACAAAGAGCTCTATATTTAAAAATGGATGTCTGCATTTTGGCAAGAATTCTAATTTGTTTAACTAACCAGCAATTTGGAATACAGGCAAAATTTCTCTCTTCAGTGAGAAAAGCGGTGGAACAAAACCATCAAACTTTTGCCCAGAGCTACTTTCACCTTTTTCTATTCCAGAAGCAAATTACAGGCAAGATTTGTTCCTTAGAATGCCTTGAAGTTCATGTATGGGCTTAAAAATTCTGTTGAACTATTTGCATTTAAAGTGTTGTTAATAGTGTGCTTACTAGCTAAGTTCTATATGCAAATTAAATCAACTATCTTATAAAAAGGTTTTTATTAGTGATTCTTATTCAGAGGTTGCCTCGTTAGTATTCTGCTTGGGTCACTGGAACAAAATGAAACACCTGTTTTAATTTTTACATGACTACAATTATTTTCATTGTGGTTTTTTTCCTATTGATAATGTGTGGTGAAAGAATAGATCTGGCTTTAAGCTGTATTTGGATCACATGGCTGGCTGCACGGTGAACCTTACAGATCCTCGGCTATGCAGGCCTCCATGAGCTCTAATTTTGAGCTATCCCTTCAGGCATCCTGCTTAAAAGACACCAACCATTTCCACTACTAGAACAGCCCACCTTTCGAGCAGCCTGAAAAGTTCTTAGTGGAGAACAGCATCTCCATTTTATATGTGTTTAGGCACCAAAATATTTATTGGATGAAGTGCATGTTTAGCTCGCTTTTGGTAACTTTTTTTTCCCCCTTCTTCTATATGTTCCTTAGAGACGTGTCTTGGAGAGCTTTTAAAAAACTTTAATCTCATTTTTTGTGCTGGGAAGAAACTAACAGTTTCTCGAATAACTTAGTCCTCACAATATAGGTGAATTTCACAGCCTAAGGATACGTTATAGCAAAGCCAGCTAGTAAAATTGACCGGTTTTGAACTGTTCTCAAGATTCATGACAGCATGGGCTTATTGGGTGCTGAGAACCTTGTGACACGTGCACTACAGATAACACTAACTGTAAAATCCAGGTCTGAACCTAAGTTTCTCCAACACTTCGAGCCATGTGGATACACACTTCTGTTACAGGAAGCAGAGAAAAGCTGTAAGTTTGCACAAAGTTCATTAATCTGTAGACGTAGACTCTGATCACTGAGGCACACAGGTCTGATTCTACATCACCCGGGACACTGAGCTGAACGAGCCTAGTTCAGTGAGTCCCCGAGGCGGAATATTGCATCCAGTTTGTACTGCGCAATTGATGACAGAAGCTTCTAGGGAAAAAAGAGCCAACCTCAGCACCCATTTACACACATTTGCATTAACTGACTGAATCCAGTCATTTCTTTGTGGTTGTAATAGTCTTTTTTGAATATGTCAGTGGCTACTCAAAAGAACTCATCTATGGGAATTTCTCAAGCATGTCAGATCCTCCAGACAGCAGACGTTTTCTTCCTCAGATTTTTGTTCTTTTTTTCATTTGCTTACAAATATTGATAATCCCTTCCTCCAAATCAAAGTGTCCTCCCTCAGTTCTGTAAGTTATGACTGCTCTTTCATACCCACACGTAGGGCAGGCCTAAAGGTCTCTCTCAGGACCCATGTGCAGTCTGCTGTGAAAGCCAGGGGCTGTAGCTTACAGAGCTGATGGCACAACGTTTGCCAGAACGGTGAGGAGTGATACACCGACATGTCGTACGGGGTTTGGCTGAACAGGGTTAGTTGTCCTTCACGGTAGCTAGTGCGGGGGTTTGTTTTGGGTTTGCAACCAAAGCGTTGTTGTTAACACACTGGTGGTTTGGTTACTGCTGAGCAGTGCTTACACAGCATCGAGGCCCTTTCCTGCTTCTCACACCTCCCCACCAGTGAGCAGGCCAGGGGTCCGTGAGAAGCTGGGAGGAGACACAGCCAAGACAGTGGATGTGGCTGACCAAAGGGAAATCCCACACCGTACAGCATCGTGCTCAGCAACAAAAGTCACAGGGAAGAAGAAGGAAGGGGGGACATTTGGAGTTGTGGTGTTTGTCTTCCCAAGTAAAAGCTACATGTGATGACATCCTGCTTTCCTGGAAATGGCTGAACACCTGCCTGCTGGTGGGAAGTAAGGGATGAATTCCTTGTTTTGCTTTGCTTGAGCACACAGCTTTTTCTTTCCCTATTAAACTGTCTTCTTCTCCACCTATGAGTTTTCAGACTTTCACCCTTCTGATTCCCACCCCCGTGCTGCTGCGGGGTATGAGTGAGCAGCTGGGTGAGGGTTGACTCCCTACTGGGTTATCCCACAACATGTGCATTTTATGTCATCATTAGAATCTATTAGATATCATAATGACGTGAATCTTTATTCTTTTCAAGTATCACCAGCACATTTTACCACTGACCTAATAATTAATAATTCCTAATATATATAATTCCTAAATTATATAATATATAATTGTATTTTTTTTATTTAAAACAACCTTTTGCTTCCTATTTTAAGCCACTATATAACCTTCAAAATACATAAAAAATATACTTCTCTATAAAAAGGTAAAAAAATTGAGCATTACCTTATGAGCTAATAAAACACCATTGTTTATAGTTTTAAAATATTAACAATATATGCTTCACTAAATTGTAATTTTAAAAAAGAGTAAAATTAAAACCATGATTTGTTCACTTGCCCACAGAAAACAGCAAATTAGAGGACAGACAGAAGGAAGTTATTTTAAAAAGTAGATTCACAATTAAATTTAAAAAATTGAAAGGAATACAATCTATAATTATCAAATAGAACTTTACAGAAAAGCTGCTTTCTGTAATAGTGGATAGTAGATTAAAACGGTCAAGTTCTGGCAGCAGAATGCCAAACAAGCAAGACAGTATGACCCCAAAGAGAAAGATTCTCATACAGACCCTGACATGAACATGCTGCAAGTTTATATATTGTTTTTCCTCTTACTATTTCCTCGGGCTGCCTAAGATAGTATGCCGTTCTAAAGCAGCTTTAAGGTTTCTCTTCAGTTTACCCAACCTCAATGGATTTTAAGATTTCTTTCTGCTTTTTTCTACTGGCTTGGCATAACTGTCCCTTCTGCATCCTGTGTTAACCTGAAGATGAATATAAAAAGAGGCACTGACTAGCCAGAAGAAGTATAATTAGGTATGTTTATATTCAGCCTGGCT
Organism: Bucorvus abyssinicus; assembly: GCA_009769605.1. NCBI lineage: Eukaryota > Metazoa > Chordata > Aves > Bucerotiformes > Bucorvidae > Bucorvus > Bucorvus abyssinicus. The sequence continues at coordinate 7,484,477 of CM020033.1, read as the reverse complement.
TTTCTAATGTTCCTCCTCTCCCTCATTTTTATTTTGGCCATGACCATTACCTTGCTTGCAGGTTTTACAGACCACAGACCAAGCTAACTCCTCCATTAGAGAGAGCTGGTCTATTTTCTCTCACTGGGGAAATAAATCTGCTCCTACTGTACGTATTTCCTATATTACTGCTCTTTATCTTCTTTAAAAGAGAAAAAATATTAATTAAGCCCAGTGGTGCCAATACAATTTGTGTTTCACCTGATGTGGTTACAACAGAGGCAGCTATTGGCACACACATAAAAAATGAAATAATAACTACATGGGAAAAAATGATTGCAGCAGGCTGAAGATAAGTTATAGAAGTCCCAAGAAGAGGCATCACTATTTCTAAGATATCAGTTAGATTAGATTCTGACACAAAGTCATTGATGATAGGAAAATTATCATCTGTTGATGCTATAATCATGTCAGGATTTAATTTAGCCTTCAATATATCCTGCTCATCAGAGCTTTGTAATTCCTATTAAGAAAATATCTGTCAATAGTACTGATATAGAGACAGTAGCATAGCTCCTTTGTGAACATTTATTTTGGTTTTACAGTACCCTACTTTTTCCCAGCCCCCAATTTTAAAATTGCTCCAGAATTATCAAATAATTTAAAAATGCCATTTAAAGCAAAACGGGGGTGGGGTGGGGGTGGGGGTGGGGGTGGGGGGGTGGGGAGTGCATTCTCAATAGAAATTAGGACTTTTATCAATGTTAGTATAGAGCTATAATTGCTTTGCCATGCATTTTCTTTATACAGAAAAGTTCTGATAAGGCCACATAATAAACTATCTAGTACAGCTGGATTCAAATGAGATGAATTGTTAGTTTTGCTTCCATCTGTAACATCAGGGAGTTCTGAGATATTCAAAGGATTAAAGTTCATGAAATCTGTGTAAATTAAACAGATTTCATGACTCTGATCAAAGGCACTGAAGATGACAGCAGTTGAATAAAAGAATAATCAACAACAACATTCAAAGTGAGACAGCGGCCCTGAGTATTTCTAGCAATACATTCAGTAAATTCAGATTACCTTTCTGTTTTTGAATTCTCCATGGACAGGCTTTCTAAAAAATGACATATTGTTCAGAAAAAGGTAGTTTGTGTGAACACATTACAAAACTGGGAGAATACATGTGATTTTTTCATGTCAAGTAAAACTTAAAGTAACACACGGTTGCAATGAATTCTTAGAAGAATGGTTTGGTCTATATCACATGGTAGTGCTGCTGTTCCACAACTGATCCACACAAACATTTTAAAAAGGGTGGCTAGAGGGAGAAAAGCATTTTGATTCTGAGAGACTGGATGGGAGCAATTCAGATAGACAAATAACAAACCTTGTTAAATTAATTAGAATCACAGAATAGTTTCAGTTGGAAAAGACCTTTAAAGGTCATCTAGGTCAATGCCGCCGCAATGAGCAGGGACAATTTCAACAAGATCAGGTTGCTCAGAGACCCATACAACCCAATCTTGAATGTTTCTAGGGATGGGGCATCTACCACCTCTCTGGGCAACCTGTGCCAGTTTTTCACCATCCTCATTGTAAAAAACTGTCTTCCTTACATCTAGACTGAATCTACCCTCTTTTAATTTAAAACAGTTAAGCCTTGTCCTGTTTTAACAGGCCCTATTAAAAAGTCTGACCCTATCTTTCTTGTAAGCCCTCTTTAAATGTTGAGAGACCACAATAAGGTCTCCTTGGAGCCTCCTCTTCTCCAGGCTCAACAACCCCAAACCTCTCAATCTTTCCTTATAGGAGATCTGTTCCATCCCTCTGATCGTATTTGTGGCCCTCCTCTGGACCTGCTCAAACAGGTCCATGTCTTTCCTGTACTGAGGACTCCAAACCTGGACACAGTACTCCAGGTGGTGTCTCAGGAGAGTGGAGGGACAGAATCACCTCCCTTGACTGGCTGATGATACTTCTTTTCATGCAGCCCAGGATACAGTTGGCTTTCTGCTCTGCAAGCGCACATGGTTGGTTCATGACCAGTTTTTCATCTACAAACATTAGACTGAATTAATCTTTGGGATTTTTTTCTCCCTGTCATGTGCAAGGATCACAGATTTCAAAAATGGCTTTGTATTTCTTCCTCTGTCTGTAGTCAGGCTTGTGGAACATGATTTGCAATTCCACTTCCAAAACACCTCAGGTTAATCATGACAGTCAGTCACAGTGTGCCTTGGAAGTTGCGAAGCGAGCGTCAACAACAAATGGTTGAAACCAGAGTCAAACAGACAGCCAAGAGACATTCCTCAGGATATGATTATTGCGTCTGCCAAAACAGTGCGCTGGCAACTCCTGAGCGTGCAAAGGCATATTGCACCTCCTTTCTTCTCACATCAGTTTGCTCAAAGTGGACAGATAACTATAAATCTGAGCAAACTGGAAGATGTGTGGCTACTAGTAGCAGGAAAAAAATCAGAGCAGAAAGACTAACGAGGAGGGAGCCAGAGAATCAACCGTAAGCCTCCACACAGCCACTGTACACACCATTCAGAAAATAAGCTCATAAACCAAACTGCCCCACGATGATCTCACCGCTGTATTGCGATTGTTTCAAGTCCTTTTTACTAGGAAGTGAAATGTTTGATAAACGGAAGGCAGGAAAGGTGGGAGAGTGGATAAATAGGGATAAGTCAGTGGATACAAGCATACTCATTTGGAAGCTGTCACTAATAGGCAAATAAAAAAAGCTGCTAGCAGCAGTGAGAGCCTGGGTGTCAAGAAGTATTTGTTTCTCCTTCTTGTGAAGGGCTCTTTCTGCAAAATTTAATTACACAATTAAAGTCATGAGTGTTTTCTGCACATGTAAGATTCACAGTCTTTGCGTAGAGAAGCTGTTCTGTAGCTTTATACTCTACAAACTCCGGAGTGGAAATTGTCTCTAGCTAAGCCCACAGGACCACTTATATCTGACTGGGGCCCATAATGGGCAGTAAATAAAGAGCCTGCTTTTACATATTCCACAGCGTAAATGGTGTGTACTGGGAAATATATGCACTCCCTGATGCACCCACACATGGCTGTGGAAATGGGTAGCAAATGTATCAAGTTTGCATAACATCACATGAACACCTCTTCTAAGACAAAGATTCACTTGGGAGAGCAACAAGGTGCAATGCCTGCGTATGAGATGAGGGTAACTCGCCATATGCTGTCAGATAGAATAAGCATTTTATTTATGGGCCTCTATTTAACTGTATGTCCTTCTAGTACCAAGACTTTCCCTACATGATTGCAGCAAGCATGATGCCACGTACATGAGGAATAGAGCTGTAATGATAGAGGTAGAGATCTGCAATTCAATTTACAGATCTGAAGATTTTACTGCCTATCACGTAATGTCATCATAGTTTACATGCAAGTACAAGCATCAGCTGCACTTAAAAAAAAAAAATGTAATGACAGGGTTTACAATAGGAAAATGGCTCAAAAGGCTGCGCATGTGGGGAGAAAGGGAACCAAAAGGGAGAAGATGTAGAAATATGTGTTACTTACAAAAATGGTAGTGGTTCAGCTTAAATTCCTATACAGATTCATATTTAAATTTAGAATGGCTTGTTTCCATTCCACTTATGCTTATGTCTAAGTACACCTAAACCAACCCAAGATAACCATCCAAACACTCTTCCACTCTGTTGTAACCATTATTTTTAAACAAGTCTCAAGGCAAAGCTTCTAACAGCACAGTTTTTATACAATGGAAAGCAAACATTTTTCTGGAAGTTTAATTTTACATTCCAACATTTGGGAAACACGATTATAGACCAGGAGATCTTTTGATCACCTCTATTTCATTTTGATTAAACAGCTAGCAATTTCTCAATTAAAGGCAGCAATTTCTACAGCTCTGCACAGACTCACACACACAGCCAAACCGTGATTATCTAGCTAACAAAGAAAACATAAGTTTTCAAACTAGTACAGCAATTGTTAGCTGAATAAAACCTGATTTTGCTGACGTGTCTCTCAACTAGCGCCCATAAGTTACAGTGATGAACATTCACCAGCTGTTAGTGTCCTACTCTGGAGAACGTTGCTTTATAAAGATGCTCTGCTCTCGGGATTGTTTTACTGGTACCTTTGACACTGTTTTCAGTTTCAAATCAGGCAAAAAATAATAAGCAACGTAAGAAAAAGTCATAAGGCCAGTTTCCAAAAATCCATACTTCTGGGGCTTTCAGTTACATTAAATTTCCTATATCTTTAATTCTTAGCAAATTGGTGGTTTTAATTGAATTATGGTGTCCTTTGGGGGATTTTTTTTTTTTTAATGTGAGGCAGGGAACAACAACAAACCCCTGTGGGAAAACGACGGATAATGGGGAGGTGAGGGAAACTTTATTCCCCAGATTTTAGCTCACACCTTGACACGAAAAACAGCCATGAAGTGGCTATGAAGCAGTCTGCTGATCCCAAGAATGGAATGCGGTTACCATGGCTAAGGCCTACTGCAGCCGAGAGCAACGTCCCGTACCTCTGAACGAGGACAGGAGTGATGCGGAGGCAATACGGTCTGTCCCTGTTCCTGGAGGTGACAATGGGCTGCTGCAGTTAACTGCATCAACCGCTATCAAGAAAGATGGATCGCTACTGCCGTGCCAGCAAAAATGGTGAAATCGTGTCCTCTCGGTGAACTTTGCTCATTATAATGTCAGTATAATACCAAAACACAGCTCCATCCCAAAGGCTACCCGCCTCCAAGGTGCGACCACTCCCCACTGGGCATGCGCCCTATGTTTTCACACCTCTACCTTTAAATGTGAAGCGAGAGATTTTTAATCCAATCAGAATAAAAAGAATGTGTGACTAGAGTCACTCCAGCTCCAGCTGAAAGTATAGAAACAATATAAAAAGTGGCGAATAAAAGGGGGATTTGGGGAACAGAAGACCACCATCGAAAATTTGGGATCAGTTGACGGGCTGAACCGATCTTCTCCCCCCGCATAGGGACGCCTATTGGGTAAGAGCTCTGTGTTTTGTGCGCTTAAATATTAACATCAGGCTAGCTATTAATAATCATTAGTGTTTAGGTTTGCTTGTGTGTTTAGGTTTGTACGTGTGTGTTTAGTGTTTGCTCTAAATCCATTTCGCAGTCAATACCCTCTCACCGGTATCATTCAAACCTGCATTTTGTCACGAATCTGCACAATAAACTATTATTGTTGATTTTAATACTGAAGGGATTTGTCTCTGTGTAACTGCTAGCGAGGGTCCCTGAATAGGTTAGGCGAACATCCTCCAATCCTGTGGGCTACCAAGAGGGACTTTGGTTTCAGTGACGCTGCCGGCGTGCCTGGCAGGCTGGCCAAGTTGTAAAGAACCCGAGGAGGTTCCCCTTCTCCCTGGCAGGAGTGTGGTGGGCAGGTTGGGTGACAGGGGTTTGTCTTCCTTGGGAAGCTAGTGAACTGGACAAATTGTAAAGGGTTTGGGAGACCCCCCTTCTGGGCCAGGGATTTTCTTTTTCTATCCTCCTGGCTCCCCTTTTCATGACAATCGCCTCCTTTTTTTTTTACACTGAAAGATTGTTTAAACATTTTCCATGTAATGTACGCAAATTGTCAGCTACAAAACACTATTTTTTACACAGTCCCCACATTGGCTCTGCAATTTCGCCAGTGATGAACAAGAGCCTGTGTGCCATGCTCGTAAACATCTGCACCAGCAGAGGTGACCCACCGTCACTGTCGCCACTGCTGAACCACGGCACCCACCACCTCACTGTGCTGACACCCACGGTTTGGTCTCTACTGTAAACATTCAGCAGTGTCATGGAACTCCAACGGGTGCAATTTCTTCCCCATGGAGGAATTCAATTACACACCTTTGCTTCATACACGCTGCCACGTCAAATGCCATTTTGTTAACTGCCCCTCTGCTGCCATCTGTCACGTGGCAACAAAATTTAACAGAATATTGGCTGGAATGTTCGACCTCCACTGCCATACCACCAACATCCGCCTCTGATGTCATGGGCCAACATAATAAAATAGGAGGCATTACCTTTGGAGTGGGTTTTGTAGAAATCCCCCTTCAGCTCTTGCAAAGTACATGACTGGCTGTCTCCATTCTTACTTCCAAGTCCAATAAGCTACACTCTTTTCCTCAGTCTGAGAAACTTGATTAATGGATTGTCTTTATACTGTCTTTATTCTCTGGAGTGTAAAACTTTGAATTTTGTTTGTTTAAGTACACTGGGTTTTTTTGCAATGTTTGATCATTTCCTTTAGGTTCATATATATTCCTTCAGGCAAACTAGAAGAAAAGAGATCTTTTCTTCTGGTTGACTACTTTTTACCCTCCCTTTTCATCCAAGAAGATTGTCCATCAAGAAATAAACAAGCCGATAGTATGTATTTACATCTTTCACTATTCCTTATACCCTGTAGTTATTACAAGTGTATAAACATATTAGCGTATTCATCTTCAGTTCACTTGTAAGCTAAACTACACAGGATATACCACGATGATTTAATGGGTCACCCAGAATATATTTCAAAAAGAGCTTTCAGTGCATCAGCAAGAATGAAATCTTCTGCTTCAAAGTATATGTACATATATTTCTTCTGTCTGAATCTTGGACAAAATCATCACTGCTGATCTATATTTTCTCTTGTAAGAAAATAAGTAACATCACCCTGAGTGCTGTAATTTATTGAGTGTCTTCCTGAAAGGAAAGAGATTGACTATCTATGACTGCTATAAAGTCCTGTCACTGAAAACACTAGACTAGATTATATTTTAAATAATAAATTTCCATAAAGGAATTCATTTTGTCCTACAGCCATCTCCCTCCAAGACATTTCTGTTAGCTCAAGGATATCAACTGGGATGATTCCTGATAAATATATAATACAGCCTGATTGCTCTTCAAGATTAAAAATTGAAAACGGTTGTGATGCTGTGTTCTCTGTATCTGCTAATACATCTTAACACATTAAAAGTGCAAGTTTGAAGAAACTTCTCTACCCTTACATTCTTACCTTAGAGCATTCACATTGCTGACCGCTCCCCAAAATTGTGAAAAACTTCTGGAAAAATAGTAGCAGTAAGTTTGGGTTTTACTTGTTCAAGCTACAAGACATGAGCTGGACTTAGGCTTTAGATACAGTGTATAAATGAAGATGTTCTTATTGCCTGCTTTTGGACTACTTAAACATCCTCAGATGTACACTTCTGTGATAGGGCTTAAAGTTACACTGATGTAATGGGGAACGTTACTGAAACTGACAGAACTCAAAAAGACCTGGGAGGAGAAGAATCGTCACACTTTTTTTATTTTACTTTTTTAAGAAAAAAAACTTAGTGTCAACAAAAACTACCACAGGACAAATGCCCACTCTTCAACATTCAAAGATTCTTTCTTACTTCAAGCAGGAGAGCAAGCCACTGAGCCCTTCCTCTAAGGTGCTTTGCTGGTTGAGGCTCACACTTTGTGGAAGGTGCAATGATAAAATGTTCCAGCTCTATCTCCAGTTCTATTTAAGGCTAGCAAATATTTTGCCTTAACCAAAGATGGCATATTTGTGTGAGAACCTGTATCACTCAACCCAGAGAAACAACGCTAATTATTGCTAGCAGAGAGAAAACTGTGAGGTCAGGAAAGCATGTTGTACAGTCCAGTGTGCGCTCCACAGTGCAAGCATGGAGAGCCATAAGAAGTTAGCAGGGATAACTGCGCCACAGCTTCATGCCAAACGGTGCAGACTGCCAGCCCATCCCCTACCCTACATGCAAATGACTGTTCATCTTCCAAGTCATCATTCAATAGACTTGAAACACACTTATCAACTGTGTTGATGTTGCACCATCATTAAGAAAATAAACACATTCATATAAGATTAGTTAGAAAGGCCAGGTGAAAGGAGGGGATGAGGGAGAGAAAACTCACAAGCACGAGGACAATTCAAGTCATTGGAGTCTTGTCACTGGTCTAAGGTCAACTGAATAGAAATGGGTTAAAAAATTTAATTTCCTCTGGACAAAAGATTTAAATGCTGTAAAACAACAGCTCCAATGAGACAAGTTCAAGACTACTTCATCCCCAAATACCATGTAAACTACGAGATGAGAGAGAGAAAAATTATTTCGGATCTGCTTTTTCCCAGATGGATGCCATAACCACAAGAATACTGCATAAAAGAGATCACATCCTCTTTTTTCATCTTTGGTGGTCTTTTGAAAGAAAGGATTCATGGATGTGTGTTTAAGACAAGTCTTAAGATTCACAGCCTTGAAGCATTTCCTGGAATTAAATGCCTAAATACCTACTACAATAAAAGACTCCTAACTCTTAGAAAGTGTAAAATGATGGCACTTGCATGTCTTCAGGACTTCTGGTGAGCTATTTGCTTGACATATTAAGAGTGGCTTTTCATTCTAACATTTAATTTGGGTTTGTAAAATCCTGCTGGCAGCATTTCCTGGCCTGGCTCCATCTAAAAAAATTGGTGCTCTTTTTGTTCCCTTTCCCCAGGCTGCTGTAGGCTGCTACAACATCTCTCAGCAGGTCAGCTGGGTGATCTAGTTGACCGGTTTTCCATTAATCTTGTCGTGTCTTGTAATGAGAGTTTTCCTCAACATGAGAGCCAAAACAGAACTTTAATGAGGCTTTTGTAGTGAACTAACTGCATTATGTATGAAAAAACACCCGTACCATATTAGCCACAGGCATTTGAACTGTCTTGCTTTATTCCTATCTCTCTGACCTTTTGGGATCCTTTTTGGCATCTTTAGAGTGCAGCTTTCAGAGAATGCTCCTTTTAGGTTTCCAGGCTTGATGGGCATCTGTGGAAGACAACAGCTTTCTCATGTGTCATCCAATGACTTATTAAGAGAGGTACTGTACTGGTCACACCTTTGTTGCAGTGATTCTACATGCTGCACGCAGAGGCATTTTAAGAATCAAAGTCAGAATAGGTTAGTATTTTCAAAAGATGTTCGTATGATCAGATGATAGGAATTTTAGCGATGGAGGAAATGTCTGGGGCAAGAAATCTACTGGAAGGTGTGTTTCCATAAAACAAATATAAATACCCAAAATGAATAGTAGAAAATTATCCCAAGCTGGGTTGGGCCTGCACATAATTAAGATCTTGCATTCTAACAGTCCCGGAAGAACACAGTTGTAGATTGCCTCAAAGCCTGAATTCAGTAGCAGGAGAATCTAAATATGCAAAGCTCAAGACTGCTTTGTTCAGTGCTGTTGCTGCAGGGCTCTTGTCTATAATCTGGCAATTACAGTATTTGCCTAGTGCTATGAACAATTCCCTGTACAGCAGTCTGCAGCTAAGCCTGATGCAAACAAGCTCAAGTCACGAGGCCAAATTTTTGACTTCAGATACACGTGCAATAATCCCACTGATGCTTGTAAAACAAATTCTTTCCAAAGGAGAGCATTTTCCACAAATTTGGATCCCAGTCCCTGTCAGCATTAACAAGGGTAAGATTGAGACAGAAACAAAGAAACCATGCTACTAACCCTCTACAAAATAAAATAAAATAAAATAAGAACAGAGAAAGGTAATACGGTGAGGGGTGAAATTGCAGTATTTAGTTCAAGTGTGTCAACACAGCTTTTACGCATCTTGAAGCTTTATAAGAGAATCAGATGTAAAACTAGCAAGATTTGTAGCTCTCCTTGGAAGGCTGTGAGTCTGTATATCAAGGAATAATTTGATCTATGGCCTAAAAATGTAAGAGGGTTTTTTTCCACTCAAACTGTAGCCGTATAATACCAATAATCTCCATTTCACTTCTGTTTTATAGAGAACTGCTTATGTGAGAGACCATGAGAGGATGTAAATTACAAATAAAATGTGAGCAGAGGTAGAAGTAATTCATCATTATTTCAAGCTACCAAAGCCAAATGCTTCTATGAAATATGTTTTTTTAAAAAATATTCAAGGTCAACTTTTAAGACAGAATAATCAGTACCTATGGACTGATTCACCAAAGCAGTTTTATACAGCAGTCTTAGACTAATTCAAACACAAAATTAAAAGGCAGCATTCACAGGACATTATATCCCATATTTCCTAAACAAAAGTGAAAATCTTGGCAAAAATTAACATTTCTAGAGATATCTTACAGAAGGTAGTAAGATATTTGGCTGTGGTTTAGTTACTCAAACGCATAGTGTTTTCTGTTAGCAATTACTGGAAAGTTTTATTAAAAAATAAGAACTCATTTAAAATGGTTACAAAATAGTTTTAGAATTCATCTTCAACACACCTTGACAACAGACAAACTTGCATACTAGGTGCTAAGCATAACACATTCCTGAGGCATCTAAATTTCACTGGTATTTTAATACCAATTTAAAGATCCCTCCTAGTCCATATCTGCAATATCTTGGACTGTAAGTCATCCCTGAAATACTGTATGTTGAAAAGTATAGGAAGTCTGTTCTTTCCCAATATCATTAATGCACTGCTGGAAGACTATTAATTTTAGGAGTATTCTGTTTAGATCATGATTATAATCACCATTAAGATTAGCAAATAAACAGTACCAGACTCACTACTGAATTTTAGAAATAAGACTCACTCCCAAGTATCCATATTATTTTTTTCTGCATGTGAATATTACAAGGAGATTCATTTTTAAGGCTTGGTTAAAAAAATTTTCATCAAATTGTTTTCTTTGAAAAATCTGGCTTTAAAGGACAAAGGTTACTCATTCTTGTATACATGCCACTGGAGGTAGTGTACTGTGTAGGAGAGAAGGAAAAAAAAAAAACCCAAACCTGTAAGTTATCATCACTTAGTAGACCACATGCAAGCTAATGCTCTTCAAAGGCATCTATTTCAGTAAGTCATAGATTTTGGGGGTAAGAAGTGTCCACTCTGGACACTGCCACAGTACCCAAAACAAGATATAGTTGTTCTTCAAGCAGCTACTGCCACTGGCATGACAAAACATGCCCATGGGCCAATGACTGTTTGAGAGTGTATTCGGTCAGGCTGGGATGGAGTTAACCTTTCCCCGTAGTACTGTGCTCCTGGTATTCTTAGCTAAGAAAGGGTTGATGACACACCGATGTTTTAGCTACTGCTGAGCAGTGCTCCCACAGCACCAAGGCCCAAACTGACCAAAGGGATGTTCATCATGCTCAGCAGTAAAAGCTAAGAGAAAAAAGCCCCCTGCGGTGGGCAGTGCGGGATTCGTTATTAAGGCATTGGTGTTCCAAAACAACTGCTATGTGTACTGAGACCCTATTTTCCAGAAAATGGCTGGACATCACCTGCTGATGGGAAGTAGAGAATGAACCCCCTTTTTTTGTTTTCCTTCACTTCCACACACAGCCTTTGCTTTCCTTTATCAAACTGTCCTTATCTCGATCCACTATTTTTATCTTATTTTCTCCTTTCTCCACTGAGGGGAGGGAGTGATACAGCGGCTTGGTGGACTCCTGACAGTCAGAGAAGGTTAACCCGCCACAGGGATTTACTCTGACTGAATGATCAAGGAAGTTCTTGGTTAAGAGTTTACAACACAGGTGCAAAGTATGATGTGACTAGACTGGCATACATGTACGCATATATGCACATCTCATCAGCCATGTACTTTCGATACAGCCCAAATTTTTGCAAACAAAAGGCAATAAATAAAAGCAGACACACTTTTAACCTTTCTCCCCAAGAAATACTTTCAGCTTCATGCTGAGAGGTGGGTATGTATAACCAAAATTTTTTTAAAGATTGGACAATTGAACTTTTCAGCAACAAACAGATGTTTCTGCTCATGCAGAAAATGAATTTACCACTAGCTACTAATCTTTGTCTCCTCCAGCTGCTCCGTTGTATTCAGTGGTAAAGCTTGACCTGATAATATCTCATGCTCTTTTTTCTTAATATCCCTCAGCAAAAGAAACTATTCCACTCAAATAAAAAAAATAAAAAAAAAAAAAAAAGTTTTTTTATTGCCTTTTGAGCTGAGCTTCAGGAATTCTTGGCAAGACAATCTTTTCTTGGTAGGACACTTTAGGATAAAGTTCAATAAACTTTCAATGAGCTCCTTGCAGGAACTGTTTTTTAAAAAAAACCCACCACATTAAAAACATAAAAATGTATATAATAATAGAAGGAAATCACAAATACAATGTAACTAAAATGATCAAGTTTTGTTTCTTCAGAGTAAATAAAACTGATATGTTAAGAGTAGAGTTCCCATAATAATATTAAATAGTTAACTAAAATCTTTCAAAAACAGCCTTACCAAAGCACTGAAGAATTCAGTACAAACAGTATTAATAACTTATCAAGCAGCTACATGAAACTATTGTTCCTGTTGGTGAGCATCTAAAACCATGCAAAAAATTCTTGTCTCCTGCCGGAATACATACAAATAGAAGACTGTTGGGTGTCAGCAGTGCAATTCTGTCGTTATGCTGTACTGTACACTTACGGCAGGTGTGCGATGGATATAACCTGGAGAAAATACCGAAAAAAAAATTTTTAAAATGATGGGTGTCAAAATAGAATTACTATAGATGGCAGGTAAAAGCCAAAAAGGAGAGGGAAGATTATGCTATATTAGTTGATTCTGAAAGAAATTTTTGAGTTTCCCAAAAACTCATTCAATTTGGCCTCATTTAACCAGTCAGTCTAAGATACTGAGATATTGCCTCTACTCTGTCTCACAGATACCTTCTTCGAAATTCCCTCTCAAAAGAGGTAGTACTTTATAATAAACAGACAAGCAAACTCTCTTTGCATTATTAAGATATTAAGTAAATTTATTCAACTACACACAATAAATAAAAAAATTAAGCCCATAATAAAAAGTGTCATAACACAGCATCAAGCCCTGCCAAAGTCAATGAAGTCTTGCGTTAGTTTCTAAGAGAAGGAAATATCTAACATAAGTTTGGTATGGTTATATATGCAAGTTAGGACATTTATCCTTCTTCCTTTGCAGGCTAAGATCGTTCTGCAAATTTGTTAGAAAAAGAAATAGTCATGTAAAGCACATATTTTATTGAAAGAGTCAAGGGAAATGAGAATTAGTATCTTCCACTACATTTAAAAAAAAAAAAAATTTGCTAAGCTTTTAACCAATTTCAAAAACATCTTAATATACCCACAGCTGAATTATTTCAACTGGATGGTATGTTGAATAAACTTCTATTGGAATTATTCAGAAAAATGCTCCTGAGATGTCCCAAATTAAAAGGTTATTGCCATCAATAAATTATTCAGACACAGTTTAGCACTCATACAGTTTCCAAAGTATTTACTTTTGGATACATGTGCTCAGTTTGTCATAAAAGAGCAGAGCCCCATGTGGTTACCGTGCTCCTCACTGCTGAGCAGCCACTTTTCACTTTAAAAGGGGACAACTCCGTGAGTTGGAGTAGCTGCACACATTTAAGCTCAGGTGTCAATCTAGTCTTCAATGCAGTTACCTTGTTCACAACGCACAAGGAGGTAATCTTTCAGGCTTCAGGGACAGTTGTGCATTTTCGTTTTCTTTGCTCTACAAATACTTGAAGTTGAAAACCACATTCTGCAATAACTTTTCATCATAAATGCAACACAAGTTATACCTTTCTTCTCTTCAGAGGAACACATTCATAAGGAAAATTTTAAATTCTGTAGTCAAAACCAAGCAATTATTCTCCTAAACATCACCAAATTGATGTTTTTCCTGGTAAACTATCAACCAGCCTTTTTTTTCCCCATAAAAAGTAGAAGTAAACAGGCAAGTTCTAAATGAAGCATATCCTGAATGTAAATTGCTTTATAAACTAAGTCACCGTAGACTGCATATTTCACAATTTTCTTCAAGAAGTCCAATTTTATACTGGCAGACATATCACATCCTGTATCATGATTGGTAAAGATCTACAGTTGCTTTGGCTCAGTATGAGGGACTCCTCAAACAGAATGAAAAGAGTTACTGTGCTGAACCAAAATAAAGAGATCAGTACCATAAGAGACATATATTATTGAGTAAAAATGATTTAATTCTTGCAGGTTTTGTTGGGGATTTTCTTTTTATTTAGTATGTTTGTGGAATTTTTTAAGGAAAAAATAACCAACCAAACCAAGTAGCACTATGCAAATATTAAAAAAAAAAAAATACTGGTGAAGATGCATGTTTTTTGTATCTGTTTCTGGCTCCTTATCCCCCCCTTCCCATCACTAACTGTTTGAAAGACCATGGGATTGCTTTAAGAAAATTAAGTTATTTGGAAGGCTGTTGAAATGTTTTTAAAAATGGTATTAATTAATGTATGAGGTGGTTTTTTTACTTTCTGAGAAGAAAAAAAAAAAAAGGTGTTTAGAATTCCAGAGATTTTTGCTAGCATAAAGCTAAGTTGCAAAGTGGTTTTCATACCATCTTTTCTGCCCCATGCTCTGTGGTAATTGTAACCTTGGGCCACAGTAGGCAGACTACACTCTATCATCTCTTCTAAACTGAAAAACAATGAACGGAGACTCACGCTCATACATGGCCATACGACACACTTTCTGACCATATTGTTCCCATAAATTTTTGTGTGGAGATCTGTCATGTGGGTGTTCATATAAAATAAAAAATAAATCAGACAGGAATGCTATGTCAGCAGAGAGTATATTTGCTTTTCTGCTGGAGGACATAGTTATATATTGCAGTTATATATAAACATTGCAAACACTGTCAAGGTCATTTCCTAGCAAAGTCAAGTTTCCCCATTTCCAGTCTTTTGTTTCCAAGATGATCTGATGCTAGGACTGACAGATCATGGCAGAAAAAGTAATTCCCAAGTATCGTGTCCTCAACATGAGAGTTCGGGGTAAACTCTACTAGCCAGTTGCAATAACAACTGAAACATGACCGATAGGAGAGAGATGCATATCATGGCAGAGCTGTGACATGTGGTTGAAAGAGTTTCCTTGGAGTTTGACATAACAACAGATAACACATGGAAAGGATCTGTATTTTTCTGGATATCTAAAAAGAAATTGAAGTTGGGATTACCTCTTCAACCATTTCACCCTCAAAGACAGAAGGGAAGCCAAACAGAAAACTCTTCCACTGAGAAAGCGAACAAACATGAAAGTGCATGTCACTGCAAAAGTGGCTAAGGGATATGTTTCCCTAGGCTGAAATTAGTCTTGTTAAATATCTTCATGCTCGCTATATTCTGGCATCTGTTGCTAGGGTATATGCTTCTTAACTTCATACTCTTCTCTTAAGTTTCCTGAAAATGAGAACAAAGAGGTCTTGAATCTTTGGAAGAACAAAAAAGTGCACGAGGTTTCCTTTTGCTTCTTGCAGTGCTTGGAAGGTGAAAAACCATTTAAAATGAATCCTTGAAGAAATGCTTTGTATAAGCCGTTCTTCCAAGCAAACTACTCAAACTTTCTCCTTTCTTAAAGGATCCTAACAAATGGCCAGCTATAGGATTTATACTAGCAATCAGTTTAGCCTGCATATGTCTGGGCATTAACAGCTGTACTAACATGGTTTTAATCTATTTACACATAGGAAAGGTCTCTAAGCTGTGATAGTCAAAATTAGTCTCATTTACAAGGAAGTTCCAGGGTGTTAACAGGTTGAATGAACATGTTTAGCTAATTTCCTTGCTGCTGCTGTCTTAATATGCATTTTGCTATATACAGGAGTCCAGGAAAAACAGTATTTAATTCCTGAGAAGCAGAAACTGGCAATCCCTATTTGGCTTCTAGAAGTGAAACAACACTGTTAGAACACAAATCAGTGAGCTTTCATCTTTGAAGAATGACATTACATCTGTCCTATTGAATACTGTCCATTTTATTTCATCTTTAAAAAATCTATGCCTGCAATCCTACTTGCTTGTTCTGATAATCTAGACAGTATATCGTAGCAAGTGAAAAACCACCAAGATAAAAATGAGGCACCTTTGGTGTGGGTAGCTGTTTCTGCTAACGGATTCTTGGTTTTCAGAGTGAAAAAGCACCCTGAATAATTCATGTCACACAACAAATTCATAGAATCACAAAATGGTTTGGGTGGGAAGGGACTTTGAAAGAACATCTAGTCCAATTCCCTTGCCATGGGCAAGGATGTCTTCCACAGATTAGGTTGCTTAAAGTCCCATCCAACCTGACATTGAATACTTCCAGGGGTAGGGCATCCACAACTTCTCTGGACAACCTGTTCCAGAATCTCATACCCTTCATAATAAAAAATGTTTTCCTTATGTTCAATTAAACCTACCCTCTTTTAGTTTAGAACCTGTAACCCTTGTCCTACTGCTACAGGCTCTGGAAAATATGTCTCTCTCCACCTTTATTGTAAGCCTTCTTTACATACTGAAAAACTACAGTAAGGTCTCCCTCGAGCCTTCTCTTCTCCAGGCTGAACAACCCCAACTCTCTCAGCCTGTCTTCATAGGAGAGATGTTTAACAGGTCTATGTCTTTCTTGTTCTGGGGACCCCAAAGATGGATGCAGTACTCCAGGTAGGATCTCACCAGAGCAGAGGGAAAAAATCACCTCCCTTGACCTTCTGGCCATGCTTCTTTGGATGAAGCCCAGGATACAATTGGGCTGCAAGCACGTATTGCTGGCTCAGGTCAGATTTTTCATCCATCAGTATCCCCAAGTCCTTCTCTGCAGGGCTGCACTCAATTCCGTCATTCCTCAGCCTGTGTTGATACTGGGCATTTTCCCAAACCAGGTGCAGGACCTTGCATGTGGCCTTGTTGAACTTCATGAAATTCATATGGGCACACACCTCAAGCCTGTCGAGGTTCCACTGGATGACATCCCTTCCATCTAGCAAATAAACAGCACCGCTCAGCTTGGTGTCATTTGTTGATAGGGCACTCAATCTCACCATCTATATCAGTGATGAAGATATTAAATAGTATTGGTCCCAATAAGGATCCTTGAGTGACATCAGTTGTTAATGATTTCATCTTGGACATTGAGCCATTGACTAACGTTTCTGACATGGCCATACAGACACTTCCTTATCCGTCTAATAGTCCATCTGTCAAACCTATATCTCTTCGATTTAGTGGCCAAAATGTTGTAGGTGACCATATCAAACACTTTACCAAAGACTAGGTAGGCTACATTGTAGTTCTTCCCCTGTCCACTGATGCAGTCACAACATCGTAGAAGGCCACTACTTATTAGCACTTATTACTTATTACTTATTAGTTACTTTTTATTAGCAGTAAAATAGCAATTTGGAAGAGATTCCAGTTTCTAAGGAAACACTTCTGTCACTTAGGTTTTATTAAAGGCATAGTAATGCTAAAGATAGGGAAAAAGCAAGGGTCAGCTGGAAGTTCTGAGAAAAGAGGTTTGCAAGAGGATAAGCTGCACGAGACTGGGAAAGATATTACTCATTTTTACTAGGTATCACACCCGTCTTTTAGAATTATCTTAGAAGAACACTAACTTAGAAGAACAGATTTAGGACAACTCTGAATATGACTGGAAATTGCTCGAAGTGACAGCCCATATGCCTAGCAGCAGTTGTTACAACCTTCTTTCCACCTCACCTGCCTACCTTTGTATCTTCAATTTCTTTCTAGGCTTCTTGCTGGGCTTAGGTATAAATGTTTGAATGTCCCTTTTTCAATTAATCCCCTCTTTCTTTTTGACCCCCTCTTGCTTCTGTTCATGAATTGCTTATCATGGGGCAATATGCTTACAATACCTGCAGTATATAATCACAGAACGCTTTGGGTTGGCAGAGACCTTTAAAGACCTTTAAGGTCTTAAGGACCTTTAGAGATCTAGTTCCAAGCCCCTGCCATGGGCAGGGGCTCCTTCCACGGGCAGGGGCTCCTTCCACTAGATCAGGTTGCTCAAAGCCCAACCAACCTGGCCTTGAACACTTCCAGGGAGGGGTTATCCATGTATTAGTCAGTTACAGAAATATGCAACCCACTTCAGTTTTTTGCATAATGCAGTCTCTCAGCTTAACATGCCTTAAATATCATTTGTAATCAGAAAATAAAAATCTTTGAATTGAAATTTTTGGATGGCTGAATATCTACAGAAAAAAAGTGATTTGCATGAGATTTATCTCATCCAAAAATCAGAGAAGCAACTCATTGCACATGCAAACAAGTGAGCTTTAGCATAATAAATGAAATCACTGCATTAATGAAGTGCTGTGGATGAGATTCTCCATGCTCAGAAATCTTGACAGCCTAAGACTTCTGTTTTCTTTCAAGGACAGAACCCTGTGCACTTTATTTAGAGGACCATATCCCACTAAACCATTTAATAAAAATGCTAATATCCTGCTGCAGGACTTAACATACTTGATGTCTTAACATTATTAATCCAGCCACCTATATTTTTATGTAATGCTGGGGTCATTAGTAGCATAGATTTGATTATCATGAGAGTTTATTTTTCCATATGATATTATCAAGTAATCGAATTTGTAAAAATATTTCTTGGAGCTACCCACCTTGCCTTACATACTCTGCTTTCAATATGGTTGGCATTATCATCACCAGTTTTGCAAAGCTGACCTAATTCTGTAGTTTTTCTCAGTAGAAATGGCAGTACTCCCAGCCCCGTAGAAAGAAAACAATGCTGAACATAAGCAGGGAGCAAATCACAGCAGGCATGTTTTCCTCACAGACTTCTCAGGCCAAAGCCACGTTTCAAGAGTCTTCACAAGTACTTTCCTCCTTCAGTGTTACTCTAATAAATACACTGGCATCAGCTTACAGTTACCCATTCTGGAGCCCACTGATATTACACAATTCAACCAAGTGATCATAATTTACCCTTTCAGTTCTTTTCTTATCTGAAAGAATAAGTAAGAACATATGAATTACATTCCCAGGAAAAATGAAAGCTCTCAAAAATATTCAGAAAGTATTAATATTATTTTTGGACAGAGTTTGAGATGTCAGTCACAAACAATTGAATGACAATGATACATGGGGAAAAATAAAGGCCAAGTCTGAACAGCCAGGCATAGCTTGAAACAGAACCATAAGAGACCAACACATACCCCATTGTAATTGCCTCTTCGTTTTTATTTCCCTGGCTTTTCTGGTCCTGAACCAGTACAAACTGTTGTGCATATCCAGTTCAGAAAATCTAGCATTTCTCTTACATGAAGAAATAGAACAGAATTTAACCTTTATTTATCTAACATGTAAAAGGGATTGAACTAATGGTCTAAATGAGAAGTGAGTTAACATATCAATAATTTTTTCCGTCAAAAGAAAACTGAGTAGTAGTCCAGGTCCTCAGTATAGCTTCAATATTTACAAGTCTGAAATAATTTAATAAAAGACTTTTCACAGGACTTGTTTCAGGCTCAGTAACACAGGATATTAGAAAACTGTGCAAGATCTACAGAAATGAATCTATTCATATATATATTCATGCAACTAAGGATACAAAAAATATGACAAAGCTAGATGGGTAAGAAAATGTTGCTTAATTCAACTCCTTATGAGACCAATTTTATTTACTTACAGTTTTGTTAAACCATTCAGGTTGACATCTTATACATCAGCTAAAATCCCAGATCACAGACTGAAATAACATTGCTTCTAATAATACTTAGATGAGAGTAAGTCAGAAACAAGTTCACTAACTCAACATCATACTTGCTTTCATCGGCTTTCCAATGGCTTAGCCAACTGTGTAGTTTTCTTCCATCTGTGATCTTTGTTTTCCAAAGAGAATGTTCTGAAACAAAACTGTTTATTCCAACGTGTTAAAGCACAGCTTGAGATTCAAATACTAGTTGGTTAGCTTCTTGCTTTGGATGAAAAATAGTAACTTGAAAGTCCTAGACAGGAATGCTAGATATTACCATTTTCTCTACTGAAACAACAAACAAAGATCAATCATTCTTATTTGCCCCAGGTTGAAACCGACTCTTTGGATTTGGGATACAATGAATTCCAGAAAGCCTTACAATTTTATTATGGAGCCATGAAACCAAAAAAAAAAAAAAAAAAAAAGCTCCCGATCAGGACTAGGGACATATAAAGTTACTCAGGAATTTACACTACAGAGACAAAAGGGTTTTTTCTGGATATGATTGTAGCATATGCCTGCAAACGGAACAGGACAACAACCAGAAGCTGAGAGAGAAAACACCAAAGCAGCACACGATACAGCCACCTTCTTAGTGCATGTACCTGAGTAAGTAAGAGGCAGAATGCTTTTGGTAAAGTGTGGCCTTAGATATTCTTGGGGCTAAGTACTAAAGAGGATCCTCATTTTCCACTCCACCGACATTCAGAAGAGCCTTACTTTGCATGTGAGACTTGAAACCACCTTTAATTTTCACCCCTAGCAAATCCGTAAGGAACACGATCTCATCCTGCCACCTCTCACAAGAAACTCATGTTACACCAACTCTAAACAAAAGAGTAGATGTGCAGTAGAGCGCATTTTTTGTCACAGCCAAAACAATTTGGAAAGCTTATACCATCCCTGCTCTGTCACATCCCATACAATTCTCACCCTAAAATAATTGCACAAGCATAATCCACTACCCTAACGGGTCTGGAAAAAGGCTGCTCTCTGTCCCAGGTTTTCTTGGCTGCATGTTATAATCAGTTACAGTTAGGGTAGTCCTCTGAGCTGAAAGCACTGGAAGTTATCATCATTCTTTGTCATACACCAGGAACATTTGGCATTTGGCACCTGCTTTGCTAGGGAGAAGATCCCAATTTTTAGACAAATTTTTTTTCAGTACAGAGAAGAAGATTGTCAGTAATGGAAAATTTTGCCACAGTAACACAGGCATATTAAGACACTGATGGCAAAATTAGTCCAAATAGGTCCTTCACCATTAAGCAAATGTCCTAGAAGCTGTGGTGAGGGTCGATGTCCAGCCCTGAAATGGCACATGCACAGTATGTCTTGGTTTGATGGCCTTGCCGACCTGATTTCCCTGAGATTAAGTATGCAGCAGACTAGACTGGGGCCATACAGTCCCGACATGCTAATCTTGGCGGAGAAACAGATCAAAAGTTCCCATCTTTCTTGATCTTATCCTTATTTCTGCCCATATGTTGCTGTCTGTGTCTTCTTTTCAGAAGGTTACCGTTTGGCTTAGATCAGCTCAATGATTCAGTTTTTACTGAGGACAGAAAAAAAAATTGCCAGCACAGTCAAGGAGATGGTGAAATCTTGCAGAGAAGTGAGAACAAGCAGTAGGAGAAACTACTTTGTAAATTACTTCATAAACTATCTTTGCTGCTAAATCTAGCAAATCGTGAAGTACGGTTCAAGTAGAGCTCACAAGAGAAGCAACGTGGTAGCTGAACAGACCTAGCCCAGACCGTCAATCAGCTGGATTTATCTTTCTGTAGATAAGTGGCAGTTGCAAAAATTAAGCAAGCACAACCTTCTGGCATCCTAGTAGCTGAGTGAACAGATCAGAGACACGATAGCTTTCATTTACTTATGGCAGAAAGCTTTTCAAGACAACAGCCAAAATAGCAAATAAGGGTAGGAAAAAAATCCTAGTGCAACTGAGGCCAAAACCAAGCTTCTACAGACCACAGCGGGAACACCAGAGAGATTTAAATCTGTCGCAATTTAGATCTTCACAGCCTGATTTCATAAAGCTCTTCCCTTCCTACCATTAGAACAGATTTTCATGGACTACAGAGCCCAAAATGTGTAAGCTTACAGCGAAAGGCTTTAGGAAAGAAATAGCTGTTATTTTTTTAAGGCAAAAACCCCCCTGTTTGGGCTCCTTCCACCCAATGCTGCTCACAGAGAATGGTACAGATCCTCGTGGGATATTCTTGATACCAAAATTACAAGGCGAAACAGCTAATAACCCCAAACTACTACCACTTTTTAATTCATATTTTTAGATAATTAAAATTTTGCCTTGGTACACAGTAAATCTTAATGGGAAGATAGAGCTGTCTACAAATTAATCAGCAATGACAGATGCCACAATCTAATTATAGCACTGAAATGTGCAAAGAGCTATAATGAAAACTGATTACTATCCACATAATTTCTACAATTTTGATTATAATAAATACTTTAAATGACTGATTCTACAAGTATGACACGTTCCTCTACTACATTCCTCGTTATAAAAATCCTACAGCAATACTGTTGCTACACTGGTTTTGTTCCATGAGTTTGCTTATTCCATATAACCCATTTTAAATTTTTTTCTGAATCAGAAAATTTAATTTACGCATTACTTCTGTATGAAGATGCTTAAAGAAGTAACCCAAAATATCTCATCAGTATTTAAGTTACGAATAATGCAGAAAAATAAACATATCAGTCTTACCCTTTTGAAGATAAAACCAAAGAACAACCAACCAAAGACAAACCTGCTCCACAAACCTCCCTCCTTTCAAAAGCCAAAGAAAACTGAACAAGCTCTGATATATATGTCCAGAAAGTCAACATGAGGGGCTGATTTCAGACTCTGTGACAGAAAATAGAGGGAATCTCACAACTTAGGGACTCTTCAGAGGAAGCAGTATGTCATCTGAGTAAGCAGCATCTCCTATGCTGTCTTCAGCTAAAACATTTGAGGATGATGATAGATGAAGCCAAGTTGGATAGGGCTTTGAGCAACCTGATCTAGTAGAAAGTCTCCCTGCCTATGAGAGGAGAGTTGGAACAAGATGATCTTTAAAGGTCCTTTCCAACTTAAATCATTCTATAGTTCTACGAATGGAGTGGGGCTATAGAGGCTTGGAGTGCCCAGAAAAGAGAAAGATTTGTACAGAAGGAAAGTTTCCTCCCCCAAAAAAAAAAAAAAAAAAAAAAAAAATAAAAAAAAATCAATTATGTTTTCCCCTGTGAATTTGAGTCAGAAAAAATGTACTTGCCTGAGTATTGAAGTTCCATTTTGAGCTCGGAACTCTCGTTAGCACCTTAAAGTAGGGCACTCAAGCAAACAAACCAATTTTTGGTGAAGAAAACTCTATTGTGCATTTTAGGGACTTATACTAAGTCTTGAAGTTTAGATTTTTATGGTCATCATGGAGCAAATGGCTGGATAGAATCTCAAAGGGAACTTTATTTGGTACCAAATCAATCTCAACAATACTAAATCCAAATACAAGCAGTCCTTCTTACACAAAGTACACGTGCAGAGCATGTAAGCAATACCTGGGCCAGCTCACGCACGCACAGAGCTCATTTTCATCAGATGGGAACACCTCCTCTGCATGCTCTGGGGCAGCTGGTGTAGGAATAATAACTCCTTTCTGCATCCCTCCTCTAAGCGTTGCTGCACCGTGGCTCTGCACACAGATACTTTCAAGAAATTTGCGTGCACGTGCTTAACTGAAGCCTATACAAAAATAGCAGAATAGTGGTGTTGCCTTTAGGTTCCAGAGGCTGGCCCATCAAGATTTATCATTTGATAAAACATTTCCTTTTACAAAACAGGCTTTGCACATAGGTGAATATGTGCCTACTTTTAAATCAACACTGAATATCATTCAGAGTTCAAGTCAATTTATAAAAACCTTTCAAATTGACCCATATTTTGCATATGCTATCACCTATTCTGCTCTACGGGACTGAAAGATGGATGAGTGTGTTATGATGAGATTGGGAGAAGGGTGGGGAGAGACGCAAAATATTTAAAGAAAAAGTTTTGAATATGTAAAACTCTAAATTGGCCCAGATGCATAACTGCTTTGAGTGTCCCTGGGCATACAGCTTGAGCTTAATGAAGCGATATTAACTAATACAGCCTTTGGATGTATGCAACACATTCAGTTGTCCCTGATTCATCACTGAAAATAACTGGGCCACACGAAAGAGTATGGGATGAGTGCTAAAAATATGTGTTATTCAAGATGTAAATGTCATAATTATTTCAACTAGAAGAAATGCCCAAAGTAAAACCCTTATAAAGGCTGGCAATATAAAGTGCATTATAATTTTGAAGACAAATGCATTTAAAAATAAAACTATTTGCTTCTCAGAGTTGCAGTGTTCCTTGTTTTTATCCATAATTTACTGTCATTCATTATGTAATTCATTTTAATTTTGGTAAATTAGTTTTATTTTCTAATCCTTCTTAGCAAGTCAATGTGACAGATGGAAAACTATCAGTATCAGAGTCAATATTCTTCACTGTTGAGGAATTTTCATGGGATTTCCAAACAACAATGGATGGAATAATTGTCCTGTTTGTACAAGATGATGTTTGACCCAGAATGGAACAACAGCCATTTGACAGCATTAAAAAAAAATGTTGCAGCATAAAATGTCATCTCTTCTATTGCTGTTGAACTGGATGCAAGTTTTATCACCAGACACACAGAAATCTTAACCTGATTATTTCAAAGTGCCATAGTGCTTCAGCTCATAAGAACAAATTCTGCTTCCTCAGCATTCACTGAAACAAGGGTAACCCTGCCTGCTACTCCATCTTAAGGACACCAAGGAGCCTACTACACCCTTGAAACAAGCAGGTGCAACAGCTTACCTGAAGCATTAGTGGCTCATTACGTTAGGTGAAAACATTTCAGTTATGACCCTCTCAGTCAGCGACATCCCTGTGCAAGCATCAAGCTTCATTGTGGATGGAAGGAGGATAAGAGACAACGGGCACAAATTGAAATAAGGAGGTTCAGACAGGAGACAAGGAAGTTCATTTTGCTCCATGACATTCCCTGCTTTGAGAAGGAGGATGGATGGACTAGAGCATTGCTAAGGTCCCTACCAACCTGAATCATGGTCCTGCATATGCAGAAGGAGTAAGAATATGGTTATTACTAAGACTGGATTTGTGAATTTGGGTGAATCAATGCTCTCATAGCAGCTGCTACTCCAGCTGAAACAAAAGTGACCACATCCGGTTTTGCTAAATTTTCTGATAAAAGGCTGACTTTGTAGCTCCCGTGAATTTTTTAAAGCTTTATATAGAACATCAGTCTTTATGAAAACAAACATGCATCATACAGAGTAAAACTTATGTGCCTCTTGTACAAACTTGAATTTCACATTCATTTACTATTTCTTCAATGGTTATAAAAGTCTTTTGGATTATTTGAAGAAATGAGACATCAGGGAAATACGACTTTGATATATGCTTGGTTTCAAATGAAACAAAAAAGTAACAGTCAAGAGGCATTTAAGGTACTGTATTTTGCTTGAATCTCAAACCCAGACACCTTTAAGGTTTTGGGTTTGGTTTTTTTGGTTTGGGGTTTTTTGGTTTGGGTTTTTTTTTTTTTTTTGGTACCTTTGGGTGGTTTGACTTGGGTTTTTTCCTAATGTAACAGTTCCTCTCTTTTTCCCACTCCTGTTTGAAAGACCTGAATAAACATGGAGGAAAACTGATCACAGAACCTGTCAATGTGCCACAAATGCCTAATGAATTAAGAACAGGTAAAAGATAATTATTTTCTTGCTCCCTTGATCATTAAAAAAAAAAAAATTGTGTTAATTGTAAAAAACAAAGAACAACAGAAGCAGGATGTGATTTTAAAGTTGACAAATCACCTAAATTGTTTAATAGCATTCTAGTCATTTTTCAAGCATTCTAGACAAATTATTTTCTCAAAAATATCTGCTACTCAGATTCCTAGAAGTTATTTCTTTTGGCACAATTGTGTATCTTCAACCCTCTATAACATTTAGAGCTCAGTTTGGCTAGGATGCTACTCACTTTCAGCACATAGATTTTTACCCTGTTTTAGAAAAGCATCAATCTGGTGGTTTGTGCTGCAGTCCTTGGTGTTGGCCTGGGGTGTAAGAGGCCAAAAAGTCATTGCTGGGGCCAGAGTCCTTCATCTCACACACATTGCTTAACACGACAGCAGTGGATGTGCAATGAAACTCTGAGCAGGGAGAAGATTCAGGCTCTGACCACAGGCTGAGATGTCAGAATCTGTAGCGTTGCAAGAGGCATACAGCAGGTAGCAGGATTTGAGCCTAGGGGAAGTAGAGGGCAAGAAGGGGTGTTGAAACTTTTGCAAATCCTGTTTTTCATATGGTAATTGTCTTTCGAAGTCTCTTTTCTTGTCCTAGAGGTCACTGACTGTTTTGTTGCAGAGTGACATGCTTCCAAAGAACAAACTCTGCTCAGGGCATTCTTCAAGTAAGGGCGAACATCTGCAGAAACATTGCAAGCAGAGGCAGGTCTTCAAACTGGGTCTGCTGCATATAACTAAAATTTTAGCATCCTGGTGTTTCCTGAAGGCACTGCTAAACGCCTAGAAGTGATCAAATATAGTGTTGTCAGAAGGGTCAACGTAGGCTAGAACACTCCCTCCAAAGAAAAAAGTCAAAAGATTCAAAATAAAGATATGAGAGACAAAGAGGAACAGTAGCACTAAGACAAACGAATTCTAAAAGGGTCCGTTATTAAGCTGTTGAAAAAACCCTGACATTTTGCCACAATACAAGATTTAAAGTCTTCACATGATGAAGAGTTCATGAGTGAAAAACCAAGATGTGATAGCCATTCCCTGTTTAAATCTTCAAAATGATCAAAGACCTCTTTGTCTTTTGCTTCACGCTCCTGGAATTGTTTTCAGATTTTAGTGCTGACTGTCATCATCATGGCTTACTTCCAGCCCAAAAAGCTCAGCCACCTCTGCAAAGCAGGATGTTAAGCGCTGCAGAGCTGCTTCTGTGTGGGCAACAAGGGCGGCATCGTCAGCAAAAAGCAGCTCGCGGACAAGGTGATTCAGGGTCTTGGTGTGGGCCTTCAGTCGCCTTAGGTTGAAAAGGCTCCCATCGGTACGATATCGGATATAAATGCCGTCTTGTTCGTCGAGGTCTGCCGTGGCCCTTTGGAGCATCATGCTGAAGAAAACTGTGAATAAAGTTGGTGCGAGAACGCAACCTTGTTTCACACCATTGGCTATTGGGAAGGGCTCGGAGAGTGCATCGCCATATCTGACTTGGCCGCGGTGCCCCTCATGTAACAGGATAATCATTTTGAGGAACTTGGGGGGACATCCTAATCGTTCCAAGATCTGCCACAGACCTTTTCTGCTCATAGTGTCAAAGGCTTTGGTGAGAAAGGACAATCATTGTCGACACAAATTAAGTTGCTACATTTTTTATTTCAATTCCATACTTGTGATCAAAACACTTCTATTCTTGACAGATTTCTCAAGAACATGACCGAAGCACTTACATATTCCAGCTCCAGCAGAGGAAGACAATCAAAGCAAAGACCAAGGACCCGGTAGAGTACTTTGAGAAAAGAGGTGAAGGAGAGCACATGCTTCCAATTACAAATGCAGAAACAAGTAAATAAAATCCCAGAAGTGTTATTAACTGGTGTTATTCTAAAGCATTTTCTCTGACAGTTTGAACATCTCAGTTACAAACTGGTAGCTAATGAGAATCAGTCTCTTGACATGTAGTTTCTGCTTTGGTACTGCAATAGGCAGGACCCGTTGATGTTCCCCCTAAAACTACAGGAGTGGAGAGTGGGGGATGGTTATTCAGAGCAGCCTATTCCCAGTTTCACCATCAGCTACCTCATGTTTAATATTTACATAAGCTTATAGAAAAAAATAATAATTATGCATCCAGTAAGAAAACTGTGCATAAATATTTCTCATAACACTGTTTTACCAGTTTCTTCTCAGTAACAGAAGGAAGAAGCCTGAATCCAGGAATGTGCTAGTTAAGGTGCACCAATATTAATCAAGAGATTTAAGAAGAAGAGACAAAGGAAAGGACTCGGTTCCTTGCACTGGAAGATGATATCCTCTGCTAATTCACAGGAAATGACAACTACACAATAAGCGGGAAAAAGAAATGCAGAAAATTTCATCTGGGACTGAAGAAGAAAAGTCTTGCCCCACACTTTAACCTGAATGACTTCACTAAACACCTTCCAAAACACAAACAGCACGACTGCAGCTCCAAGAGCTCCCAAAGATGCACCAATCTCTAAATGATTTTTTTTGACCAGTTAGCCAGATTCGAAGGCTAGCTTAGATGCTGAAACTGCAAGGGAGAATCTTTGTTGTCAAATACATTTCAATAATTTAGTTTGTGAAATTTTTAATAAATTTGATTAATCTTTCTAAATCTATGGTCATAAATACATTTTGTTTTAAGTCCTGTTACAAGTAACACGACTGCATAAAAAAGGCATTCCTCCATATAGGGTTGAAATTCTGTAAAACATCCTGCACCATCTCCTCCTGTTTCCCCTGAGTACCAGGCTGTAACAAGTTTTCTTGTCTCTGAGGTGTACAGCCAGGCTCTGTACAGATGCAGCCATCCCCAGGGATGAAGGACCAGCAAGGAAAGCTGCTGCTTGTAACAAAGCGCAGGGGAGACGGGGATTTCCTAAAGCCCAGTGTGCAACAATTCAATGGAAAAAGTGGTATTTCAGGGAAAAACTGAGGGGGAAAGTGGCTCTTCGCTACTGCGGAAAAGCACCTAACACGTAAATACTCAAAGAATAAGATGGGTGTTAACAAATGAAATACTGCACTGATGCTGGCCTTTGCTCCAGACAGCTGTGGGAGCAGGGCAGGAACCACACCGCAGCCGACACTGAGCAGCACTGACATTCTCCATTTAGCCAGCAAAACTTCCCAAATTTCCTGAACTTCCAGGTAGCACTTGGCTAATCAAACATTTGTCTGTTCTTGTAATCTTTGCACATCACTAATCCCTACTCACACAAGAGTCTTGGTTCTGATCTCTCTTGTCTCTGAACAAAGAGCAGTTCTGTCAAAGTAAACAATTATAGCAGCGAAGCTGAGATCATGATTGGGCCAATTAATGTGAAGTTCCCGTAACTTCCATCCAAGTGCCAATCATGTGTTGCTAATGACAGAAGCTTAATTCTCCCATTTGTATCTTTTTCTTTCCCCACCATTAGTCTTTATTGTGTGCAATCTGCTAAACATCTCCCAAATTTCTTAATCATAACACATTTCTTAATCAAACTTCATCCTAAAAAATTATATTCTTCTGAGATACTCTTGAATACACTGCTAAAACATTTGTAATGAAGTCAGATACGTTAATCACGTTGCTGCAGGATGGATCCAGGCTCTGTCTTCTCCCTGTTATGTTTCATTTTAAAGGGGTTAAAGATTGTCGGTGTTACCATGGAGCACCTCCTCCTATCCAGAGTGCAGCATCCTTCACTGGATATCTTCTAGGATGTCAGAAGTAGAAAATGCTTTTATTTTACAGACTAAAGAAAATTATTCCTCTTTTTGGATGCAGGCTTAATGATAATGTACTTACCCATGCACTGCAGCTACACAACTTTTTTCATAGTCTTTACCAGATAACTGATGTATGTGACTAGATACATTTTGAAGTATTTACTTGAATTTGTGTTTATTTTTAAAAATAAATAAATAAAAAATCACTTTCTCAGCAGGAGGAAAGCATTTTCATTGAGTCTTTTTGTCTTAATAATCCTTTCTGGTTTTTGTTTTATGGAATAGAAAACACATATTCCCCATCCCATAACCTAGCGGATAAGGTAAACTCACAGGAGACTTGAGTTTGAGTCTCCTGACCTGGAGAAACTAAAGTTCAATCTTCTTTGGCCTGAATGCAGGACATTGATCAGACAATGCAATCTGATCTCCTGTATATAGGGGGTGGTGTCCCTAGTGTCATACCTCAAAAGAAAGCAGCTGCCATACTTCAATCTTGTCCAAATTGGTGTGTTTGTTTGGCACGCACTGATAATGCTTACTAGATCTGTGTCAGGTGAGACAGACAGAGACATACCTAAGCTCTGGACCTTAGCAAGACATGAAACCAAATTGAGGTGTTTGGTTTTATTGAAATGAAAGTATTTCTGTGCATTTCCAGACAAGTCTTTATTAAAAAATGGTGCACTTAGGAACCTGAACTATCACAATCCAAGTAAAAATCAACATGTATTTTTTTGGTATCAACATTCTGAATTGAGATTCAAGCCATAGGAATCTCGATTTATGAGAAACTTGGGATGTTGATTGAGGAATGGCATATCTAAAATCTGACATATTCTTCACAAAGGAGGCTGCTATGGATGAACGTAAACAATCCTTGATGTCAGAGACAATAGTAATGTAGATTATTTTAGAAAATTTAAGGGTTTTCTTTAGCTATTTTGAATTATAAAATATCCTATATATGAAAAATGAACATTGATTTGTAGAAAACTGTTTCAGTGGAGGGCGAAGAAGCACAGTGCAATTATAGAGCTGAAGAGATCTAATTTCTCTTTATCCATTGCTCTAGAAAGTATGCATTATAGAATTGTGAAAGTTCTGGTTAACAGAAGCACAAAGATATTGGTATCAGAGGGGAACTTAGTCTTTTCCAAAAAGCAGCTTATTATGAGTGAAATTAGTAGAAGAGTAGAAGAAACCTGATAGGTTTTCACTGAGGGGGATCTTTTGGGGCTTTGGAGAAGGGTGTCCTATGAAAGTCAGGGTGATTGATTAAAGGTGAAGTTTGCTGGACAGGCAATGATTCATTAGGAGTGTTTCCTCTAGAGGTTTTCATTCTGCATTTGTTCCTAAGTCTGCGGGTATCACAACGGCCTCAAACCAGAAACATTCACTTTTTTATTTTCTGTGATATCTCATGTCCAGGAAGACAGAACTCCTGCATGGGTAAAGATGACAATGCAGGAAATTTTACCCTATGAAGCAGGAAGATATAGGAGGCATACACTGCCTAAAAAGAAGGTATAAAAAAAGGTATAAAAAAAGAAGTTCCTAAGTACTAGGGTTTCAGCTCATTCAGTTTCAGGCCTTAAAAACCTTATTCACTGTGTAGCCAACAGGAAAATATTATCCTGGACATTTTGCTAGTGTTTCAGAAGAATATACTGAAGAAAGACCACAAATACCTTATCACAATGAATCCCAAAATACTTTTATATAATCTGAATGTACAAGTGTACAACGTAAAAATGTACAACTCTATTTCTCAAATTTACTAATATCCTTGTGCTTGTGACTCATGTTGCAATTTGACAGAATAAGCCTGCTTTAGCCACTTTAATAACAACTATTAAAATATAGCAAGCAAATACACTTAAGCGAGTGTTTTACTATGTTAATTATCTCAGTAAAAAGTGACTATCTTAGTCAAAGGTAGACTAAGTTTCAAGGTGAAGTCACAAGAAAGACATTCATAAGTTCATAAATAAATTTAGCAGACAATCAAATTAAATTTTGAGTTTGATGCTACAGAGCAAGGGACCCTGCATGCTTCTTTGCTTTTGCAGTGTACATTTTTCCATTTACTTTGCCTCAGGGACCACCTTTGTAGCTTTGAATTAATCAAGAGAATGCAAGTGTTTCCAAAAAAAAAAAAAAAAAAACAACCCAACAACAAATCCAAATCCTCTTATGGCTTCAAGATTGTTCCACTGAGTCATACTAAGGTATTTCGTTATTTGAAAAAATAAGTTCAGCAACTATAGATTAAGGAATCTTGTGAGAATGAGAAATCTGAAACATAACTAGGATACATTCTTGGAAAACACACTCTCACCTTCTAGCTGGCTTTAGAGATCTGCGGTCAGTATTAGTAGTTTGTTTTTAAAAATACTTTAAGGAATGCATGTTTTGAACTTGTATGCTCATGCTAGTGTTTTCAGCATTTCCTATATGATCTTGATTTCTGAATGATGAAAAATTAAAGGAAATAACAGGATGACATCTGTCCTGAAAATACTAGCTGTCTTTTATATTTTGTCAAAGTAAAGTCTATGCATAAATAATTAAGTTTACTGCATTTAAATCATATTGGCCTCAAATCTTGCAAGGTTATATATCAGTACTAGAGCGGCATATGAAACACTATCAGCACCTGGAAATTTTCAGAGAGAGAAAAATTGTTGAGAAGTATCTGTTGTATGATATAAAATATGGGTGACATTCTCAATATAAGCAGAAACAAGCTGAACGGCTGTCCACAACACAACTTTGAGAGAGACACATCAGGACACGGTTTAAAGAAACTGCATTTCATGAGTCCATAGAATGGTGTATGCCTGCTACAGACAGATGGGAAATTCATCAGAGGTGAAATGACAGCGAAAGAAAAAAATCTCAATACTACAAAAAACACCTAAGCCATTACTATATTTATTTATCATTAATAATTACATTTTTCTCAAATGCTTCATGCTATTTCCAAGCCTTTCTTTACCTCCCAGGGAAGAATATCTTTATAATATGAGTATTTGGGGAGCTAAAATGCTACTTGGAACTCTTTGTTCATTTGGAAAGACAAAATTAAACCTTTCATGCAACACTTTGTATGTCAGACATAGACTTCTCTCCTAATACAAAAGATATTAAAGATTTGCCAGCTTACTATGTTTCCAGGTCAGAGAGTAAGAATGAACAAAATTACTCTTGCTTCAAGAAATAAAAGTCCTGTGAGAATTAGGACATATATATATATACAAGGAGAATTTTATGTGACACTTTGTGCAGATTACATGACTTTGGTATTACTCTTCCATGAGAAGACAATGACAGCCAAAGCAGCTGTCCAACTACACATTAGGGTTTAATATTATCAATATGTTAATTAAATAGTCTAAATAGCGTGAATTTATCCCTCTTCTTCTGCACAGACTTTTCTTGTCAAACAGGTACCAGAACAACCTATTTTTAAGTATCTTCCAAGAGAAACTTACTTTTACAACAATAAGCAATAGTGAAATCTCACAAGCAAGAAACTGGGTTAAGGAAGATGAGATCCTGTCCCTGTATATTCTACAGGGCTAGTTAAAACATTTAGTGGAAGATAATCCTTACAATTTTCAGCCTATGGTATGGTACAGAGCAGAGCAGTCTTCACTGATGGAACACCAGTAGTTCCAGCCATTCGAGCTCCCACAATCTCGGTGTGCATTGAGCAAGAGAATCCAGTCATAAGGCACGCCTACACATCAGGTGTCCCTAACTAAAGCGTAGGGGAAATACCTAGTTCAAAAGTCTTGTATTTGGACACCCCCCATCTGTATGACTGTATCGCTGTCTCTGCTCCAGAATTCTCCACACAACCACAACTTGTCAGCCATACAAACCCTACAACTTTGCAATCCCCTGCAGTGGAAAAATACTTTACTCATAATAATGCTGCTGCCAGGGAATAGTAAGTGCATACAATGGCCTCAAACAGCTCTGTGGGCACTTGTGAAATGCTCACAAAAGTTTACAACACTTTGGCAAGTGTCAGACTAGATTTTACAAATGTGGAGTTAAAAGACTTTCTGAGCAAGACTGAAATTAAGTGAATTCAGAGTTCTCCATGTATCTGATTTCAAATAGATTGGCAGAGGGAAGCCTAGGTCTCTTTAGCTGAGCACGGTGTAATATCACAAGGAATATCTGAAGCTGTATTTAAGAGGTACTGAAGTAGGAGCAAAGACTCTACAGGGATTATAAGGAGCAACATGTCATAAAATGAAAGGCAACATTTAAGAACCAAGTTTCAGGAATGAAACTCACA
Source organism: Bucorvus abyssinicus (assembly GCA_009769605.1). Classification (NCBI taxonomy): domain Eukaryota; kingdom Metazoa; phylum Chordata; class Aves; order Bucerotiformes; family Bucorvidae; genus Bucorvus; species Bucorvus abyssinicus. The sequence goes on along the minus strand of CM020033.1, from coordinate 7,451,037 downwards.
AATCCAAATTAGGAGCCTAATTTCCCTCCATGTTGAATAAGAAGGCTCAGACTCTTTTAAATATGGTTTACAAAACACATTATGCTAAGCAAGATGACATTACCTGAGACCACTAGAACTGCTGGAAAGCCATCCCACCTCTTCCTGCATTTAGAACAAGTTCTTTTTTCATGTTTCAGCTGTCAGAGCCCAGAGCTGGAACTAACCGAGAGGTGGCAGAAACGTTGGAATTGAAATTCATGTGCATTAACTTCAGAATGTATCACATTTTTTTACAGGCTAATTGTATCTTCCCTTTAAAACCAGCAAAGAGAAACAGGTACTTACAAGCATGATACATTGGACTCATTTGAGACATCCATATTAGCGACTGATGACCCATGCATTAGAGGTCAACCTAGACAATTAGTTTCACTAGAAATATCTCAGATTGGATGAAACTAATCCTACACCCACTGTTAAAACCAGTGTGTATATCTCATATTGTCTATATCCAAATAAAGGAAGTAGCAAAAACTAAGTGATGAGTAATATCTTCAACTTTCCAATTAGTAGACAGATCTGAGATTGCTCTTCTCATCAATTAATTGTTGTGTTAATTAGACTGCTGACAGAGTTCAGAAAGCCAGCAATTATCTAGCCTTAAAAGTCCCGGGAGGAACAAGTGAACAGAGGAGAACAGCCAGCAATTTGTTTTAGACAGTCTGCCTTAATAAACTGGAGCATGTTAACTTTCCATATCTTTACCAAATGGCAAGCTCAGGCATTTTTTTTTTTCCTCCCTCACTGACCTGTTGAGACATACACCACCAAATTCGACAGTGGTCCAATATTACTACGTTGTAATAGAGTGAACTAATTGTCAAATGCCCTCAGGTAGATGAAAGATATGCTGCAAGATAAATCTCTTCTTGAAAAAAAATCTTTAATGTAATGAATATCAGATTTTTATGCATATGGTAATCATGCAGTTTAAGCATAATGAAAAACCCTTGGGACACAAAATTTTATGAGACCAATGAAGTCTCATTTCACATCTTAAAATTTCAGTTATTTTAACTTATAAATTATTCATTGTGAATACTTTACAGCTTTGTTAAGCTGCTGGAATTTGGGAAGAGGATTTTTTTCTCTATGAATCTTCCTATGACAAGCACTTACCCATCATTAGCTTAAATAAATACATTATAATCTATTATTTTTTTATGGTATGGCCAGACTTTGCCTCTGTGTGTCCAAACTGATAATGAAACCACTATTCCTTGCCATTACGCTATTGTGGTTTGTAATTCAGAGTATAGAGTGATAACGTGGAAAAAAAAAAATAAGAACTTGAGGGGTTAAAAAGAGAAATTAAATTCTTTAGCAGATGTAGTGAATGGCCATAAGAAACCATATATCACTCATTGCACTGAATGCGTGTGAAATGTTCTTATCCAGCCATGGCATTCTTAACAGAGAACTTCAGAAATTCACACTAGAGCTGAGTCTATGTGAGTTAGGCTTATATAAGCCAGGATCAGAGTACAATTAATGGGTAACGTTATTCCATACTACTAAGCCGGTGAACAACTCTGCTGGTGGCACTTTTACACACACACTCCTTTTCTCAGCTTTATAATATCTCCTTTATGAACTGCAGTGATTCTTGGTGACAAAAATGATTGTGCAAGGTTGTGACACTGAGCCAGGAAGAAGCATTATTTTTGAAATGCAAGGAAACAAGATATTGCTAGAGTATTCACGTTCAGATCATATATCCAATAGGAAGTTCATTCCCCTATTTCCAAGCTGGAATTTGAAAGCTAGATTTGAAGCATGTGTAATTTCCTCCTAGAGCACAACAAAATTAAAACAAAAGAAATGCCCTGGGTCCCAAATATCGCAGGATTTGGCTGTCTCTAACCTTGTGCATAGGCAAGTTTCCTTGAAAACCTGAGGCACAAAGAGAATTCAAAGTCCCAACAAAGGGCATGTGAAATAGATTGTCTGCTGCTGCTGCCTAATGGATGCCTCTGCCTTATATCAGGTCTCCACCACGTAAAATTCAGCCTGTGTAGTCATCAGCCAAAAAAATAAATGTAACGTGGGGTTTGTGCAATTACCTCGATTCAGCAGGTTTGTATGCTTGGACACTTCTATATTCTCAAACAATTCCTGTTCACTTATTAGTTTCCATCAGGAAGAATGAAATAACAGTGAAGGTTCTGGGGTTTTTTTCTTTTATGTCCAACAAATACATTTCCACAAATAAATAGTTCTAAAACGCCATTCACAATTGGCTTTCAGGATGAAATAGCAGAACACACAAAACATTTTGGAACATTAGTCTGGTTTCATACAGTGCTTTTCAAATGCTGTGATAAGAGTTCTTTTCAAAATCGAAGTTTGAATGATAGGTATATATTGACTGAAGGCAAGATCTGCCTTTTTCGTTATTCTCTATGTCATTACAAGCTTTAGACATTAGAACAAGTTTTATATAAATGATGCACTCTGCAAGATCTACCCTCATTCTAAGAAAATATCAGAAGCCAGCCAAGATAGTAAGCCAAAAAGCAGTCTAATTTAAAATTTGTCAGAAATACAGAGTCCTCCTGGTGAGATTCTCTGTGACAAGGTCTTAGATATGAGATTACATCCAAAACCCAAGTCTGTATAGAAGTTACATCTTCAACTCAATTGCTTTTATAGCCCCTCATTTATACCAGAACTGAATTATATCCACTAAAGAGCAAACTTTATCATTGTGGCTGAGGAAACAAGTGCTGCTGGGTTGTACAGAGATTTAGCCAAGACAGTAACCAGGGCAATTCACTTATAAAGTGTTTACCTGGCAAAGACAGAATCTGTAATCAAATTCAATGGGATTACACCAGCAATCAGGTCCAGATATTTAGATTCTCTGAGATGCTATACGCTGCAGATTTATACATCTACAAAATGCCTACATGGGAGATTTTAAACAAGGTCAGAATGGTAGCATTTTACGTCATGGTATAAGGCATAAAAACCACTTATTGTAGAGACTGTATTTCCTTTTGTATAGCCTTTCTGCACCATATATCTAGGCCTCCTGGTTGAACCTCTTGCATCGTGGAGTCCAGTCCCCTTTCAGCACATCCACCTATCCCTCTATCATTATTGTGTTTAGCATCATCTGCAAAGCAGCTAGTCTCCCCAGTGCTGTGACCAGAGGCAACTCCGGAATCTCCTCATCACTGTGATCAAAGTTTGTCCATGGCCAGTCTACACCTAACATCAGGTAAGATAACACAAACACACAGATACCTTCATGATCTGTCTTATATTTACCAAATATTTATTATATACAAAATGATTTTTTAAAGCGATCACACGGAAATCCAGGTTCCATTTTTTACATGACCTCCCAAGCATTTGAAGTTCATTAATGGCTATTATGAGTCGTGCTACTCTTCCACATTGGTGTCTTATCGTGTGCGTGCCAGAGCCCAGAAGCTTCCTCTTCTGTTCTGCTGTAGAACACCAGCATTTTTCCTTTGTAACGGAGAAAGGCAATCATTTCAATGATACACTAAGGCGCACATGCTGAATCAGCAGCAGAGATAACGTGAGCTCTCCAGCATTCACAGCCACTCCGGTTTGACTGAAAGTTCTGGAGAGCAGTATATGTTCCTCATAAACACTAACCTTATAGCACCATCTCTCATGAGGATTACTAGGGAACTGGAGATGGACATCTTCTTTCAAGATCTTCAGAACTATCTTGTAAACTGGAAGTGTTCCTTTAATCATAAGAACTGTCCTTCCTCAGATTTCTCACCTCATTTTCCTCTGAACTCAGAAATGGTATACAAAGCATTTATATAGGTGGTCAGTTTAGAACAGTTGCCTGAGACCTCAGAACTATCCTTAGACAAAAAACAACCCCTCAAATTGTAACTTCCTGTCTCTTAAAACAGAGCAAAGCTTCAAAGTACAGGACAATCAACAGTTTTCCACTTGTGAAGATATTAAGGGTACAAAAGCAAAGGCTTAATGACTTTCCATGTTGATTTACTTTTGAGGGAGATAAAATTTCATATATTAAATGAAACTGAGGATAAAATTCATGTGAGCTTACTTCATACACCTAGACTGGTATGCGTTATTAGTCATCTGACATGTTCTAGGAGATGAACCGGCCTGTAAAGAACCTTGTTTCTTTATTGCTGTTTCCAACAGAAGGACCCTGATAATAATCTAAGATTTAGATGTCTAGGTTTTAAATGCCTAAGCTCTAAGAGGTGACTCTCACGGTCAATGTACTGTCACTCAGAGGAAGTGTCTCCAATGGTAGAATACAGCTTGTCTAATAATTTGCCTTCTCCCCATTACCATTAAGGCTACCAATAACATTGCCTCAAAAGCTGCGTATTTGAAGCCAGACTATCAAAAGGCATATCAGTGAATTAAGGGCTTGTGGAAGCAAACACTAAACACAGATTTCTTCCTTTCTTCAGCTGGTTGTGTGCCTACTGCTATCGGACTGTAGGCTTCTCAGCTCTGCTGTCCCTGACTTTTTACAAGTCTGAAGATTTTAGATCGGATGTTTCTTCCCATCAAGCAGTTTCATCAGCATAACATCTTAAAAATCCATGTAAAGCCTAGAGCTGAAATTCAAGTCTCTGGAGACCACAGCTTTCTCTGCTGTTTTACAGCACCACAGAGCAATCCCACATTGTCATTACCATCAATGGCAGACAGTGGGGGAAAACAAGACCCTACTGTCTTCCATATCATTAATCTGTCCTCAAACTTAATAGCACAGGTACTGTCGCTTACTAATTTTAAGACAGAATAACCCATAAACCAGGACCCTGGCACTGACAAGAGAAGGAGTCAGAGGAGAACTGAAGTCTGACCCCACTGTACTCAGGAAACTCCTTTTTACCCTATTTTTACCAAACTTCCAGATCCCAGTGTGCAAGCCCAAGAAATTACGTACATGTTGAGAAGGATCAAGCAACCCACATGGCCATGTAATATTCCCAATGCACTTTAAATAAGTTATAAACACAGGAGGAATTCATAAGGCATTGCACAGAACAGCAACAACAATTATTCTTAACTGTCAGCCCAGATGTCTCCCAATCTGAAGCCAGCTAATAACCATAGCAATAACAGAAACATAAATACTTCTGTTCAACACAATCGTTATTTACTTGCATTCACTCTACTGGTGTAATTTCACTTGGACTCTATTCTGTCTGCTCTCCTCATGTCTCCCAAACAGGGCATCCAGGACATATGACACTAAAGGATATTATGAATAACTGCACTGTTCCCACACTGCAGAAGATCCACAGAGTGGAGCCGGGAGCACTGAATTAAAAAGAGACTCATGCAAACCTGTACAGAGCTCTATAATTAGTTTACCTCATAGACTGAATATAAAATTATAAATCAAGGTAAGGAATATCATTAGTGATGACAGCATTGGGGAATGTGATTTGTGTCAGGAAAGATCTCAAAACAGGTATCCAGAATTTAAATTTTATAAAATGAATTAAAAAACACAGTTTGCCAGTCACAACACTAAAGTTTTCAAGGAAGGGGGGAAAAAAGACTAAAATCTGTGTTCGACTGAGTCAGAATGTGAAATTTGAATGTCTTGAGACTGTTAATTCAGGAGACGGTGTAGACTAGCAATTGCTAGAAATTAAATGGAAACTAAGTTGTGACATTCTGTCAAACTTCACCTGCAAATGCAGAATATTTATAAAAATAAACTCAGCTCAACCCTTCAGTTTCCACAAAGCATGAAAAATAGAAGATTGAGGTTATTTTCTCAGTGTACGAAGAGTGAATCTGTTTAATAGATCCAAACTGAAAAACATGTTTTGCAATTCTAACTAGTGTATTTATCACACTTACTATATTCAGGAACGTAGAGTAACATTTTCGAGACGGTCCAAGATTTTTCACTGGCCAGACTTCGAGTTCTTTTGAAAAATTTGTTTTTTAGATTAAAAGAAATGTGCAAAACAGCAGTTCCCAGTCATTACTTGCCCTTGAGCAGCAATTCTGTGAAAGCAGTATTTTGAAAGCAGCCAGGTATTGTGTCAATCCCACCGTGCTCACTTTTAACCTTTCAGTTCCCTCCGACTGCGAGCAACATCAGAGGATCATGCACAGCATTCGCCCACAAGATACGGACCATTGCTCTGAAACAGCTTCAAGACAATTAACTGTTGGATATGTTAGTCTTACTGAAGACATCTTAGACTATTAAAGCTTTACTTTTTCTTGTGTGTATTAATTGTTCCAAACACAGTCCTCCAAGCTAATACATGCAGATGGATTCTAGATATTTGCACCTCATTCTTTCCAAAGCAAAAACATATAGGCAACTACCATTTGTCTCTGTACTTGTCTTTTATTGTCGCTAATGTAGTGACTTTACTGTCCAAATTCATTGTACTACCTTATGTTTGTTTACATGAAAAAGAGATATGTACTCTAATGGAATTCATTTAGATAACCACCAACATGTTTCTCTTCATATAACACATATTTATTTAACTCACTCTTGATCCTCCTTTGTGTTCTTTAAGATTTTTCAATAACACCTTTTTTTTTTTTTGGGCGGGGTACAATTTTTGGCAGAAAACTGTTTCAGTGACTTCTGCAATCAGTGCAAGATCCTTGGAAAGTATTATTAGTTCTGGAAAAAAGGGAATTGTTGTGACCTAGAGCAGTGAAGATGTCTTGTTTGTTTAAAAGTAAACATTTTTTTTTAAGGAAAAAAAAATATTGCACTCTTTTTCCACTCAGAACGCATCAGAAAGGAGCACACAGAAAGGGTGTTTTCGAAGTTTCCCTCAGATGGTATGCACTTTGCAGCCATTTCTGGTGAGATGTTAGTACACAAATAAATTCTTCTCAGACAAGCTTCGGCACCCCACCACCCACCCTACCCACCCCCACTTAAGATTTTACTGGTACAGTCTGTCAGTTATAATTCTTTATTGAGCATAATATGGGCATATGTCATTGCATGTATCTTGCATATACTTATATGCTTATAATAGGGGAAGAGGAACTGAGATGAGGGAGGGGATTGGTTTACTTACTGTACCAATCTTAAATCAGTTTAAATTTCCAGTGTAGGCAACACCTTACCTGGCTTCAGCAATCACACTGTAGTGTGTAGGAGCTTTTCACACTGCGGTAGGAGCCAGACTGCTCTAAACTCTTGCAAGGCCTGAGAAGGCTTTGGGAAATCTAGGGCTCAGACTGAGAAAGCACAGCAATGAGCAACGCCTGAACTTTATGAGCAACAGGAAAACCCTGACTGAAAAAGACCAGTCAGTGGAAATAGACTGCACAGCTAAAATGCCTGGAAGGACTTTGGTTTTATGTGTAAACAGAGTATAACCTACTATCACAGGATCACAGAATGGTAGGGGTTGGAAGGGACCTCTGGAATTCGTCTAGTCTAACCCCCCTGCTGAAGCAGGTTCACCTGTCTCCTGGTTTGAGTCAGAACAGAACCGATTCTCCGTTCAGTGATTTCACTTTCCAGCTCAGTCTCTTCTAACTAACGGCACTTTCTGAAGTTAATGGTGTGTTTGTGCAGACAGTGTCTGCTCCCAGCAGTGATAACATGGGATGTTCACAGTTACTGCCAGGGACTGGTGTGCAGAAAGGCTCTGGCTGATACTGGCTCCTGTGCAGACCAAGGTCACTGCTCAATCCTGTGTGCCACGGTGGGGGTGCAGTAAGGTAGAGGCTGCACCTGCGGGGAGGAACAGACAGGACAGGTGACCCTACACTGACCACAAGGTGTTCCATCCCATAGACATCATATTTGGTATAATAAAGCTGAGGGATCACAAGGGTCAATCTCTTTTCTTCAATGGCCAGCATCCAAGGAGGACTCTGTCCATTCTACCTTTGATCCCAGGCCATCCATCCCTGAATCCCATTCCAGAATCCAGCTCCTGAACCCGGTTCCTGTCTGCCACTGAGTCCAGTCTGGGTGATGTCAACATCAGTGGTGACAGTGATGCGGTTGCCGTCGGGGGGGTGGGGTTCAGTATTTGGTTCGTATATACTTTTATATATATATAATTTTATTATTGTTATTTTCATTAAAGCAGTTTTCATTTTCTTTTCTGATCCATAAGTCTCGCTCCCTTATTCCTTTTCTCTTTTTCCCCTTTGGGAATGGAGAAAGGTTAAGAGAGAGAATCTGTCTTTCATCTAGTGGCTGTCACAGCCCTAACCCTTGACAGGTTTTTAATATCTCTAGAGAAGGAGACTCCACAACATCTTTAGGCAGCCTGTTCCAGTGCTCTGTCACCCTCAAAGTAAAGATTTTCCTCATGTTCAGGTGGAACTTTCTGTGTTCCAATTTGTGCCTGTTGCCCCTTGTTCTGTCGCTGCGCACGACTGAAAAGAGTCTGGCCCCATCCTCCTGACACTCGCCCTTTAGATATTTATAAGCATTGATAAAATCTTTTCATATTCTTAAAACATATATATATACATATGCATTAAAGGGACTTGTATCCAAAAGTAAAGGTCTGGCTTTCATTTACAACACAAGATCAGTCCTGCAGCTCAGCTATGTTCCTAAAGGATGATTATATCAACTGCCAGTATCAAGTGATCTAAATCTCTGTGGATGCTGCAGAAAGGCAGAATTGCACTACTGGACTGGGGACATATCCTGATCATGCTAAATTCTTGTGAAATTAGGCAGACAAACAGCCACCGCTATTCCATTTCTTGCAAATAGTCCATTAAAATGCTTGTAAATAGCACCCCACCTCCATTCACAAGAAAAACTAAGAATAAAAAAGTACAGTAAAATACTCTAAAATAAGGAAATGACATAATTAAGGTTGCTCATAAGATCTTGATAGGCTTCCCTGTGTATTGTGATAAGACCTCTTGGTCCTCAGGACATCTGTCTCATTCATTCCAAAAAGGAGAGTACTAATTGAGTGAGCGTATATACCATGTCTTCTTTTGCCATAACTGAAAAAATTTTTCTAGCAGTTTTTAATTCACTAACCTTAAAAAGTAATCATCCTCTTAAGGGGATGATTAATTTCTTTTAACCATCCTATGATGCTCTTCCTTCTACGAGATGTTTGACTACTGAAATGTTGTTCTCTTAAACTCTCCCTGTCTGAAGTTGAATAATTCCCATTCCACAAATAGAGAAGGCAATGACGTATCCCAGCCAAATCTCCTCAAATCTGCACGTCTGGTTTGAGGTAATAAATACTTGACTCACCTCTTAGCAGTCTCACTGAGCACTTGCCCATTCAGTCTGCAGGTGTCAAAGGGTTATAAACTTCTGCAAACTGGAACCCAAGTCACTCAGAACCCCAGGAGACAAAGCATGAGACATTTTGAGATCAAAACGGTAAGCCTGGTTTTAAGTAAGTGGCTTGCCTACTATCAAAGGGAGCTCTGTGGACAAGATAGAACCAACAGTCCTTTCTCCAAGGTGGAATTCATCGTTTGGAAGGAGGCTTCACTTGCAATGCTATCTGATTCAATCCTTTCCTTATAATTGAGGTAGGAAAGCCATAGACTGCAGTCTCCTTCACAGGTGCTACAAACTTGAATCATAACAAAATTAACTACAACCCTATACCACACACTGATTAACTAAAAAGCTATCTTAATCTTGCCATATTCTGATTTACAAGTGCGTAGCATTATAATCTTTAAGAGTTCAAGCATGAATGCCTGTGTTAAAGCCAAAAAAAAACGGAGACAAATCTCACAGCGTGCCACCACAGCCTTTTGGCAGTATTTTGACTTTCATAGAGTTTTGCATTAAAACATAGCCTGAATTAAAACACTGTCTCTTTCCAGCCAACCTAATACATCATTCGGTACCCCTCAATGTACAGCAACTGCTTTTCCAAAAGACATGTAGAAGTATTGTATATAGGTTTTTATATGATACAGGATTGCCTAGTTGAGGAAATGCATCTTTAGCTCCTCCAAGAATTTTTTTATTTGAGAATTTAAGGCTTCATAGCCCAAAGAAACATGTTTCCCAGACTCTTCTGATCATTGTTTAGACTGACAATATCACTTGAAATGGTCTCACCATAGCCCTAACTTACTCTCCTGAAATATCCCTGAAGCATTTTCTCCAAGGCTGGCAGCTAACCATCTGACCATAAAAATCACTTTGAAGGTCCATAGCAGGAACTTTGGAGTCTCTTGCTTGTGTTACTGTGAAATCCAGTAATCTGAGCAGCAGAACTTGAAAGCATGTCTGTAAAGCTTCAGATTACTGCTTCATTTTCTCCCAATGTGTTTTTTTGTTTATATATTCTGGAAGTGGTGGAAAGCAGTGGAGTCACCATACCTGGAGGTATTTAAAAGGCATATAGATGTGATGCTTAGGTATATGATTTACAGGTGACTCAGCAGTGCTGGGTTAATGGTTGGACTTGATGTTCTTAAAGGTCTCTTCCAACCAAAACGACTCTGTGATTCTGTGTGTTCTGTTCTGAATCTAGGACTAGATTAAGGACTTTTTCAGACCATTAGTTATTTCAGATAGTCCACAGAGATGCAGGCTCATACTTTCAAGCAGTATAGCAGATGCCATCAGAAATGTTTCCCAGATTCTCTGCACAATCCTGGATGACAGCTAAATATCACCCACACAGTCCTCCGGCTGAAGAGGCTAACACACAGTAGAGACGCTTGAATTTCTTTTCAGAGTGCTTTCCATCAATCTGTCAAAGTAGGTGACAAGATCTCCTAGAGGCAGCGGTATAAGGCTATATAGACATGCAAAAGTGCCGATACAATGTCCACAAGTCAAATTAATCTATTACACTGAATCGAAAGTAACTTATTTTCCACTACTCTGTACCAGTAACTGGGATTTATTTTCTTTGTGTCTTGGTATACCGTGTCGGTGTGGTACCATGCAGGATCATAGGACCATAGAATGTTTTGGGTTGGAAGAGACCTTTAAAGGTCATCTAGTTCTGTATATCACATTGTTTATAGAAGGCCACAGCAAAACAGTATTTCTGCCCTGTTCGCCATGGCACCCATTGGTAAAAACCATGTCCTTCTCTAGACCGACAATTATCTGAAGAAGTGACAAGGCAAAGTGAATTGGTAAAACGTTATTTCTAATTCTTCTGGAGGAATCAAATCTGTCTCAAATCACGTTAATGTAAATTACTGTGGCAAATGTGACATCTCTGTTTGAGAGCATGTTAATGTAATTTACTGTAGTGAACATCACATCTCCATCTGCTAAAGCAATCTGTTACAATTCAGTAAGATTATTATCTTCAAGAGGCAGAGGTTTTTAATCTTTTAGGTTGTTGTTTTTTAAGTTCCTTCTGATGGAAATAGTATCTAACATGTGATGCTGACTGACAACACTTGATTAAATTAAAAATGGAGTATGTAAATGCCTAACTCTTACCAGCTCACTGTAAAATAGCAGCTGGTAGGAAGCTAAGGCCACAATTTCAGTAGCTCAAAACACTCCATTTCAGCCAGGATTTCGTCATGAGTGGTAGATAGAGAGCAATACTATGAGAATAATATGATAATTTTTATATTTGCCTAAATTATATCAGCTTTTAACAAGTCTGTTTCTTATTAGAGACCAAAAAAACTGCTCCAAAGTGTCCTACCTTGAGAATCTATCTAAAAATAGGGAAAAAAAACCTATTAAAAAATGCAATGGTTGTGACTATTTCATTATTGTGGTTATGCAGTGTTTAAAGCAGTAGGATACATCGTGTAGGCATCAATTCTGTGGAAATGAGGAAAAGAAGGCTGAAATATCTGAAGGAATCACATAACTTTCCTAAGAGCTACCTAGCCTGTACTCATAATGCTTAACCTATAGTAATAAGGAAAGATGGATATTTTCACTATTAATTGAAAAAGTTCCAAAGCCTAATCTAGGGAGGACATGTCAAGTAACTACACAAAACATTACAAGAATCTATTTCACAGAAGTCTAAAATGAGTTCAAAAAGACATTACTTACACATGACCATATAAGTGTTGAGATTTGTGTTGAAAACAAATTGCACTTAAGATTTTTTCAGTTTAGCAGCTAACAGGTATTATGATCTTAAATAGAAAAATATCCATTAATACGTACTAGAATAGCACTTCTAGGAAAAAAACCGATAGGGTGCAATAGCACTTCAACAGCTTTGATTGCACTGATCAAAACAGCCGAGTATCTCACTCCTAGCCACTTTTCCAGTGTTTGGGTGGATTCGGCCAGACTGGCTAGGGAGCACAGAGTCTTGTAGGCTGAAGTCAGACACCACAGAGCTTTGGAGTTCCGGAGATGGGGAATAAAAATACTACTAGGATCAGTAGGAAAAGAAGCTAAGAGGTACCTCCTTTCAGTATGGAAGGGTTGCTTAATTTCCCTTCCTTCTTTCCCCTCAGAAGATGTCTTCCTTCCTGGTGGTGATAAAGCACAGAAGAACTTCACAAAGTCAATTTTCAAAGCGAGACATCCAAAATAATATAGTCCCTGTTTCAGCCTCATTCTAACTGTATCTGAGTGCTGGGCAGCTTCTTCACTTTGGGGTATTGACACCTGCTGGCCAGTATGAAAATAGCAAACTGTTTTTTCTCAGGAACAGAGTAGCAGGGCTGAATGCATATGGTTTCATATTTTTTCTCTGCCATATGGTAGAAACTTTCTGATTCAAACTGATTGCAAGTAAAAATCATATTTTAAAAACTATTACATCTTTAAAAATACCTGGTTTGGAATTTGCTGTACTACTAATGCCAAAACACCCCGACCAATGGAAATGTTACCAAGTCTTTCCAAATACTCCAGTAGGCTATAACAATAAAAATGTTCCTTTGTTTCTGATTTTCACGAATTTCAATAAATCCAAAGAACTGTGTGTTACAGATTTTACTGGAAAATAATTTGAAATGAAAGGGTGGGGGGGGGGAAGTTTCCATATATTGAGTCTATATATTTCTGTTTTTCCTACCTCTACCTCTTCAATAGTTTGTTACGTGTTTAGCTGTAGAATCTAAATGAAGGACAGCATCTTTCTAAACATTTACATAAGTTAAATATTCTCAGTGGAATGCTGGAGAAATTCATGAAAGAAAAACCACTGAGTGTCAGTAATTGCACAGGGATGACATTTGTCTTGACCTGAAAAATTGGGCATCTGAGAGATCATCAGGGGAGATGCAAATATACTTGTTATTTCTGCTTTCACTCTTCATACAAACTTACCTAGACATCCCCTTTTGCTTATTCTCAATGACAGAATATTGGGTTAAACTACCTTCTGGCATGGTCCCACATGAGCATTCTTAAATATTGGAAAATGTCTATTAATGAATACATGCTGCCATAGGAAAACGCTATGACCAGTGTCCCACCCCTTGCAAGTTGGGGCATGGGGACAGAAACATTTCTATTCCTTTATGATCCCACTGAAGTCTGAGGCTCACAAGAATTTTCTGCTTAACTCTACATCAAATTATAGCTCAGAAAGTGCTTGCTCTAATTATAAAAATAAAGCTTTACATTAGATATCCACTATTGGTACTTACTTATATTTTACAGAGTGTATGTTCAATATACAAAACAGTAAGACAAACATATTAAGGGTGTAAATTCAATTTTCATCTTTAGTGTATGTTAAATACCTGTACAAACTCCTTTATTGAAAAGATTGAAGAGTAAAATGGTTTTAATTAACTGCAAAATAATCCATAGTACATTAGCATCGACTTTACGTTCTCCATCAGTTTTTTTCAGTATTTCTGAATGTTCCTGTGTAAACAAACCCTAAGAAGGGTTAACTTTGTTCCTCTCGATCTTTGTTTTGCATAAACTATTATATTCAGAGAGTGTAAAAATTAATTATCCATGCTGATGAGGAAGATTGCAATCTGATTGTTGTCATATATTCACTGCAGGCAAGATGGAACCACTCATTTTCACTATTTCAGCTCCATTCATCTCATCCAAACAATCTGAGCTACTGTAAACTGAAATGGCGTGATACATGACAGAAGGGACATTGCAATACAATACATTTTTAATGCCAGCTATTTTACATTCCAGTTTATACAAAATCTTCTCCACCTTCTCTAGCGTTAGTAGACTAGTTTCCTATTCTATTTCGTTATAAGAAAGAGAAAGAATTATAGACACTGCTAGACAATGAGAGGCAAAACACTGAAACATTTAACTGAAATGAGAGGGAAAAAAAGGGAGGCAAGAAAAGAAAATCTCTTTGTAATCTTCATAAGTTATAGTAAAACATTTAAATTAGCAAACAATGTAAATCTGCACTGTGAACAAATAGAAGTGTCATGTTTCTCATTTTGAAAAACTCATAGTTTACGACAGGACAGGACGAATAAAAATCAGTATTATGCATAGGATATTAACAAGGTGAGGGAAAGAAGAATGATAAGAACGAATATTGATAAGTGGGTGAGCTGTCAACAACCTGAACAATCAAAGTCACTGTGTGTTTTGACAGACTTTTGTAGATGAAAAAAACATCCTTTCAATACTCCACAGGGATTGAATATGTTTCTTCATCATCACCAATATCTGTCCTTATAAATACTCTTACAAAAAAATGAATAATGCCCAGAAATTTACAGATTCCTTGCAATATCTCCTCACGCGAAGAAAACACTGATTTAGAAGCTTAGCAAAAATACAAACAAAACCATACAGGAGCGGCTGACTTTGTAAAATAAGTACAAATCCAGAATACAGCATGTGATAAAAATGACTGCAAAACACTGTGCCTGGAAATATAGGTTGTAACTTATATGAATCATTCTGTTGGTCATGATGCTCTTCTCACTTGTCTTACTTTAATTTGGAATTCTTTTACTTACACTGTCAGAGCATAACACCGTTTCATCCACATAGTTGGCGCCCGTTTCCAGGTATTTCTGAAACCAACCAGAATTTTCAGAATGGAAGTAACAGAAAGTGAATGCAACAGCGTATCTGGGGAGCTAGCTCAATTTCCAGTCTCATTTTTAGAAACTCTCGGAACAACCAAATGCTCTTGGTTATCTTTCTCTGCTTATTAGCTCGCCTGTTCTTGAGTTAAGAGGAGAGGAATGGCGTTTGGTTGTGTGTCGTAGCTGGAATGGGCCCAGACAACACTTAAGTAATCTTTCTTTAAAACAAAAGAGTTCTGGGAGCATTGCTGATCTGCTAAGGTTTCTGTCATCCCTGTTACCCCTACTGAGACAAAGGAACAAGGAGTGAGCAGACACACGAGTTCAATGCACTTATCTAAGCCAATGCTAACACACCACCTCAGTTTGCAGCATTTATTGCCAGAACAGTCTTTCATAACTGGAAAAGAGTATTCCTCACATTACTCTTCACATTCCTCAGGGTGAAAGCAAGCACCTGCATTGTTTGTAATTAAAAAAAAAAAAGTTTTAAGCACTGCGTGAAAATTAGCTAGTATGGAAGTATGGAAGAACCTGAGAAATGCAAATGGCTAGCAGCGCACCTTGCGAGACATCTACAAACCCTAAGTTCTGCTAATGCTGATGGCCAGGACTCTTGGTTTCCTGTCTGTGCTGACAGCTGTACTCCCTGTTTCACACGCAGGCTGCTTTGGGGTGCACACGCTGGGCATCCCAGCCCCATAGAAACGCTAAGAACACACCACCAGTTCACACACAGCACGGCAGTTTCAGGTTTTCCAATTAAATGCACGGCTTGAAAAGAAAGGAGTGCCACCAGCCTTATCGTCTAGCCCAGAGCTTACTTCCAGGGATGTCCTGGTGTAATACAAAACCAGTCGGACCGACACAGGACACAAACCGGTCCAGGCGTTCCTCCCCCTGCACGTCGCTGCCCCTCACTGCCTGGGGAGCTCCTTGGCGGGACGGTGTCTCTGTCAGAAGCTGCACACAGAGAGTGACAGAGCTGCTGCCCTGGCCGCTCCCCGCCCTGCCCCTGCTGCAGACGTTGTGGCAGCGGCAGCAGCTGCTGCGGCGGCAGCCATTTTGTCTGCCCTGAGGGCTGGGGGTGCTGCTCGGAGGATCCGGCTGGGCTGTTGCTGTCGGCGGCTCGACAGAGCTTTGGGGTGAAAAATATCACCTGTGGCTGCTGCCTGCCACAAATCCCTGCTGTCGCTTTGCCCCAAGGGGAATACCACGCTGTGGCCGCCTGCCGTGACCGTTAGCTCCACCGTCACTGCTGGTACCTGGCCGGCGGGAGCCGGCCTCGGCTTCGGTCCCTGCCCAGTGGCCACGAGTCTGGTAGTGTGCCCATGGTTTAACCATCACCGCACCAGATCCCCAAACCTTGTCTGTATTTGTTAATATCTGGTTGTTGTTTGTTTATATAATATTGTTTTTGTTGTTATTAAAACAGTTTTATTTTCCAAAGCTCAGCTGAGGCCTCGCCCACTTTATCTTTCCCTTTTCTCTCTCTCCTAACCCTTTCCTCCTGGAACGGAGACGGGGCTGATTGGAGAGAGAGAATTTGTCCCGTGGTTTGGCCCTGCCTCAGCCAAACCGGTGACAATGGGAACAGGACACCTGGGCTTTCCAGATACCGAAGAGAAATGAAGTTCATCTTTTCCATAAGAGTGTCCTAACACCAGACGGTAAGACCAGAGCACTCCCCTCAGAGAGGACGTGTGTGGTTACCAGACTTGGTTCTGATCAGTATATGGGGGCTTTGTTCAGCAACTGTTAGATTTAAAACACATAACAGAGCCTTTCCCTACTATGTGCTCTGACATTAATGCAAAGGCGTGCTCCCTCATGCTCATCTTGTTTACTGTTCCTGGAACCTTGTGCTCTCGTCTGCATAATGGTTTAGACTTAGCTAAAAGGAGTGAAAACACCACCACCACCTCTCCCGTGTCTGACTGGTGCTCACCTGTAACGCAGTAGATGTGTCTAGAACACACAGTACCAAGGAGCACATAGACTTTAGGCTGACTTTGGTAACCACGGATCTTGTTACATGCCCCAAATAATATCACTTTGGTTTGCATTAAGGGTGGCAAGGCTGATCCAGCCAAATGCGTATCCTCGGTACCTAAACTCAGGTAAGGCAGAATTTCAGCAAGCTCCTACTGCATGGCTCAATCTGTTGGCCTATTTAGGCACCTGGCACTTGGCATGTGCTTGTGAATCTCAAGTTAGTTCCTGACTGAACTCAAGGTTGAGATTTTCGCTGTTGGATCCAGCCTCCAGGCTGAGGTTTCACAGACGTGTGCATCACAGTACTTAAGTTTCTCTTTGTATCCAGAACTTCTGAAACATTTACCAATATCTACTTTGCTGTATCATCAAGCTGAATTAAAACCCAGAGATGATAATTTTAACTGCTTGGTCCCACAACAAACTCTGAATTACCCTTCTGTTTCAGTGGTTTGGAATTATAAAACTTGATTTTAATTACCCTTAGATTATAGCTTTCATGTCTCCTCTAATATTAATAACTTGAGGAGACATGAGACTACCAGAAGGGAGAGAAGAAACAAATGGTTTTATAAATGCACCTTATGAAACAGAAAGGGTCCTTTGTTTAATTTGTATTTTGTATTTGATTACATACGTCCCTGCATGGAGGCTCTGCTTCTTACCTTTCTGGATTTCCAGGAGAATTTTGTTAATATGCACATTGACCTTTTGCAAACAATATAGGGAGGACCGGGGAAATGTTTAATCAGTTTAATATTAATTTCAATGATGGCAAACATTTCATGCAGCCCACAAAATATATATTAAAATGAAAGTTGTTAGTCTATATTGGTGACGTGAGGTGTAATACGATAGCTATCTATAAGTCTAATTTATAAAATGTGGGCTTATAAGCAATATTTCTCTTTTCTCTGATAAAGAATACCACTTTTAGTGAAAGAGGAACTTCTCATGTTAATCTGGAGTTTTTGCTTTCCGAAGCACTTCACGTGTCGTAAGGGAGAGAAGAGGGAAGCGAAGACAATGGAAGCTGAAGTTTATCCCTAGGTTTCATCAGGTTAAGACAACTAAGCTGTCTTTGCTAAAACTGTATGAAGAGATGCTTGATGACCTGCACCATGTGGTTCTTGGCTTTGGAAGTGTCACAGGAGGCAAAGCTCAGTATTCACAACAGGGCTACATTTACCAGCTGTAAGTCACTGAAATAGTGCACAGAATCCGCATGTGGCGATTTTGGGTAATTTTTACTATTACAAGGAAGATTCACCTAGAGTGAAACATTAGCTTTTTTGTGTGCTGACATGACACAAAATTCTACACTTCTGATTCTGGCATTTTAGTGTTTGTGAACTCAGGTTAAAATAAATACTTTAACCACTACACTTGTTCTTTCTCTTCAAATGAAGGAGTAGGACAGAATTGTCATTATGTAAATGTCTTGGATAAGTATTTCTATACTGTTATACAGCTGGATCTAAATTCATTCCTCTCTCTGAACATTCTGGATAAAGTACATTTGGCTTCCTAGCAACCTCATTTGTCCTAGGTCATTCAGGTATGTTATTACAACTAATTTCTAAAACTGTTTGTTTTGAAATTATAAAAAATACCCGTGTCGCAGAGGTACAATTTCTTTTGCTGTGAAACTCTTGCACTAAACAGCAGAAAGAAGCTGGAAGGGATGCTTCAGGTACCATACTAATTAATTTCTTTCCTTCTCCTTACACTCAGTGAAAGGATGTTGCACATATAAACCAGAAAAACTAAAACCAACCCCTGCCCTTTCTGTTTTCCAGAAACTTAAGGAGGGATACAAAGAGGTCACACAGAAATGAGTCCAGCAGATATTACCCAGATGGACAGTGGGCTGAAGATCATGGGGTGCAGAGTGAATCCGAGACCCAGGTTTGTTCAGTTTTCAGGGGAAGGTTAATGGTGATCTAGCTGGAGATGCTGCCTAATGGGGCAGCATGACAATGGGAACAGCTTACCCCTCTGAGCAATCTACATCCTCAAAGGTATTCAAAATTTGACTGGAAAGGTCCTGAGCAAATGCCCTAGGCCGTCCATGATTTGAGTAGGGGTTGGATGAGATGACCTCGAGAAGACCCTTCATTATTCTACAGTTTCAGCTTCTGTACGTGCTACTGTTGTTGAAGCATCCTTGTTTCAACTACACAGATGTACTAGGGCATGCCTACCAGACAGAAGCAGGTCCCAGCCACACTTCAGTAAAGTCAGTTTGGGGTTCTGCAAGTGACTTCAGAAGAAGCAGTCCCTAGGCTTCAGTTCCAACTATTTGCCTTTATTCATCGGTGCAAGTTTACAAGTTCTGATGCTCATAAAGAAATGTTTGAAGTTGATTTGTGATAGTTCCACTTCATTTAAAGTATATGCAAGAGCAAAGTAATCCAAATTCAAGTGAGTTGAAACTACCATTACTCTCTCTCCACACTGAAATACTTTGTTTCATCTCAATAACTAATTTAATAGCTTTGCTTTTCTGTCCTGAATTTGCATCCATCCTTAAACATCATTTTTTCCATGTTTTTTCTCTGACACTTCAAAGAAGAAAAATAGAGCATGCAGTGTAAATCAGAGTGATTTTCTTGGATATCTACTATTCATTTAAAAACAAAACAAACAAACAAAAAACCTAGTACAGAATTTTATGGTTTCCATGGCTGCTACTATCCTATTGAGTTCTGTACCCCAAATGATCTCCCATAGCAGCTCCAAGACATAGCCAAACACAGGAGTAATTCTAAATGTAATACTAAGTCTAGGTTTATTACATTTGATTGGCAATTCTTGGATTATTTATTGGAACTGTTTTACGCAGATATGCCTCAAACCTTAATCAGACCTGGAATGAACTTCTGTGAGCCACACAGACCTTAAATCTCAATTTTTTTATGTAATGTCTTTTGCATGTTTTTGAAGGCCTTCACTAAGTTATGGAAAAGAACAGATGATAATTTAGTCTGTACTGAGACAAAAAGACCTGAATGTCTCCCTACAAATACGCACAAGGCCGAGAAGGAAAAGAACAAAAATGCATTTATGACCAGTGCAAAAGCATTCCCCAGCCTGGTACCTGGTGATCAGAAAGGGTATCAGTTTGGAGGGAGTAAGTTGTTGTTCCAGAACGTACAAATCAATGGGAATATCACCAATTATTTTAGGCAGAGGAAAAAGTGGCACAGTTGTGCTGACAGTATTGCACTCCCTTGTAAGGAGCATCTCATTAATTTCAAATCTCATGGTTTCAATAGATTTCCAAAGTACTGTGTACATAGTGGTGCCCATGCTGCATAATCACTGCTCTTGAGGGTATGCTGCTATTCTGAAAGTCTGACAAAAAACTGTTTTGTCCATTTTTCAGTGTAAAAGATAAACATATTAAGTCTGTTAGAATTTATACAAGCAGACCAGGCAACATTTCCTGCATGCGTTTGGACAGTGTAATCCAAAGTTGGCTCTTGTTTAAACCCAGTACTATTTTCTATCTGAAAATGTGAGTAAATAAGGTGTCTCTGCATGTGTCGTGTGTTATCTACATCAGTTAATGATGTTTTAAAGTGGCAGATAATGTGTTTCTGGTTGTTAAATCATTTTGAGTTGAAAATTTGCAGTTCAAAATTTCGAATTATTTCACTAAAAATTACACTTTAAGAATACCTAAGCAAACATTTTCTCAATACAACTAAACATCATAATTTCTGGGAAATTATATGCAAACATCACAGGTGTCTGGGCAACTAAAGTACTACTGTGAAGGACAAGGATGTACTGGAAGCCCGATGAGATGGAGCTTTGCAACACCAGGTGAACCAGTGTGCCTTATATTCATCCAGAGAAACAGCTGAGGTAGAAGTTTCTAGCTATCTCTGCATCTGTGTTCCCTGAAGTCTGGTTTCCACAGCTGAAACTCCAAAACCTGCTGAATTTTACTGCTTCCGCTATCTCGCTCAGATCATCCACAGGCATTTTGAGTATTTCTACACTGCACTGGACCTCAACTTACTGGTGTGTCTGCAGCTGGACCACATGCTGCTGGGGTAGGAGCTAGCACCATTCAGTTTTAAGGATGAAAATATCTCTGTTTCTACTTCCCTAAGCCTATTCCTGCACTGGGTGGAGCTTATGTAGAAAAGAGAATCTGGGCCAAACTGTAATGATATCAAATACTGCTCTAGTGACAGCTGATTTTTAATGGTGACAAATTGGAAATATAAAGTTTTTTTTTTAAGTGAGGAAGCAGAGCAATGACACTACTTAGTGCAAGGAAAATCAAGAAATACATCTGAAACCATTGATGATGAGGTACACGATTTAACTGCAAGAGTACTGCTCTTCCCACATTAAAAAATGGTAATGACCATCTTTCAAGTGCAGTTACTGGAGAGACTGAGGAATAGCTGTCTCCAGTCTAAGCAGGACTAAATTATCCTTGATCTTGCATTCTCTTTTCTCGCTAAGATGAGTGGGGAAGTTCGTATGCCTATCTGCCATGCTTTTGATCTCAGTATGCAGAGCTGCTTGTCTCACCTTTAAATGTTTTGAAGACTAGAAACTCAAACTGCTAATAGTTGCCTTAGGTAATCACAGTTTTCAGAAAGTGACCAATGTATTTACTTTATTGACTATACTCTGAAATAAAGCGTGGTGAGAGAGATATCCTGCAGAGACTAAAGTAACTACATCTCCTTCCCAGGAGTAAAACTGCCATCACCTTTTCTGTATTGCTGCTAACTGGCCTGATTAACCTCACAGTGAAGCCAGTTTTACACTGGAACCATTCTACCATCTTCAAAGAAGGTTGTCTTTATTTAAGTCTAATCTGAGGAGTAACAGGCTCCAAACATGTAAAGGATGATTTTCTTTTAATCCACAGAATATCATAAGAAACTTAAAGTAGGTCAGTTTGAATCTTAAGCTATTTGATTTTGTCTCTTTTTTAAAAAAAAAAAAAAAATCTTTTAGCACTGAAGAAGCAAAGTCAAGGAGTTTGCCCATCGTAATCATTTGATTTACATAGACTGTTTTGTGTGCCCTTTACTCTAAAGTTACTAATTTCTTCCAGTTTCCTGCTTTTTACTCTACTTCAAGGAAAATTAAATTAGCACTGAACAAAATCTGTATTTTCCAGGCCTTAGGTCTCAGACGCATAGCATTTTTGAAGTCTCAGCAGAAATTCTGCAGGGTCATAACAGGTATTACAGTAGTTTGTAAAGGCAGAACTGCAAAACAACTAGAAAGGATTATTTAAAATAAAATGAAACGCAAACTGCATACTGGGGTATACCTTGTATTAGATATATTTCTTAGGCTTCCAGGTCTTCCTTTTCTCCTTCAAAATGCTGATGTGATTTTGCAAGTGGAAACAGTATGATTCTGGGCTTTGAAAACATGTGACTTCCTCCAAAGCTCAAATTATTACAAAAAGCTAATAGGTATTGAATGAAACTCTTAAAAAATATTCCTAAACACATACATTTCTATATTTCATTGTTTTTCATAAAAAAACCCCACCAAAACAAAAATAAAACCAAAAAAACCCAAAAAAAACCCACCAAAAAAACCCCCCTAAAAAACCCAAAAATACCCCAAAAGTATGGCTATCGCAAGTTGTTTCCTAATCAGAAATATCAAAACTCAGTGATCTCCAAGTGTGTGTCCCCCAACACCTCTCCCAAGGACAGTAAATTATATTAACCCTTTCCTCCCACAGATTCGTCCTTCATCTTGCCTCACCAGTTTGACCAATCACAAGCCACCGTGCAGTTTGTTGATTCAGAGCTATGGACAAACTGATAAGTATTCATAGACTTCTTGGCTGGCTGGTTTATCTTTGGTCAGCTCAGCGCTAACATCT
The DNA here is from genome assembly GCA_009769605.1 of Bucorvus abyssinicus. Taxonomy (NCBI): domain Eukaryota; kingdom Metazoa; phylum Chordata; class Aves; order Bucerotiformes; family Bucorvidae; genus Bucorvus; species Bucorvus abyssinicus. The sequence continues at coordinate 7,428,191 of CM020033.1, read as the reverse complement.
ACCCGCAGCATCAGCAGGAACAGAAAATCAGATCTCTGTCTACGTTTGTGAGGGTTTTATACCTTTAAGTTTTTGTCAGTTTTGGCTAAACTGGACAACATAAAAAATTTATTAGCATGAACTAAATACAAGTAGTATGACTGTAAAAGCCTGATTCTGTTAAAAAGTGAGGCTAAAAGCATTATCATTTTGCTATTGTAAGCAGTGCTGTTCTGTTACACTTTGAGTCACATTTCTATTGGGTAGTTTAAATTGGAAAATCAGAAATCCTGAACAAGTATATACTCGAAGTCCCAATAAAAGACTGTTTATCATCCCCTGGAATTACTTTCTTCTTATGGTTCTGTGAAAACTTACCATGATATTCCAAAAGCTTAATGTAATGCTCCTTGTAACTTTGACCTTAAATTAAAGCACAACAATGGAAATGCCATGTTTGCAGTATTATTTACTTGACCTGAGAATGCCTTGAGATTTATTGTAAATTTGGAGGCTGCAGAGCTCTGGAAGAAGCTTTTAGCAATTCACTAATTTACTGTCTTTGGACATATCCTGAAAGTAGAGATACCCAATTTTTTTTTTTTTTTTTTTATTGCTCAGACTTGGACTCTTTTATGCTTATGTTGGCAAACACGAAATCATTTATAAACAGAATAAAGAACAACTTTCCAAGAAATTAGTGAGGTTCACAGATGAAAGGGCTAGAGCAGTAACCAAAAAAGGCTTGTATGTAGGACAATTATTACTTAATTTCACAGTGAGTGATGTCTGCAGGAAAAAAGTACTGTTCAGTATTAGAAAATAGAATAGGACACATGAAGAATTTTTAAACCTGTGGAGAAAGGAGTACTGAAGAACACCTACCCTTATATAAAGTAATATCCACCTTGTCCATGAGCATGTCTGATAGTCAACTGACACACTTTTCCCACTGGAATTGCTACCATCACTTTCTTTATCAATTCTGTTCTATGATTGAGGGTATATTTCTTAAAATTTTGTGTCATAACTGAAGGAGATTAACCCATTTGAAAAAATACTGAATTATTCCTGACAGATTTTTCTGCCATCCAGTTCTGATATTTATACTAAATAGTTAAACCCTACTGTTAAATGTCGGTCTTTCTTCTATTGTAGTAGGAGCTCCTACTTTTAGAAAAATGTGAAAAATCTGCAGTTACCTTACAATAACCAGTAGCTGAGCAGTTAAGATGCAAGAGGTGTGTGGAGGCATAAAAATTTACATTTCTGCCCAACACAGTTTGGAGTTGCCCCCAAATCTCACTGCACAGATAATGGAGATGAGTGATTGTCCATGGAACTGAATGTCTCTACTTCCAACTGTCGGTCTTCCTTGTGTAGCCCTTACTTCTATACAGGTTGTAAATCAAGATACAAACTTCAACCACATAACCACAAGCAACCTTTCTAAAAAGAAAAAGGAAAATAATTCCAGAAATCATCTCTCTCCTGCTTTTTTCTCATTGAAAACATTCTTTCGTCACTTAAAGACTGTTTCCTGTCAGATTCTGTTTGCACTTTACCAGGCAAAGGTCCGTTTTGTAGAAGAAACCTGTTGTAATGGAAAAAAGCCTTTCCGCTGGAAAATTCCCCACTAGATCTAATTCATTTTCCTTCCTTGAGGTCATAACAAGAGTTACAATATTTGTTCCTGCTATAATTTCACCATAACTTCACACTGAACATGCTGCCAGTCCAGAAGCATTACCCTGGCTCCAATAAACTGCTGCCCTGCAGGGATTCTGCCCATCTTCAAGCCAGTTAAAGCGGAGGATTTTGCTCTCCCTGTATTAAAACGCCCGCTCTTGAAGTCGTGTGAGCAGCAGCCATAGAAACCAATTGACATGGGCAAAAGTTTTAAGGCTCTCACAACCCTCAGGCGCACTGTATGTCCTTCAGCACCACCTCCTGCCACGCAACAGGGGCTGCACGGGGTCTCAGGGAAGGCACCCCAGCTCTCCCAGGCTGTCCCCGGCCCCAAGAGAGCGGAGTGGCAGCAGTGGGGCTGATGAGACAAGGCACAGCCCACTGCCATCTGTCCCCAGCTGCGGTGCCTCTTCCAACCATCACATCACCCCACGGATTTGGGGGAAGTCACAGCAATGAAGGAGTCTGCCTCACCCCTGCTTGCAAGGCAGCTTTTTTCAGTGCAGAAGCTGCTGCAAGGCAAAGCCCTGACAAGACGCATTTCTCTTCTTCAGAGCCTGCTTTCCCTCATGCAGGTTACAGTCTAATTCTGACTTTGTGCCATTACAAGCTCTTACAGATTTGTGTTGCCCATATACTAGGAAGTCTACATGCCCCTAGGGTTAAGCTGCGGACACAAGACCTCTAGGTTTTGCCTCTTCAAATCTATGGCATAATTGTAAGAGAGTTCTGCAAGATACTGTTCCAAATTCATAATTTTTCATTGTTTCTCATTCAAAAAATAAATCTAGTGTGAAACTGAACTAGTGAGAAATATTGCCATCCAAGTTTAATCAAAAAGACAAGAAAATCAGCATACAATCAGCAGCATTTTACCACTTTGCATAGCTGGGAGATGTAAACCATTGCAAATATAGTACTCAGTGTATATGATATGCATAATACAATGTCACGTAAAAGCTTATTTATGTGACAGTGACCTTAACGATAAATAAAATGTATTTGACAAGGACAGACTTAATGATGTGGCACTCTCATCTGAACTGCTATTCTGTCTCAGGACAGTGGGTAAGAATTCATCCATTCCTAAAATGGGTTCTTCTACTAAGAACTCCCATTAACCTCTTGTGAACCTTTTATAAACTGAGGAGTATCGAAAATGTTCTAAACCAGTAAATGGTGAAAATATGAAATAAATGTTGCAGAAACACAAATCTACTGGGATTTATTATTTGAAATCTTTCACCTTGCATGGATTTGAAGACAAGGACTTTCTTTCCTTCAGAATAGGTACTGAGTGATTGATTATGTGGCTGAAAATTGAATTTCGTATTTTTGAAATATGCTTTGTTTAAGAACCCAATGTATCTGATCCTCCTTTTGTTTATGGTCCAATAATGGCTGCACTAGCTTGCTTTCAAAGATGCAGCATTTTTTCCCCTCTGCTTATTGTCTGTTTCTCTAGAACACTATGTATCTTAATGATTTTCCTCTCTATTCTCTCAAGTAATTTAAAACATTTTCTTTCAAATAAACAAAGCTATATGAAGAAATCCCATCAAAATTCTTATCCCAAGGACTTGTGTTCCTATCCAAATACAAATTCTCATCACAGACTCAGTACCATCCATGATTCACAAATCCGATGGGATTATTTCAAAGCATTAAAAACATACACGTACAGGCGTACTTTTCATCAGTAAAACCAGTGTGAGAAGAAACCACAGAGAGCAGAGATCACTCTATAGAAAGGACGTGGCTCCAAAGCTTATGGCTTCACAGAAAGAAGCAGAATCCACAGAGAAATAAATAAGTGTTTTATTTCCTTAATTTGTTTTTAATCCCAGGAAGATGCTTACTGAACAATTAAATAAACCACAAAACAGTGGGAGAACCCACTCACTATGGCTCTAAAACACAGCAGAAATGGATGAATGGTCTTTAAACTTACGACATATTCCAGGATTAAGATGCCACTGTAAGCAGGTGAGAAAGTAGAAAAGTTTCTCTCCATTCTTCTTATCAGTAAAGTTTGGGGCATCTAAATTCATCATGACTGTGACCTAAGTCACGTTTACCTGTTTGTCCTGATGTGCAGCCATGCTTAATCATCATGTGCACTGTAGAAAATTATCCTTTCACAATATGAAATATCTCAACATTTTAACCTTCAAAAGTCTGTGGAAATTGCTCTCTCCTCTTGGATTTTTAGTTCTAAACATCTCAATAGTTTCTTGGCCTTTCCAGTCTCATTTTCAAGAGCTTATTTAATTGCTACTTCTATTCCACTTTTAATCATTCATGCCATGTTCAACCCATGCATGGAACATAACCTATTCTCTTCAACTAAGTCTCTGTTAAAATCCTATTTTGAGTGAAAACACTTCATTAATTTTTCCACATATGCACATATTTCTTGAATTTATGACAGTATCCTGTCTTCTTTGTGCCTCTTTTATACCATTAACTCTTCTTAGCAGAGACCATGTTTAATTTGTCTATTCAAAGTTGTGGAGTGTATTTCTGAAGCCGAATAAATATTTGTATTTCCTGTAAAAGCATAACATCTTTTATATATCTTGGATCATAAAGTGAACTCTGTATTTTAGCATCATGTGGATTTCATGTATTTTTGAGCTTCATTTATGTATTTGGCGCATTGATGTTAGGAAGTATGGGTCTGTAACAGACATGGTGCCTTTTCAATAGATGGTCAAATGAGAAGTGACATAACATGATGGATATTATGGGGAATTTTTTTTAGTTCAAGTCATAGAAAACTACATTTTGCAAGTCTAAGACAGCCAGCCAATTGAGAGCTATATGAGCAAAAAAAGATGGCGTGGCGCTGCCAGCTACCCATCCTACACTAAGCTGTCCTGACTTCTGCATCTGAGCAAGTAATAAGGATGTACGTCAGCTACTAATGGGAGTGAGGGAGATCATCTCTCAGCAGTAACCTCAGCCTTTCCATCTGTTCACAATGCAGAAGCACACTCTCATGAGTGCTCTCATCCTAGCTCATAGCCTTGCCATGACAACATGGAATAGATCCTCTTCCTTGAAGGAGAAAAATTCATTTTTAATAACATTTCTGATAGACAATGAGTTAACATTTGCTCCCTATTTGTATTACAAAATAAATTCATTATAATAATCTAGTATCCAAAGTCAGCAACCTGAATTTTCTTGTCTACATTAATAGTCCATCTCTTCCCAAATGATAGTACAAAAAAAAAAAAAAAAGAACCCTCAACCCCACCACCCCTCCATATTATTCTTTGAACTACCTTTGCAGAGGTAAACAAACAAAATATCGAACAGCAGCCATGGCCCTCCACTACACAGAGAGAAAAAGGCATAGAAAGGTGGTGCAGGAGAACTCTACACTACAAATTATGTTAAGAGCAGGACTTGGTGACTCAGTCCAAAACACAGTGCATCTGATGCACAGTGCTGTGCATCTTCCAAGATGGAAGGGGAGTATAGGAGGAATTTCTCATCCCTGGGTGCTATTGCAGTATCATGCTGTGATGGACTGATGTTAGGTATGATGCCTTAAACAATTGTTTTCGGACACGTGCTGCTTTGTCATGTTAACTTGGACTGCCTGGCTATAGGGAGCAGCCCCTGCCCCATGCCAGCTCCCCACCTTAGAGGTGCCAGTCCCCCTGCCTTGGAGGAGGGGTAGAACCTGTTGCTAGGTGATCCCCCCTCCCGAGTTTGCAGGCTTGTTAGTGCACATGTGCAGGCATCAGGGGTCACTTTGCACTTATGGCAGTGGAGGGGGCAAAACCCACCGAAGACCCCAGACCCCATTCAACTGTGCATGTCCTGGGACTCCAGACCCATTTCTGGAATCGTCCAGAAGGAGCAACTGCGCATGCTCAGCTGAGGAACTGAGCCCTATAAAGGGCGAGACCCCAGCGTGTCTGAGGTTGGTGCATGTGTGACCCCCACCACCAGAGGAACCCAAAAGCGACATTGGACCCTGCTGGGCAAGGACAAGCATCACTGTAGACTGTTCCAAGGGTGGTGAGACTTTCTCTATCACCTTATTTTGCCAATTGTTCCTTTTCTTTCTTCTCCTACCTTCTCTGCTTTTCTACACCAGTGTTCTAGTTCATGCTAATACCGAACCATTGTTGTTAAAATCATTTGATTTTGCCTAAATACTTTATCTAATACCCACACAGGGTTTAGGCAGTGTTATCCAGCCCATTTGTTTAAATAAAGTTGTGTTATATTGTTCCTCTGAGTCATTGTTGTGACTCTGCCGACTTTGTGGTTCTGCTGAGCAGAGACTGGCTGCTCAGTCGGTACAGCTTTCAGGGGATCACAAAGATTCACCTCCCTCGCAACCCACCGAGTGGGATGAGACAGCTATAAAACCCAATCTTTTATTGGGGCTTTCGTGTTACCTTCACAACTGTTCAATGTGTGTAATGTTAAATAGCAGGACTCTTCAACTCATGGCCTACTAACTACTTGTGGTCAATGAGCAGAAAAAACATATCTAGCGAACCATTGTCATCCTTTACTTGGTCTAAACAAAGTTCTTCTCCAAACCATTGTCATCCTTTACTTGGTCTAAACAAAGTTCTTCTCCAAACACCTCGCTGAAGAGCCCTGGCTGTGATTTGCTTTGTATATTAGTGGTGCAAGAAGCTCCACTGACCATCAGAAGTTACCACTGCTCTGGCTAATAGATTATCAACTGAAGATCCCGAAGAGCATCACCATCAGCTTGCTCAGGCTGCTTTCTCTATGCCAGATTTGGCAGAGCAATAGAAAAGAGATTATATAAGCTTATTTGACAATAAAACAGAGTCAGGAAGCAGATGAAGGAAACCTGCTATAACATCTAGCATGATTTTAAGCAGGACACAGTGCTGAAGAACTGACTGAAGAAGCAAGAGAAGTCTAACGGTCTCACAACAAAGTGATATGGATGTTGGCATGGCAGGAATCAAGATAAAGAACCTAAGGAAGAATATATTGCTTAGTAGTCGAGGAGGTAAATCAGAAGATTTAAGAAATATTTTGCAGAATGGGAATGAGAAAGAAAGGAATTTGTGATGATTTTTACAAGTAAAAATTAATGACTGTGACTGATAGCAAGATTCATGGGTTTTCTGGGTTGACATCAGGTTAGGGGGTGAAAATGGGGAGAATTTTTTCTAAATTACCAAAGAAACAGGTACCAAAGCAACATCTGTGTTTGAGAATGCAAAAGACATGGGTAATTGGAGGTATGAGTAGATGCCATCCTCCATACTCATACATATGCACACAGAAGGAAGTAGAAGAAAGGGGTTATCCAGGAGCTCACAGAGCTTTGCTTCTAGCCCACCTCCACCAGTCAGATGCCCTTAAAAATAGTGGGTCTTTGCTAAAACCAAACAGCCATCTATGAGTAAACAGGAAAGCTGTAACTGAGAACTTTTTCAGGATTTCATCTGAAGGAAAACTGACTACAGGTTTGCTGCTTTATAACTCTGGAAAAACGATAATTTTAAAGAGAGACATAAATCTTCTGCTTTCCGTGATAAAATTTACTGCTCTTCATAAACTCCTTAATCACAACCTTAGTAGTGTTTTTGATTAATGGCTGGGGAGAGGAGAAAAGTCATATTTTATCTGAATAAGAAAAGGCAGTTTTGTAGCAGTGAGCGCCATAACCAGGCTAACTCTATAACAGAAGGGAAATGGCTTCTTTCCAGCTTTTTCATCACTGATTGAGCTTTTAAATACTAGATAAATCTCTTTTCCTACACTGCTAAAACTGTCATTGTTCCAAGAGCAAGGCTTAAACCTGAGATGATATCAAATATATTAGCAAAGTCTTATACAGAAGGGGAGAGGGGAGGGGTGGGAAGCTCTGTTTTAACAACTCCTTTAAACTCTTCAGGTGTTCTGTGGGGTTTTATCCTCCTTACATAGAGTTCCAGCACAAGTGACCTTAAAAAGCAAATATTTTATTGCATCTTACAATCAAACTTATCACCTTTGGAATCTCTTTATCTAGGTTTACCTCCAAATAAATAAAGGACTTTTTTCCATGAAATGCTCTTCTTTTTAAACCTATCTCACTGTTCATCATGAATAACCCTTAATGGTGTAATACTAGTCTCTACGGCTTCTCTTAGAGCTGATCACATGTTAACGGAAGTGTAGTCAATGTTATATTTGCAAATGAGAGGTCTGGGAGAAGAAAGAAGGGGAGTCTGGCTTGCTCATAGAGTCATTACTCTTCTACCTTTTCTTACTGAATCAAATGTGTTGCCAAATCAAACTCAATCATTAACACCAGACCCTCATGAAGTGCAGATCAAACAGGTCATTAGTCCCATACAGGCCAGGCTTATTTGAAGTGTTTCCCTTCTGAATTTCACTCCTACAAGTTTCATGTATTTTATCCAGTAAGTTGAAATGAAATTATTTGTATAAAATTTCTAATCTTTATAGTAGAATCTACCACCCTGCGCTGCCCTTCCCAAATGATGGAAGTGCAGGGCTAACAATTGCTCATGTTCTACCTCTTTTTCGGTGTTTCAGTTAATCTTGGAGCTATAATCTGTACAGCTATACTGATTCAGGATCCAACCGGAGATGTTGATAATAAATCTTTCTATCTTTACGAAAGGTCAACCTAGTACTGCAGAAGAGTGGGAGCTGTGAATACAAATCACTTACTGTCAGAGGCCAGAACCGAAGCCAGGTCCTGTGTTTGAGCTTAGGATACAACCCACTAGATAGATGCATTAAAATATTCTCACTGATCTGTTTTAAAAGAAGATGAGAAAAGAAAGCAGAAGACAAAACAGAACTCTGAAGATGTTAATCATGTTAGACACTACTTTTTTGAACCAAGCTACTTACACAAAAAGTGAACGTTTGCCTAACATCTGGTTTGTGTAACGCGCTATCTCATCAAAGGGAACTGGGCTGTTAACTTGCCGTAGAAGTACCATTAGTAAGGGATTAAAAATAACAACTCTTGTCCCTTCCACCAAAGGTTTCCCCATCCAAACAACGAATTTGGCATTCATCACAACTGCAAAAGCGCAAAAAAATATTAGAATTAAAACTAAATATATTGGTCTCGATCCATGCATGGCAGGGAAAGTCTCCTTAGTAATTACAACTTTACATTTATGTAGAGAAAAAAACACAAAAGAGAACCATAGAAGTTTCATTGACTGGTTGAAACTGGGACAAGTCCCAATTTAGTGCATTATCAACTATATCGAATTAACTCCATGTTTAATGAGGATTTTTTAAAGAGGTGTTTTTTTCCTTCCACTAAACCACTGTTTGTGCAGTGCTCAGTTCTCTGTTGCTATGTTGTTGACTAGATTAGATGGCTTGTGTCGGTGGCATGCTTTAAATATTTATTAGCAAAAACATAAGGCTTAGTATCACTGCAGTGGGAAGAGGATGCTCTGAGGGTACCTAGAAAATATGATGGGTTTAAAGGAATACATTATATGCTTCTAAGAGCTTTCATTCTTTTGATAATTTTAATTTGAATTTCAGCTTTCCAGAGGAGATGCAATTTATAACCAAATCCCGATTTCCATTTCCCACAGATAGAATTGTTAACAGTATACAAGTGTTAACATTTCTGGCATGAAACACTCTAAATGCATCACCCCCTCTTCCTCTCCTCCCCTCAAGGATCATACACTTGCAAGAGAGTATGGGAAAGTAGTGGCCGCGGATGTTTGCCCTTCACACTTATTTCTGCTCTTCCCCACAGGTGTCTCCCTTGCACCTCTGGGTCCTTTTCCATCCAAATTTAGCCATGTGTTCACCTCCCCAGTCCCTCTTCAAGAAAGAAAGTCAAGCTTTTACAACTAAAATAATTGAAAAGTAAAGCAATGTTAGGGAAAAGGTGATGGAACTGCATCACTGAAGTTATCACGTTTACTTCTGTTTCTTACACTATTTTATTTTAAAAGGAAGCTTCAAAAGCCCACATATATTGAATATGAAAGTCCAACTCTATCCCAATTACCTTCAGATATTTTTAAGTGTAAACAAAATAAAAATATTTCCGTCTCTAAGTCTTTCCCCTCCCCTTACTCCTACAAGAGAACATAATTGAGGAATGTTGAAAGGACATTGGTCAGGCACCAAGAATGAGATTATACATTGAAAACATTCTGAAGAGGTACTTATTTCAGTCCTTTTTGTTAAAACGAAAAAGAATCCTTTTCTAAATGGGATCAGCTTTTCATCTCACATTAAATGGTTTTAAGTTCCAAAACAGAACAGGTTCTAGATCAAAACCTCATTGAAATATGAGATTCAGTCATGGTTCAAGAATTTCTCTGCTTTTCATGTACATCATGGTTTCCTTGTCCCAATGTGCTCACATGTATGAAAGCTAAACTCACCTGATGTTTTCTTACAGTTTTATTTAAGGGAATGAAATTGCTGGCTACCACTCTGCAGAGATAAATACTACCATTCTTGTTCTCCATGGGTATTCCACATAAGAAAGACAATGGTTAGCAGTTTAAAAAAGTCAACCATAATCAGCTAATCATGTGTTAAATCACATGAATGCAGTGACTAGGGAATAACTCTTACATTCTAGCTTTGAGTATAATAAGTAAAGCAGTGGTTTTGAAACCAATGTCACAATATCTTTTGTGGAAAAAATATTCAGACTTTTTATCAGCAAGATGCATTCCAGGACACTGCTATTTTACAAGGCTAGAAAATAAAGCAGCACAACCACATCTTCTTTTTCGGGAGTCTTGGCATTTTACTGAGGTTTTTGTCAGCCTACTATTTCACTGTGTGCTTGCATGGTTCAGAGAAGATCTTACCGATCCTACTAGCATTTGGGGCAAAAATAATTTTACCGAAGTGAATTACTTTTCAACCTCTCAATGTAAATAACGTTCAAGCAGAAAGAAACAACTTGCCCAGTGGGTTTCAGTAAAAGTTTTTAAATTTGGTGTACAGCCAGCCCACACAGCTCCATGCTGAAATACAGGTTCCAGTCCAGGAGTCAGCTCTTTCAAAGCAAAAGGTCGTCTATCTTTTTCCTGGGGCTTCCCATTGAAGACATTCAGCAGAGGAGTCCTAGTCAACTTCCCTGCTGTAAACAGCTGCAGTACCTATCCACAAAACAATTGTAACACCACAGAATGATGTTTGACTCATCTTACGTATTTTGAGAAACTCTAGCACTTAAAATTTGTATTTTGAACAACTCCAGCCTCCCAAGAATTGTCTCACACAAAGACGGCTTCTCCTGGGAAATATCCAGCAGGCCACATACAGGCAATTTCCCATCTAAAGGATATGGCAGAGAATCTATTCCCTTCTAGGGTAATTAAGTCTTCTTCATGGAGACGCATGAAAAACAGGAACAGAAAAGAGACTATGTCCTCAGTAGTATAAGATTACGAAACCACTACCTGTGACACGAGAGCACTTCTTTTCAGGTTGTTTGTTTCTGATACAAGAATGAGCTCTTAGACATTCCAAAACAGTACTACTTACCAACTAAGGTAGTGAGGAGACCCTAAATTGACAGCTTGAGATGGTATGCTCTTCCAGGAGGACCTACAAGAGGCCTAATTCTTCAGGTGATCTAGGCCATACCTGAGACTCCTCCAGGTAGGTCTCATGACCGCCTTTCTGGAGGAGGTGTTCTTTTTTTCCCCTAGGTGCAGAGACTCATTTTAGATATTGATTTAAGTGAGAGAAAGAGACTGTTGAGCACTACCCTAGCTGATAAACCTTTCTCATGTGACGAGTCACATTCTAGGCAGTAGCACACTGTTACTAAAGAATTTCTACCCATAAGGACATATAAGAAATACAGGCATAAACATCTAGTGGTGGTGCCTTTTTTCTTCTGAGGGGAAAAAAAATCACAAAGACAGAAAAAAAAAAAAAAGCCAGACATGCTAAGGGAAATGTGTTTCTTACTAGTAGACAAGAACATTTCCTCACCTTTTATTATAGCTTCAGATTAATGGCATAATTAAACATAAGTGGGTTTACCTTTTTCTTCTGTATTATTCCACATTCCTTTGATTCGCAGGTTACTTTCATCAAAAGAGGTCACTAGCAAGAGGCGGCATCAGCCATCATGATTTTGGCACGCTGATAGTCAATTTTGTCATCTCCTCCAACCCACCCTTCACGTTATGGCATGACAATAGTATCACACTCAGAGCTAGCCAGGGTGTGGTGAAGGCTCTAAAAATGAGTCTTTAGGATATGGCTCCTACCTTAACTAACTACCTTTATATAGAGGAATGTGAAAAGGAAGAGGAAATATCAGCACCTTGTCTTTTCCAGCTTATTGTCACAGAAGTGTTCCCATCTGTTTTTTCTTGAAAGCTGAACAAATCCTGTTAATTGGATTTGACATATAAAACTGAATTTGAAAGGGAAAATTAGAGTCTGTATTCCTTGAAGGCCAAAACAATCAAGATTATTGTATATTTACAGATTCCTCCAGACCATAAGACCTCTTACTGCCTCAAACTTTGGATGCAGAGGCTGATTCTCTTACATTTGGGCCAGTGTATAAATGGCAACATAAAAAAGCCTTATAAAACAGTGCAAAATTAGCTGTATTGAAACAGCAAAAAGTCACCTTAAAGTAACCTTTGTAAATTCTAAAGATAGCTGACTGCTACGGTTATGATGCATACATCTGACCATGACTGGGATAATATACTTAAGGAGACCTATTTCCATTAAAAGCATGAATTAATTTTCTTTATTAAGGCATAAGTAGTTAGATGATTGTATCACCTGAGTTTAAAAAAGAAGACAATGAGTAGATACGAAAAATCTCAGCTCTGGAGCCGTCTTTTTTTATGAGAAAAAAAAAGGCTTTTAACAAAAACCTCAAAATTAAGGAAGACATAAATTAGTGTTCTGATTTTTGTTAAGCTACAAAAATAGGCGAATTCATCAAATATTACACTGTGCAGAGGAAAAATTACGGTAAGTGCTAGATTCATCTTCTGTCTGACTACTACTACAGAGCTCAGAAAAGATGTAATACTCAGCTGTCAAGATCCTTGAATCACAGAGAGAAACTGAAGAAAGATACCTATGAAAAACACCTGCACATTACATTTTCCTTCATGGGAAGATCTGAATAGAAATGAAACTCAGGCTTTGAACTTTTTAACATGCTACACCTGATTTAATACAAAAATAAAAGCTTCAGATGGTATCTGTACATTCAAATACATGGAGAAACTGATGCTGTCTGTTGAGGAAAGCAAAGCAGTCCTTGGAATTCACTCTATGCCAGTTAAATCCACTGGTAGTTGATTCTGTGCTTACAGGGCTTTCAAGCGTGGTATAACAAGTACCAGGCAAAAAAGCCCCTAACAAAACAAACACCTCCAAGAACAGTCCTGAAGAAAGCAATTTCTTCTCCTCAGCAACTGTTCTAATTATTCAGAAAAAGAAGCCATGCTTCCTTTTGGATAGTCTTATGATTTCAGAAGTGTTGCACTCTTCAATACAGCTTCAAATGGCGTGGTACAAAAGAGTCTTGCCAATTGTTTTAGCAGCGATTATAAATCAAATGAACATACAGCATTTAAATTACCTCTGTTTCCAAGACACCTGATATGTTTTGTGGAAAATAATCTGTTGTGCAGGTCTAGAACATAAGATCTATTCTAAGAGTGCCTTGTTTCAAATTTACTTTTGGATTAAAAAACAAATCCCCCAAAGAAAAATGTTATAAATAATTTGGAAAGCCAATGCATATGCCAAATTTTTACATGAAGGAGCAACAATTCCTTGAAGGAAAAAAATGGTAAAGGAAGTACATCATTAATAAACATAGGATGCACTCCACCTATATCTAAAGAATTCATGAGACAGGCTTGAAATCCCTGTGCCCTATAGGAATTACTATAAATACAGCATAGAGTAAGCACTGGTCAAAGCCAACATAGCTAAGAAACTAACTGGATACAGGCTAACTGCTTTGCTGCTGCACTCTTAATCTTCTTACTTAAGAGTGCATCATGATATTCAATTAACTGAATTGCTTTTAGCGTGTTCAGAGCCAGACAAAAATAACTAAATAGCTACAACACATAGAAGAGAAACGAATTATTGAAGCACATTAATCATCTTACCAGGGTCAGAAGGTGAACTTGTACCTCCATTGGCATCAAAACGTTAGGTTTGTTGTGGTTCCCTTATTATTTGCAAAATCACATTATATGAAGGGGTTTCAACCATTTATTGAATTACTCACAGGCTAAACCAATATAACATTCATTAACTGCAGATGTCAATAGTTATTAACACTTTCCCAAAGGCACTTTCCTTTTACTGTCTGCTACATTCTTTTTGAATGCCTTTTAGTTATAAATTAAAAACAGCATAATACTAGAATTGAAAAAAAATTAGAACAGGTTGTGGCATAGCATTTTTAAAAAGATGACTGTGCACAATTTTGCAGAAATTCTTAAGATACATTCTTCCCTTTAATAAATGCTGCATATTTTCATTGTATTATGCTTTATGCACAACTTTACCATTTTTAATAAAGGAACAAAATTACCTATTCTAAATAAAATTAATAACAAAGAGTTTCCTTTTTATTATGTGAAAACAAATGCTCTCAAAAAGGCTTAATCTGCAGGTATAGTTTGTAAGAGGTAATTGATTAAAGTTCCCAGCATTAGCCAATTTAATCCACTAAAATTTCGCATATTAAGAGAAAAACTAACTTAACTTAGTTAGTTTTCCAGGATTTCTTCTGAGATTCTTCTGTTATGAACCAATGTAAAAAGAGCATGGAATCAGAATTTCACATTCAAAAGAAAAGAAACTACCTGTTGTCCAGACCAGCATAAATAAGTGAATATAGTTTAGGTATTCATCTATAATTTAGTCATTCAAACACTAAGATCGAACACAGACTGAAGCATTAGCAAGAACTGCATTGCTTTTAAAGTAAACCAGATCACAGACCTTAATAAGAAGGGAGGTTTCAAGTTCTTGCTGCAGCTAGCGACTGTGAAGTCACGCATGTGGGGGGGGTTCCCAGTTATAAGACTGAAGTTCTGCTGACTATTATAAGGTCTGCCTCGTAAGTGTTGATGTAGGGAAAAGGCTTGCAAACTAACTAATGAAAATTTTTCATTCATTCTTATGCTTAATACTATGGTAGAATAAGCATTAGAAATTGTTCTTGCCAGACCATAGACACCCAAGGAAGCAGCTATTGGGACATTTTCAATACAATTACTAAATATGTAATTATGGAATAACTCAAAGGAGTAGGTTTCTTTGTTTCTTGATGCCTTGATGACCAACATAAATCACATACAAACTGATAGCTCAAATTCAGAGCTTAAAGTGAAGATATAGACTTGTAATAATAAAGTGGAATTAAGGACAAGAGGAAACAAGGAAGTACAGATCGTTGTTAACATGGGTTGAATCAACATGGCACTAGAGGTGTTTGAAATTGAGTTTTACCTATAAACTAAGCCATGCTTGATTTTATAGATATTTATAGAAATTGACCCAAAGCCTATAGGCTCTCAAAATTATGTCCCAGTTATAAACTCTATAAAAATTTAGATTCTACTAATTTGTAGGACATTCACCTAAAATTAATCTCTATGAAATTGTAGCTAAGTCTCTGCATAAAATAAAATTGTCTGTAAATACATTGGAAAATGAAAAATAAAATTATTTTCATGCTTTAAAATAAGAAGGGTGGAATAAAACAAACTATAAACTTGCTAAAACAAACCCCAACAGAAGACCTTCTAGGGCCATTCAATCAAAATGTGGAAAACCAAAACAAAATAAAACCATTAAAAAGTTCGGGACTACAAAGAAATTAAACCTCTTGAGATCTCATGTAGTCTACTGGGTAGCTGGTAATTATTGGTCAATTAATCTTTTCAATTCCCCAGTTAAACTACAGGTGACTTTAGGACTTAAAACTTCATTTCTGAATATAAACTAAATGCTTAATATCCGCTACATGAAAGATTTGACACCAGTTTATCCTAACCAGAAAATGTTTACTCTCCCCTGAATTTGTGCCTTTAAAACTTCAGTCTGTATATAGTGTAACTATCAAGACTAGAAATAACTTAGTCTACAACATAAAACAAAGGTACTAATGGTGAGAAAAAGTCGTCACTGAAACAGACTGCAAGGAATTTATTTAAGGCATTAATCAGACCTAAACCTGATTAAGTGTCTAATTGGCTTGATTACTGATGGCAAGAAAGCACATGCTATATACTTGTTTGTGGTAAAATAGTTACAGAGGCTTCAGGAGAGTTGAGTAGGCAAGATGTTTAAAAAATTAAAAGCAGTATTTTCTAGACCAAAATTATCACCTGAGCAAGCAGATTGCAAGAATGAAGGTGACCCTCCACCGCCCAAGGCATCTACAGGCCAGGTATAGTTTTTATTGTAGAGTATAGAATCAGTAATATTACCTTCTGTTTCAAAAGCATTTATGTAAGTAGATGCCAAGGGTTAGATTTTCAAACATACTTACTATGCACAATATTAATCTTTATTTAGCAAATTAAATAAATGCCTTTATTCCTGTCATCCGTTCCACCTTTTCTTTATGAAGAAAAAACAGACTTCTTTTGTATTTCCTTTTGCAAGTTGATTTCCAAATAATGTTAACCTGAAATAGTCAAGTTTATGAGAGGTCTTGGTCAACATTGCACATGGAGAATTGGAAATACTGGTATAGCTCCTTTTGATGTGCTGATGTATTCCTCTTGTTCCCTGCTGGCAGAAAATGTCGGTATATTCTTTCTGAATATTGAAATGACATACAGGAGTACATAAGCCTGCTTCCTGATAACTCCTGGAAAGGCAAAGTAATTCAGTAACTTTTTTAAGAAGTATTTCATTTGGCTTTGTTTTACTAATATAACCCCTGTTTGAAAAATACAGTAAGTCATATTAGTCTACAGCGTGCATTTTTTTATTTCTAGTTGTTTATTGTAAAATTTAAATAATTCTTTTCATTTTAATTAATGGAATAATTTTAAATGAGAGAGAAGGATAGGTAGTCCTCCACTCATTACTTTTGAATTATTTTCTTTTCCCAACAATGTCCTAGAGAGTTTTTGTATTTTCCAGCTTGACAAAATAAAAACCTTACAAGCAAAATGGAAATAATTTAGGGTTTCACCAAACAATTGGGAAAGTTAAACGAGTTGTTTAGTATCAGCCTGAGCAATTAATCTGAATTCATGCTCAACAAAACAATTGAAAGTCCACTATTATAAAGTTAATTTTAACTAAGCAGTGTCTTTTAACATGTTCACAATAGTTGATCTTATACAAAGACTGACTTAACTTCTGTGAGCCTTGATTTACATGTTCAAGAGTTCCCTAAATTTTACAGTTTTAAGTAAAATTGGTAGAAACATAAATATTCATAAGACTGAATCATTTCGTAGAACTGATGTTTTTATGAAGCTCAAGAAGAGATGCAGTTTAATCCAGTCCAATTACAACTCAAATTTTGTCATTATTATAAACACACAAGAAACAATTGTTTGATGAACAGACATATCCATACTGCCACCCACACAAAACAGAAAAAAATGTCTAGGTTCAACAAACTTCATATAGTGCAGATCTACAGGCAAAGTGTTGTTCATGATTCTTTTAAAGTTCTGCACATCAGTTTTCTTGGGTCAATAAAATATTGTCTTGAAAGAATAAAAAACCTGAATCTCAACAGTTGACTTCTGTGCAGCCTGATACCTCACTTGGCAAACGGCTCTTGGAAAAAATATATATGTAGATTTTCCTGAAGACATGGATAACTCTTCTCACCAGAATAATTCCATACGTCAGCACAACACTCAGATCATCTCACCATCAGCCTCTGCTATACAGATACTGTTAAGATGGAGGCAGATAAATGGGTCAAGGATTAAGACATTGTTTGCTTGCAAGGGGATACCATCTAAAGAGAAAAAAAGTACACAGTATCTGTGTAACTGTAGAGCGCTATTCTCACGTTAGAGTTCTTACGTAATTAGGAGGAAGCCTGAAACAAAGAATACAAACTTAACAACAAAACACCCTACAAGTGCCTCTGGTATGCACAGAGATTAATTGGGCTTTTAATTTCCATTTATGTATATACATAGGTCGCTCCAAAAGTAATGCCTCCTATTTATTTCCATGGAAACTACAACAGATACAAAGAGCACAATAACACTATTTGATAGAGCAAATTCTCAGCTGCGAAACACTGTTTTTTGACACAGTCACCGGCACTGGCTGTGCATTTTCACCAGTGATGAACAGAAGCCTGCGTGCCGCACTTGTTTATAAATCTGCACCAGCAGACGTGACCCACCGTCACTGTCGCCACTGCTGAACCACAGCACCCACCACCTCACTGTGCTGACACCCACGGTTTGGTCTCTACTGTAAACATTCAGCAGTGTCATGGAACATCAACGGGTGCAATTTCTTCCCCATGGAGGAATTCAATTACACACCTTTGCTTCATACACGCTGCCACATCAGATGCCATTTTGTTAACTGCCCCTCTGCTGCCATCTGTCACACGGCAACAAAATTTAACAGAATATTGGCAGGAATGTTCGACCTCCACTGCCATACCACCAACATCCGCCTCTGATGTCATGGGCCAACATAATATAGGACGCATTACTTTTGGACCAGCCCTCACATATATAAAATACCTAATTTAATTTTTTTTATATATATGTATATTAGCACTTCAGTGCCAGATTCTCTGAATAAAAGCAGACAAGAAAAAACTAATACTTTCAAATTAAAAGAGGAACCCTAAATTAATCTCAGAAACTCAAAGAGAAAGTCATTGAGTTTGGAGAGGGAGAGGGAAAAAAATGAATGAAGACCTGAAATTTCCTAAAGTCCCATAATTTTCCATATACTTATACCATCTAACATCTTTCTTTATTCATTAGTGTGATAAACATCCAGCAAATTCAGTCTGGGATAACAAATGCTCATGGGCTTGATTAGCACCACTGTTAGATAGCACTGTGAACACCTGAGACTCCCCATGCGCTTTTCACTCCCTGCTCTGAGGGCCACTCTGTCAAAGACAAGACAAACCAAAATACAGGCACATGGGGACTTGGTTCATGGATCTAAGCCAGTAAGAGTGGGAGGAAGTTCACTTTTTTTGCAGTAAAAGTTGATACTGTCTGTACTTTGTAAAGATTGACGTCTGTCATTGTGGTAAGGTAGCTCAAAACATACCAGGACTATTGGCACAGCAGAAGGTTTAGACAGAAGAATGGCTAACTCAGAGATGCAGACTGGCTTGTGACTGGCAGCACTGAACATGTCAGCCTTGACAACGTGAAGGAGGCTCTGGGAACATCGCAGGGTCAGAACTGCAGGCTAAGTAACTGGATTTGCACTGCAGATACAAAGACATCAGTTTTTTATTTCAGAATCCAAGTTCTTTTGTGAACCTATGTGGAAAGTCTTGTCCAAGAACATACACAGAACATCCAGGAACAAAGCTCAGCGTGTATCAACTTGGTGAATCAAATTCCTAGGAGAATGTTGCCGACATCAAACCATCCTTATCTTTCTCAACAACAAGCATCACAGTTTCTAATCCTGATTATTTTTTCAAGGGCGAAAATAAAAAACCAGGTGAACCACAGAAAGCAGAGGCCAATAATAAAGCAGAACCCGTACCAAAGGAACAAGGTCAGTAATAAGATATTTATGAGTATTCAAAGATTATCTGGACCAAAACCATATGTACACTATATAGGGCTGTAAATAAAATTGTTCTTCTTCCAAATGCTCTGCCAGGTGCTGATCTTGTTTTTTATTTGTGGAAGAATTTAAGAACTCTGAATTCCCATTGACCCCAAACCAATGATTTGTTACAGAAATATGAGCACTATCCAACAATAACAAAAAGCAACAAGCTTTCCAGCACGCAGTCCCTTCATGAACTTGCCCACTCTAATCAGCTAGTCTGACAAAATCCATTTCCTCTTACTGTAAGTCAACTTCTTAGAAACCTTGCTTTAAAATAAAGGTATTTCGTAGCTTAAAAAAGAAATCCGGTTATTTTTAATGTATCTTTTGGGTATACTTCTCATATGTATTAAAAAACTGCAAAGACAAGGCAGACTTTAACGTATCTGACATTCAAATCTTTCATTGAATAGCCATTCAAAACTTTTTCAAAAAAGCAAAAAACCAAATCATTAAGAAAGCAATCCCATTGAAAATTATTTGCCATCATTGCTGGGTCATGTCCCCTCTTCCCCCCTTCACAGTATCAATGGTGCAGGCCTTTCCTTTTCCATTATCCAGTACTGCAGAAGAACACCAAGTCCAGTATTCCTATCACCTCAGGCTTTTCCTTTGGGAGAACAATTCAGGTTCATTTCACTCGAGCAGCAAAACAAAGGCTGAGGAACCTCCTTCATGTGATAAAGATGATGTAAGGAGAGAGAAGCAACTGGAAAAAGACTACAAGAAAACTTGCATAATCCTTATTTGCGCTTTGTGTAATTGTAACAAGTGTCACTATTCCTTTCCTGATACAATGAAACTTTAAACAAAGTCCATTTAATTAAATTATCTTGTTAAATAATGGCTGTAGCACTAAATCGGGGAAAAGAAAATCTGATAAGAATTACCTGTAATAATAAAGCAACAATGGAAAAAATAAAATCTGATGTTTCATAGCTTTTTAGCAACATTAAATTACAAATGCTATCCCATGAGAGAATGAAGTATCGCTATAGAAAATTGCTTTGTTTCCATCCAAAATCTGATCTAATTTTACAGATTAATGTAATTCATTAATTTATATTCTGGGATAATAAACTAATTTTTTTTCCCCCTTCTAAAATATAAAAGAAGTGGTGGCATAGAAGCAACTACCTCATGAATTACTTTAGGAAAATAGAATAACCTAGTTAGGCTCCGTGTTTGTTTGGGGTTTGTTTAAATGTATAGTTTTCTGGAAGGTGCTTCAAGTCTCTTTTTAAACAGCCACAAGACAGTTTCCCCTTTTTCGTGTGAGTATTAATAAGATAGACAACAGCTATACAAGCCAGAGAACTTACACAGGTGCTACACCTCAGGAGAAGCTTATGTATTCCAGCACCAGCTTCACCATCTGCCAGCACTAAGTCTTCACCATCCAAGTTGAATAAGGAACTCCATTATCTCTGGGCAGAAAAGTGAGAATGGTCTCAAGCATTTCACAGGAAGTTCTAGATAAGGACTCCTGCAAAACTCGATGAAATTTGTGTCAGATCTAAAATCATGTGGACAGCAGCTGGAAGAAAAAGAGAAGAATATCTCTGGGTAAGCAAAGGACAAAAGACCAGAGAAGGCTTTTTGCCATGTATGTACAAATTTAGAGAGGATTATTAAAAGCACAGCCAAGGCTCAACCAACACTAGTTGAGGGGGATCAATTAAATGGGAGAAGTTAAAACTAGTTAGGGAAAAGCCTTTCCAGATCTCTCATCAGCTTCTCTGGTATAACCAGGAAAAAATAGACCAGTAAAGCCTTCAGTCATAGTTGCATTTTGCAGCTGCACAGTCCTGAAACACAAACCAACAGGCTGAGCAGAGCTTATCTTCACCCCCATCTTCTCACGTGGCCAAAACTAGTCATCACCTTCTCCCTGTCTCTTCACAAGGCAGCACGATGTTCCCAGCACAGACTAAAACTCAGCAGGAAGCACAGTTGGAGCCTGTTTGTTTAAAACTTGGCCACTTACATCACTGAGCAACACCTGGAACTTTTGGTTGCTTTGTTGGCTACTCATTGCCTCATCTCCTCAACTGCCCTCTCTCTTACTAGCTTGTTTTGTGATTAATTATCTGTGTAATTATTTCACTCTGTAAATAATTCCCTGTGCTTACTCAGTTTGTTCCATAATGGATTCATTTTTTAATTTATTTCTTTCATTTCTTTATGTACTTATCAAAATGTGATTCACCTAATTACTGGTTCTCCATGATACTGAATCCAATTGCTCTAGTTTATACATAACTGACTGGCTATACAAACGCTTCACTTGTTTTAGGCACTGTTGTTCAATAGCTCTGCTGGTGGCTATGCTATCTAGAATGCCACATCCAGTCTCCACCTGCTAACTGGCGTCTGCCTTGTAGTTCTCTGTGTCACAGCTCTTTTCATCCTCCTAGCAGATCCTTCCAGTATGATTCTAACTTATCCTTTTTCCCTCCTTTTCTCTAAACACTCCCAGCACCACATTTAAATACTACTCTTCTGAAATCTGTCCTCATCTCTTTCTCGCTTCTCCCTCCCTATAAACTGGCCTGTTTCCAATATTCTGGTTCTTGGTCTTCCTACTTGTACTATATCAACAAGTGTGTCACAGATTTTTTCCAGATTCACAGACATATTTATGCAGCTTTTACTAAAGTCCTTATTGGCATCACTTTGTTCTTGATAGGACCTGAGAAAGCTAGACTAAAACTATTGTAGGTATTTCTATATGTGCTACAATTGCACCTCTGGATCATAAAGTAGGCAGAATTTCCCACCTGGGAGATTACCATTTTAATTTTGAGTGATTTTTAGTTCTTCAGAGCCTAGATGCTTTGGACAGTACACAGAGGATATACAAAAGCTAATATAACTGCCTGCAAATTAAATGCGGGTGGCATTCTATAATGCATGAGGTTTTGATGCTTTTGACCAAGTCACAAAATCTATATCCTAAGTGAGAAGCCCAGACACAGTAAAAAAACAAAACAAAACAAAAAAACCAACAAAAACCCAAACAAACAACCCAATGAAGTATTTTAATCAGCATCTCTGAACGTGTAGCACCTCAAAGGAAGGGCTGCTCAAGAGGAACTTCAGTCCACTCCAGACTCTCCCCCAGCGAGTACACTTCGTTTAGGTGCTCAAGAATACTCATTTTTTCCCTAAATGTTTGACTGAAAAATAAAAGGCAGCAGAAGCTGCTGATAGCTATCACCAGTCATACAATAGCCTAGCTGTTTTACCTCCACTCTTTCATAATAAGCGAGTTCAAACCTATAGTTCTCATTCCAGTAGATTTCCCTAACTACCCACGTAAAGTCTAGACACTAGAGATTTGGGAGAAAATTCTGTGGCCTTCCTAATTGCTGGGCCATCCTGCAGAAATGAATGCAAAAACCTGCAAGGTCTGAGAAGGTAGAGTACAGCACGGAGCCTGGAACTAACCTAGAAGATAACCGAAACACTTTGTAGGAGGAATTAAGAACTTTGATGCCAGTATGTATTTATATTACAATTTTGTTGAATCTTTTTAAAAAAGGCAAAAAAAATACTCACAATGGGTATTTGACCCTGTCACAAATTTTAAAAGGCCCAGAGCCAAGATTTCCACTTCTCAGAGGAAAGCTTTGATCACTAGCTGCTATATAAAAGATGGTCGCTCCCTCTTTCTGTAGATAGAAATAAAGCAGATATATTAATTGAGGGTAAAAAAATCCTGTTGCTGAGCAACCCCAGCTAATTTCAGCTAATTAAACACCAACTAACTCTACATGGACTACAAATGAGTTATAAGCCCCTGAGAAGGAAGATTTGAATTAAATATGAATTTTTGCAGCTAAAACCTGCCTTTGTCCTGCTATGACTCTGACTTATAAGATGCTTTACAAAACCTGTCCCCTGACACCTGAAAACCCAGGGTTAAATAAGTGGTTTGTATTTCAAAAAATACAAATCAAGTACAGCATTTGATGTAATGTGCTGCAGCTCAATGAACCAAACCTGTAAATGGGAAGAGACTTTTAAATAATAATCTTACTCCTTGTCATCTTATACTTTATACTCTTCCCTGGCACTCAGTCAACAGGCAGCTATTATTCCCATAAAATGTATTTTTTAAAGATTACCAAGAACCTCAGCATGTTTAATCAGCTTGCTTCCATTCTTGCTGATGTGAAGTCTTTTAATTCCTTTCAGATCTTCATTTTTCACGAGTGAGAGGGCTGAATTCTAGGAAAACAAACCCAGCTTCTTCATGCAATCTTTCTTTCTGTACTTGGTAAATAAACTTCTATAATACATCCATTAGCCACTGAAGTTAGGCCTTGAGTTAAGATGGACCTGCTTACTGATTGCTTTACTTCAACCCCACTGATTTCTGAACTGTTTTCCCCTGCACAGAGCATTTGTCAAAAAATTTTTCTTGGAAAGTCGCAAAGGTGTGTATTTTGTAATGTCAGAGCTGAAGCCTCTTCCCTCTATTGTCCACAGGTTTCCTGTGTGTCTATTTTTCTTGACATCTTCATGACCCTTTAGCCATCTTTCAAATATTCATGGACATAGCTCAAGAACACCTCTGGGAGGCAAGGACAATCAGGCAAATGATTAACTATGACAGAAGTATTCCAGGAAGTTTGTAGATCAGTTCTCATTCCCATTCTACTGCTTCAAATGCAAAGTCGGTCTTTACTCTTGCTATTTAAGAGAACCTGCTCGCTATGTTATTTCACAGGCAATAGCATTTAAGAGGCCATTTGAGACTTCTAATCTATTTTGAAACTCTTAATAGTTTGCAAAAAGAGGAAATGACAAAAAAATCACTGAATTTAAGTGTTTGAAATTATGCTTCTAAGGTATATATTTCATTGAGATAGTTAAAACACAGATCAGTCAAAGATGAGCCACTCTGCCTCCTACTAGCAGAAACTGCCGATGTCTTTGTGCAGTGTTTCCTATTTCAAACAATGCTGTCTAACCTCAAGTATTTTAATAGATTGTTAAAATTGACAACATTGTTGTTTGTATATTAACTAAAAGAGTCTTATCATACGAGCACAAACACCAAGCTACACAAGGTTTTCAGGCAACCATTACATGTACAGATACATATTCAACTGAACAAAAATTAAGTATTCCTTTATCTTTGGCTTTTTCTCTCCCATGACTAATTACCTTCTGTGTTTCTGCTGAGAAGCTGAGTAAGACTGTTCAGGCCAGTCAAATTTTCAGGATTTTTTTTTTACTGAAGGAATGCAAAAGAACAACATTAAATGTTCTTTAAAGAAAGATTGCCTACATTAATCCTGGTAACAAACATCAGTACCAAGTGTTAAGGTTTACAATTGTATTACGAACACAGCAAGTCAGTTAACTATATTTAGTACAGAGCTATCATTGTGAGATAATATAGTATGCTTTAATATTAGTTTATTTTAAAATGCCTACATTTTTGTAAAAGTCACTAAGAAGTTAACAGTAGAAGAAAGTATTTGACAATATACTAAGTTAATATAAAACACACTGAACTAGGGTGTTGTGATGGAAATATTTTTTCCACTGAAGTAAAATATACAAGCGAGTCAAGGTTTTGTAAACGGTCTTGTAAAACAATATATTGTGGATTGAAAATTAAGTGAGACTGTGTCAGATAATGATCAAGTTGTGCTAAAATGTGCTTTTGTACAGACAAAAGAAGCCCAGGGAACTCTTTGCTTTTGTATATGAGGACCAGAGGTAACTGATAGCCATTAAAAGTTTTACATTCATGTATGCCCAACCAGACCAGAAAGGGAGGGGAAGCATAGATAAGATACTGGTCAGTCTTTCTAGTACCTTAAATATTCCTTGGCAGATCCTTCAGATAAGATGAAACATGCTCTAGTGTTATATTTTCAACAGACTTTTCCTCAATATAGTACTGCAATACCAACTGCTGCAGAAAGGAAACAATAATATGCATTTCCATTAAATGAGCAAGATGGTGTTATCAATATAAGCCATAAATCCAATTGAATGTCAGAGTTGCAAATGGAATTCCTCACAAAAACCTTTCCAGCTTACAGGTGATAAGTGACACCAACCCTGCAGACTGTCTCTTCATACTCAATAGTGCTACATTTCTCCAAGAAACTGACTCTGACTATGGCTTGAGCATTTCTGGCATCCAGAGATACCTCTGTCTAGGTCTTGTCTTTGGGCATGTTTAAGAAATGATTTCCTGTAAGAGTGGCAGGGCTCACACAGTGCATTCTTTCTTCTTAACCTAAAAACTAAGAAAAAAATCTGGAAATGCCATACTGTTCCGGCAATCAACTGTCCATCCAGTAGAAGTCTGAAACTGAGCTCAAGAAACATTGTGGCTGTTCCTTAACAGATGCCTGGAAGAAAATATTATCCCAAATCTGAATAAATGGTGGTAGGAGGGTAGTTTGGTTTATCACATGCTGTGAACAATCTGACCTGCTGCGCTTCACTAAGTTTTGTCTCAATGCCATTTCAAGCAACAACATTCCAGCTGAGTTTACTGTTGTAACTGCTTTCACTCCTTTGAAATGAATAACAGCTTCCTAAACATGGACATTAACTATCAGAAAACTAATCTTACACTATCTACCCAAAACACTCAAGGTTTTCTTTCCTTTGAGCTGTCTTGAATGTAAAATACAGCACACACAACACACTCCTGATATGTTTGCCGTGGCATTTTGCTGCCAAGATTTTTCCTCTATAATCATATTACTTAAAGGATTTATAAAGGCTGAGTTTGTTCCTCCTTTATTCAGTGTCAGACCAATGAGAGCTTTCAAATTATTTTTCCACATGAAAATTTAAAAAAAAAAAAAAAAAGATATAGGAGTAATTATAAAAAATTAATCACATAAAACCACTTAAATGGCAAGAGACTATACCATTTGCACGGAGTTTATTTCAAACTCTATAAACTTTCCACTAAAACTCTTTTTAAAAAGTTATTTCTAACAAAAATGAAGAGTTAGACTAACCAAAGTTCTACACGCTCACATTCTTAATGATATATTTCAATTATAATTTATGCAGCAGCAAGCAGGACTGTCAGGGCAGCTGAAGCAACAAGAGGTTTAATGCAATTCCAACACTGGAGTATAAATAATGTCATTAGCATTTCTATGCCTAAGCAAATAAGCTTACTCTTCATTTTTCTTCCTGTATTTCACAAGGCATTTCTGGACAGATCTATCTGTCTGTCATGTATATATTTCTTTAAATAAGCACACAATAAAATTCTACTACACTGCATGAGTACTTGTCACTTATGAATATAGAAGAGATCTGTATTAACCATTGTTGAGTTGGTTACAGATGCATCTAATTTAAACACCACAAAGAAATTACATGTTCCAAAAGGTACACTCATCACAAATATGTTCTGTACAGCTGGCACTGAAATAGATTTATACAGGATATTATACAAAGGTCGGGCCCCAAATCAGTGTCGTGTAGTGCTTATCCACTGAAGAAAGCTGTGATTTGTCAAAATGTATTATCATAATTCTTTTAAAATTGGTATCCAAAAATTAAACCCTCTTTCTAGATACTGTACCAGCAGAAGCACCTGAGCCTTCAAAAACCGAAAAATCAACTGAACCAGCTAAGGCAATTCAACAGGAGCAGCATAAGCTCAATGATGGGAAAGAAGATGCTAAGTGAGTAAATCCAATTTAAAAACTTAAGACTTTTTTCCCTTTGAGTGGAAAATAACGGATACACTCAGTCCAGAACAGGGTAGGTACTCCTCCTGCTTGCTTTTGCCTTCTATTATTTTCATTATCCTGATGACACAAAGCAAAAGTCTTTCCCTGACATCGAGTTATTTAATGTGTAGAGAAGACTCTCTATTTCCTTCCTTCACCAGGACAGACAATAATCAAGCAAAATATTAATGCATAGGCCTCTATCGAATAACACATGCAATTAAAAATACCTCTGCCTAGAATAACTGGAAATGTTATAAATAACTTGGTAATTTGAATGTGAATCAGTAGGTCAACAACAAAAACCTAGGTAAAGCCTCTCCTTTTGTGTCATTGTAGGATGTGTTATTAGACGCTTACCATTCCACGGGCAAATCCCATAACCGTGGTTAACATAACTACAATATGCTTATGAAAAAAAGGGTATGTTGCTGATTAGTAGAAAACAAAATGTCTGTTAAAAGGAAATAAAAAATGTTATACATCCTCTTCTCAGAGCTCTTCTGACTCACAGTCATGTGTGCATCCAGATATATCTAGTCAGTCTAATTTGAGCATCAGCTTCTAAAAATACAGTAAATCTTGGCAAATTCTACTGTCCAAACAGTTACCTGCTAAATTCTGCAGTAGAGTTTGGAAGGCACGGAAGCGGTGTCTTTGCATTAGTACGAAGCTAAACAGATCTATTATACAACTTTCAGAGCTGGAGGAAGAATAATTTTTTAAAATGTGCCTTTAAGAGAATTTTATTCAGTGCCCCTGAATATTCATGGCAGTCTATTCAGACATGGTTCTTGATCAAGGTCACTACCTTATTGAGTCTATGTGTTCAAATTTACTCACTGGAATGTTTTTAAGGAAATCAACTGCCTTTATCACATGAGAAAGACTACATAAATGAGTATGTATATGGAGAACGTGAGTCAGACAGATCCATGTAGTCTATAAAAACAGCAATAAATGAAACATGCTCAAATCACTCTCTAGCACTGAGGCCAACTTGACCAATACAAAATGCCTCCTGAAGAAGTGTCAGCTGTGAACAATCTTTGCCCCATGTTAATGTCTGGTTTTCTCATACCTGGGAATTATTTGGAAAAGTGCTAGTAGGACTGTTAGTACAACTCAATGGGATAGTCAACTGAGAGTCCCATTGTCCAGCAGTTTTCCTTGTCACTGTTTAATCTGCATTTGGATGATGTCCAAATGGGGATTAATAACAAATGATGTCCCTCAGGGGTCTGTATTGGAAGAAATAATATTTAATATCCTTATTAATAACATAGTGGGCTGGAGTGCACCCTCAGCAAGTCTGCAGATGACACAAACTGAGTTGTGCAGTTTATTCACTGGAGGGAAGGCATGCCATCCAGAGAGACTTTGACGGGCTTGAAGAATGGGCACATACAAATCTCAGGAGATTCAACAAGGTCCTGCACATGGGCAATCACCAGTATCCATACAGGCTGTATTGTGAATGGATTGAGAGCAGCCCTCCAGAGAAAGACTTGGAGATACTGGTGGATGAAAACTTAGCTATGAGCTGGCAATGTGTGCTTGCAGCCCAGAAAGCAAATCGTATCCTCAGCTGCATAAAACCTGTGGCCAGTAGGTCAAGAGAGATGATTGTCCCCTATATTCTGCTCTCATGAGACCCCACCTGGAGTCCTGCCTCCAGCTCTGTTAGAGCAAGTCCAGAGCAGGGCCACAGAAATGGTCAGAGGGCTGGAACATCTCTCCTAAGAAGAAAGGCTAAGAGAGTTGGGGTTGCTCAGTCTGGAGAAGAGAAGGCTTAGTGGACACCTTGCTGCAGCCTTTCTGTGTATAGAACTAGCTTATAAGCTGGAGAGAGACTTTCTAGCAGGGTTTGCAGTGACAGGATAAGGGATAAAGGCTTTAAACTAAAAGTGGGTAGATTTAGATTAGATACAAGGAAGAATTTTTTTTTTTATAATGAGGGTGGTAAAACACCGGTTGCCCAGAGAAGTTGTGGGTGACCTGTCACTGGAACTGTTCAAGATCAGGTTGGATGGGGCTTTGAGCAACCTGATCTAGTAGAAGATGTCCCTGCCCACAGCAGAGGGGTGGGATTAGATGGTCCTTTAATGTCCTTTCCAAATCATACCATTCCATGATTCTGTGATACTGTTATGGAAAGAGCCATATTTGTTTGGTTGAATGAAATCAAGGTTAGTGAAATGGATGGTAGAATTTTCTTAACTGGAATTTCAGATTTTGTCCAGCTGCGTTTCAGGGAGCAGCAACGGCCAGCTGCTCCCTGAGGAAAGGGGAGACAGATGCTAAGGGTAACCCCAGAGCACACAGTGGCTTTACACCAGGATGCAGTCCCACAGGGTCTGAATACAGCAAGCAGAGCAGGATCGCCTATCACAAGGCCAAGTGATGAACCAGGGTTAGGATCCACCCAGAGAGTCCAGTCAGGAGCAAAAATACAGGGTCAGAGACAGGACTGGAGTCAGGGATACAACATGGCTCCAAAGTCCACCCAGGAGACCGTAACAGAACTGGAGCTGGACACACCTAGGCGTAGCTCAGACAGGGACTAAGACCTGAGCTGAAGTGGGCACCTCAGGCCCATGGGCAGAGGATGTGGGTATAAATCCCTCTGGAGGCTGCTCAGGGCCATTAAGACCTGTTGGTGTACTCAGGGTCCTGGTACTATGTTTTGACTTAGGTAGACTGTTTTCCTATACTAATCATCCTTCAAGAGTCGAAGTTTAATAAAAAGTCACTTGACTTGCACAGTAAGAAATCATCAGTATGCCCACAGACTGTCAGTGAGACACCTAATTAGTAAGGTTTGTGTGTATGCATATCTGTTCACAACCCGTATACATCCAGAGCACTTCAACGTTCATGGAAATTATGTTAACAGAAAAGGCTTCACCTTCTGTTACTGTGACTTTTAATTTTGTGAAATGCATCTGTGCAGGCTCAGATACATAAAGGAGAGGGCAGGCGGCAGTTGTCCTGTTTGAAACGGAACACTTTTCATTTAGATCAGAACTGTGTCTCTCCACGTGGAATTTCAGGAGCAGGTAATGAATTCCACATAAGAACTTTAGATTTTAAAATCTTAGGTAATACTGCTTTCTGAACAATTGTGTAATAACTCATTTGAGATCAGTAAGACTACTTATATGTATGACAGTTTGCAAGATTGTGCACCATGTCCTTCCTCCAGTTCATCTGCATTAGAGTAGTTTTAACTCATGGTGCAGCACAGCCTGTAATATCTATTGATAGGAACGTGGGGTCTTTACTTCTTTTGAAAGAACAAATCATTTTTTTTCTCTTGCTAAGTGAACAACAGCTTTGACAAATAGTGCATTTACTCCTGAAAATTCCCATTGAAACTGTTTGTCAAAAAAAAAATCTGGCTTTCCCTTGTAGCACTTCCTTAGTTTTAAAATACAGCAGTACACGGCGATGGACATTAATAAACAGTAGAGAGAGGCAGCACCGGTCTCAGGCACCTGCACACTAGGTCTGAAAGGGGAGGCGCACAAGAATGGCCGATGTGCTGAGGCACTGTGCTACGGCCAAGTGACTGAAACTTTTACTGCCTGTTTCCTAATGCCTTAGCTGAGATGGCTCACAAGGCAGCCCTGTCTGCCGCTAGGTTGTTCCTCCCCTCCATCTTTAATGATGATGTAGCAGAATGATCGGCAATTTCCACAAACAGCTCTTTGCTGAGCAGTAATAACCTGTGGGAGGGAGGGCTGAGACCGCACCGCCTCTTCACAGCAATACGTGAGGGAGCAGAACACCACCCAGGACCTAATCTGCACTCTAATATCAGACAGCGGGGTCTTATTAACAAGGAACCAGCACAAAACATCATTGCAGTCTCTATGACACATTGAGATGGCTTTCTGCTGGGGAGGGCTCATAGAAACAAGAATGCGCGTACACAGTCCTGCAACGCGTAAGCAAACGTGGCGCATTGTCAGGAAGCCACTGGGACCAGACCCTGCCTCCGATACGGGGAGCTGGCACCGTGGTGGACAGGGCAGGGGCCTCCCCAGCCAGGGCCCGGCTCCAGCCCCAGCCTCGTGCGAGGCAAGCAGGGCAGGCCCAGGGCTAGCACAAAGGGTAGTCCAGAGCCCAGATCACCAGGTGAGATTGTGGTGACGAGACAGGTCCGGGGCCAGGCCAGGGCAGCGGTCAGCCAGTCGGTGCCCCCTGAGGGGAGCTGGGGTCAGGCACAGCCCCGGGTCAGCTGGGCAGGGCTGGGCTGAGGCCAGGCAGGATGTCGGTCTGCAGCTGGGAGTCTGGATCAGTGGGGCCTACCTCCAGGCCCAGGCCCTGCTGCCCCTGCCACCCAGCCAGAGCTATAGCCATGGGCCAAGCACCCCCTGCACACACCAGCGAAAGCAAAGGTCCCCAGACCACCCTGCTCTGCAAACAGAGGATACAGCCATCTGTACACGAGAGAAAATGAGACGTGCTTTGTGCGGGCACTGTTTGGAACACACTCCCTAACAAAAAAATCAAAAAGACTTGATTTAGATGATCACAGAGGTGACAGGAGAGGCAGACATGAGACCTTTGCATGTCCCTGCACTGAAGTCTGGGATCCGATGCAGCGCCTGGGGCTTGTGCTAGCTGAGGAGGAGGAGGACTGTGTAAAGAGGTTTGGCATGTAAGAATAGAGGGGAGACAGAAACCTAAGGAACGAGCAGTAGTTGATGCCTGGCACTAGGGTGTCCTAGACAAAGCAGTTGCAGCAAATACTAGAAAATGTAGAGCGTGGAAGAATGGTTAAAAAAGCATCTGAGAGCATAGATCAGAGAAAATGTGGGGATGCGAAGCGCTTCTATGACCTCTGCTCTGCTCTGTGTCTTTTGAAAGCCTTTAAGCCTGGCTAAAGTCGTAAGAGTGTTTCATCTTCCCGGATTACCAAGGTGATTACAATGTGCTGTTTATCCTAAGGCAGCACTCTGAAACCCCAGTACAAGAACCATGAGCCCTACTCCACAAAACGCTGCATAAAATGACAAACCATATCCACAGGTTGCAAACCCAAGAGTACCTAAAGAAAAAAATACGGCGGGTAGCTGGGACTTTGGATGCTTCTAGATTTCACCTCATGATCTTACATACTCTAAGTTATGTTCAGAGAGGAACTAAATATTATATCTGATGTGCCACCTTCAGAATCTAGGTATTATGAACAAAACCTGATCATATAAATAAATCGATAAAATTATACAAAATGCACTTAACATCTCACTCAGTAAACGCACTCTTCTGATTCTGCTTTTGCCAATGCAGAATCCCAACTTTCAACATCTTTTAGGAAAGGGAGCTCCAGCGTTGCAAACTGCCGTATGAGCACAGGTGGTTCAGGAAGACTGAGTTTTGTGCTCGTGGTTTGTCTTTTTCATAGCCACATCCTATTTCCTAATAGGCTATACCCATCCTTCTCAGGCCCATAAAGGAGATTTTTAACTCTCTAATTTGGCTAATAGCAAAAACAAAAACAAAAACAAACACCACCCCCCCTCCCCCCAAAACCACAAAGCAAACTAATATTAAGAGGCAAATTGCTCTGTGGTGCACAGCCAGGTTAATAAAGAGAACTCCTGCTGGTAGCATTTTCTTAGTGAGTAATGCACTTCATTTAGCTCAATTACCTCGACCGAGAAAATTTGCTTATTAGTGTTTGCCATCCACCAGTTGCAACACATCTGTTCACAAAGCAGATGCATCTTAGAGAAACTGTCCTACTGCAAGAACAAAATCTCAGCACCGTGGTGAAACAGATCCAGTATCGACCGTCTGCAGGGTCTCCAGAAATCCCTGATTACTCTAAGAACACCAGGGACCCAAAAAGTTTACAGTCATGGTTTCTAAACTGCAGTCAATTTGAGCTAAAGTAAAACAAGGCCAATGCTGGGCACTTCTGAAAATTCCCAGTTTAAACATAGTTACAAGCATATTTTATAGAGAGACTAATACCTTTCCTTAGCTGTTCCCAGCTAATCACTGCAGTAATTGAAATTGTATACAGATAGAATGCTTCCAGTACATTTTGTAAGCCTGACTGAAAAGATATTAAGGTGCTAAAAAAATCAAAGTATTTTTCTTAGCATTTATATTCCTTCTGCTTAGGTCTTCCTTTCAAAGGTTGTCACTTTTAGTGCTTGGATTTGAATTTCTGCAAAGGCTAAACTGAACCTGAAAATTAAATAAAAGGTGATGGTGTGTTCCCTGTATCAAAATGGATTAAACTTGCTGTAATCATTGCTGAGATGTATTTTCCTGCAGCGTTTAAATTCTACACTTTCTGCAGGATAAAGTTATACGTGCTATTTAACTCCATTCTCTCTGCATAACAATTAAGTAGGTAGCCTGAAGTTAAAAAGGTAGCAAATTCTGAAATTTTTCCTTGAAGATTAAATGAAGCGAGTAAAGGGACAAGAATGTCATCACACAGACTGAAATGATGGTCTTTTTTTTCTTCCTTGCATTATTTTAAACTATGCATTCATAATATTAATATATATTTAATTCTGACTGTATAAGTGGCAGAAGTTTTTTTCTTTTTAGAATATGTAAGAAAATGAGGGTATAGTTTGTCATACTTTGCCACTGATTTATTTCGTTAATTAAAAGCATCTTGTGTAAATCCTCCATCGACCAACAATTTTCAAAGTAAGAAGATACCTTTTTTGTGAAAAAAACCTGATAATTTATTAAAAATATTATCTCTGCTATTATCTGTTGAGTCAATTCAACATTGTGTAATATACAGCATTTATATTTAAACTAATTTTATACCAAACATTTGCAAATACATCATATCTTGATGAATCTGAGACATATAGATCTATGATGTAATACTTATTATCATTTAGTAAAGGAAAACTGATTATTACTTTATGACAAGTATAAGTGTTCATGCCTATAATTAATCTTGTCCAACACTTTCTATTAAAAAACAGTGACCCCGGTTATTTGCTCATTTTCCACATATTAGCTATTTAAGATGAGAACATCTCACACTGTGCAGCACAAGAGAGGAACAGAAGAAACAGGGACAGAGAGAGATACGAGGATCGGATGAAAAGTCAAAGGGGTCTGGCAGTCCAGTCTTATTTGGTGCCCTGAATAGATGGTACTTGGGAGAAGATGTGTGATGATCTGTTGTACACAGGGAACAAGCCGACTTTATTGCTCAACTTGGAAAAGAATGTGGCAGGAGCCTGCAAAACAGGAAAAGCATGGTCTTAGTGGTAGTTGGAAGTCATCTCAGAGGAATGGGTTCGTTCTTTCTCTCACCAAGTTTCTTTCTGATACTGGTAAAGCTGCATGAACTGAGTTCCCACACAAGTGGCTGTACAGTAGTTCACCACTAATGAAGGTAGAATTGCACCAAAATTGGTTGCACCAAGTTAATGTTATATAATGAGTATAGGCAACATAGTACCTGGCCTGAAGTTCAGTATATTGTGAAAGTCTGCCAGGGTTCCCAAGAGTGGAGCAACTTCAGTTGCTAAGACAAACTGGATCCATGCCATCACTTCTTTCTTTTATTTTTCTCCTTGGTAGTTGAATTAAAGCTTTCTGAAGTGTATATCAGCTACAAGATTCTTATTCAGGTACTCACACCTCTGCATATTGAAAATCATGAAATTAACTAATATTCTTAATCAATTATTACCCTTTTCCCAAATCTTCTTCCTTTGAAAAAAGGTCATGGAAAATTTAAATGTTCAAACAGACAAAAAGGGAAGGGGCTGTGCATTTTGTCCCATGTTCACAGTGGATGGGACAAATTGTACCAAGAGAGATTTATGTTAAGAAAAAAAATAGTACAATGAGGTTAGTGAAGCACTAGAATAAATTCTTTGGGAAGATTATTGAATAGCCATCACTAGACATATTTAAGAATAGGTTAGGCAATAATGGGTCAGGAGTGTCACAGGTATACTTCAACCTGCTTTCAGCTCTGGGGATTAGGATTACAGGATGTCTCAAAGTTCTCTGCAGTCCTATGCTTGTGTGATTTTTATAGGATCTGTATGAAAACAGATGGAAAATGAAAACATCTACTGAAAATCAGGTTTTTACAAATTTGAGACATTTTATTGCAAGATTTTTTAAAATTCACTGTGGCAAATCTTGTGGGTTTCATTTTATCTTATTATTCCCTGCATATTAATAAAACCGAAGAATAAGAAGTTTGAAGAAGGATTTGTGCTGTGCTCATGTACTCTGTACAGCCCTGGATCATACTCTGATTAAGACATTTTTGCCTTAGCCATAAACTATGTAAATAAGTTATGAGTCTGCATTTAAATGTGTTTGAATGTAACAGATGTTATGTGTATATGACAAGAAATATCTCTTAAAATTCCTGATAAGAGGCAGATTCTCCAGACAGGTTTAATTACTTGCAGATAAGAAAGCCTCAATGACAAACAGCACCAGATAAGGAAATAAGAGAGGCACGACCGCCTCACTTATTATCATATGGTTGTTTCCTTGAATA
Organism: Bucorvus abyssinicus; assembly: GCA_009769605.1. Classification (NCBI taxonomy): domain Eukaryota; kingdom Metazoa; phylum Chordata; class Aves; order Bucerotiformes; family Bucorvidae; genus Bucorvus; species Bucorvus abyssinicus. Next base: position 7,392,464 of record CM020033.1, on the reverse strand, counting down.
TTATGTTCTAAAGATTAGTGTCAGAAATTAAGATGCCCTTATTTTTTACATCATAGTAAATATACAGTGCAATTAAACAACTTTATATCACCAGTGACATTAAAGAAAGGTGATTTTTCAAAGTTAATCGATACTTTCAACATTCATACTACTTTCTTTCGCATAGTCCACATTGCAGAATTACCAATTAACATAAAATCTTATTCACATTTTAATCCTCCCTGAGAGTTCCATGTGTTCAGCATTGAGAGAGACTTCTCCTTAGAGAGTACTGTAAAGAAGATTAGAGGATTCGCAGCCTGTTGTGATTCAGTAACTAGGAAGATTGTCAAAGAAGCTGCTGTGACAAACCTTTGAACTAAATGGGAGGAATCTCGTGTGGCCTAGATGATTAGATTTCAGTCTGCACCGCATCAAGAAGTTTGTTCAGAGTTCAATGCCAGTACATAACTCTGAAGGATAGTGCATTCCTTGAACACTGTTGCTTCTATATCTGTTTTGCTGTATGAATACAACATGAGATCTGGGGAAGGGGTGATCTCTACATTTTATTTCAAGAACCCTTGCTTAGGGCCCAAATTTCTGTACATAATTTCTGTACTAAGACTCTGAACTAAGGGAAAGTCATGAATTTGAATGGAAAGTTTATTTACATGGTGACCATATGAAGCTTATTAATGCTTATGGCCTATTATTGCTTCTATATATAACCAAAACCAATTCAAATATTATTATATCACTATCTTTAAATTAATGAAATGTCTAAGAATATAGATAGTAGGACAAAAGTAATATCAGTTTAAATTCTGATTGCATTGTGAAGAATAACCCCATCCTAAAATAGTATGAAAATTAAAATGCAGTTTATTCTTTTTTTGTTGCAAGGAAAATTTAATATACTGTCAGTATTTCCGAACATGTAGTAAACAGAGAAAGACATAATCTTCTGAATCATTAAAGATGGGTATCTCTCAAACACTTCTTAAAAGAAAACAGGATGGATCAGAGGAAGATACTTGTTTTAAGACTGCTAATGCAAGTTTAAATTTATTTAAGAGCTTTTTGGGATTCCATGGTATCTAACGTGTCAAGGGTTTGTTTCAAAACTGTAAGATAATATCTTAGAAACCCACCTTCTTAGCATTTGAGCTGTTGAGATTTTTGGTATTAGTGGACCTGGTGGTACCTATACAAGTTAAGTCACTCATTCACCTTCCAAACTTTTATATATTTCAAGTTTGTTTGCTGAAAAGGATTTCCTGTCATACTGCATGCATTCTCTTACATTCTTGGGAATCATTGCCTACAATAGTTTTTACAATCTTAGATAAGATAATGTTGAAGTCTGTCATGCTTGTTTCAACTGCTTCTCACTCATGTTAGAAGACTGACTAGAATCCCAGTCTTTAAAGGCTTAGAAACTGTCTTCAGACCTCTAACTCATACTGATTCATGGTGTTTCTGTTCACATTTGTTCTTATTAAAATACTGTTCCTCAGCTCAAATAAATCTACTCCTTACCATGGTTCTCCACCAAAATTTGAATGTATAGGCAACGATACTATTGCCTCTCAATTTGTTTTGATGTTCTTTTCAAAGCCATGTTCCCAGTAGCCTCGATTCTAAGAGTCTTTATACAGTTTCCTATGTGAATTCACCGATTGAGCATAGCTGGTCAGAGTAACTCCTTCTGTTGGTTTATATACTAATAGTAATGCTGCCTTTACCGGCAATATGTCAGATGCATTCTAGGGTTACATTTGCACCAGTGGTTTTCATAGCCAGACTACAGTATAGCTCATAAGCACCCTGCTGTAAACTAAAACACTTGTACATTTATCCTTTTATCATCTGCAATTGATGATCGCACCATCTCCAAAATAAATTCTTAGAATTTGTTACTAAATCCATTTCTGCATTATGTAGCATTAGATTTGTTCTCATTTCTACTACTCAGTCTAAATAATTACATTTTTCCCTGTATAGGAATCAGTCCTACTTTTTAATCTTCCAAATCCAATGTCCTATCAAACGTCATTAGCACACTACTACATTTTGTCCAACATCATTAAAGAAAATGTTACAGCTCACTCCTAAATCTCCATCAGCTTCCTGGGCAGGTAAAGGAGAAGGGTGAGTTCCTTTTGCAGGCAAATCAGAGCAGAAACCTATGGTAGTCATTCTGAAATTCTTCTCAGAGAAGCCTTCTATTGACTATAAAGGGAGCGAAATCAGAACTGCTGAAGTTAGCTTTTTGGAATACCCCTGTTCCTGTACCAAGCAAGTGACTAACATATTCTTTTCTTTTACAGGGAAACTAGGGAAAATCCTAGTTATTTAGGATGCGTAAACTTAGACTTGAAACTGGAGACATATAGAGGGTTCTGGTTTCTATAGCATTACCCACACTGGGATTGTCAGCAAAAATTGAGGATGTGTTTTTGAATTAATCTATGTCATGATGCCTAAAACTACATTTTTCTGTGTCGCTGAGCTGTGTCCTCTCAGCTACACCATCATGTTGTGTGAAAATTGGTTATTTGAATTAGAGATTCTCCATAATTTATTCAAGACAACGAATAATTTTTTTAAAGACACAGGTTGTAAATACAATCATAAATCACAATGTCAATGCTCAGTAAAAGCATTACCACTTCTATTGCAATATCAAGGATTTTATTTCTAGGTAGATAGGAGAAAGTTTCTTAAGTGATGCAAAAAGAAGTGTTATAAATTACATTTTCAGGCAGCAGCATACATCTATGAAATACATTTTCTCAGGTGTCACCTGGTAGATAAAAGATGGAATTGAACTCAAGTATTTGGTGTTCATGGCCAGAAAGCAAGAAAGAATTAACCTCTAGATTGCAACTTAGGAAATGGTAAACTTTATTTATTCTGAAATAACCTATTGCATTTTTTGTTCTAAGTTTTGTTTGAGCTCTTAACACAGAAAACTTCCAAGCCACAGTACTTAACAGATGTTATATATATTAGCACACTCCACAGAGTGGCTTGTTTCCATGGCTTGTTCTTTCAAGGCCATTTTCTTCCACTATGCGATAGGTGTCTAAATCTTTTCTCTTGGCATGGGGAGAATTAAGGCACTGTAATTTTATTCACTAAACAAAAAAATTTAAACCTACAAATGAAAAAGATAAAACCTACAAACTGAAACCAAAGAAAACTGTATTATTATTACTATTATTATTATTATTATTATTATTATTATTATTATTATTATTATTATTCTACTGTTACATATGTTGCTGTTTTAAACAAAATATGTTTGAGGTAATAACAGAACAGTGTGCACGAGTGGTGGTCCTGACTTTTTCATTTCCTAGGCCATGTGAAATTATTACTTCCACAGGGAATAAAAATTTCCGCTCTGTAAAAGACTGTATGGTGTAGTAAGTAATATAGACCTAGGTCTATTGTAACATATTGCACAAAGGTCAGAGGTAAATTTGCTTAAAGAGTAATGTATCAGCTTAGAGACAAAACCTAGCACCACCTATTGAGAGGGATGGAGTCAAGTTTATTAAAAGTGATTTAGTCAAGTTTGAATGGGCTTTATTAGCCAAGACAATTTAAAATGCACCTCCACACAAAGCACAAGTACAATACACACCTTCAAATTAGCAGTGTTTAACACACAGCCTCTTCCATCTGTATTAACTGAGAAAATTTAAAGTAAGCATTTCATTACTAGAAAATAGTAGAGGAGGAGATAATGCAACCAAATGAGAAGTAAGGCAAGGAAAATCAATTTCTCACAGCTGTGGGGCAAATAACTTTAAACAAATTCATGTAGTTTCTAATCAGTACCAAATAACAACACAGTTCCTTTGGGCTACATTACAATGATAAAACACCAAATTTGTCATAGAGGAGACTTTAACTTGTATTATGATAGAGGAGACTTTAACTTTTATTGGAAAGGCTGTGAAATAACAAGAAAATCCCACACAATTTATAGCTTGTCCCTAGAAAGCAGATAGAAGGGGCCTTTGACATGACACTTGTGATAAGTGTATTTTACTATAAGATAGTAAATGCCCTGAGCAAATACAGCAACAGCAAAGAGTAAGAATTATTTGAAATTTTGCAGAGAAACTGAAAAATTAATTGTGACATGTTAGCTCAAAACAAGAAAGGATTTCATTACACTGCAGATGGCCTGAGCAAAGGGAATATGTGACAAAAAAGGAACTGTGATGAGATTACAAAGTATATCAGAACTGTTTGATTAATGTCCTGTCTGGGAACTTTTAAGAAATAGACTACAGAAGATTTAAATTAGAGAAATGATAATCACATACTTCCAGATTTCTGCTTCTTCTGCTTTTAATAGCTTATTTCCATTTTATCCAATGTTTTTATTGCTGAAGGATTTTAACATCCTTAAATTATACTTCCTTGGGCACTGTGAGCGTGTTGTATCTCTAGAAAACTGTGCTTTTCAACAAGCTACACACATCCCACTCTGCCACTCTCCTTTTTTAGTTACAGCTCCTTCTGTTAGGACCATCAAAGTAGGTTTAGGTCTTGAGGAGACGTGGTGTTTATCCAAGGATCACTTTGCAGTGTTCTTCATTTCTTCTCTACCCAAGGTGCTGTCATACCACCTTCCCTCTACGCAACTTTGGGAAGGTCTTCTCAAGAATCTAGAAATTTTAGGCACAATTCACTCTTGTCTGCCTCTTTTCTTGCTGTAACATCCACATCCTCATGGTATTTAGGACAGAGATGAAAAGCTGTTAAGAAAGAAAGTACAATTCTCTGCTGTACTCCCTGTATTGGGCATAGCTATCAGGGTTTGAGGAGAGTGTGTGGGAGGAGGCTTTGAGCTGCCCTGTGCCAGTCACAGCCATTTTCAGGCAGTTCTGACACCAGTATGTGACACCACCTGAGAAGTGTTGAGTCTAGGATACAGAATAAATCCCATATCCTGGTCTCCACATAGAAGAATTCCAAATGCATGGCCCAGCCACCAGTTGGGTGCCACTCCGTAACAGCCCCAGTTTGCATAATCAGACAGTAGCGAGTAATTGAGGATGAAATTACAAGTATGAATAAGCCCAAAAGAGCTGATCAAGAATCACTCTCACCTAGGTTTTCTAATTGCTCAACGTGCATACATCCTTATTAAAAGCATTAGCTTCAGCGCAGACTGCGAGTTTGCAGGTGTTTGAAAATCAATGGTCCTCAGGTTTGAAGAAATGCTGTGAGTACTGGAATATCATCTCAGTGTTACCATGACCCTGAGTAAACTCCTAGTGGAAACAGAAGAAACTTCAGCAAAAACACCTGTGTTTTGTTTCCACTGAGTAAAACAGATGCATTTTTTACCTCATGTTTGCTAATATCCATACCAAAACCTGGATTAAACCAATTTTCCCAATATTAGGAATCACAAAGTAAGCATAGTCTCTCCTCTGCCAGCTGCACATCAATTTTCAACCCTGTTATGTCCTGTTATCCTTTGGATATTAGAATATAATAATGAGCACATTTTTCTGCACAGAGAGGAAGAGCATGCCGTGTATCTTAGTGAATACATAGGAGAAGCTCTTGGCCTTACAGAGCTGCAGTAGAACTTGGTGCAAAGCTCCAGTGGGAAGTCATTAGTGTAGTGGCTTGCACAGAGGACAGGGTATCGTGACTTCCTCTGCTTGAAATATTGTGTAGACTGCTGCTGGCATAAGAAGGAAGCAGGAGCAGTTAATTAGGTGTCCACTTACATGAGCTAAGTGATGTGAGTAAGCACTGTGGCCAATAAAGGTCCAATCTTAATGTCTGACTTCTGCCCAGAAGAAGGATTAGCACTGTTTACTTCCATTGCTTTCCAGTACACTAAGCTTTTTTCCTTTTGTTTTAATTAGCGCGCAGAAGCCAACACCTTCCGGTTTCCAAACAAATGAGTATGCTGATGCCCAACTTCAAGAGATTGTCAGAAAACTGCGGGAAAGGGCAACAGTTTATAAGGAGAAGCTGAAAGACCCAGTGCTGTCCTCCCCTGAAGGCAGTCCTACAGCTTGTAAGTGACTTTAGAAATAGCATTCGTTGAGTTAAAAGATGAAAATCAGTTTGTGTGAACAGAAAATACTGCGATTTTCAAGTAAGTATGGCATGTTTACCCACTGAAATGGATCAGTTTGTGCCCACTGAAGTAAATTTATCCATATTAGCTACAGTAAGCAAGGTTATTAGCTATGAGCTCCCTTTGAACCCCATCACTGAAGAATTTAGGGAAAAAAACCTTCGGCAATGCCTAGAATAATCCCTGTCAATCCGTTTTATATACTTTAAAATGGGTCCCAGATATGTTTATTCACGGGAAAGAATCTGAAACACATGAACAAATATACATAACTTATGAGTAGATATTAGTCACTCTGAGATTAGGTCTGCTGTGTAAAAGTAAATAAAATTCTAGCCATGGCAGCAATCTACCAGACACACCGAGGACTCTAAATGCATGAATCAAATAGAGCAAACTCCCCTGAAATTAATTAAACATTGAATTTTGACAAAATATGAAACATATATCAAATATGATGGTTTTCCTTTTCAGAGAAAAGTTTTTCTTTTTTTCACAAAGAATTTTGTGTTGTGATTTTATATTCTGATATTTTTTAGAAGCTGTTTATTGCTTTTTTTTATAAGCTATAAAAAAAAGTGCCTAAAGTATTATAGATTATGCCAGCTGATAAAGGAATTTATTTTTTTAAATTATTTCTTTGTTCCTTTACCTCTTTTGTTCTCTTTTTAGAACTCACAAACATTTATTTCCTAAATCATTATAGACCCAGTTTGCCAGTTTACTGATAAGGTTGTGTATCCTACTCAGAGGTAAAGCCACCATAATTCATGAGACAAATGTGTGGAAACAATTATGCAGCCCAAAGATGGAAGAAGTGGGCTCAGAGGAGTGCCACAAGGCTTTTGTAAGCCTGGACACATACAACGCTGCAGGCTTCCCACTGGTTTCACCTGCTGCATCTGCGTGTCAGGTCTCAGAAGAGGGGAGAGAGCAGCCCGTGGCGCAGATGTCTTTTCTTATCTCCATCCTAAGCGCATGCGTTATTTGCGACACTCACGTAAAGAGAAAGGCCTGGTTGCACTAATGAACACTGAATTATGGACGGCTGTCCTGGTGTAATACAAAACCAGTCGGACCAACACAGGACACAAACCAGTCCAGGCGTTCCTCCTCCTGCACGTCGCTGCCCCTCACTGGCTGGGGAGCTCCTTGGCGGGACGGTGTCTCTGTCAGAAGCTGCGCACAGAGTGACAGAGCTGCTGCCCTGGCCGCTCCCCGCCCTGCCCCTGCTGCAGACGTTGTGACAGCAGCAGCAGCTGCTGCAGCAGCAGCCATTTTGTCTGCCCTGAGGGCTGGGGGTGCTGCTCGGAGGATCCGGCTGGGCTGTTGCTGTTGGCTGCTCTGGGGCGATCCTCCTGCTGCTGCTGCTGCTGGCTCCTGTCTGCCGGCCGGTACCTCTTGCTGCTGCTCGTTCTGCTGCGGTTCACCCCAGAGCCGTCCTGCTGGTCGCTGCTGCGGTCACTGCCGCGGTCACTGCCGCGGCTGCCGGCTCCACCGGCTGCTGCTGCTCCGGCCCGGCGGGACCCAGCCCGGCGGGGGCCAGTCCTGGTCCTGCTGGAGGCTCCCTGCCAGGGCCGTTAACTGGTAGTTTAACCGCGGTTTAACCCTCACCGCACCAGATCCCCAAACCTTGTCTGTATTTGTTAATATCTGGTTGTTTGTTGTCTATAATATCGTTTTTGTTGTTATTAAAACAGTTCTAGTTTCCAAAGCTCAGCTGAGGCCTCGCCCACTTTATCTTTCCCTTTTTTCTCTCTCCTAACCCTTTCCTCCTGGAACAGAGGCAGGGCTGATTGGAGAGAGAGAATTTGTCCCGTGGTTTGGCCCTGCCTCAGCCAAACCGCTGACAACTACGTTATTTCTTGTCAGTCACTCATGGCATTCGTTCTGGGCACTGTCCATGGACATAGAGTCATATATATATATACATATATATATTGCACTCTGTAACATGAAATGCTGTGGTCTTGTAGCAGATGCACGTGGTTATGTCAGTGGTTATTCTCCAATCTGTTTTCTGATGCATTCAGTATTACAATGAACTGTAGCTTTAGTCACTGCCAAGCATAAGAGTTTTTAACACAATGAAGCTCTTTTGTAGATGTTAAAATAGGGTGCAGTAATTGAGCCATTATTAAAATATCACCCTTTGTGGCGTTCTATGTGGCTAGCACCATCAAAGAAGCAGCCTCCTCCCCCACCAAAAGAAGAAAAAAAAGAGGAAAAGAAAGAGGATGCAGAAGCAAAGCCAGAGGAGGATCATTACTGCGATATGCTGTGCTGCAAATTCAAAAAACCTCCGCTGAAAACATATCTGCAGCTACCAGACAGCATAGACTCATACACAGGTAAATTAAAAGCTGTGCATCAGAATGGGGTAAAGGCATATTGAAGTGGCCTAGTATTACATAGTACCTGTGAGCCACAATGGGATCCGCATTCCAGTTTGCATCTCAGAGGGACCCATACATCCTGCCCTAAAGAAGTTATTCCAAACAGGGAAAAGACATGAAAAGTGACAACAGGCGTAAAGTTGTTATGCACAAAGCTTGTACGCAAACCAACCCAATTAAAACCCAAGTCTTCTGGTTCTTGGTCTAGAATTTATCCCATTCATTATAATTATTTGTTACAATGATATAATATCCACCCGCAGCATGCAAAATCTATTGAGCTTCTTCAGACGCCACAAATTCTATATGCTCTCATAAAACTCACCTTGTTTCCCATTTGTGAAACCTTTATGTGACTCTTAGTTCCAACATATAGCAGCCTGTGCCACTGAAAAAGGGAGAATGGTTGCTCTGGGCAGAAACATTCCCAGAGAGTGCAGTAGAATAAATGTGTCAAAAAGAAGGAGAAGAGATTCTAATTTCATGCTGTAAATTCAATGTTTTTTCTTTCAGATCGCCGTTACGTAGCATGGCTCATGCTTGTGACAATCGCCTACAACTGGAATTGCTGGTTTATTCCCCTTCGCTTTGTGTTCCCATATCAAACCCCAAGTAATACAATATATTGGATTACCATAGACATCATCTGTGATATCTGCTACTTGTGTGACTTACTGATTTTCCAGCCCCGAGTGCAGTTTTTAAGAGGTGGAGATATAATAGTAAGTATTGGACGTGGGATTTCCATGGGTGGTAATATCTGACACATTTTATCCTGCTGTGTCAAATCTATGTAATTCTTTTATTTATCAAAGGATACCTATGTTCCTTTTCACTGACTTTCCATTACCCTGTTTTGGAAGAAGGAAATATATGCATTGCGTACATTCACAAAGAAAACAAAACAAAACAAAACAAAAAACACAACAAATTTGAAAGTAACAGATGAGAGCAGTAGGAACAGGCATAAAGCTCTTTCTCACCAGAAGTAAACTGGTGCAGCTTCACTGGAATCAGTGATTATGTGACTATGTACTCATACATGTATACACGTGTTTGCATGCTTGTGTGGAACTTGCAGCTTTCTGTTCAACACGGGCATGAAACACAGTTGAAGACAGTGTATGTTCTGCTAGGGCTAGAAAACATATGTATGTTTTGTTATAGATTGTGAGACTGGGGCAGGGGGAGGGGGGATGTGCCAAAATCATCAAATCTCTGTAATTTCAGGGTGCTCTGAGAGTAATTGATTTGAGATATTTTATTTTGGGAAAATATGTACATTCAATTTTGCTTCTTTCTACTAATTTTGGTTTATTGCTTTATAGAATAATGTAAAATAAAACTCTAAGCAAGTATCTGAAAAAGGTAAAAGCTTGCCCTTAACATATTAAAAGGCATCTAGAACACTGACGTTTCTTTAAAATCTTCCCTACTTTTACTTCTTTAGCTTCTTATAGAAGAAAACCTAAGGTGGAAAAAACGAGTTTAGAGTGACATTACTGTGCCCAACAGACAGAAAATTCAAAATGTTATCGCCCCAAACGTAATTTGGAACTAGCTTTAGTTCAGTGCTTTTACATAAAATTTTACACATTGTGCTTACAAGATAGTACTGATACAGAGGAATTTCAGATAAAACTGTGCAAATACAGTTTGGATAGATATCAATTGCAATGCACTGCAATGTATTTTCCCATGCCAAGACATTCAGTAACTGACAATCTTGCCTAAATCCTACAAGACTCAAGTTTTATGAACAAGGTTAAAACTCTAATGTAGGAAGCTTACCTTGTATTTCACTTGAAGCTGTTTGTACAATTCATAGATTTTAGTGAGTGAAAAGGTCATCTACTGCTTGATCTCCTTAATGCTTAACCTGATAATAGTGAAGAGTTGGCATGGAAATATCCTTGAGATTTTAAAGCTATTTTTAAACTGTTCCTGGTATAAATACAGAAAGTATAATAATAGATATATTTCTTTAGATGCTTGTGATTACCCTTTCTTATTAAGGTATTGGCATCAGTTCCCATGGAGAGCAATTTAAAAATAAATAGCTAATCACTTCTAATGAATGCAATGCTGATTATTATAATGCTAATAATGCTAGCATGTTAATGCTAGCTTTCAAAGAGCTGATTTTGTACAGCACCATCAGAAACATCCTTTGCATTTTTCTTGGAACCATTGAAGTCAAATGGAGTTTTTTGCCCTGAAACTGGTATTAAGCACCAACTGGTACAGGTGTCTTGAGAGAGAAGATTTGTGGGGAAAATGTAACATACTTCTGCTAGACCAACAGCCAGTCTTGGAAAAAATCAGACAAAATGCAAACCTGATTTTTTCAAGTTGGTCTAATAAAATCTGGTCTAATGTAAACTGGTCTAATGAAAGTACTACTTCTTCCTACAGATATTTCTCCATTCATACTTTTAGTCCATCATTAATAGAACTGTCATCATCTTTACTATCAGAAGAGAATTATTATTATTATTATCGAGTAGCAGAGGCTCATTGTTGATATTCTGTTGTTGACTATGCCTTTTCCTCCTTTCATTTTCACTGTAGTCGGACAAAGTGGAAATGAAGAAATTCTACCACAGGTCTATGAAGTTTCGGGTAAGCAGATTCTGTGTTACTGATGTCAACATGTAAATTCTGGCTGTAGGATTTCACAGGATTTTTTCGTTCACTGAAAATCACTTTTGGTTTGAGAACATCACCAGAAAGCCTTGGCTTGATGGCATGTCAGTGCTTACCAGCTGAAGATTGCTATCTTCATAAACAGTGTGTAACTGTGAAACAGAAAAATTATAAATGCAATATAAATATAAATTCTGAATAATAATAATAAAGTAGAATTAATAAAATTCTTTATTTTGATGATTATGTGCAAGGTCATCCTCACACACACTGAAAGACAATAGCACTGTTTGCCAAAGATTCATTAAACAAAATAAAATGTCTTGAAGTTAGATAATAACTCTGTTTGGTGAACTCTTACGAAGTACCTCATGGTACTGAATATGTCATCGCTCACACAAGTAACAAATTTCAAACTGAGATTTTTGATGCTCATTGCACTTTGTAAAAACAAAGATGTATTTTATTTAGGAAAATTGTTCATTTTATTCCTAAATATTGTTTTTGCCAGCAGAGTCTATTGAATTCCTGATACAGGTACAGCTCTGTGACACTGAGCCCACATCTCTGAAATCTCAGATTTTGCCCCCTCCTCTTCCATGAATACTTTTGCAGCTCCTTGTTTCACAGTTAAATTTGTCTCAGTGACTGTGGTATCACTACTTGTAAACCAGAGATTCAGCTATGCAAAAGTGCAGGATATACACAGTACAGGCAAGTGAGTAGGACAGAGCCAAACCTGCAGCAAGAGAACTTGTATGGTATGTACGGTTTTAAGTTCACACTTGCAGTATGTTTAGTGCTCTTGATTTCTGCAGAAACTAATGAGAGTTGAGTGTTCTCGCTACATGCAAGATATAGACATAACCTGGGAATTTGTGATATGATTAAATATTAATTAATAGTTACTGGTATTAAAGCACTTCTGGCCAAATTTTGCCTCCTCTTAGACGTGTTTGAGAGAGGGAGAGATGCCATAAAAGGCTGCTTGTCCTCAATCAATTTTTTGGTTTGGTTTCCTTTTTTCACAGAGTTCAGATATTAACTGCATCTTACCTTCGTGGCATTAAATGTCAGTGCTGCAGGCTAGTTGCTGCCAGCATAAGTTGCATTTCTCAGAGCAAAGGCATTTCTGATTACAGTGAGATGAAGCCTACAGTTCCACATTATTCTTTTGTTCCCAAATTATATCAGCAACAGAGCAAGGCATCACAGCATCTCTAAAAAGGCAAAGCCAAGTTCACCAGAGTTTTCCCCCTCTCCACAGAATTCTTGAAAAGAATAAAGTAGATAGATAAGACGATTAATCACACAGTCGATAGACCGCAGGGAGATGTTGAAAATCTTAGTGATATGGGAAGAAAAATCATTCAAATATAACAAAAGACAATACCTATTAGGAAAAAAAGACCAACAATGACGCTTTTCATCCTATGATAAATCTGTTGTTTGAAACCCATGGCTTCTGCAAGTTGCAAGCAAGGAGTCTAATTCATCTTGCTTCCCCAGATTCTTTAGGCAGCCTGGTTTTAAAAGACGAAGGAGTTCTAAGTGCTCGTGGCGTGCTTCACTCACCAGCCACATGCCTACCATTTCAGTCTTGACAGAACTTTAATTGAAATAACAGAATGTATTAATAATCAAATGTCTGAGATACTGTTAATAATCCCCATGAAACAGATTAAAATCCCAGGCACCGAGGAATTAAAAGCAGGGCAGAGCAAAGCTGTTGGTGGTTTCAAAGAGATAATCTTGCCTGCCAGTACTTGAGGAGTTACAGGATTAGCATGCTGACTGTTCAAATATTATACTCAATCATGATTCAGTCTAAGTAGGTTTTTGACAGCAAGTAAATGTGTTGTGATTATTGTGGAGTTTAAATTGACCTCTCTGCTCTTCAACAGCTCGATGTGATATCAGTATTGCCGTTTGAAGTTTTGTACTTCTTCTTTGGATTTAACCCAGCGTTCAGAGCAAATAGGATGCTAAAGGTAAAGTCTATGTTAGTGATGGATGGCTAACCACACATAAATGTTTTTATAATCCAATGGAAAGTTGTTTATAATATCTAGAAGGTGAACTTTAGAAATTGGAAAATATCTTCAGGATAAGCTACAACACCAGTAAACAAACCAACAAAAAATACAAGACATAGTCTAGCCAAATGAAGCTCTTATTCTCTTATTTTTCTTCTGACTTTATTATTTCCGGCTTTCAAAAAGTGTTTTGTGATTAAGGCTGGTTTGTTTCCACTATTTAAATTAGATTAACCTTAAATTACCTGTTCAGTTTAGACAAAAAAAACAACCTAGTTTAAGATCACAAATTAATGCCAATGTAATTTTCCCTTCTGTTGGTAATGTCAGATGTTTAAAAGCAAACAAGGGAATTTTAAGGACAACAGCATATTTCATAAGCCTAAACCCACTCTTGTGATTGAGTCCAAAGATATCTGGAGTTGTGCAATGAAGGAGCTGAGAAGGGATTAGACAACAGCACTCTCCCTGCATTTCACAGTGCCTAGCAGGCCACCCTGCCGCTAAATACATTGCCCTTCACACAATCAATATGTTGCCAAAGAACGGGCTTTCATGCAAAGTTAGGGGCAGACAAGAACTCTGAGAATAAAATGACGGTGCTCTTCACTTCATTTTTCAACAAAAATTCAAAATCTCATAATTCAGAACCAAAACAATATGAAAGAATTAAAAGTTAAATAGCACCTAGTATTAGGCAAACAGATGTGTACTGAACAGAAGGAAAGAAAAAAGCTACATGCAAACATTAAGGGCTATCACCAAAGGTAAACTACAAATTAACAGGAAGAATTTGATACCGCAGCAATTGATACTACATGGTATCGTCGAGTATGTGGGTGTTGATATATATGACCACTTACGGGAGAATTATTGGAATTCCACAAAGATAAAGAAGGGATTTTTATGCTTGTAATTCTCTCTGATATTTGCCCAAACAAATATATATGTTTGAGGAAGCAAAAGTCATTCATCTGCAGCAGTCTGACCTAAACAGCAAGGTTATTTCTATAATCAGTTTAATGATTAATCAGATTAATCAGATAACTCAACAGCCAAAACAACGTTTAACTCCATTTTCGTCTTTGCTTTGCAATTCACCTTTTATTTAAATATTTAAAGAAAGTCAGAGTACTGAAAAATCCATTATTTTCAAAATGTGTATGCGAACTAATGTCAGTATTATTACAATAAGAACATGTAGTGAAGAATAGTGATTGGATTACTTTAATTTGTTTTCCATTCAGCATAACACATTCTTTGAGTTTAATGATCGTTTGGAAGCAATTCTGGACAAAGCGTACATCTACAGGTATGTGCTTATTAAACTCTAAAGCTTGGCACAGACACATTTCGTTTTATTTCATGAGTTGTCAGTGAAGCACTGGACGGAATACAATACATCTTTAACTGCTCAATTCAAGATTTTTTAAAATATCTGGTTTTATTTTAAATATTAAAATAATAAATATAAAGCTTCACTCACATATGAAATCTAGATCAGTTCAGCTGGCATGGTTCAGGCAAAATGTTCACCAAACGAAGGCTCCCACCAAAATTTAGCAGATCAGAAGTATCAGAAAGAAGTTTCTTTAGTGAAAGAACTAAAGAACAGTTTCTTTAAGCTGCTAATAACAGTGCCAAATCCTCAGTAGCTGTTTATTTGTACTTAATAAGAGTTATGAGCTTGAGCCTGTGTCAACATTTTTCTTCATATATGCTCTCACCATGAACCTGGCTTATACAGAAACTTGATCCTCCACTGCAATGACTAAACTTGGAATGAGAATCAGTTCAGCACAGACCTCAAATAGTGATTCTAACAGTTGTCTGCTGAACTGTGTTCTCAGATGAAGAAATTTCTTGTCCGTTTCTGAATCACTGCCTCCCTATCTTCTCCAATGTCTAATCTCATTAAAAGGAATGATTTTTCATCTCTCTTGCTTATATTTTTAAACTTTTTCTAATGTTGAGAACTTTTAAAATTAATTAATTATTTTCCATAATGCATTCTTTGCTCTGGACTTATATTTCAATAACTTTTCTGTATCTCTTATAGTATTTGCAGTGAGTACTGGGAGATACAGATTTTTAATATAGATGGTTTTGAATCAAGTAATTAGTTTATATGTAACAGCGATGTTGCAGGTTTATGGATTTCAAGTAAATGACAACAAACCGGCAAACGCATTTTCACACGTAATAGCAGTTTTTCAAGGGAGAGTTTCACACTATATAAAAGTATTGAATGGGAAATGATTGTTTAAAGCGCAAGTTGAGAATGGGATGTGTGTATCTTGAAACCATTCTGACTTTGAAGAATGTGATGTTGATTTGTGTGTCAAAAACAGGGAAGGTGCTCATTTAGAAAGGTTAACACGCACACAGCAACATCTCACTGTTCCTGTAAAATGTAGGAAGTAGGTGGAAAGACAGAGCCAACTACTCTGCAAAGATGTTCTGCCTTGTTAGACCGTTTTGTAGCATGGTATGGGTTGAGAGCCACAACTATGTGTTGCTGCTTGCGTCTTTGCTTCCTGGTCGCAGGCCCACTTACATTAAATCACTTGCTGAATGTAAATATTACAAAGTGAATCTATTTTCTACCTCATACTCTTAAGAGGCCAGAAGTCTTACCTGTGTGAAATAGAGCACCCTTCAGAACTAAAATGCAATTTTAAATGCCACTTAAGATGTGCAGATAAACAATGGTAGAACACACGGACTTCAATATTGCTCAGCAATAGTAACAGTATTGATTCTTTATTATCCATAGGATTTTCCATCAGTACGTTGCTAAGGTTTGTGGTAGGAAAAAAATGCCTGCGTACAGTACTACCAAAATGTTATATTTAGTATTTGCAAAAACACCTATTAAATAAGTCATGTCATGCCCTGACACAATGCTTTAAAACATACTTCAGAAAACATTGACTACCAGTTTTTGAGGTGCTCATTGGTAAAAACATTTTATATAACAATCTTTTAATTAGGTTACCAGAAGGCAAGAAAAAGAATAAATGGAGAAGAGAGGTAGTTATACAGAAGTACAAACTGGATCTAAACAATATTTTAAAAATGGGCTGTTTGTGTAAACTACTACCTTTTGTTGGAAGGTAGCAATGTTGTTTTGATCTGAGATCCTGGTATGGTCCCCACCTGAGCAATAAGGCACCAATGAAATGGATAATGTCACATTAAACTTCTACACAGCAAGTGTATGTACCTGGGTGGATTCTCTTCTCAAACTCATTAGTCTGAGTTTGTAGGAATATATTCAGCAGAAGTTACTACATCTTATCTACCTATTATGGTAGATTCAACATGTGCCTAGAGAAATATAATATATATTGAAGCAAAGGCTTCCAGAACCTTTTCTCAGACTTCAGAAGTCCACCTTCAAGGATTCAAGCTTGTGCACAAGACCCAGCATGGTCAATATTTTGATATTACTAGATCACATCAGCTATCTGCTGTTCCCAATAGCTTGCTACTGTCAACAGAGCTGTCCTGGAAGCGCATCAACATTTCAACAGAGAAGCAGCATTCATTTGTCAACATCCTACAGAAGAAGATTAGGTAGATTGCTCAATGGCATGGGGAGGCAAAGGAGGGCGTGCAATGGCCCCTGAAGAACCAGCAAAGGAAAGCATAACACAGAAGCAACCACAGTGTAAATTATCTCCCACTAACCTAGTTTATAGACATAACTTAGTCAGATCTTATTAAATCTTCAGAAAACCACCCACGCAGTTACTATGCACAGCAAACTGCATTGAATTCTGTAGCAGATAAACTCATTATGTACCAGCCTTCTTGTGTTTAGGCAAGCCCTGTACTTTTTATACTTATTTATCCCTTGTCTGTAAGCATCGTTGAATGAAGAGCTAAAGCCAGGAGATCTCTCTTGTGATCCCCACGAACTGAAAAGAGAATATACGAGATCATTGTTGTATTAAACAGAAAGCTGCTTGGTTGTTAAGCAGTTCATCACTGGTGTTCTTCAAAGAACTGGCAATAAGCATAAGAACTGGCATTAGGAATGATATAACTCCTGCTGTAGGTACTGAATCATACTCTTCAGCAGATCTACTGCAAGCTTCCTAGCACAGCTCTTGTAAAGCAGTTCATTTCTGACCTCAGACAGTTCTTGGCTTTGGTTCACAAGTTCAGAGCCTATCTTGCACAGGGTTTGGCAAACACATTAATTTGTAGCCTCTAGCCTGACTAATACAGCTTCAAATTTCTGTAAATATTCATAGCCAGTTAAAGAAGTGGATTATAAAGTCCTCAGAGAACCATAATTTTAAAATTACCCAGCATCAAATATTATAGGAAAGATATTTTTTTTAACCTTGGACAAACATGAGAGATAGTAACTGCCAGCTATTTTTTTCACAGAATCAATAGAGGTGGGAAACTACTTAGTGGATGCTTAACATAAATATTGTTGATCCAAAAAAGCAATGGGTTCCACATTAAAAGGAAGGAAAAATGTGATTTGTTTTACAGCAATCTGTTGACTTTTATAGGGTCATTCGAACAACTGGATACCTGCTGTTTATCTTGCACGTTAATGCATGCCTGTATTATTGGGCGTCAGACTATGAAGGACTTGGCAGCACTAGATGGGTGTACGATGGCGAAGGAAACATGTAAGTCCTTTTGCAAGAGATTTTTGTTGATTTTGCTCCTTCCTGCATCCCCCTCCTTTTCCTGTGACTTTGCTTTCAGGGTATGCCCTTACTTTACAAGTGCTTGGATAACAAACTTCTAGCACCATGATTGCTGATTAGCAGCTTTCATTACTAACACATATTTGGAAGGCAGCTGCAGTGAATAATCAGTTTACCAGTTTCAGCTTTTATAGGTTTATGAGTCAGAGCTAAGCACTAACTTAATGAAACATTTAGAAAGCAACGAGGGTCATAAATTAAACTTACTAATTGCATATGCACATGGGAACTGTTAGGAGGATTGCAGAACGATCCCTCAAAGGAAACAGAGGCATAGGGGTTTTTTCTGTCACACAGCACTGTGTCATTAAAATGGAACATTTTAGTGCCTCTAAACACCATGGTGACTGGTCTCAAAAAATTCTCTGATCTTTGGAGAAGGTCATGTTTAAACATGTGACAAAGTGTCTCCCGTGGGAAGGACTGGATATTGGCACATTTTTCCACAAACCCCTTGTGATCAGCACTAGTCTGGGTGCCAAGTAAGGGACATTCATTAAGAAGATAGAGAGGAAGCAAGAGAAAATGGCAATCATAATATATTTTGTGTGTAGTTATATAAAAACATATCTAGTAGTTTCAGATGTATGAGTGTTCATTTCTTTCAAAGGCCATAATATGGTTAAAGTCATAGAAGCTCAATTTCATTATCAATTACATTCTTTGCAAAACCACAGATAATACACTACTGCTGTCATCAATCACTCTTTAAGCAACTTTTTACTTTTCTCTTGGAGACATGTTCCTCTTGCTTGTAATTTTGTCAGAATTCATGTGCTTGGTGTGAAGTCACTATCTTTAAGTATAAGAAAATAGCCTGTCAGAGTAAACCACATTTTATGTAAAGCTGCATTGATTTTTTTTTTTTAATATATAATTACATTTCTCTCTCTCAAAAAATGACATGTCTGAAATTTCCACACACCACTAAAACACACAGCTTGAGTCCTGCAAGTCAGACACGTGCAAGCAGAGTCATGGAGCTCAGTGGGACCACTTATGTAAGCAAAGTATTTATTCGTTGGATTAAGGATTCCAGAGATCTGGCAAAAAGTGCAGAATGAATTTCCATTACAGCTATTTTTGTTAATGTCATTCTTGGGAATAATTGCCTTGTAATTAAAAAATAAGCTAACTAAGACTGAGCAACCTGAAAACTCTAAAAGTAGAGTGCTTACTCAGTCTTCCAGTTTTTAAATGCTTCTTCAGAACACCCTAGAGAACAGGCAGGAAAGACTTCCTGTTTTTCACGGACAAGGATATTTTACATTTCATTCAGGGAAACAACTGGTAGAAATTATTTTCTAGCTTGATCACAGAGGCAATGATCAGGTTTTTTAGTATTTTGTGACACCTTTTCCATGAGGAGACAAGACTTCTCAAACAATGTCACATTGAAATCACATGGGATTTAGGGCAGAACTTTTTATAAACAATAATAAGAAACTGATAATTCAATGACTGCATTAAACTGAGATGCTGAAATAAAATGTATGTTATAATATATCCGTATAAGCCTCATTAAGACATCAATGTACCTCATCTTGACATTGGTTGATGAATGTATGACTATTCTTTTGCCTGTATCTAACTCATACAGGATTATATGCTCCTATGTACATGGAACCCCAAAGAGTATCCATGTTGAGCTGCATTTCGTAAGAGTATAGCTTAGTATCCCACTAACACTAAATGCCTTCTGTATGGGATAGTCACCACCTTAGAGAATCAGGCACAACATATTAACTAATTGTGGAATATTTGGGGATTTTTGACAAAGAGGCATGGTGTGAACATTAGTGATTATTTGAGATGCAACATGAGCTTAAACGTATCAGACAAGATATTTCTAGGTATATTCATTTATTTGGAAAGCAGGAATTGAGAAGTATCAGGGAAAAATCTGTCAGAAAAAGTGATCAGAATTGCAGTATATATTACGGCACAGCAGTGCAGATTTTAATTTTTTTATTTGAAGCAAAATATGCCATTGTAGAACGGGAACACATTCAGAAAGAAGATAAGACAAGCATAGTTTCTTAGCTAATTTTAAAAAATGACAGTAAGCAGTTTGACAAATAAATCAAAAAGCAAATGGTCTGGCACTGATTTATTGGCATGAATGTTTTATGTAGAATCCCCACTGTGTCCATGAAGTGTTGTTAGTTATGGCCAAAGCCAGTTCTTAACAATGTCAACACTTCTACTACAATTTTTTTCCTTTCCGAGCTAAAAAGAATACACAGTTTCCCTTATCAATTTGATTATATATATGCTCCTGAGCAGGCATACTAACTGGTGAGCTTCAATCTACAACTAACAGCTGTACATAGCACTCAAACCACTAACAAAATTGTCAGATTATCTCTGTTTGCAAACTTCTGCTAACTGTATCCCTTTCACACTCATGTCCAGACTCTGAAGTCTTAGTGCCAGTCCAAGAAGATTTGAAGTCTTTTGCATGCGAGCCTTCAATCAAAGCCTTTGACCTGAAGTGCAAAAGGCAGTCAACTTTACTCCCCTGCAACACACCCAAATTAGCCACAGAAGATGTTTCCAGCATTAAAACTGCACTCATGAGCTTGGTACATAATTAGGCAGATAGGCCTCAGTCTCTCCTGATGCAGAAGGATAGCATCACCGATGCAACACCGTCTTCTAGAGCCTATGCACCTGTAGTAGCAATATATTGAAAAGGTCCCTTAATTATAGCTAGGTGAACAATTTGAACTATATGTGTTTATTTACAATCTAATTTAACCACCTAAGAGATCCATCACCCTAATTCCTCAGGAAAATGGACAAGTCCTTTAGAAAGGGATAATGTTGTTCTGAATTGTCCCATGGAAGTACCTGTCTCTTTCATCACTGCCCGTAAGGGAAACTAAAACTAGAGAGCTGAAATTCTCATGCAAACTCCTCAGGGGAGCATTAAATTTAGGCAAAACAAGTAATTCCAGTTTTCTCATGGTATATTTCTTCTGCGGTTTGCAAGTCATCCACAAGTAGTTCGCAAAATTCTCCAGCATATTTATTAATCAAGGCATCTGTATCCTGATGATGTTTCTCTGTAGCTTGCTGCCTTCCTGCTCTGGGCACAGACTTGGTGGCTATCTAGAAATCCCAGAAAATGGTCCCTGTACCTGTCTAGAACAACTCTACTTCTTTGGTATGCATTGCCCAGTGCACAGGACGACTGGTTTACCTCAAAAGGTCTCACGGATATCGGCTATCGTTGCACTTGCGGTAGGCCTGACGTGTCGCATTCGCAGTGCTTGCTACACAGAGGCAGGTCTATGCCTCCAGACAACGTCTGAATGCACAGCCCAACTCACATCAGACCTAATGCTTTCAGACCTGCTACCTGCAGCCATACCTTTTAGAAAAAAGCTTTGCATTTTACACCATTCTGTCTGAGATCACACCCTCAGCCACCTGATGAATAAGTCACTCAAGAAAGAGAGGTACCAAGAAGGAGTTCATTAGAGAACCAGTTTGTAAAGGCCATTTCTTTACTCTGCTTAAACCCATCTTGGCTGTAATCTGAGAGGAATCAAATAAGACAGCCCTGAATAATGCATCCCTGGGCTGAAATGAATGTGTGAATACCACCTTAAAATCGGATAGCCACATGCACAAAGATTTGATTTACCCATCTTAGCCAAAATCACGTGAGAAGTTTAGCATATTCTGAAATGGACTTTTCTTTAAAAGGTATTTCTATTGGCATGATACTTCAAGGTAATTTATTTGCACTGTTGCTGAGTGTTTTCATACTCAGGTCTTATTTTAGGGAAAAAAATCTAGTAGTTTGATTGCCTGAAGGATATACATACTCTCTATGTTGTGCAGAAGGAAAATCTCTTTCATGTCTCGTTTTTTGCTTCAACAGTAATTTTATAGCAGCCTAGTAAGCTGTATGGTGAGCAATGATGGTTTCCAGACACTAACTAGTAGGAAGCAGAGTTGCTAATACTGTTGAAATAGGAGTCTGTTTTTTCTGGCTTTCCTTAAACAAAATTTACAGTCATTGAGACTCCCCTTCTTAGGGAAAAAAGCTGCTTTATATTTCAACTGTGTAACATTCATTTCATATTAAAATTTAAAAAATAAAATGGAGAAATGGAGAAATATAAAACCTGTGCCTAAGAGATAGTGACTATCACTTTGCCAGAAGAAAGTTTCTTTTGAAGTAAAACTACAGAAGAATATGCTGTATTAACCACATATTCAGAAAGGGATGGAGAGATGTGAAAAAAAATCTCTCACGTTTTGGATGTACAACTCTGCAAAGAAGAATGTGACCCCTGAATTCCTTTGAGGATCTGCTTTCATTCTTTGTAGACATTCCCCGAACAAAGATTATATTGTCTGTCATGGTGGACTTAGCGAGCTTGTCTATTGGGCGTGAGGGAGTTGGTTAATTACTTTTGTTTCCTATAGTAACTAGCACAGAAGTAATGCTGTATTTTTCACTTTTATATTAACAAATTATACATGTTTCAAGCAGTACAGCATTCTCAGTTGTGGCAAATAATAGATATTAATATACTTTATATGATATCTCCCCTTAGACAAGTTAGAGACAGCATTTTATGCTCAAATATGCAATTCTTCCGAAACAGATCTGAGGCTTTTTCTTACTATTTATTTATGCTACAGAAGTCTAACAGAAAGCTGCCACTTATGCAGACTTTGCTGGACGCATGCATAGGTGATGATTTTTTTTGAAGCCAAGTGAAAATATTCTAGTGGTGTAATCCAACTGTTCATTTTGCACCCCTACCAAGGAAAACTGATATGATGGCAGATACACAATGAGTTTTTTTACTTAAGGACTCTGAATGAAAACAGCCAGTTCTAGCTGTTAAAATTTAAAACTACAAAGCTATGGTAAAAGTGATCATTGTTACTGCATTGCATTAATCTGCAACCAAGAAAAAAGTGAATTTATAATGAAAAGCAAATATCACTTTCTTGGTAAAGCCTGACGTTTTAGGTGAAAGACTCAGAAATGCTTCCAAGTGATTTAAATAAAAACCTTCATTGGAACTGGTTGTTATTGAGAGGTTACTTTTTCAAATTTGCACATAACTGACCCACCAATTGTATTGTTACATGGACCATTTACTAAGAGGAGTGGAGTTCATATCTTAATAAGAGAGGAGTTTAAAAGGAGAGGCCTCCAAATTAAAGTGTACACCTGATGTCTGCGAGCACATCAGGTGGCCTCAGATTCAGGGTAGGCATGAGAGGATGCATGCAAGACTGTCTATTTAAAAACATATATTTCCAAAAGTATTTCTTCTGTGTTTTGGGGTTTTCTAAATGTTGAACAATAACATTCAACAAACAGAAGGAACCTTCATTGCTTCAGAAGAACTAATAGAAAACCTCACGCCACAATTAAGGAAAACAAACTTCCATTCCTAATCATTAGTGAAACTGAAGTCTGGTTGTACAGAGACTTAGGAAGTCAAATTCTAATTAATAGGAGGCTTTTAAAAATATTCCTCAACCAATTACTTGTTAACTCAGAAAAGATGGAAATGATAGCACATTCACGACATTTATTTGAACTAATTAATCCCCACTGCACAGTATGAGGATGCTGCATTACTAGTGGTGCCATGTTCTAGAATGAAACTTAAAACAGAATCTTAGAGATGCCGAGGCACTTTATATATATATATATTTATATATATATATAAAAGAGAGTATGTCTATCCTCACAAAATAAAAAGAAAATAATAATTCTTTCCAGGTCCTTTGCTGCTTTCATAAACTTGTGTTATCACGCTAATAGAAATACACCACTTGAATGCAACAGGCTCTGTCATGCACAAGGCTGTACAAAGAGGGCTGCACAAAGAGAAATAAAAATCTTTGTCCAAAAGGGCTCACACTTCAGCTATGAGAAGTGACAGACAGCAGATGGGTACTGCAAAGGAGTCAATATAAGCCATACATTGAAGCAGAGTCTTAGAGACTGACAATTGCTCACTGCTGTATTTGGTTTCTAGATCAAGAGACTTCTGAGAAAAGTCTTGAAGGGTGTTAACAAGGTGGGGTTTTGATGGACAGTTCTTCCCAGGAATGAAGGAAAGTAGTGAAGAAGGCAAGAAAGCATTTGTTAAGGTGACAGAAGGGTAGTGGAGACCAGCCACAAAGAGTTAACCTCTCAGTGTTGAATAAGTTGTTTGGAGAAGTTGGATTAACACACAGTTTCTGGAAACATGTAACTTCCGTTTGACGTAACTCAGGAGGCAGAGTCACTAAGAGTGCTCGGAAGCAGAGTGGGAGGAAGACCAGCATGGTTAAAGGGGTAGAAAAATGAATAGACATGAGAAGAACACCACTGCATTTGTCATGCCCACTATAAGGCTTCACACTGGTGTCATCAAGTGAAGCCATGGAAGAGACCTTCAGCGGTGTGTGCATCTAGTGTGCTACAGATGAACTCTGGGAAGTCTCTGGGACTTTTACACTGCTTTTAACATCATGGCATCTTCACTGGTAGCATTCTAACACTGTAAATGTCCACTTTGGCAATTTGTTACAAAAGTCTTCCGTAATGCTGCATAGAGCTACTAGAGAACAGTAACGGCTGCATTTTCCATATATTCTTATTTTGCTGTTAATGAGAACATTCAGCTCAATAGAATTTACATAACTGTATCACTTGTAAATCACAACCCATTATAAAAAATGTTGAGGGACTTCTGGACTGAAAAGTGTCACTGAAAGACCAACTCAGGTAGGTATATGCTTAACTTCAACAACCTAAGTACCTAAAAAATGCTGTCTATATCCGCAGGTATCTGAGGTGTTACTACTGGGCAGTTCGTACTTTAATCACCATTGGTGGCCTTCCAGAACCCCAAACTCTGTTTGAGATAGTTTTTCAACTGCTGAATTTTTTCTTGGGTGTCTTCGTCTTCTCCAGCTTAATTGGTCAGGTACATAAAAAAATAACTAAATATGTTCAAATTACTGTAATGTAGTGATAATATATTCAATTTAGTAAAGTTTAATTCTGTGAAAAAGTTCAGCTTCCGTCTGAATGTCTCCCTATTTAGCCGTTATCCATACCTATTCTTCTGACAAATACAGGGGTTTAATGAGTTTACAGTTTTGTAGCCCTTTTGCACACAAGCTGATTTAAAGCCAAGACTCTGCACGACACAGATGACTCTTGAAACTACGTATAATTCCTTTTTTCTTCCTTAGAGCCAAGGACACAGTTCCTTGACATTCATATTAGACTGTTAAATCTGATATAAAAATTACAATTGTAGGTATGACATTAATATGTACAAATTATTGAATAGGTCACGTTCAATACTACCGCCAGCAGAATACTGTTAATGGAAATCCCGTAATTTTTTGGCAAACGAGAATTCTACTCTTTTCCATAAATGACAATATGGTTGTTAACATGAAAATTAACGGTTTTCTATTTCTCTTGGTTCGCATTTGGCAGGGGAAATAAAAAAGCCCATTGCACAGCAAATCAGTTATATTTGCAAATTACTGTAAGTGAAATGTTTCTGGCTTGTAACTGTCAAACTTGGGCTTTAGTGCCATAGGTTTTAAAACACATTGCCTGCAGAAAGAAAAACGCCATGGTTTTAAAATGCTTTGTCCATAGGGAAACAAATGCCATGGTTCCCATGGGAGACTGTGACTTATTAGATTCCTGCAGAAATCATTCCAGACTTTTTGATTTGTATAATTCTGTTACTGCAAGAATTATCACCAAAAAAATAATGATGAAAAGTGAAATTTAATTTTTATCTTGAATACAGGATTCAAAAGTTCAATCAAAGAGTTTTTAGAAGTTGCTTTTTAAAAGTGCAAGAAGAGAGAACCATCACAAAATAGACTCTTGTCTATATGATCTCTTGCCTATATGATTCAAAATTCATCAAACAAGAACTACCAAAAATAAAAGTAGTTTGGATAAAATATTTCTTCTGGAAAACTATGGAGTTCAAGTATATTGGATTAAACTTCATAGTTTGCATTTTTTTTTAAATTGACATAACTCTCAATGAAAGCACCATTCCCCAAAAAGATTCTGCAGATTGGTTTTTGTAACCAGTATAGTCATTTTCAGAATCAAACCTTAAACCTTGACACACAAACAGCTTCATCGCAGTTTGTTATAATTCCTATTTACAAAGAGCTCTTAAAATTACTGACTTCTTCCTGGTTTAGCACACTTGCCTAAAAAATTTTATTCCTATTGTAATCAACTGCATCTCTGTAATGAAGAAAGAATTCCGCCCACCGGCACGCCGATCTTTGACCACTCTAATATGAAGCCATTCTACTAAAAACATGTCTATACAGTTATGCTTTTGAAGAAGGAACATGAACAATAACTCATCCACTTTCTGAGAACTAAACTGCATTTCTGATGAAATGTTAAATTCTATTCCTGCACTGAAAACTTCAATGTCACCTTTCAGCTCAAAGCACATTTTTAGGACTGATCTACATTCTCTTAACTCTTTAAACAGTGTCAGGATCTTTATTCTGGTGGTGCCAGCTGAGGCTATTAGAGAAATTTAGCCTGGTTTGCTTTACTTCAGACTTGCATTGCACACCAAATGCAGAGTAGCTTTATTATGGGTTTTTAAGAAAAGCATTCTCTATGTTTTTCATCCATGTCCAGAAATATGAGACAGAAGAAAAAGCTAAAACCTGAACATGATTTCTTATAGACTTTCCAAGACAATTAGATTAAATCTGAATGCTACTGAGAAAGCCGATGAAGCATCTATTCAAAGCATGCAGGTGAATGTATATTCATCAGAGGTTTTGCAAAAAAGTGTTTTCTTCTTTTTGTATGTTGTTGACAAGATATTAAAATCAAGACTATTTTTGCTGAAATACATAGTAACAACAACCTATGTTTGCAGATGAGAGATGTAATTGGAGCAGCTACAGCAGGACAGAACTACTACCGTTCCTGTATGGACAACACTGTCTCCTATATGAACACTTACTCTATTCCAAAAGTGGTCCAAAATCGTGTTCGAACCTGGTATGAATACACATGGGACTCTCAGGGAATGCTGGGTAAGGCTTTCCAATTCCAGTTATGTAGCAACTCTAAGTGAGAGTCGTTGTATAGATACAGATGTACGGTGAAATTCACATTCCTCCTTTTCTGAATTGCTTTCAAGAAGTGAGAGGAGGGCCTTCAATTTACTTTAGAAAAACGAAAAAACTCCAAAGCATTATGATGCTTAAAACTTTACAAAGTCTATTAACTTATATCATGTTCTGGTTATAATTTTAGACAAGATATGTAACTTAAAAGACAATATCTTAGTAAAAGCATATTAGCAGCTTCCTCATTTGAACTCTTAAAAGACAGAATAGCTCCACTAAGTTAATTTCCTGTACAATGATCATTTTTGTGGACATTCTTTCATTCTTTGTATTTTCTAATAGAGTTTGTGTTTTGTTCTTTTACAGATGAATCAGAATTACTGGAGCAGATGCCAACCAGAATGCAATTAGCCATTGCAATCGATGTGAACTTTGCCATTGTCAATAAAGTTGACTTATTCAAAGTAAGGAGTTTTACAGGAGAATTCAGAAACGTGGTATTCCTGAGACAGAAACCTTGTTTTGTGCATCTTGCAACACTTCAGAACATGTTTGTTAATACGCAAGGCAAAATATAGGTCTAAGAAATATCTCAGTTAATGGAGACATGCCAGGACAAAGCCGGTGCCTGCCTTCAAATTTTTTGTGTCAAAGCAGAGATTAAATAAAACAAAACAAATTAAAAAAAAAAAACAAAACAAAAAAACCACAACAACAAAAAAAGAGATTAAGACACAGTCCTGTTGCACAGACATACTAAAGCTGATGTTATGGCCAGACTGTGATTTCAGTGATTTCAGAGTGTAACTAATCCCAAGAGTCAGACGTGCAAGAATGTAATTTTTAATACTGTCCATCTTGCTGCATACTGCCTAGGTTTGCCTGAGAGACCACGAATGCCACGTGTTCTGGCAACATAACTTTGATGTAGTGAGTCCTACTTTTCAGTAACTTTTTGTGCAAAGAAGCTTTCTCTCCTACTTTTTCTCTGGGTAGTTTTCCAGAGATACAACTTAAATGTGGTACTTAAGATTGGATTTTTGACGTCAAAAATGAGGAGACAGTGCATTTTTAGAAGTAGTCTTGACATACAGTAAAAAACATTCCCATAAAAGACCCCTAAAGCTCTGAACACAGCACTAACTGAGCTTCCACAGTACATTCAGATGTACAGAAGCTTACTCAGTGAAAACTGAAGAGACGTTCAGCCCGAAAAGAACTTTATAAGTATTTGAAATGACAATTATTTCAGTCTTTTCTCTGCTCTAAAAGCTGATCCTTATGATGTTTTAGCTTGCATTCCACTTCTGAATCCCTGGATCATTCATGTGTTGCTGGGTTTTGCTGCCCGGTGTAAGCACCAATAGTCACTTGTACTACCGAAATAACAGAGCAATCGATTCTAATTATTTTAACAGGGGTGTGATACCCAGATGATATATGACATGCTGCTAAGGTTGAAATCCATTGTCTATTTACCTGGTGACTTTGTCTGCAAAAAGGTGAGCACTGTTGTCTCTTTCAAATAATAATTATAGTGTGTATTTTAGGCAAAGAGTTCAGATATTGGTCAACGGTGTCCCTTGAGTAAAATTAATCCTCAGTGAATTAGCTAGCATAAAAGTAATTAAGGTACTCTGTGTAATAATAACAAATGTGCTCTCAGATTTCAACCTAGAAAAAGACAATATGGATTTTATTACTTACATTATCAAACATAAAATTATAGTAAATATGGGAAAGTATTTAATGTAAATATGGCTTATCTAATGATACATCATAATATTGTAATATTTAAAATGGAACAAGGTTGATTTTTTTTACAGATATACATACAAACCTAGCCTCCAGATCTCATTCTACGATGTTTTGCATGTGCTCGATTTGTGTATTCAGAAACTCTTAAGTGGAATTATCCAAGAATGTAGAAAATCTACTGCATCTCATACTGCTCCTTACAGCAGGATCTGATCTGGCCCTACCTTCATTCACAGCTCTGAGCCATCTCCAGACTTCCAGCTGAACGCTGATAGCAAAGACGTCTATCTTCTCTTAGCATTTTGGCTCAGACTTGGCCTTATAGTAACACCGGGAGATAGCTCAGCTTCTGACCTAGTGGCCCAAGCCTCTTTTCACAAGGCATGTAAACATACTCGGGCAGTGCAGGATGCAATTAAAGCATGGGGTGCAGGTGAAGTATCCGTACTGTTCTGACAAGAGACACACGGTTCATGCCCTGAAGTGACCCTCAGAATCCTTTAACTTGTCTTTAACAGTTCTGGTCCAGCATAATCACTAAGGTCCTGCTCCCTCCAAGAATTAAGCATATGATCATCTTCCTGAATGCTGAGTCGGTCCCACTGCCCCCACAGTGTAGGCAGTGAGACATTTGTGAATGCACCAAAGGATCAGGTGGGTCCCTTCAAAGACCAATCCCAGAATTACTGTTGGCTAGGAAGGGTGGAAGAGAAGTCTGGTGTGTTTGCTTGTACAATGCACAGCATGGAAGGATCTGAGACTGCAGCTGGGACTCTGCCACAACAGAGAAAATAAATGACAGTAACAGACTTAAGGTCTTCATTCTGCAGTCAGGTACAAACAGTTCTCAACAAGGATGGATTATGAGAAATTGAAGTCTCAACGTATGCCAGCTTGATTCAGAGCTAAAAGGCCCCTCACCTGTATAGATCTACTATGTGGCCAACAACCATAGTAATCCTACTAATGTAAGGAAGGGAATAAAACTCTGTAGGAACTACCTCCTCTTTAGTTGTATATTGGCCTCATCATACTTTACCAGGGAGGCTCTGCACACGGGCTTGGAGGAGCAAGTGAAAGGATGGAGAGTGCAAGCACTGTGTTTTCAGTCTTGGCTTTGGTGCTGTTGCCTTTTCACTTTTAAAAGAAAATTGCTGCTTTGCCTCAGTCACTTCAGCTGCACAAGTGGAAAAATATTTACTTGCCTGCCTTACTGAGACGTTGTGAGAACTTTTATGATCGTGTTTGTGAAGTCCACTATTTACTCCAGTTCGCCTGCTTTTTATTGTTTATACTGATGTCACAGCTTTGAATCCTAGTAGATCAATCCCCTAAACCCTCCAGTGGTTAGATAAAAGTTGACAAAGTTTTGAATTATTTTGTTCTTATTTTCCTTGTAAATTAGGTAAGTGATGATTAGAAGTAATAGTGTAAGACCTGAAGCTTTTTAGATCACAAAGCACAGGCTTTTTTGCACTTCTCTGTTATTACATACACTGCCGCAGTACTTCAGCTTCCACCAGAAAAGTTTATGGAAATAACTGCTACAGTCCTGATTATTATCTAGTCTTCTTCTTTCAAGCTGGCCTAGATGGTCTTACTACTGTTCAAATATTGTTCCACATCACAATTAGAGCTGCCAAAGTCAGTCCTTGCGCTTGTGCTCAGCGATAGGAAAAGTAGTGCAAATATTTGTTTCTCTGTAATACAGGTAAACCTGCTTATAAGAGAGTGGAAAGATGTTTAAAGAAGAGTCTGTCAGATTATTCTAACAAAAAACCACTGCCCTGCTAAAATATGGGATCTTTACGTGTTTGTGTGCCCAGGGAGAGATTGGCAGAGAGATGTACATCATCAAACAGGGTGAAGTTCAAGTGCTTGGAGGCCCTGATGGTACAAAAGTCCTGGTTACACTAAGAGCAGGAGCTGTATTTGGAGAGATCAGGTAGGTCCATCGCTACTTTTAACAATTTCTTTAGAACTGGTCCAATAATCAATGGTTGTTTAACTTCTCTGTGGTAAGCATGACAGATGCCATGGGAAGGCTAGAAAGTGGGTAGGATCAGCTAAGAGGACTCTAAGCAAGGTGATGCAGGTAAATGAAGGAAAATCTGAGGAAGCCACAGAGACTAATCTGGCAAGATCTGAGACCAATGTTTTGGGCAACGTACATAGAGATATACTGGCAAATTTCTCCTTCAGCATTTAAAAGATTTAACATATCTTTGTGTTACAAGGTCTGAAATACAGCAGGATCACATGCATTTCATTGCCTGTATAGCGAGACTAGGTGCCCTTATACAGCAGACAGTAAAAATGATAATTTCCAACCAAAGAGATAAAAAATCTAAAATAGCAAATGAAACAAGTTCATTTAGAAGTTGAAATAGGGATTAAGTTGCCAAAAATTAGGCACCCACATTTGAAAACATATTTGTTTAAGAGCAGACAGAACAAGAAAAAGGCTGACAGACCAGACTTTTGGGTCTGAGTTTATCTGAATTTTTCTGGAGGAGAAAATTTTTCTCTGATGGCTACAAATGTTTTTTATGTTTTCCACATGGTTGCTATGCAAAATCCATTATCTCTTATGTGCCACGTTTCCCAATTAGCCAATCAAGTGCTAGTTTTCAGAAACTGCATCCCCTGCTGAGGTTGGCCCGAGGAAAAGTAATAAAATACATGTGGTGCTGCATGTGATAAACTGGATCCTTGATTTCTTCCAGCTGCCTTCCTGTTATTGTTAATCCTCTTCCTGGTAGCTTTAATCTGCCTTTAGAAATGCAGTAATCAGCTCTGTGCCAGGTTTACATTTATCTTCTACTTGTGTTTCCCTTTGTAGTAGGGCAGACATTCCCATTCATCCAGTGATGTGCGTACAGAACTTGCTTAGATGTCAAGTGGAAAACTCCTGATGCATCCTTTAGATACAGACTTTTTTCATTGAGTGGGAAAGTGAAATCCTATCAGCTCTTTGAGAGAAGGTTATTTGAAAGGTATTTCTCTGTGTGACAACTTAATACTCGAGCATAATCTCAAAAGAAAATGTTATGTTGTAAGTTTTGTGAAAAGGCTGAGAATACACTGGTTTTCAGTGAGGGCTGGTTAATGAAAGGACAAAAGAAAAGGCTACAGCAGCCCAGATGTGTAACCTGGAGAGTTTTCAATTATTTATTAGCCTTATATTTGGAGCAAGGAATTTATTTTTTAAACTGAGAAAGGACAGTGGTTTGTTTTAAAATAAGGAAAGGATTTAAAAACTTTTGATCTAATGCAGGTGAACACTTGTTTCCATGTAAGATCTACACAATGGCCTTTAAAGATTCATTTCCCAATACGTGTTAGTCTTTAGATAATTGCCAATATGGCCAGGAAAACCCTCAGCAACCTGACACTTACAGTCCTGTTTTATTCATCCATTGACCTACTGCTGCAATATATCCATTCAGATGCAAGTAATTTGCATAAAAATGTCAGGCAGTGGATAAACTGGAGAAGAAAAGGCACAGCAACTGGCAGACATCTCCAAAACTGAAGAAAAGCAAAGACAAGAAGCACTGAGTGTATCGGTAGACATTCCTCCTCCTCCTTGTGGCGAAGTGTTAGAAAATAATGAGTTTGCACAGCAGCTTTCTATGTAAGTTTTGTCAAGGTCTTCTGAATACTGAATAGCAGAAGCAAAATGAAAAAGTATTTTTTAATGGATGAAATACTGCTTCATTCAGCCCATTCAAGTTTTCCCCTCAGTATTCACAGCACGGTTAGCACCTGATATCAGACTGAATTCCTTCTGATTTGTGATTCAAGAGTTGTTCAGAGAAATACGTCAGCTTCATTCCAAGTGGTTTAACTCCATGATTTATACGACACTTGTTATTTAACCTCGCTCTGTTCAAGATGCATGTAAAAGGTGCTTAAAATGTCTCTGAGGGCAAAGGAGTTGAAGAAAACAAAAAATGTTTATTTCAAAGATTTTCCTGAATTATACAAGAAGGCCAATGCAAGACTAATGTTCAAAGAAGTCCTTTGCCAATTTCATCCTTGAAAATTATTACAGAAACAGATTAAATAATAGGAGTTGCCTTCGAATTAACATCTTACCCTTGCTAATACCTTCCTGTATAGATAATGTCAGTCTGGGGAAGCAAAATCATCTCAGAATCAGCTGCAGATTGCTGCCTTAATGAGAGCCCATACAATTGAGAGAGAGAGAAATTCAGCTGCAAGACATCACTTCATTAGCCCAGAGAAATTTACACTTTAAGCCAGATGTCCTCATTCATCCATTTACTGATATTTCACTGGAACTCTTTCCTATCAAAACCTGGTAATTCTGGAAAAATTAGAGCATTTCTCCACTATGTGTACATTTTTGACAGGAAGATATCTAAATGTTTGGTCTTATCTTTAGACTTTCAGTTGTTTTGTAACTTTAGCTTTTATTTAAAAAAAAAAAATCTTTGTGAAAGATTATACGTTTTCCACTTTGGCCCAGGATTTCCCACAAAGTGGCAGCTGCTGCTTTTCAATGAGCTCTGCCCTTCAGTGTTGGAGATCCTGCTCAGAAGCAAGATCCAGACCTATTTCCCTTTCCTGACTCAGCAGTTCTATCCACAGGCACATAGGTGCTGAGCTGAGCACCACAACTCTGCGTGTTCCGCCGAAACACACACCATTCCCTGGGTCAGTCTGCTCACTTCAAGGAACAGCAGCTTCCTACACAGATTAGCAAATGTAGTTAATTTCTTAAAAAAAAAGTAGCTATTTTAAAAATGTAGCCTATTGTGTAACTCTCAGCACACTAGCCAAAACAGTGAAGTCCATAACACTGTCCTTAGTCAAAGATGATTCTGTTTGAGGAGGGACCGCCTTACTTGTAAAATTCACCACACATCAACACCATAACGGAGAAGCTGATCTCTTTAGTTCTACTCTGCCTCAGTAAAACCAGCTTTCCCTTAGGAAAGCCTGAAACGATTGTTCAGTGACCTGTTGCTAAGTGATTCATCAGAACTCAAAAGCTGTTTGCAATTTCCTTTAGCTGCTCTTCTTATTGTGCAAATAGTTTTATTCTATCTGAGGAATTGTACAGAATTGTTTAAAAAGTAGACGATATACTGCATTTTCAGCTTGAGTTCATATATTGATTGCTGTTTTGGGTTGCAGAAATAAAGAGTGTGTGGATGTGTGTGCATAAAAATAGCCTTGTACACACAGTTGCAGAGGTCTCATACCATTCTTTATAAATCAAATATATTATCTGTATAATCTAATATTTATAAATATATTCTATGCATATATGTAATCTTAAAGACAATATTTATAGATACTTGATTAATATTTTAGAAAAGTATTAACTCATGTTTTATGGGGTACAGACTATCCTTTATTAAGAATTTTTTAGTTTAGAGATAAGTAAATATTCTCTAAAAATATTACCTCACTGGGAAATATTTAAGGGGCAAATTTTAGGGTAGATGTCCTTGAATACAGTGATAAAGCAATTTTATTACTAAGAGAGAAATGCAACTTCTCTGGCTTATCACCACAGCTGAGAAGTGAAGTCTCTTAACTTCATTTGCTTAATGCAAAATGAACAAATTAATTTTTATTTCTACAGAATCTAATTTTTATGTGGATATCCTTCCTATGGCCAACTACTGCTTGCTAAATTGGTCTAATGCCTTACTTTTAAAAAAACCAGCCTTCTTTTTCTGGCAGACACATTTGTAACTGTCAGCCTGAAAGACCTTCCTAATCCATATCATTCAACTTGCCAACATTCAAATGTGAGATGTGGTATGTAAGAAAAACTGAAAACCAGGGTCTGACAGAAGTTATTCACTCAGGAAAACTAAAATTCTTGGAGAATCATTCATTCATTGTAAATAATGCTTTTAATAAAAATGGATTTGTGCTTCTCTACTTCTCATGTAAATAATTTTTTATAATAAAATTAAAGAAATGCCAAGTTCACATGAGAACTAAACCAAATGCAGTCCTTGTAGTGGGTGTCTCCTGGGAGAAATGTCTCTATCTAGCAAGACTTTCACAGTCTTAGTAACTACATGTGCCTGACCAGTACTGACAATTTGCCTTCCTGAGGCAAGAAGATATTTCAGTCCCAACTGCAAAGGGTCTTTACAGAACATCGGATAGAACAGTTGCCAATGTAAGTGAGCTTTATGATAACTTTAATGGAGAATGCCAGCAAAGATATTCCTCATAAAGGCAAGTAATGATGTGACTGATAATGTTTATTTTCATTTCAGCCTATTAGCAGCAGGTGGAGGAAATCGAAGAACTGCCAACGTGGTAGCTCATGGTTTTGCCAACCTTTTCATTCTGGACAAGAAAACACTCAATGAAATCTTGGTGCACTATCCTGACTCAGAAAAACTTCTCATGAAGAAAGCAAAGTATGTTGTAATAACAGTTTTTAAATCACAGTATTTAGCTGCAGAATGGACAGCTGTGGCTTCTAGACAGATTTGCATTTCTTTCTCGGAAGA
Source organism: Bucorvus abyssinicus (assembly GCA_009769605.1). Taxonomy (NCBI): domain Eukaryota; kingdom Metazoa; phylum Chordata; class Aves; order Bucerotiformes; family Bucorvidae; genus Bucorvus; species Bucorvus abyssinicus. The sequence goes on along the minus strand of CM020033.1, from coordinate 7,357,151 downwards.
GACAGATGTAAACACATTTGTATTTAGAGGTCAGATTTGCTTGGCAGTATCTAATGTAAGTCATGGTCTTGGCAGGGATTCCAAGCGTTGTGGAAATGTGGTACGTAGAAAGAAGTCCTGAATGTAGTTGCCTTCGCCATTGTATTTAAGGTAGTAAATAGGAGATACAGATGCCTATGAAGACTCCTTACACGGCCAAGATAGAAACTGCAGTATAGATGTCAGTTAAGGACTAGGTTTTCAAAGATGCAACCAAACACTCACTATTAATTGTACAGAGATACGCTTCAACGTGCCCACAGCATGACGTGCACTTCCAAAACCTTAAGCAGTAGTTAGGAATGGATTTAAAGTAAGGCAAGTAAGAAGCAAGTACACAGATTAGAGAGGTGAGCATTTTGTTCAAAAGGATTCTGAAATGGGATTTCAAACTCAAACTGCTTTTCATTTTGCTTTGGCTGTAGCTTGCTAGGATCATCAGTTCCCCAGCTTTGAAAGGATGAAATATTGTCAGATTTTGTGATAAAATTAGGACAAAATGAGTACCTTGCTGCCTTGTAAAATATCTGAATACTTGAAACAGTTTGCCACAATTGCTATACTTCAGCCCTCTTACTGTTCTCAACTGCTGCCTTGCATTGCTATCAAAGGTGGGAAGGTTGCTCCCTGACTTGAAATTCCACAAGCGAAGACTAAACATAGCACAGGAGTGACATTTTGTTTAGTGGAAATGCTAGCAAATAGTTGCATTCAGCATGTTTCAACAGCCCTGGTTGTCAGATTCTTGAGAATCACCACACCCCTGAGGAACAAGGAACCTAGACATGGAATGGGCTGATCGCCCAACTTACAAAACCGGGATCAACAGTTAGAAAGGTGGAACTGACTGATGGTCCCCAGTATTTATTCTTCCTGACTTTTCTCCAGCTTCTTTCTAAACAGTTGTATGACCATCGTTACTTGTTACTCCCGTGTTTCTGTCCCACACTACCTTCTTCTCCTTTCTTGCCCACCCTAATAATATCCTGCCAAGCCATTAAATTCTGCTTCCTCCAGATAGCCTTTCTCAGCTGCAGGAGCTTAATCATCCATCCTTTGTATCTGAACTCCCATTTGAGCTCAAAGCCCTCTCTAGGTATCAGACTAGATACAGGACATCCTGTTTAGTTTTAAAGATATGCAGTACCTGTCCTGTACTGGAGACCTTTAAAGTGCTCTGTGAAATAAACTCAAAGAATTTATTCAAGCAAGAAATCTGTTCTGTTATCACCTGCCTGACAGTCACTGTATGGTCTTCACGTAATAAATCCATGCAAGCTTCTGAAGCATACTTTTTAAATTTATGACAATAATTCTTGTTATGGCTGCAAATCAGTAAGGTTACGGAAGGGTGTGAAAATCTAGTCTGCCACATGATTGCCAGCAATTTTTATATCTGCAGGGTGTCTTCTTCTACTGAAGATGACCAAAAATAAGTCCCACTGTCTAACCTGACCTATGAGAGACAAGCCATGCTGTAAGTTAGTTTGGTAAACTATTATTACTTTCACAAGCATCAGCTGGACTCCCAAATGAGCACTAAACGCGCTCTCAATTTGCATCCAGAAGGCCAGGCAAGAGACTGCCATCTCAGGTGCAAGGCACCCGTCTCCCTCCACACTACTTTTCACATTATAAAACTCTCATCTACTTTGTGACACCTTAATTTGAGCCTGCACTTGCTTATTCTCCAGGATATAGGTAATTTGAACAGTAGCCTCCAACTCTACCAGAGCCTAGGGTAAAACCCTGCCCAGCTTTGCTCTTGCCACTGGACCTGGGACCAAAAAAAATTGGCTGGAAAAGTTGCCAGATTTTCATCCACAAATGTGACATTTTAGCTTGGCAGGAACTTTGCTTGGTTTCACTGCACTGCTGTGTGTTCTTCCTTCCTGTCTCCAGGGTGCTGCTGAAGGAGAAGGGGAAACCTCCTCCAGGACCATCAGTGCAACAACCACGGGGCTTGGCCGGTTTCTTTGGGCCAAAACAGGAAACTCCAAAACTGTTCAAAGCGATGCTTGGAGGAAAAGGAAAAGACGGGCTTGCTAAGTTGCTGCAGCTGAAGAGAGCACAAGACGCTCAGGTAATGCCGCAGAAAAAAAGAGTAGATTCTTCCAAGGTGCTGAAAGATACTGGGAGGTCTTGGGCAAGCAGAGTGGATGAAAATGTAGCCTTACCACAACCAAGAGCACCACCTTGCAGTAGCTGAGATATAATCATTGTACCTAATCTCTGTAAACACTAATTTTAAAATTTGGCTCAAATCTTCCTGGACCTGGACTCTGTGCAGAGTAGAGAACACAAAAGCAAGGCAGCTGCAAGGAAAAAAGCAAGCAAACAAAAATCCTCAAAGAAAGTAAGGATAAAATAGACTTTACAAAGGCCCCAAGGGCATCTGATCTAATTTTATGTAAACAACAGTAAATACAGAAACATCCCAACACAGTAATCTGACGCAGCTGACTCAAGCACATGGTGAGCTTTCCAAATCAAAGTCAGATCTCTGGTTGTCAGAAATCCTGAAGACAAAATTTAGGGTGTAGCCCACACAGCTAAAACTGATTAAACCTCTAATACATTGCACTCAGGAGAACACTGTTACTTTAGTTGACGAAAAATAATACCTGCATTATACTCTGTTCTGAGAAATGTTAGTAAGAACCTGCTCAGTTCTACGTACTTACACAAAGGTGGCAGAATCCTTTTCTGTCTTTACAGCTGATCTGGCTGTGGTTTTATTTATTTTTTAGAGTTAAATAAAGAACTTTGCTTACATAAATGACTACAGCACTATGAAACATTGTTCAATTGACTGTGTATTTGTGAACTCAATAGCAAATAGGCTTGGCCAAGGAAAGGGGGCACTGGGCAGTATGTCAAGAGTTATGTAACACTTTCTGTACCAGTTGTACGTACATGAAGAGAAGCAAGATCTAAGGAAAGGTTGTGTGCCCAAAACATGCCTGTTTTATCCTGTATTACTAAGCAGCAGACACTATCACTACCCACAAGCTTTTCCTAGGTTTTACATTGACATTCTGATTCTGAAATTGCATTGTTCATTTAGAAATTGATTTTCAATATTTAAATACAAATTTACGTATGTTGCAAACATTAATCACAGCATTCATGCTGTGCCTTTCCACTGCATGTACAGAACTACCTCCTGAATTTCTTCTGCAGCACTGGAAAATACTTAAACTTCTTGTTTCTAGGATCCTCAAGCTGAAGCAGAAAAAAAGCCTGAACAAGAGGAGAAGAAACCCGTGGAGTCGGCAGCCTCATCTGCATCCCCTGCAGAAAAGGAAGAGCCAAATGTAGATGCTAAGCCCAAACCGCCAGTTATGCACAGAGGAACCTCTAAGGAGTCTCTGATCATTAGCATGTCCCCATCCCCCAGAGCAGGAGAAGGAGAGATCCTTACAGTTGAAGTTAAAGAGAAAAAACAATAAATAGACGGTGCTTTAGGCTGTGGCCCCGTCCGTTGTCTTGCTGAATTCACAGGGCTAGCGTGACTTTGCTTTTGGGTACAGAAGATAAAAGTAGAGACTACTCAAGAGAATAATCTACCCCAGCTCCTCTTTTTTCCCTCCTCTCCTGACACAACTGGACCAATTATTTATACACTTACCTCTTCTTGAGCCTGAGGAGAGAACTTTTGGATTGTTTATTTATTTCAGCACCACTTGTTCCTTGTTTGATCCATGCTCTCCTTTACCTCTTACTCAGCCTTGCTCCTGCTTCTCCTCTTCCCTCTCCTGTTTATTCTTGCTTTCTTACTGACGTTCCTTTTGCTCAGTTTGCTTGTAATTTTTGTATGTGTTCTTTTCTATTTTCTTGTCTGGTTTCCCATAGCTATCCTTTTTCTTGTAACTGCCCTACTGTTGCTGAGGTTACTTATGTTCCTCTTGATCCTTCTCTCTCCTTCCCTTATACTTCTTACCAGTGACCTGCTTTTGTGATCAGTGTGGCTCAGTGCAGAAAGCTGTGATGCAGTGTGTTGGGATAGAGGGCTACAGAACAAAACCACTGTCAAAAAAATAAACCCGCGAAGTCCACAAGGGGGAAGCAGATTGCGGAATTATTGCCAGCCCTCTGAAAGCACGAGCACTTGCTTGCTTTTTGAAGAATCTTGGTATCTAAACTGGCCACTTCAAAAATAAAGGCTATTTTACAGGAAGCAGGATTTACACTTTCTGGCTCTGCAGTGCAGTTTCAACCATGGCCCCAGTTGTTCACCTCCATCACAGACCTTGACTGATGGTACAAAGTGAGCCCTGTGCTACATCGCACCTCTGACTGAAGTAAATTCTTCATGGGCACCACAGCTGAGAGGGGTACAGCTTCCTAACAAGGAGCTCCCACACTGTCAACCTTCTACATCAGCTTGTTGCAGAAAGGGATGCAATATTAAAAAGGCTAAAGCTGTGTTTTGAGCTTAATTCTGAATTACTTTTTTCTCCCCCATGGGTTTTCATGTCCTCTCTCTCCCTACCCACTTCCCGTCCCCGCTGGATGAACAGTTTTGGGAACTAAAACCATTATGCAGAGGCCAAGCCGAGAAATCTAAGGCCAGGCTTCACAGCTCCTCACTGACCAGCCAACCAAGGCAGGCACCACACCAAAATTGAACATTTTGCTTTGCAGGCTGTGTATGATCCCAAGGGCTATGCATTCTGTAGGCCTGTTCTTTAAAGCATCTGAACTTCTCTAATCACAGGCAAAGCCGGCAGCCCCACCAGAATCAGTGGGAGCTTTACACAAGTAAAAGCTGGGTAATTGAATTCCATATGTTGTATATTCCACACATCCATTGACATGACCAAAATTCAAATCTCTTTCAAAAAGAAAGTTCTGGCACATTAGCAGTGAGGTCAAGATTCAACTGCTACATAGGAAGAACCATCTTTATTTGCATGTTACTTACTTGATATGTAAGAAAAAAGGATGTCACAAGAGAGGCAGAAAATGCTAAGATGCATCATAAAGAACTATTCACCTACTGCACATCCAGGAATGTCTCAACACTATCTCAAAATTAGAAATACTGCAGAACTGCTTCACAAATGAGGCCTTCTGTGAATAATAGTGGTCTATGAATTCATTACAATATACAGTTCTTGCATCTCTTTTTTGAGAGTTGTCAAAACATTATGGGAGGGGGGAAAAAACCAAACACCCGTATTTTAGCATTTTTACATTAATGAGTAGAGCTCTCTCTTATTGCAAAAGATCCGATTCCCTTCTGCCTACACAAGTGCTACCAGGTAACTTCCAACATTTTCACTGTTGGCATATTTAAGTTCACCAATCACACACTGACATGTATTACAAGGCAGGGGCTGAGCCTGCAGCAGCAAGAGCTACGCTGCAGCAACAGAGCATCCCACGGGCTGCTGCTCTGCTACAGCTCTGAACAGCTCGGGACTGCAGGAAAGCCTGTCAGTTCTGTCTGCAAAATTACCAAGTTATGCAGAGCTCTGGAGTTCCTCAGACCCATGATGGCCACACAAAAGTAACATCCATCTGGTTTACTCTGACCTCCTACTTTGCTGTTGTTGAAGTGTTTTCCCATGCTCAGAATTCCTCCATTTTAAAGGTGGGTGGGGGCAGGGAGGGTCAAGGAATCCAACCTGCAACTATTTATAGGGTTTTCACAAGAAGGAATGACACAGAAAAAGTACGTAAGATGTGTTAAAACCTTTCAGGAACTGATCCTACCCTGTGGACTCCTGACTGGTGGAGATGTTGAGCGAAGGACTCTAGAGCACTGAGAAGACATAACTTCCAGTATCAAGGCTCACCCAGCTTCTGTACGGCATCGCACTCTGCTGTGACGCTATGTCTCTAGTATCTCTCAGTTTCCCAAGAAAGCATCTCAGAGTGACTACACTTGAATGCAAAGAAACTGAAGGGCGGAGTGGGACAACGTATCTGAAAATTGAAAATAACCAAATCTCCATGCTTCCCTACTTTGAGATGCTGTTCTGAAAAACCTGGTAATAATTGTATGAAATAGCATGCATGGGAGAACTCTTAACATGGCGAAGAGCATGAAACAGTCACTGCTAAAACTGTCCAATTTCAGAATATCTTCTTGCTAAAAGCCAGGATGAGACACTTCATGAAATATTCACTGCACTTTCATAAACACTGAGTGAAAAGGCATTTTTTCCTGTTATCTGACAGCACCCGTTATAGATCTGAGCTGTACAGCCTGTGGAATACTCGTCATAGGAACTGCAAAAGCAGCATTTATCATTACATAGAAAACGCTGAATACAGAAGCACAACGGAAGAACAGTATACTGAAATTATATTTTTAATGCATAGGCATTGTAAATCAGTTAACTTCATCAGAACTGAAATATATAGGAAAGTAAAAAACTCTGGTTACAGGTTACTTCTCTGCTGTACACCTGTATATATTATGACCATTAAATGGCAAAAAGCATGATTACAAAGGCTGTTATACATCATTTCCATCACAAGGTGGTGCAAGTGACCTATAAGCACATTCACTTGGCAAAACTTTGATAATATTTTGCTTTGTCACCCTCAAGGCATTTTTTACATGTAAAAATAAGCAAACAAAAAATGGCAAAACAACAGAGTAAATTCCCTCCCCCTTGACTCACAATATTGTTGCAGCCTAACTTGGAAGTTTCTGAATTTTTCAACAGGCATTTGCTGTACTCCTCTGAGAAAAGCTGTATCTGGAAAACAGTTTTTGCCACAGTCAGGTCTGAAACGCTTTTCCTTTACATAATATAGGGCACAAGTAGGTGTCGTTGACATGCTATTTAGTTTTCCAAGCTTGAGAAACATGGGAGCACTGTTCCAGTAAGAGAGAATGAATTCTCTACTGCAGAAACTCAGAATCTATATATAGAATGCAGACAAAAGGTTTTATTTTCTATGCAGCAGGTATTTAGTATAGTAACACCTACTGGCATCCTTAAATGCATTTAAATGCACTTCCATGGCAACTTAAAGCAGAACTGGACACAGCACTACGTTTCTGGCAGACAGCTCAGAGGAACTTCAGTGGTATCCTGTACTCCTATCAGCAGTACTCGCTTACTTCAGAGAATCTAGACAAAGCATTAATACTGGACCCAGTACATGGAGCATGCAGCCGTGAAACAGTTTACTGTTCCAAAATCATGCAGTATCAGTTTGCAGCAGTGTGATTTAGGTTCATTAAAACTACTTAATTTTTGTTGCATATCTGGCATGTCACCTGATTATAATTTAAATATAAAGTAGTAACACATTTGCACTACACTGATAAAAAGCTGTCTGTAATACATTAGAATTAGATTTTAAAAGAAGAAAGAGCTTGGCTTAATAAGAAACAAAATCTCTTCCCTAGTATTCCACTACTGAAACTATTTAGGACCCTCTTCCACCAAGGAAAAAGGAGTGGAGAGTAAAATATTCATGATTGATTGATAACTAGTCAACTGTCTACAAAAGATGTGGTTTGTTTTACAGGATGTGTAAGACAATCTCAATACATGTATCTTTCATCCATCAATGTTAATGTGAACTCGGAATTTTGACAGGATGATACATGACTGGAAAAAAAAAAACCACCCCCCTCACAGAGCAGCTCCAGCAACTAAAAAAAGTCACATATGAAGTCACATACACTATGACCTGGGGTAATCTTGAGTACCCAAGAATGCTAAATTCAGCGTTAGTCCATTCTGTTCTCACACGTTACAGCTAGACCATCCAAATCAGATCAGTTGATACCTAACTCTAAATCACTTCAGACGTGAAGCTGCAACGTTCATGTTCAAGATGGGATTTTGGAAGTGATAAATGAGACCTTTACATCCACTTACATTACGCACACTGACGGGATCAGAAGAGATCCTCAGCAAGCAGTATGCCACTGGGAGACAAGGAAGCTTCATCTGTCCACTAAGCAAACACAACACGATTCACACTTGGTGCAAATGGTGAAGAGAAAACTCAAGCCAAGAAAATAGACCAGAAATTGTTTGCCCTAGAGAAATGCAGTATAATTACAGAATTAGAGCTTAGAGACTTTCTCGTGTCTTCCTACTGGGAGGGAAGAGGGAAGATTGGGTTTTTTGCAGGCACTTTTCATTAGTGGGCTCATGATTCAAAATACGACAAACCAATATAGGTAGCACTTTCAAGAGCTGCCTTTGCTTGAGAATATGCAGTTATAAATCAGACAAAACTTTTTAAATAAAAAGTGAATTCCCACTGCACAAAAAGCCCTTCAAAGATCAATGGTCATGACTATTTTAGGGAAAAAAACCACACACAAAACCAAAACAAAATGCCAACCAAAATAAAGTCTGGATTTCTTGTTTTCCAGCACAGTACCCTCTGAAACACATCTTACAGCCTTTACAGCAGTAGCCTCAAAGGCCAACAGTATTCTGAGATGTTAGAGGTTTACCTTGATTCATCCCAGTTATTCCTGTGCTACCTTAAGAGAATGCATGCTATAGAAGAATATATACTGTAATGACTTGTTTGGCTCATGTTCACACAGCCCTGAATGCCAGGCATTGGCCAAAGGCACTGAAGTGGCAAATACAAAGCAGCAGCAAATACGCTCTGTTCTGGCACTTGTCTAGTTCTGAAACTCCCGTGGCAGAATTTTGTTACGGTGGCTGAGTAGACACAGAAACCTGGAGTATTCCATTTTCGCTGAAGCACATACAAATTTTTATCTGCTCGGTGGGGAAATACCCTCCTTTTAATTTCAGATTGGTTTTATGAGCACTGGGAAACTGCAATCCCCAGTGCTGATCTCCACAAAAGTAACTGAACACTCCCACTAGCCCTATTTAGCAAAGAGGCAGCTGTTCTACTTCCAGCCATTCTCCCGCTTCTCTCTGCATTTTCAACTTCTTTTTCCACTCACTTTTAAAAATAAAATGCACCCATGTAAGCCCTGTATCTGAAATCCACATCAAATATTAACACAATTTTGGCCCTTAAAAGGCAGACTTGGCAAAGTGATTTGCAGGCAAAAGCTAAACAGACGTTACCATACGGAGGCGTGTCTATACACATACAGAGCAGTATCCCAAGAACCAAAGTCTGTACATACAGCAAGTAAAGCAAGCACAAAGTCTCAGCTCCCCTGCTCAGCCCATTCACTTTGCCGCAGGATTCTTAGGAGGCTGCAGTTTGTAGGTGCTGAAGTAGTTCACCACTTGCTGAGGGACTTCTGCCAGGACACACTGCGCCAGAGCTTCTTTTGGAGACTTGTAAGAAAAGAACACCAAGTTTCAGTTTTCACCAACTGTTAACAGAGGTCCTAAGATGGGTAATAAGCACCTCCTCTACTAGGCCAATTTAAAGTCTGACATTTTACGGAGGACTTTTCACAGTGTCCTTGTGGGACAGATGGAAGCTTCTCTGACATCTTTACCTTCTCGTTCCCATTACCAGACACCAGCTGGCCGCCTTGTTCCACTGAAGTAATAGGAGCTGGGTGTGCAAAGAGCTGCCATGTCTGAAGATATCTTTAGTTATATGAAATACACACAGCGCAGGCGCTGAACTTCAGACAGGTAAACACACCTCCACCATCTGCTTAAGATGACCCTTCATGGCCTGACTAATCATCCACAGCGTTTTGCACCAAGTCTCATCCACAGTAACTGAATTGCTACAGAGCAGCTAGCCATACTTTTTTTACTGTAAGACTAAGTATTCCTTTTTCTAGAAACCAGAGGCATGTGATTACATAAATTTATACTGAATATTGACCCAAGTTAATCTACAACCAAGTGCATTATTCGGTAAGCATTCTCTATATCGATTCTGCTCTCTCTTTTCAGTTTGCCTGATGTGCTGTGAGATTAAACGAAGAACTTGAATCAAAAGTAAATAACAGAATTAATATTGGGAAAAAAAACAAAATTACAACATCTTAGGATGGAAATAAAAACTCTAATCTTATCTTCCCCATCCTGAAGGAATTTTGGGTTTTTTGCTTTTGTTTTTTTTTTAAATTTAAATCAACTTTTTGCAGCGATATGACGTTTAAAAGTCAGACTATATTAGCCTGTGCATATTTTATTTGGTTCTACAGCCAAAAAAAAAAAAAAAAAAAAAAAATCAGGACTCCATTATTTCACTGCCTATTTTTTCCAGTATATTTGCTTTGATTAAAATAAAAACTATCACCACTATTGTGCCTACACACGATTTCTGCTGATTATGAACTCCCTGATATAGCCTTGAATTTTAACACTGCACTAAAATTTGAGACTAATCCACATTTACAAATGAACACCCACAATAAAAAATGCTTCACCTTAAAAACAAACACCACAGCAAGTTCTTCCTCCCAAAAGAAAAACTGCCCACTTGTTTAATCAAGTCTCAAGGAGCTTTACAAAGGTCATTCCCTTGCAGGAACCCGTCAGAAATGCAGTGCTGAAACCAGCAATGGAGTCTTTTTAAAGATGAATCAGCTCGCCTAATGGAAATTCTACAGATGCTGAAGTCATCTCTTTTTTTTAGCATTTGATAAAGACTTATCTCAGACTTCAGGTTTCATTTTAGGGACACTGCAGAAGCTTAGGACTAGACGTAGGATATCCTAGCAAACCCAGCATACCTCTACAATATTTATTAAGCACACCATTAAGATTACTTACATTTAGGAACTTCCTGAATGGCACAAACTGAACAATGTCTCTGACAGCTGTTTCTCCTGACGAGGACCTAAGAACTCCATTGTCACCATCAAGAAACTCCATAGCACCAAAGTCCGCTCCTCCAACACCCACAATGATAATGGACATGGGCAATTTTGAAGCATTAACTATGGCAGTTCGAGTTTGATCAAGGTCTGTTATCACACCATCCGTTATGATCAGAAGTATAAAGTATTGCTGTCAAAACAATAAACACTGTGTTATGACAAAAAAATAGAACACACGTCAGCATGTACACTTAGAAAAACACACATACAGACAGTTGTGACTGTTGTCACTTTGAGCATGTTCAATGCCCTCACAATTTTACAATCAGACATCTAAGTTGTGGTCAGGCTTCATCTGTACAGTCTGAAGAAATTTCTAAGGACAGCACAATAAATCTTTTAAAAGAAGTCATCTTTAAGCAGCCACCTCCCAAAAAGCCAATGATATCATCCCCTTCTCCTCCTCTCCAAAATCCCCAGACAAACCAGCAGTTAACCTGTCTTCCAAGTATTTGTTCTGGGATAGAAGGCAGTTTACTGAGGTTTCAGAAAGGGAACACCTGTGAAACTTGTATTTGTTTCCTTTCTGGTCTATCAATACCTTTACAAAATGCTACCCTTCATTCAGTTAAAAATGGATGAACAGAAGAGTGCTACCAAGGGTAATGGAACAGGCCTTCATTTTTTCAGTGTATCCATAAAATCCTAAATACAGACTAAAATACATCTTTTTGTGCTGAAAAACAGCATGCCCATTTTCAAGTCCTTTAATCACATTTTCTAGCTGTTTCATGAAGTTAATTACCACGGTGTGCAAGTCCACCTTGCAGTACTTTGGTAATTTATTTAAGTACCACTTGAGCTGCTTCCACCATACTGCCAGGACTTCTAAAAGCTGGCATCTTAGCTTCCATTCTGAAGTATCAAGAACAAGCTGTAAGTACAAAGGTTCAGAAACTATCAAACACGTTTTGAACTTCTGGTCTTCTCTCATTTGGTTCATTTCAGACGATTACCGGGCAGCACAAATTCAAATTCCAAAGGTACTCCCAGTACTCTTAGAAGTCTTCTTCTTCAGTACTTTACTTCCCATCTTCCCTTATCTGCCTCCAAAGTAATTGGTTTTCCCTTATCTCCTCTGTTCAGGTATCACCTTTTCCCATTGCTCCCCACCACTTCACTCTCCCACTCCAGCAAGAACGTCTACAAAACAACCACGATCACAGAAGGCTATGACCAGCAGGATGACAGCACATCACGTTAGATTTATTTCTCTCTTCTTATACCTCCCCCATACCGGAAAAAAACCCACCAAAACCAGAAGCTAACCCAGAATTTCTACGTTATGCACTAAATGGCGAGGCAGGAAAGTTTCTTCAATACATCCTTTCAGGCAGAAAAATAAAATCTTTTGCTAGGTGTACTGCATTCTCAGAAAAGAAGTCCAAGAGGCTTTGCTACTTTCCTTATATATATGTATATATTGATAACAGTCACTACTGAAAGACTACCAAGGCAAACCTAATAAAGCTCTTGGCATACGAAAATCCACAGCTCTTTTCCAAACTGGTTTCCATAAGTCCTTTTATATGCAAAACCAGCTCATTTTATTTTCTGATTTTACGTGATGTCTGAGATACCCGTATTTGCTATTATCAATGATTTCAGATAGATAGGGCTTCAGATTTGCTGAACTTGCACGGATAATTATCTAAAGGATTGGATACTCAAGCCCTGCTCTTCAGACTTTGTATTTTTTAATATGTCAAAAACTCAGACATACAATTTTAATAGGAAGGAGAGCACAGCACATGGAGCACATAAAGCTTTATAGTACGGATGGTTCATTATCTATGCTGGCACCCAGGTGTCAGGAGCCATATCCTCCATTTCTTCATTACTCAATTCTCTCAGCTATCTGATGTGAAACAGGGCCTAGTTGATTTTTCTCAGCTGAGGTTAAATCACTCTCCTATATGCAAAGGCTTAAATTAGACTTTAACAGCCGTATAGCACTGCAAGATCTTTGAACAGAAGATACCATAAAGGTGCCATGTAATTTTAAGTTGATATTTCAACTCTGACGAGTTTATTTAGTTAGCTTAGGAGAGAATTGTTGTGTAGAGTCTGCAAAAAACCAGCTTTTATCTTGTTTTAAGGGTACCAAACACCAATTGGTAAATGGGCAGCTGTTGAAACAAGTACACTTACAAGCTTAAGAGAGAAAAACAGTATTTATTATCTAGAGGGTGAAAAAAAAAAGTAAGAAAAATACACCCACTACCATAAAGAACTTACAGATGCTGTATGCTGTTGTGTGGCTGCAGCAGCAAATCTTGCCACATGATTTATAATTGGAGAAAAATTTGTTGGCCCGTATAACTTCACTTGAGGAAGACAAGCCCGATATGCATCAACAATGCCTTGGATTCCTACAGACAACAAATAGTTCACATTGATTTTTTTCACATTAGAATTAGGATATTTTGAAGCGTTTGCTCTTTCTAAACCACTGTATGTATCAGTTATTTACAGTGATGATGCAAAGATTTAAAAATAACCACAAGGAATAAAACCAATTATGTATGAGCAATGGAGGCCTTCAGCTAGACACATGCTTAACGCATGTGCCAACATGCTTGTCTTTACGTGCACAGGCAGGCCAAATACCGTACGTGTGACTGAGTTACAACAGTTCTCTCTGCCTGGCAGCTTGTGCTAGCTAGCAGAGTGGCCAGAGAGGGCGAGCTGAGCAAGCACCAGCAGCACCACACTCACAACAGACAAGTCCACACCAGCAATGAGGTAGAATAAGTGGCTTGATGTGAGAGAACTGTTCCCCGCTTACCCGTGCTGTGCCCTAGCTGTTTAAAACGCTTCCTTCATGAATCATTAGAGAGACCAAATGCTATTTCTAATAGCTAAGAAAACGGTTATAAAATTGTTTCCTGCTACACAGCTAACTCATTGCTTAAGGAGAACAACACGTTTCACATTTCACTTTTCAAGTGGATTTATTCCTTCACCTTAGGCATTTTTTTCTCTAGGTCTGATGTAACTTTCTCAGACTTACCATTACAGAATGGGTTTGATGGGTTAAAATTTAAAGGGAACTCATGTGACACCTGTCAATACACAAAAGACATAAGTCAGGACTGTACATACAATCTCCTCCTGAAGAAAGTGCTCTTAGTTGTCTCACATAGTGCATTTATATATTGCATTACCTGAAAGGAAGGAGGAACTTGTGCACCAAATCCAAACGCTGGAAACATCTTATCTCTAAAAAAGCAATTTTAATTAAAATTAAGTGAGTGTCTTCCTTTTAAAGCTGGCATAGTTCAGTAAGTTTAGCTAATCAGTGCTGGTGTTACCAAAAATTGATCATTAAAAATGCTGTTTATTAAGAATTAAGAGGCAAAATTAAATGGAAGTTCCCCCTTGTAGCTGTTTCTAGTACGAAAACCAGCCTTTAACACCAAATAGGTAAGAATGCAAGTGTTTATTTAAATTAATGGTGCTCTTTGCATCACAGATTAAAAGTCTTGCTTGTCTGCTGTAAGCACAAGCTTCTGCTTATGATTATGTGATTGTGCAGTGATTATGAAGTCTTTTTTAGCTCTGCATTTCAGCTCAGAAGTTTCATTCTGATATATCTTCAACACTGGTTTAAGAAACTATCACAAAAATCTATACGTATCTAAAAAATGATTTAAATAAAAATCTAAAACTTACGTATCATAATCCTGAATGACCATTCCCACAGACCAAATGGCTGTTAGGTATTCATTAACTCCGTTAGGGCTGAGGTAATGCAGCGAGTCTGGAGAGCGAGGGTCCCCATTGGAGCCTGTAAAATCTATCCCCACCTGTCAAATGCAGTATTTACATCAAACTGCTGTTAGAGGTAAAATCATGTTTCTTATCTTTAGCAAAGCCAAAGTGAAAATCATGAAAGAGTTGTCAACACTACTTACCAAGGCATCTACAAATCTAAGAGGCACAATGCTTAAATGCAGGTTTCTTGGAATATTAACACTCTTAATAATGCCACTACAAAACCAGCAAAAGCTCTGCGTCTCTCAGAAGGGCTAAAATGACTTTTTTCTGCCAGGTTTTCACTGTGTTTACTTTCAGTTACCATTCACAGCCACTCTTCAATAGCTGTTAAGTTAATTTCATCCTGTATCTTGCCATAATATGTTTTTTGTCTCAGAAGTACAACTAGCCAGACACCACAGAAGCCTAGAGACAGTTCTTTCTCTGACCTCAGTGGGTCTTTCTCCTTTGGTGATGAGCATTACCGGGTTGAAGACATCTTACTGTGATTTGTGCTGCATTTGGTTCACAAGTTGCATAACTTAAGGGTCCTAACCTATATGACAGCTTCTGTATGTTGCTTTCATTAGGCAAAGGGCCTTGAAACATAAAGGGCAAAAGTTAAATCTTTGGTCAGCGGAAAACAAACAAACAAACAAATAAAAGAGTCCTTATGGAAAGGAAAGGAAGTAAATCAGAGAACTGTAAATTTCTCCTTGGGCTCCATCCACACAGCTCAGCTAGTTCCTAATGAACATAACTACAAGTTCAGAACTTTGTGTCATGAGTAAAGAAAATTTTTCTAAACAGGCTAGATGGACTCTGGCAAAATGGCTCTTCCCTCCATGCTACAGGACAAAAAAAGAACAACAAATCAACAACCAAATTAATAATCAAATTAAAAGTACAGCAATTAATTATATACTTCAGTTTGTTCCAAGACTCAAAAGCTATTTTATATAAATTATTTAACTTACTGTGAAATTCAGCTGACACCCACCCATGATGTAATCAAGGAATGTGCATTCTACTATGATCTAAAAATAGAAGTTAAAGATAGAAATTAACATTTCCTTTTAATGGGAGAAAAACAATAGGTATTACTGCAGCAACTTTTGAGGTTTCAGATTTGTTCTCTTTACCCACGCAAAGCACTACTTTTACACTCTAGATATACCACCCACGCAGGACAGTGAGGATATTTACGGTCTGTGTCATCACACACCCAGTGCATCAGAATCAGGCCTTTCACAAAATTACAGGCAGACAACAAAGCAGCTCCAAAATCACTACCATTTATGAAACAACATACCAGATTTTAATTCACCATAAAACGGTGAGATGGGACATGCAGTGGTTCAGGAATGGCCTTACAAATTGGTAAGTGACCTCTGCCATATAGATGGCATCTTCAAGAGAAAGTAAGAGGACAGGGGAGGACAGACACGTGATTCAGCTACCAATCTGTCTCCTCAGAGCCCTTAAATATTTACTGTGTCTAGAACTTTTGGACGTTTTAAAGTTTCTTGGTTTGAGGGTGTTTGAGGGTGAAGACATACTAGATTAGAGTTCTTATGCCTGAACACTTAAAACAAAGAGTCACACCAGAATGTTACTGACCTCACAGTGCTTAACGCTCACAATGCCAGAGTTTTTATAGGTTTTTTTCTTCTGTCTTTTCTTTTCATTGATGCACTCAAATTCAACCTGCATGAAGACAAACAAATCCAGCAAAAGCACTATAAATATCATTTACACAACATATTTAAAAAGTCTTTATTCTAGGACTCATACTTTGGACTTCTATTAAAAACATAGTTTACTCCACTATCAAGCAAAATTAAACCCAGCCTGCCCAAAATCAGCAAGGAAAAAGACCATCATCAAGACAGAAATATTCTCTTGCCCAAAAGCTTAAAAATGTTTGTTTGGACAATTGTATTTCAATCAGACAAAGAAGTTCTGAAGCATTTTCCCTTTGAGGATTTTGCTAATAACTTTCTTTTTTGGTAAAGACATGGTGAGCCAGGCAAAGCTGTGGCAGTAACATATGAGGTAAGAAGTGTATGTTTAAACTTTCCAAAATCAGTAGTTGCGCCTTCATCAGTTAAACCAATACCTTAATCTCCAAGTGCAGTTAACAGCTAGTCAGGTCAGACAGCTCCTGCCATCATAGGGTCATGATGGCACAATGCAGCATATCCAATGCATAAATAGTCTGAGGAGGTGTTCCAGACATGTCCCTGGCTCAGTGCCAGAAACAGGTTCTGCTGCTTTGGTTTAAGTTAAGTTTTAGAAGTGATCTTACAATTGATCTCAAGCAAAAAAAAATGCACTAACAAGGTCAGCACCTTGAAAATCTACATGATTCTGGTTTACCTTCTTTTCTTGGCCATTTCACCACCAGCATCATTTCTGTTTGATGGAAATTGTCTTTCAGGGACTTGGGTTTTTTTCAGGGACTATGTCAGCTGGTGAGGTACTCACTAATAACGGCCATGAGATACGTAGCTCAACCAAAGCTCACCTGGGGGGAAGATACACCTTAAGGGAAGGGGGGAGGGGGTGTGGAAAAATCAGCAATTCTCCAGTGAATGAAAAGCCACCCGCCCATTCACTTCAGACATACAAGTTCCACTTTTTCAGTGACTGAGGATACAGAGTCACACCCATGCTTGCCTCAGGTGAACTTCAAAGAACCTGTATCAAAACTTCCACAGGCACAGCTGATGGCAGAATTGTGGGAGTAACTGAAGATTACACTTGGAGTATATAAAACCAAATTCTAATATTTTACAGACATTATCCAGTTAATCAGATCATGCAGGAATAGAGGTTAGTTCCTTTTAAAAGCAGAAGAAACACAGAACATATTGTGTTGTCTCTTATCTTCGCTTGATGTTACTGACACAGCACTAAGGTACTTACAGTAAGTATAGCCACAGATCTCACAAAAACGACTTTCTTAAAGCATTTCCAAAGCCAGCACAGGCAGATTATAAATAAAAATGTCTTTCATTTAAATTCAAAAGAGACCACACCTGTTATGCTACTAGAGGTGCAATGAAAACAGATATTTGTATTCTCAAGGAGCCTTGACACAACACACTTCACACTGCCCGGGAACTCGCTAGCACAGCTCTTACAAATATGTGTTTGAAAACGTGAACATACAAACCAGCTAGGTTTGTTCAATTTACGATACTGCTGTACCACAAAAGTGCAACTTTAAAAACAAAAAAAGCAGAAAACCACCTTGTTAAAAGATTAATTTAAGAAAGCAGAAAGAATTATTGTATTAAATCCTCCTGCTCCCCGATTTATTTTTTGCACACTTTAATTACAGTAGTAAGAAGGATCGCTTTCAGCATTGAAAGCTAAACCAACTGGCTCCTGAAAATCTAGAAAAAAAGAGAAAAATATCGAAGAGCTACAGCTAGGCAGCATATGAATTACATGTATAGGATCTGAGTCCGAAATTCCTTAGAAACAATAGAAAACCTTAAAAATCATTGAATTGAACCATGCATAATCCAAAATGAATTCAAAACCAGGTATCTAAAAGAAAAGTATGGCAGGACACAAAGCAGCTATTAAAAAACGACTACAGTCAAGGCTGACTCTTCGTGTTCAACAGCTCTGAGAAATTTAGTACAAATGCAAACACTCAAGATGTTAGAAAAGTACAAGCAGGCACTCTTGTATAAATAACCCGTTATTATTCATGCAGGAGCAGTTCTGCAGGTTTTACAAAATTAAGGGAAAAGATGGTAAAATATTTGATAACATACATGTCCATAAAAAATGACTTTTATGTCAAGGTTGCTATGTCACCTTTCTTCTTCTGAATGTAAACCTTGTCTATCAAAAGGTTTGCAAATTGCTACAGTCCGTAAGACTGAGAAGGGTAATTTCACTTCAAAGACGAGCCACCTAGAGTAACAAATTCAGTTGCATATTTGTGCAGTGGTATAAATGTTGAATTTTTTCATATTCACTGAAGTATGCATGATAGTTGATAAGTGTCATACTTGAAATAAAGCACTGAGTAAAACCTGAAAAAAATACTAGAAGCTTTGACCTTGTAACTGCAGTGAAATTTGTACTGCATTCTGACTTTCGACACTAAAATTTCTGTATTTTTATGAGTAGTGAAATTCATTTGTGCTGACGGTCAGGTATTGAGACAGGTAATATTGAAAATTGCAACCAAGATGTTAATCCTAGGAAAGTGGATGCGTAATGTAAATGCTGAGTCAGCCTCATCTTCAGTAGCACTGTTAAGGTGTACCCTAACAGCTTTGATACCTGCAAGAGAAGCATCCTAAGTTTTGCTCCAAAATGAGTTAAACAGCTTCTCAATAGCACGCAGACAGCTTAGACTGTGTAAAACTTACAGGGGAGGACCGAGATGCTTCCTTCAGTTTTGACATCGTAGTTTGAAAACCTCCTATGAGATCATGAGACCCATCACTATCATAGTCATAGCACTCAACCTGAAACGAAGCATTATTCGGTGTTAGTAACAGAAATGGCCCTACCAAAGCAATAGACACTGAAATGGCATTTCTAGTTCAGGCAAACGTGAACATCCAAAACATTCCATTTCTCTTACATCATGGAATTTTTCCTCACTTTGCAGTCTTAGAGTTGCATGGAGTTGCATCTAAAAATTGATTAAGATTAGGTAAAGGCAAATATACCCAGTTTCCGATCAGATCTTCCACTGAAGTGAAGGAGAGAGGAGAATACTAAGCAGGTATTAGCTTAGTCAGGTCTTGCATGAGCGAGTTACATCAATTATATTGAATTACATTTTGAAGCGAGGGAGTTGGGACAAGTAGGAAAACAATGCAGGGTTTTTTACTGTCATCACGGATTAAGAGACTTTTTTTTCCACAAGTATTAAAGAAATTTAACTATCTCTGAGCATCCAGCTAAAAACACAGTAAATCAGTTATTCAGCGACCACAAAACTTTTATTAATACTGTTATATTACTTTATTAATCTTCAAGATAACTCAGAACTTCTAAGTACATGAAAGTTCAGCCCCATGTCTAGAAACAGACTTGTATTTTTTTTTAAGATCAGCAAAATTAAATAGCCACTATGATCCACACACATCGTGGGTTTGAATTTTAATTAAAAATCCCTCTCTTCCTGTATTCAATGTTTAATGCTAAGTTTTACTATCCAGTCAGGTCATCTGTTATTGCCCCAGTCCACCAAAGAAGGCAGAACAAAAGAAAAATACAATTCTTTTATCTTTGAGAACCTACCAGTTTGAGCAAGCATAATTTTACCACTGTTACTTTAACCTTACGGTGTCCTCAGTTTTTGGTTTTTTTAAAAGCTCAACTTCTACACGTGACCCAACTGCCTTTCTAGATAAAAGGCTGGATATTTACCTATAATTGCATATGCCAATTCCATCCACTTCTGATATTTTATTTCAGTTTAGCAACACACACATGCTAGCTAACTTACATTAATCAAATCACACAAAAAAAAATTAAAATAATAATAATAATAATAAATAATTACAATAAGAAATCAAGAGTCAAAGCAGGAATCCCCCATTATTTTGAATCAAAACATAAATTTCAAGAAAAACTTTTCTGAATATATGTGGCTTAAACTGAACAGCTAATTTCGTGTCCATCCTTCCAGACTGAAAAAATCCTACATAATATTCAATAAACAACTTAGCTCATTACTTGGCCACTTCATTTAGGAATAACAAACTAAACCAAGCAACTTCTATATACACTTGAGCTTCTGAGAAAAAGTATCTTTCTGAAAACAACAGTAATGTTGAAGTACAAAATACAATGCGTAGATTGCGAGTTCCACATTGTGCAGAATATGTCTCTACGTTGCAGTTCGCACTATCCTACAACATTCTGAACACACTAATAAATAAATAAATGCATGCACATGCACTGAATAGCAAATCTCATACAAGCAGCCACAGAACCAACAGACTAATGTTCATGGCAGTTGCTAAGTAAATTATTTTGAATGCCATAAATTAAGCCAATCAAATACTCAGCCAAGTGCTTCAGTCCCTGAAATTTAGAACTGAAGACATTACCTAAGCCAATAGTTAGGATACCGGTTCACAGCTGGCACAGTTATTTATTATTCCTTTTAAAGGTATCAAAGTTTGTCTTGCTTGCTATATTTGGTCCATCTGAGCCAATTTTCAATACTTACTTCAGGCAAGACAGAAATATTTCTTTTGTCCCATGTATGCTCTCCTGGACGCGCAGTAGCGCTAGGGAACCACGTCATAAAACTGCATATATGCTTTCCCCAGCAGAACTAGGCATGCTTGCTCCAGATGAAAGGCTCACATTTTCAACACAGAAAAATTTCACTGACTACGAACACACTCACATGGAATATAGCAATAAATTCAGAATATAAACAATCAACTTGGTTTGTGCATTGCTGGGGATACACAAACTAAGCCATTAAATAGGTGAAAAGCCATTCATATGGAAAAGTTGGTGGGTTTACTTACTACGACAAACAGCCCATTACGTATGCAACTGTGCATGTATAAAATTGTTAAAAGTATTGTTTAATCCTTCAGCAACATTATAGCACAATTCTGCCTGCATTTCATTTGAAGCGATGGCTCCTGGATTTCTAAGCTAAGACGCAATCTCACTGTCTGTCTACAAGTCCATAACAATTCCAAGTAAAATCTATTACCTCCGAAAATAAATCTACACTTCTGAGGTAAGATTCCAAAGAACAGACTTTATTAAAATGATGATAGAGCTAGGAACAGCTCCATCTTAACAGATATATTTTGATCAATGGTCTACAGTTTCAGCATAGCCGTTTAATGAAAAAGAGAAATATATTTCCAGTATATGGAGATGTAAGAGTTGTCACAGCTATTTTGGGGAAAAGGAAGCAGAAAGGAATGAGAAGGAAAAACCAAGTGGTAAGGGAAGCAGGTTCTTTATTAGTCTGTTCTTTAAGTACGTACTTAAGTCTCAACAGGTGCATGTACACCCAGATCCCTGTGGCTGTTCAGCATTTTCTAGGGCTGCCTCAAGTCATATAACTAATACCTGTCACATGCAGATTATGCTCTCATTTTTGCTTCCCAGAGGAAAAATGGCAAGTACAGTGGTTTGTTTCATTTGTTTGCTTTTTTTTCCCCCCAAATACTAAAATATCAGGTTTCTAGTATTTTCATTGATTGTTTAGCTTCAATTCCACCACTAAAGGGAATTCCTGAAGAAAAACATTCAGAAGTTAAACATAATTTATTCAAGATTTGATTTGAAAATACAAAGAATTAAAGACCAGTCCTGGTAGAACTACCACTTCACAAGTTCAGTTGTCTTTCTGACAGAAAGTTCAGTTTTATCTGAGGAGGAAAAGTTGCTACATCTGGTCCACACCTCAGCTATTAAATTTAATTAATTGTATTAAGAATTTCCTTAGTGTTACCTGTCGCATCAGTAGAAAAGTTATTACAAGATCCATAACGTGGAACAAAGCATCTTCTAGCCTTTAGCACACATCTTTCACTATACAGTATCTTAACACCATCAATATTGCCTGATGCAACACTAAAACCGTATAATCCAAATAAGAAACTGCACTGGACATTTCAAAGCTACTTCTGTTCAACTGGTTTCCCAGACTTTCAAAGACCAACTTTTGCCAGATAATGCAACAAATGTGAGATTTTTTTTCTTTTTCCTAAAACATGCACCTATCTCTGTGATTTTCAAATATGAGTAAGACATCTGATATTTTCAATTCAATTTGAAACAGAGGCAATAACCAGAATAACACATCTTCCATTTATTACATATTTTAATTTTCTTTGAATGCATTAATTCATACATGCATTTCATATACATTACCTTGATTGCCTTATCCATGTCACTGTAACAGAGAGAATTGAGAGAGATTTTAAAGGGCCTCCAAACAGGATTCAGGTTGTTTTTAATAACCTGTTTAAAAAAAACAAAAAGAAAAGCGCCATGCAATAGTATTGTTCACAAGAGTGGAAAGTAGTCATTGCAATGGGTCATAGCTTCATGCCATGATTGTTATAAGCAAAACCCGTTGACTACTGCTGCTGTCAATCACTTCCTGCAATCCAAATCCTAACATATAGGATATAAAAAACTGAAACATTCCTAACATGCAATACCATTGGCCAAAAGAGATGCTAGCCTTCAGTTCCATATTTTTCAAGACTGCGCTGTTATCTACTATATCATTCAGCTACTACACAGCAAAAATTAAATTTACCTTTACAGAAATACTGACTTTTTTTTTTAAAAGCAGGCACATATATAAATAAATACAAACATATGTAAAAGCATGACTTGCCAAAAAAAAGTGGGAAAATATTACGTTGGAACTTCTGCATATATCAATGCTCTGCAGATGACAATCCACTCCAACTTATATTCTGTGAAATGCCACTGACAGAAATACTCCCTCAAGAAATTAATGGTAAATAGTTAAGTAGAAATAGTGCATAAGGATAAAAGGTCTCTCAAGCTCAACACTAAATAAGTGATATTTAAGAATAATACCGAAGGATCTTCAGAATTTGTCAATTAGAAATTATTTGTAATACACTAAATAATGATCTTATAAAGCACAAGAAACTACACACAACAAGCAGTACTTAATTAATAACACCTAATAATAGCAATACTTATACTTCCAGCAGTGTAAGAGTGCAGAGTAAGAAATCTCTCTTTTGAAAATGAACACAGTATATAATAGTAACATAAAAAGGTTTTTAAATTTTAAAACATAAAGATCTAAACCTCCAGCCAGTTCTAGGCTGGAACAGCAAATTCTGGATTCCTTAGTGAAATTGAAGACAACTGAAATCCTCATGGAAAAGACACATTTTATGCAGAACCACCTCATCAGAGAAAATATTTTTATAAATCTGACACAAAAAGGATTTATACATCTTGAATGTCCATGCTTCAAAATTAATACTGTCACCACTCCAACTGCACACGGTACCTCAGTTATGACTAGCTCCTGAGCCTCCACTACAGTGAGCCATTCTGAACCTACCCCTACCCTGTCAGTTGCTGCCACAGGACATCTACACCTTCTCCTGGGTGAAAAGCTGCTGCCGCTTAAGCACATTTTCCCTCACTCACCATTATCCTTGGCCTGCCCTTGCTCTGCAAATATTCGGTGTAATTACTTTTGTTAGTAAATGGTGTAGTTATGTCACACTGACCTAAGAACAACACAGTACAGGAATGCCCGGGTTCTACGCTCAGAGTAGCACTAAGATAACTGTCCTGTGTGAGTATGCAGTACTTTTTCAAAACATTTGTCTTCCTCTGTTGCAGAAAGCTGGGTTTTTTTAAAAAAAGAAAGTATTTTCTTTCAAAATAGGATGGTATAAATCAGAATCAGAGTAAGGTAGACTTCCTATTCTATCAGAAAATCAGTGTAAGAGCTGAGCTGATTTCTAACTGGTCTGCACGTCAACTACCAGACCATTCTCTTCTTTTTGTGAGGCACCGTACCACTAGTGCTGTGACACACTGGAAAACAAATAACCTTAATCTCTATGTTTTTGACTGAAAATGTCCTACCTCTGTTCTGTGAACCATCACCCAGTTTCCATCTCCAGTCTGCTTGTGGAATTCCAGATAAGGATCTGACTTTCCAAAAAAATCCTGCATTTAAAAAACATGTAATTATCCCAGAACAGCCTGTGGCAGGAATGCCATTACTTGCTAGTTAAAACACACTTAGATTAACAAAAAGTAAACTAAATATTCAGGGAACAAAAACTTTATATGAAGAAATGCAAGTCTGATTATATTACCACCTATGAGAAAATGGGGTATGTCCGTGAATTTAGAATAAAAGTTCTGTAGTGTCCACATACCAAATATCTGGCAGTTCAAGCAAAAGAATACTTATTATAATAAGTACTATGATGAACAGTTAGGAAACTAAGGATTTCATCCAGTTACTCTGAAGCAATCTTTCTTCAATTTCCTTTTAGTGGAAGAAAAATCTAAAGGGATTTAATTATTTCAGCAAAAAAAAAGAACATTTTCATGTTTCTGTTTTGACAAGGTTCAGATGTTACTACTTCAAAGGATCATCAATCACTTAAATACCTTATTGTCCAGTTTCCTTGCTTCTACTTCCAAGACAACCACCCTGTTATCCTTCACTTCTTCTGCTGTAATCTAGATAAGCAAACAAAACAAAACACTTGTTTTGTATTCAGGAACTACAGAGTTTTTCTCATATTCGCAATGCTCCTATGACAGGTCCATTAAAAAAGGCTTGTTTGCTCACAAATGAAACATTAAAAAATGAGGCGGGGAGAAGGGAGAAACAATTTGATTCGACATTGCGATTCATTAGATGACGACACTGAAAAAGACACTGCCCAAACAGTAGCATACTGGAAGCCCTAATTATTTGGATGGATGCAATGAGACTTATAGATATAGAAGGTGGGCTGCTGTCCTTTCGGATGACAATGACATATTAGTGGAAGAAAAAAAAAAATAAAAGCTTTAAGATACTTTTTATAGCACTATAGATTGAACACCCTGTGTTCAAGCCACTAACTACCTACCAAAAAACCACAAAAACATTTAAAGATACATGCTGAAGAGATTTATTGTTTTAATTGTCTTACCGTAATACTTCCTTTTCCAGCAGGTCTGCCATTTTTAAGTACTAATGGTTTTGTTACAGTCTTGCTAGAAACTATCTGTCAAGACAAAATTTGAGTATCAAGCATTATTTGCATAATTTAATAGATTTTTCCAAGGAATTAAATGAGATAGTGAGGTATTTTCATTTTAGGATTTTTTTTCCTCTATCATGAAGATGACAGCATTACATTTACTTCCCATGATCCCCTATAAATAAATAGGTAGCACTTGATACACTTCAAAAACGTTAAAATACTTACGCAAAGGAATACATGCAGAATTTCAGGACCAATATGAAATGAAATGTCTTCTAGTAACATAATACACATATGTGGACAAAGATAATACCTTAAGTTCCAATCTCAAACTGTTCTTCAGTTTTTCATACATACCATTCAAACACACGCAAGCCAGGTTTCATAAACGGCTTCAGCAAACGGATTTATAAACACATTTGTCACACAAACAAACATCAGCCTTCCCCTGCATAGTTTCTAGCTGATTTTATTTTATCCTCTTCATGCAACACCATCTCAGAAGTGTGTCTATTCATTCTACAGGTCCTTCTTCAAGAATGAATGATTAATTTTAAATTGTTACTGAATTTCATTTCACAACACCTCCATCTTCATAATGCACTTAAAATAAAAATACTTAAGATACAGGGGAGGAAAAATCCCAAGAAACTCTCGTGAGAAGGGCCTTGGAAGGATCTATTAGAAAGAACAAGTTAAAAAGAAGCTGTCCGATTGTGATGGCACTAATAACAGAATTTGACAGAGAAATGGGAGTGAAATAAACAGCAGGCAGAACCAGAATCACTGCTTGCCTTGAGGGGAAAGCAAACTACAAGGTTAACATAGCCCTTGTGAACACTCTTATGCTGCTATACAACAATTCTCTTTTTATAGATCATAAAAACAAGAATTTGAGTATGAGTAAATAAACAGCAGTTACTACTTTGTGCTCCTTGACAGTCCACTTAACTTTCCGACAACAATCTGGACAGTCACCACCCTAGAGTACATTCAGGGTGTCATCTCAAGACCTTTGCAAATAAAATGAATATATACTGAACCAAGGCTTAGAAGAACAAATAAAGGGACTCCTAGTAATCTTAAAGAGTATCCCAGCTACACAGGAACGTAGTGATTAATTTAAGGTAAAAGTGGTTCATGATTTGCAGTAACTTATATTTTCTTAATTCTAAGGGAAATCATCTGCATACTTACTTGTCCCAGTGTACATTCGAATTCTCCTAAGAAGTCATCATCACTCAGATCAAAAGTTTTATTATCGATGTCATATATTCCAAATTTAAGTTTCTGAACAAGCTCAAAATAGTAATCAATTAGGAATTTCTTGGCAAACTTTGGGTTCAAGGAATTCTTAACTCTTTCTGTGCGATCAACCTGCAGTTAGAAAGGTATTTCATATCTTAGATATAAATATATATAGTAGATCACATACAGATAGAAAATAGATAAAAATATAACATCATAGCCATTTTAGAAAACATTATTAAAGACTTTAAAAAATTATTCTTACTATAAAGTACAAAGCCATATCTTCCTACAAACCTCTCTCATCAAATATATATAACCATGTTATATTACGAAACCCACTGCTGTTAAGTCAGAGATATTTTGAGGACCCGTTGTCCTTTGCTCTCTGTAAGTATCTACTGCTGCACAGGGAAGACCAACATAAAAATAGTATACTGTCAAATCCAGGATGAGACCCTGGTTTTGGAGCACTGTATTTATAAAAGCACATTTAAGCACTTAGAATGCTTCCTGTGTTGGTCCACATGTGGCTGGGGGAAGAGTGCTAAAAATCCGGGAGGAGTCAGTATTTAATAGAAAATTATTATGTGCATTGCCCACATAACTATTACATGATCTAATAAAAAATGTTCAAAGGTGCTGGTATCGAATTAAAATACTGTAATGAAATCATATGGTCCAGTGTTTTAAAGGGTCCAACAAGTCCGGCTGTGTTTTCAGCAGATCCGTGACAAGCATCACACCGTACCTCGTACCACTGCTGACCGCTCGTGTTCTGGAGGAGCACACACAGCGGGTCGGACTTGGAACCAACATCCTTATCCAAGAGACTGGCGCAGGCCACGGTCAGCTCCACCTTCGTCACACACTGTGCCGCCATCTGTCAACCTGGAAAGCAGCAACAGGGATCGTTATTTCTAAAACGGACTGAAAAGCAAACGTGTTCGGCACCACACATTGATCCTCCGACTGACCAGCAGAACCGTTAGCTGGTCAGGAGGGAGCTTTGAGGCTCCAGATGCAGGTTTTAAGATGTATAATGTACCAATATTACACTATTAGCCACGCTCCCGGCTTGGCCACAGGGGTGTAAAACTTCGCTTCAAAAGCTCCACAGAGGAGACGAGATCAGGTGTTTTAGAATGTTTGAGAACGCCGAGCGGAGCTGCCCCGAAGCCGGCACAGCCCGCAGCGGAGCGGAGCGGCCGATCGCGGCGCACGGCGGGTCTCCGGGGCGGTTCCCGTTGGCAGCGGAACGGCGGCAGAGCGCAGAGACCCGCCCGCAGCCGGCAGCGCCGGCGGGAGGCGCTGACGAGCCGAGGCCGTGGCCAGGGCAACGGCGACCGCGCCCCCCGCTCGGCCCGGAGCCCCGAGGGCGCGCAGCGACCGGAGCGGGCGCGCGGAGCGCGGCGCGTGAGCCAGGGCGAGGCGCGGCGGTGGGCGCTGCAGGCTCCGCCCGCTCGGCCCGGGGAGCAGCCGCGTCCCCCCGGCAGAAGGGCGCGGGCTCTGCCAGAGCCGGCCCCGGCACGAGCGACGTAGCTGCCCGCAGGGAGCTGCCGCGGGGACACGCGGCCAGCCCGGCGTCAGGCTGCGGGGTGCGCCCTGCCGTGAGCCCGGTGCGGGAGGGCAGCCGTGAGCAGCCCCGTGGGAGGTGCGCCCAGGGGGAGGAACTGCTCGGCCTGGTGCCAGAGCTGCGGGAGGAGGTGAGCAGGTGAGGGGTGTCAGGGAGGGCAGCGACAGACAGAGAGAGACTGACCCTGGGACAGCGTCCTGCCCTCCTGAGACAGGCCCAGCAGGCACACGAGGTGCGTCACATGGAGGACCCCCTGTCCCATCTCCATCGGAGGGGACACAACGACCGGCAGGACAGGGGGCGATGGTGACAAGTTCCTGCCTGACACAGGGGGCGCGTTGCCCCAGCAACACCCGCACCTTCCCAGGGGCCCTTGAGTAACAGTGTGAGGCCCTGCAAGTGGAGCCGACCAGTCATGAGAAGGAAGACTCACTAAGGGAGGAAGCATTGCTGGGGCTAAGCCAACCCAAGCCCAGCATGAAAACCACTTCTACAAAGAAAAAGGGATGGGTGGTTGTCATAGGTGACCCCCTTCTGAAGAGAACAGAAGGCCCCACAGGCAGCCCTGACCCACTGCACAGGGAAGTCTGCTGCCTGCCTGGAGCACAGGTTAAGGATGTGGTGAGGAAGCTTCTCACCCTGGTCCAGCCCTCAGATTATTATCCATTATTGATTTTTCAGGTAGGCACCAAACACGAAGCCTGAGGGCAATCCAGAAAGACTTCAGAGCCCTAGGACAACAGGTCAAGGGATGAGGAGCACGAGTGCTGTTCTCCTCTATCCCTCTAGTTGCAGGGAATGATGAGGGAAGAAACAGGAAGACCCACCAGGTCAATACCTGGTTTTGAGCCTGGTATCACCGGCAGCACTTTGGGTTTTTTGATTATGGGTTGATTTTCACCATACCAGGCCTGCTGGCATCAGACAGGGTACACCTGTCTCAAAGGGGGAAGAGGATCCTTGTGCAGGAGTTGTCAGGGCTCATTGTAAGGGCCCTAAACTAGATCTGAAGGGGGAAAGGGATAAAATCAGGATCGCTGGAGATAAGCCTGAGAGCTGCACATCAGCGTTAGTGGGACGGTGTGCTAGTGAGCTTCTTGGGTCTGCTACACCAGCAGAGACAGAGGGCAGTGAGTACAGTGATAGTCTAGTCGCGAGGGATACTGGTGTTCTAGGAATCAAGGCAGCGCCTGAAAATGGTCAGGTGGGAATTAGGCCTTCTCCCCCCAAAAAACAGATCACGAGATCAAACTTTAGTCGACATGCGTGTTGTCATAATTTACTCTTCCACTAGGGAAACGTTAACATGTGACAGCTTTTCTCTTTTGCTTCCATAGTCTCTCTTCAAATGGTGTTAAGTATCTTCAAGGTAATATGCATCGCCCCGCCTCCAAAACTGACATTTGTTTTCTTGGGAGTTTTACGTTCGTTCAAGTTGAAGATAGTGCTGTGGTGGTACAAAAAATTGTATTTAGTAGAAGTAATTAGAGAAAAACTTAATCCCAGTTCATTGGTTTTTTCAATTGAAGATTTGAATTTTAACTTTATATATGTGTAATCAGAAAAGGAGAGGAGTTTCCAAGGGCATGCAGAACACCAACAAGCAGTAGGAGAAAAACAAAAAGGAAGATGTGTAGAGGAGGGAGGAGAACCAGATAGGGGTCTTTTTGTTTTTCTGTTACGGTGTTAGGGAGAATGCAGTGGGTTTTTTCCCCACAAGTATGTTTCTGTTAATTATCTGGGAATTAATCTATACAAATCCATTATATGTGACTGTTAGACTAATTTTAGTTCAGCTGTTGAAAGCACAAGTCCATTTCCTATAGGTCGAATAACTAAGCCATTGTCAAAAGCCGTCTGCCCGAGTTCCAAGGTAGCCGTCTGTACCCCAGTGTTTTTACAGCCCTGTGTTAGGCCCAAGGTGTTAATGTTTCTCCAGAGTTTAAGGCTAGAGGGGAAGCCATAGCAGCTGTTTTGTACAAACAGCACCAAAAATCCTTTTCACTTTTGTATCTGCGTTTCAAGGTGAGTATCCTCCACTTGGATAAATGCATATTCTTGTTATAAGTTGTCTTTTATCTGGTGTGGGCGTAATTATTATGTCTCAAACAAGAGCATTTGCATTTCAGGGAAGGGAAGCAGCTTTTTTTATTTTTCCTTTCTCTGTGTGTTAAAGGATGCTTTTTGCACAGCACCTCTTTTGCTAAATTGTCTTTCTGATCTTTTCTCTGCAAAGCCTCGCAAAAACCTTACAGTCTTCCTGAGTGGCGTGCCCCTCCTTCCATAGGCCATAGACTTTCCTTTTCTTCCAGAGCATCAGCCAGTGCTCTCTGTTCAGCCAGGCTGGTCTTCTACACCTCTGGCTCATCTTACGGCTCTCCGTGACAGCCTGCTCCTGAGCTCTGAGGATTTCCTTCTTGACAATTGTCCAGCCTTCTTGGACTCCCGTGCTCTTCAGGGCTGCCTTCCAAGGGACCCTGCCAACGAGTCTCCTAAAAAGGCCAAAGTCTGCCCTCTGGAAGTCTCAGGTGGCAGTTCTACTGACACCCCTCCCTACTGCTTCAAGAATTGAAAACTCTATTATCTCATGGTCACTGTGTCCAAGATGGCCTCCAACCTTCACATCACCCACAAGTACTTCTCTGTTGGTGAACAACAGGTCCAGCAGGGAGACTTCCCTGCTTGGTTCCCTCATCAGCTGTGTGAGGAAGTTGTCTTCCACACACTCCGGGAACCTCCTGGACTGTTTTCTCTCTGCTGTGTTGTATTTCCAGCAGACATCTGGTAAAAAAGAACAAGTGGCACTGATTGTGAGGCTTCTCCCAGGTGCTTGTAGAATATTTCATCTATGCCTTCATCCTGGTTGGGTGGCCTATAGCAGACTCCCACCATGATGTCTGCCTTGTTGGCCTTCCTCCTGATTGTAATCCATAAACATTCTACCCTTTCATCACCACTGTTGAGCTCTAGACAATCAAAACCCTCCCGAACATACAGGGCCACTCCCTTGCCTCTCCTTCATGGTCTATCCCTCCTGTAGAGGTTGCAGCTGTCCAATGCAGCCCTCCAGTTGTGCGAGTCATCCCACCATGTCTCTGTGATGGCCACTTTTATCATAGTTTTCCTGCTGCACAATGGCTTC
The DNA here is from genome assembly GCA_009769605.1 of Bucorvus abyssinicus. Lineage (NCBI taxonomy): Eukaryota > Metazoa > Chordata > Aves > Bucerotiformes > Bucorvidae > Bucorvus > Bucorvus abyssinicus. The sequence goes on along the minus strand of CM020033.1, from coordinate 7,325,874 downwards.
CAGCTCCTCCTGTTTGTTGCCCATGCTGCAGGCATTGGTGTAGATGCACTTCAGTTGGGCTACTGATCTTGTCACCTGTTTTTTGGGGGGAGCAGGCCTAATTCCCACCTGACTATTTCCAGGCACTGTCTTGATTCCTAGCACACCAGTATCCCTTGTATCCTTACTAACACTCAGCACAGCATTCTCTGTCTCCACTGGTGCTTCTTGTATTCCACTAGGGCACACTTTACTTGTTGCCTCTCCATCTCTGTTTTGCTATCTTAGGGAGGGACCTTTTGGAGACTGAAGTAAATATACATTATCTGTAAAGGAACCACTCAAACATCCATGCACATCCATTATTTTTAAGAAGCATGTCAGATTCATGGAAATCCTCCTCTACCTCCCAAACACCTAGACATGATTTTATTTTTTGCTCCCGTGCAAGCTTCAGTCATTGTCCTTTAGGGAAAAAGAAGTGAAGTTCTAATTATTTAAATTGTTTTTAAACCGATGTCTTTAGGTTTAGAAAGCATATCTCTAAAAAGCAGTCTGCCCTTTTTTTTCCTCTTTTCCTGCTTCTCTAATGTTTTTCATTCCCTATGGCTTTCCTGGCTACTAGACAGAACTCATTAACAGTCAGTGGCTTTGCCCATAGAATCCAGTGGAGATCAGTGCATGACTCCTTAATGGCTGTTCCAAGAAAAACACCTTTCTGCTGACAAAATGATGCTCTAATACTCGCTGTTACTGCAACATTAAGTAGAAAGCAGGAGGCTCTACAGAGGGATCTGAACAGGCTGGGTCGATGGGCTGAGGCCAACTGTATGAAATTCAACAAGGCTAAGTACCGGGTCCTGCACTTGGGCCACAACAACCCCCTGCAACGTTACAGGCGTGGTGAAGAGTGGCTGGAAAGTTGCCCAGCAGAGAAGGACCTGGGGGTTGCTGGCTGACAGCTGGCTGAATATGAGCCGGCAGTGTGCCAAGGTGGCCAAGAGCATCCTAGCTTGTATCAGAAATAGCGTGGCCAGCAGGAGTAGGGAAGTGATTGTCCCCCTGTACTCGGCGCTGGTGAGACCACACCTTGAGTACTGTATCCAGTTTTGGGCCTCTCACTTCAAGAAGGACATTGAGGTGCTGGAGCAGGTTCAGAGAAGGGCAACAAAACTAGCGAAGGGTTTAGAGAACTTATCTTATGAGGAGCAGCTGAGGGAACTAGGATTGTTTAGTCTGGAAAAGAGGAGGCTCAGGGGAGACTTTATTGCTCTCTACAACTACCTGAAAGGAGGTTGTAGTGAGGTGGGGGTCAGTCTCTTCTCCCATGTTACAAATGACAGGACGAGAGGAAATGGCCTTAAGTTGCACCAGGGGAGATCTAGGTTAGATATCAGGAAGAATTTCTTTACACAGCAGGTCATTAAGCATTGGAATAGGTTGCCCAGGGAGGTGAGGGAGTCCTCATCCCTGGAAGTGTTTAAAAGACGTGTGGATGTGGTGCTGAGGGACATGGTTTAGGGACCCTGGCAGCGCAGGGTGAACAGTTGGACTCGGTGATCTTAAAGGTCTCTTCCAACCAGATGATTCTGTGATTCATGAAATTCAACTAAAATCAAACTTGAATCAAGACATATTTTTTCTAACAGTCCAAATTTTCTTACTCTAACTTCCCTGAAACTCCTCAGTATTAAGAGTCCCCGAAAGGATTGTAGCCAAATTTCTTTTGTTGAAGTAACATTCCCAAAATCAATGGTAAATGAATAGCATCCAGTCAACCTAAAATTTGGTCAGCTTTTTCTGTCTAGCCTATGTGCGTGTGCATGTCCCACTTCTCTTACATCACAAGTACTTTCTCACATGAATATGTCAATTCTGCTACTTCCTCTCCTCATTCACATCACTGACTCTCCCACTCTGCATCTGATGTGCAAAAAGAGCAGATTTAGCAAAAGAGGTGCTGTGCAAAAAGCATCCTTTAACACACAGAGAAAGGAAAAATAAAAAAGCTGCTTCCCTTCCCTGAAATGCAAATGCTCTTGTTTGAGACATAATAATTACGCCCACACTAGATAAAAGACAACTTATAACAAGAATATGCATTTATCCAAGCGGAGGATACTCACCTTGAAACCCAGACACGAAAGCAAAACTTGCCCAATCCTTAGCTGGTGCTTTAATCTCTTCCATTTCCAGTTTTGCAAAATCCAAGATGAAAAATAATGCAAGGCATTTTCCTCAGCAGTTTTGAGAATACTAGGAAACAGTATTTGTATAACAAATAACCCAGCCAATGTCTGCTGTTCAACAGAAACTGCAAACATGACATTCTACCTGGAAAGGAACAGATCTATTATCAGAATCATCTTCTAAGAAAGCACTTGGGAACTGCTAAACTGCAGCAATCCTGTCAAAGCTGCAATACCAGAGGAGAGAGAACAGGCTGGCCCAGATAACCTTCCACAGTGACACAATGACATGTTTGTAACTGTAGGTGTTTTTCAAACTGACAAGCAGAAATACATAACCACAAGATGACAAAAAAGACTAATGAAGTGAGCACTGTCTTTAGTCACTGATCTCAAACCTGTTCTGATGTAAGCTACTGTTGTCATAGAACGTTTCCTAATTCCTGTGTCAGAATAAGACTACTAGTCACAATAGACCAAAAATTCCTATTTTTTAGTTATGTCAGGCCCAGATGGACACAGACAAATCTGGGGAAACACTTCAGAACTTGCCAACAGAGTCTATTCCTGATCAGCTATTCTTCTTAAGTGTAGCTATAACGCTACACTTAAGGATTTTATGTAAACTGTGTGCCAGGCCCAAAAAGGCAGTACCACATACAAGCAATGCTTCAGTTCTTCCTGGATTATTAAGTATTTCCCACGAACCTGGGTAGATGACAACATGGAAATAAATTAATTATTCAGACCGCCTTTAAAAGTGAAAGCCTTGAACCAAGCCTAAACCTGAAATAATACATATGAAGCTTTACTGTTCTGAACACGCAGTGTATGCAGTTGTTCAGTCTCTGCTCTTTCAGGCAGAACTAAGATACCATTTCTTGCAAATCGAAATTTTTGTGGTAAAGACCTCTAGGCCTGTATTGCTCAGAACCCCTTCTATTGCATCTCAGACCAAGCAATAACAGCACTTGTGCGACAGCCTTTCTCAATAAGGGTTCTGATGAAGAGCTGGCACAAAGCTGGACAAAGCAAGATTTAAATGCAAGCAACATGGAAAACAACATCCATCTGACAACAGAACCCGCACAGTCCATATCTCAGCACGGTTCTCCAGCATCTCTTTATAATAGCTATATATGCCAATGGCAGAGAATGACAACACACTCCCAGAAAATGCCACTTCTGCTGCAATAAGCCAACAATGAAATTATGACAAACAGATGCTTCTTTTCACTGATGGGGCTAGTAGTGACACAATTTCTAGTGATCTCGGACTACACGTATATAAACGTATATTTAAAAACATCTCAAGGTAACCCTTCAGTTCTCAAGGAAATGGATCTCCTCCCAAGAGCTGACAATTCATATATGTCACAAAGGCTAAGACTGTTTTGTAACCTAGTTTCATCACTGCATTAGGAAACTAAAGGTTTCTCTAAAAATTATACCTCTAAATATGAATTCTGGCTCCTTTAATTCCTCTCTCTTTGCCGGTAAAACAGCTGATAAAGTTGTCCTGTGGCACTAGCTGATGTACTGACACGTTGAGTAACAGAAGTAGCTCAAAGTAATACATCCCAACTTGAATAGTTCTCTATTCAAAGAATCACATAAAACCTTGAGTATAAGCTATATCTTCTCATGTTCACTATTTAGTATGCACAAAGGAATCATATTATTCTTAATTAAACAAGTGAGATTATGTTGACAAAACCCTAATGACCACAGAACTCATTGAACTGGGGATTATGCGAAACAAAAATCAGAGCTAGTATTTAAGACATCTGAGGCACGTGAGTGTGTGAGGAGGAAGAATTTATCTTTGCTATGGGAAATGAATCATCTATTTAGACCAGCTTCATCATACTTCATCAGGTAGTCCAAACATTTTTCTATTGGATGGGTAGCACACTGGTGTGTAACAAGTCAGGCAACTACTTGCAGATATATAGTTATGCTATATATATAACTGTATATAGGTCCTATATATAAAAATCTATCTTTAGAATTACATTGCCAAAGATAATTTTAGAATTCTATTAAAAAAAACAAATCTCACTGCACAGACCAGAAACTATTAATTTGACTTCTCGGATGCCTATTCACAAGTTGACTTAGAAACAGCCATTTCTAAATAGCCTTCTGTGGACCTTTTTATCCCTGAATAAGCACATCTTTAATTCTGAAGGTTCTTCCCAGCACCTTCCTCACACAAAAGTATTTTAAGAATTTTGGGTGACGTTTTGATCCAAGTCAGCTAAACTATAAAAGCTAGTATTGTGACCTGAACAAGAAAATTAAGAAGCAACCTCCTGACTTAAAAAGTTGTTTGAAGCAGACAGCATTCAACCAGAGGAAAATGTGTCTCCTGTATATATGTTTTATCGGAATATTTTTATATCAATTAGTTTATGGAAAACAACCTATCAACTACACAATTTGAACAGTATCTTAAATCATGTGTTCTTCACTGCAATTTCTCTGTGCTGAGCCTCTGACTGACTTTGCATAATCAACATTATCCGGAAGAAAGAAAAACTTGCATCTCGCTAGGACTTGCTGTGTTTAATTGCAGAAACAAGATGCAAGTAATCACATGGTTTAGACTAATCCTTCTTACAGTCCATTTCAGGTCTGACATGTTGTGACACTTCACTGTGGCAAATGCCAGTTCTTAAAAATGAGTTTATAGTAATCTACCTCAGAGGTCTGCCTCTGGACTTCTCTGCAGAAGGCTAAAGCTTCAATAGTAGCGTTAGAATGTGAAATGAAAGGAAGTTAAACAGAATAATTGTTATTCCCAGATATCAATCAAACTAACAGGTCTGAAATGCGTATACTTTGAGGAACTACAGCTCCTCTTAAAACAACTAACCTGTCCAACAGTTCTATATGTCCATGACAGCAGCTCCATAAACATTATTTACAGGAAACTCAGAGCCTTTGTTGGAGAACAAAGTACAATATAAATCAGGTATTTTAAAAGTCCAGCAAGAAAAGCCCTTGAAGATTTTAAGAACAAAGATCAGACTCCCTTTTTCACCCTAATAATTTACTGCTTTTTTTCCAACAAAGTGATCGTGTTTTAAAGTAAGTAGACCAAAATCAGTGGCCTGCAAGCTCCCAATGCAGCTTCTGCTCCAAGAAACCTATGCTTTCCTATGCTGCTAAAGGCTGCCTAAGAAAAACCCATGAAAACACTACCCCACAATGGTCTGGCATATCACTTTGTATCTCAGTATAACCAGTAACACTAATGTGAAACCGACAATCTCAAAATTACCCTTTACTATGGCCCAGATGTATTTCAAACCTTCCTATAGGCAAACCAAGAGCTCTCCAGTCAGCCATCCTTCGATTCTGTTTCGTAGCAGCTACCTGCACTCAGCATTCACCATGCCTGCGAGGCATCATATAAAGGCAGTGCCTCTGAACACAGGCACACAGCAATCATGCTACTTATTGCACATGTGCTAATCACCTACCACGCGGACTTCGTAACAACCCGCCTGGATGTGAGAAGCACCAGAAGCAAGTTGCCACTACTAGGACTAGTTCATCTGGCTCCGACCTGTGCCTTAACTGAGTGAACATGTGCACCTGACCCAGCTACAGGATGGGAAAGATCTAGAGGGTACAGTCTTCTTTCAACCACAGAGGAAAGCATGGAGCAAGTGATCCAAATCATTAAGACTATTTCTTAAACAGAAGCTCAGACCCAGCAACCCAGCCGCCAAACTCCTACATTCAGAAATCCTTGAAATTCTTAATAATGTCATTTTTAACTCCCTGAGCAACAGCATCTCATCTAAAGCAAAATTAAAGATAAACCAAAGAAACTAAACACAGAACAGTAAAGAGGACCGTAATTATGTTTCCTGTCTACTTGCTTCCACAAGCCACACCACAACTTCAAATGTGATGCTAGAAAGGGCCATTTTTAACCTTATTGATTTAAGAATATAAGTAAATTTGTTGGGTTTAAACAGGAACTAATACCTACAAATACTAACTTGATTGCGTATTATTTATGTTGGAAGAGCACGCTGGCTTTCACTGAAAAATAAACAGAATTAATAAGGAAGGAGAACACCTATCTTGTTACTCAACTTTATCCCTAAAAGTATTTCCTAAAGGAAACCATAGGAATGACAGCATCTGATTCTAAATCACAATAAGGGGAAAAAAAATTAAATTCCACCCCAGGCAATAAAATTAACCTATCGGTCAAGTTGATAGTTTTATTACCCTTAGAAGAAGGATCTTTGGTGCTGTTTGTACAAAACAGCTGCTATGGCTTCCCCTCTAGCCTTAAACTCTGGAGAAACATTAACACCTTGGGCCTAACACAGGGCTGTAAAAACACTGGGGTACAGACGGCTACCTTGGAACTCGGGCAGACGGCTTTTGACAATGGCTTAGTTATTCGACCTATAGGAAATGGACTTGTGCTTTCAACAGCTGAACTAAAATTAGTCTAACAGTCACATATAATGGATTTGTATAGATTAATTCCCAGATAATTAACAGAAACATACTTGTGGGGAAAAAACCCACTGCATTCTCCCTAACACCGTAACAGAAAAACAAAAAGACCCCTATCTGGTTCTCCTCCCTCCTCTACACATCTTCCTTTTTGTTTTTCTCCTACTGCTTGTTGGTGTTCTGCATGCCCTTGGAAACTCCTCTCCTTTTCTGATTACACATATATAAAGTTAAAATTCAAATCTTCAATTGAAAAAACCAATGAACTGGGATTAAGTTTTTCTCTAATTACTTCTACTAAATACAATTTTTTGTACCACCACAGCACTATCTTCAACTTGAACGAACGTAAAACTCCCAAGAAAACAAATGTCAGTTTTGGAGGCGGGGCGATGCATATTACCTTGAAGATACTTAACACCATTTGAAGAGAGACTATGGAAGCAAAAGAGAAAAGCTGTCACATGTTAACGTTTCCCTAGTGGAAGAGTAAATTATGACAACACGCATGTCAACTAAAGTTTGTCTTACACACAGCAAGCGACTGCAGTGAAGAAAGAAAAAACAACAACCCACTAACAGCATCTCAGGAAGAACAGCATGTGTTTTTTAGGAACGATGATGAATTCCGACAGCGTCCTTTCTAAAGAGCGACGGCGCTTTTCTGAGCAGTTACACTGCCCCGGAGATCGGCGCCCGGGCCTTCAGCGTTCTGACGCACAGCGTTACCTTCACGCAGCTTCGCCACCTGAGGGACGGCGAGTCAGACGGCCGATTCCTCGAGCTCCGCACAAGCTCGTCTCCAATCCCCCGCAAAGAGCCGGCAGTGACCCGGAGCAGGAACCGGGCCAGACACCTGAGGGGATGTTTCGCAAGACGCAGGCGGTTAGGACAGTTGTGGCCCTCGGCCCGAACCGCCGCCCCACCCCTGCCCTGCCTCCCGCTCCCAGCCCCACCCGTCTCTCCGCTGCACAAGGCGGCAGCCCTTGCCTGCCGGAGGGGAGAAGCGACTGAGGCGGGCAGCAGCTCGAAGGAACGACGCGCGGAACACATCCTCCCTCTCCCCCGGCCAGAGGAGGTGCAACACCCCCGGGAAACGGGCTGACGCGCGGTCGGACAGGCGGAGGTCTCGACCGAGGCAGGGAAGAGCGACGGGGCCCCGCCAGGAGGCGGGCCGATGCCCCCAGGGGCTCTACCTCGCCTGCCGTCAGCGCCCCGTCCCGTCGCTCCCCGAACAGCGACGGGGTGCGAGACGCCTCTCCCCTGCGGAGCGGCCGCAGTCTCCTCGCCCCCCACGGCCGGGCCCCTCTCACCTGCCGGGGCCGGCGATGGCAGCGCGGAAGCTGCGGCCCCTGGCGCCCGCGGCGGACACACCCGCGCCAACCGGGCGTGCCCCGCCCCGGGGCCGCCGAGGGCGAGGGGCGCATGCGCAGACTCCCCTCTCCCTGACACCCACTCCCGCGTCCGAGGCCGGCGACCCGGCGGGGCCAGAGGCGTGGCTCGGATCCGGGGGTCGCGCAATGGCTGGCGCTCGGAGCGGGAGTGGGCCGGCAGGAGGAACGGGCGACCGTTGCCCTTGTTTCCCCTACCGCCCGGGCAGTGCTGGGGGACGGACCGGTTCCTCCGCTGGCGGAGGGCGGTGCTGGCGACGGCGGTCGGCGTCGGCGGCGCTCGGCGGGGCTGGCTGCTGTCATGGCGGCGCTGGTGCTGGCGCGACCCTTTCGCCACGGCCCCGCCTGCCTGGGGAGGCCGCTCCGGCGGGAGGCGGGAGGCGCGACGTGGGGCCGGGGGCAGCCCTGTGCCCGCCGCGGGGCCGGCGGGAACCAGGTAGACGGGTGGCTGCTTTGGGGGCTGCCGGGCGTGGCCGCTTCAGGGTCTTCGCACGGGCCGGTGTCCTCCGCTCCCCGCCCCGGGGCCTCTCCGCCGGCCAGGAGGGAGCAGCTGCGGAGGCGCCGGCAGCGCGGAACGTGGCGAAGGGTGGGTTATTTTCGCAAAAGCTGGGACCCCTGTGCTCGTTCGAAAAACACAAGTTTGCTTTTTTCGCCTCTTGCCTTGTGTTTCCTCCGTATTTATGGTTTATTTTCAGTCTAGTGCTTTGTTCATGTTTGAAAGCGTAATTGTGAGTTTCTGTTGAAAACACTTTAAAAACACCCTCTTGATGATGTGTTTTTTTAACTGCGAAGGTTTTTTTAACTTTGAAAAATTTTTGTTCAAAATCTGAAATAAAACCGGTGCTAGAGACAAGAAAAACTTCTTTTAACTCAGAGTGACAATGTTTATTAATACGTATCTTATGATCCCATGCAGGTGCTTAGAAAAAGCCTTCAGAGGGGGGTTGCGCTTTCAACAGGGTCATTTTTGGTTTATGAAGCTCACAAGCTGATTTCTGGCTTCACTGAGGTTCATGCAAGCTTCAAAGGTAATATTTACAAATATTGAAGTACATAGGTTATTCTAATGTGAAACTTAAAATTTTTAGTGCTAGAATTATATAAGGAAATGGTGTAATGCTTTTATTTTCTCCATTAAGACTGCGTGCAATGTGTTTTCATGACAGTATGCTTTTGGATTGGTGTAGGGTAGCCTTGTAGCAGTTTAACAAGTAATTCTTTCAGGTGTCACTGAAAGCAGATCTAGTAGTTCGTCCTGTCAGGGATATAACATGTGTGCAAGGTGTATGGTACCTGATCTGTTGCCTAAGCTTTAAATAATTCTTATTGAGAAAGAGATGGATCAGTTAGGAATGCAGACCAAGCCTTAATGAATTCTAGAATTCTTAGTTCAGATTTTCAATATGAACACAGTGCTATCCACATTTAATCCAGTTGAGCAATATTGAGATTGGATTTCAGACAAAATTAAGAAATGGCTTGTATTTGTGTCACACTGAAAAAGGGGAAGAAAAGCCTTGCTTTATCTACCAAAAAAGAATAGAACAGGTGATAAAAGGTCCTTCTGAAGGTCTGAATAAAGAACACTACTGGAAGTAACATTATCTTAAAAAGCGGTGTTGTTGCAGACTTAGAAATTGTCTATCACATGGTAAATTAAGGGTTGTTGAGAGTAAGCTTATCTGAATGAAGAATGAGCCTAACTGAAAAGTGTGCTTACTGTGTAGATTAGATAGTAGTCAGTCCAGATAACCTGTTTCTGTGTGTCAGAGAGATAACTTAGATGTTTATGCTCATAGAAATAAAAATTCAGACAATAGACTTTTGAACAGATAAGGAACTGTTTCATTTGCTGTAGTGGAAGGAGCGTCAGTGAATAAAGATAGCTACTCAGTGCACAAATAAGAAAATTTCCAATGAGAAACATAAATAACACTGCTTAGTTGCCTCTGGTCTTTTCTTGTGCTCTTACTTGAACCTGGCATTTACATTGCCAAGAAAAGCAATGTTAGTGGGCTTTCTGGGCAAGACAAGTAGGAGATACAGTCAAAATAAGAGTAAAAAAGAAATACCTGAAAAATACCCTTAAAGAAATAAACTTCTAATAATAAACGTGAAACACCTGGCACAAAATGTGTTCAGAAGTTTGAGTTAGTGTTCAGGGAGTCTCTACAAGAAACCATAACAATGAAGGTAATATCAAAGATGTACCATCAAGCTAATCTTGGACACTAAAATCCAAAGTCCAGGTAGACTGTTATCTTATCTTTGAAATGGTTGATAGAAAGCATTTAGAGATGGCAGGTTAAAAATTATCCGAACTCCTCTCCTGATCTTTAATGACTTATATTCTAGGATCTTTTTAAGCTGAAGAAGAGGCTTTTGTGCTTGGTAGCCTTCGATGTTTTTTTTCTTCTATAAGTAAAACTGTGCTGCTGTGAAACAAGACTGCCATGTTCAGTAGATAACTTGAAAAAAGAAAGCTTAAAAACACAATTAATATTTAAAAAGGGGCAGGGGGATAGAGCTTATGTTTCAACTTAGAAGTCTGATCATGGACTCAGAAGTAATACCAAAGAGATGATAAGCATAGCTGAAGGTTCTGTGAGAAATTAGACAAGGCTTTTGACTTACAAGATAATTTTTTCATGTTTTAATGTTAGCAGGAGAGTAAACTCAGAGTTCATTCTTCTCCTGTACGGTCATATACTTCAATAGAATTATCTACCTGCTTCCCTTTGGGTATTTTTCCTCTTATTTCCATCTGTTCTCATGTTAGAATCCAGTATCGTGTGCTGTTGGATATTTCCATTTCTGGCATGCTGTTTATGTACTATATACCTATTACATTTATTTATATATTACTATATTCGGGCAGCTGTGGAAATCATACTCTCCCATCTCTGTTGTGTTTTAAAGTATTTTCTAGAAAAAGAATTCAAGTATCATAAGAACAATGGGTACTTAGTTCATAAATCAATACTCTAGAAAGCCAATCCTAATTTTCAGAATCATTTTTGCTTTTAGTATCTTGAATACATAGAGGTTTCAGTAGATGAACTGTATTTTTTGGAGTCATGTTTGTGAAAATCTTCAGGACTTTGTTCAGAAAATCTTTGAGTAATGCTTCATTTTGGCTTGTAGAGTAAGACCATGGCACCCACTCAATCTGCAGTCATATTCTGAAAAAACTACGGAACCATATTGAGAATAAAGAATATTTTTCTAAAAAGAAATATTTTTTTTCATTTTTACTATTATATTTAAATTCTGTACTTATACTAGCGAGCTTTAATACTATGCTCGGATCTCTACTGCACTTGCTCTCCTGGTAATATTTGTCATACTTTTTTATTCTTGCCTTTTTCACAGATGACAACAAATTGCTTCTAGTAGTCTGATGAGTTGAGGAAGACACTTTTGAATGTTAATCCATTAAGCATCCAAAGCTCTGTTGCTGAAACTGTTCATAGTTTCATGAGAGAGGCATGTATTCAGCACTGCTTCTCTTCCTTGTTGTTCATTGTAAATGTAGCTCATTAAGTCCTGCTCTGCGTGTTAAGTTGTTTGGAATGGTGGCCTAAAAAGGAACTATGTTGTTTGTTCTGTGTTTCAGCTAGGTTGTCTTGCTCTGAGATAATTTTTTTTATGCTATAATGTCCTAATTACATGTAATTTTTTCTTCTGTTTCCACGATGTTAATTCCTTCTTAAGTGGAAGAAGTTATAGAGCAAGCAGACTACCTGTATGGGAGTGGAGAAACTGAAAAGCTATATCGGTTGCTGGTTCAGCATAAAAATAGGTACTTGATTGCATTGAGACATTACTGTGGCTTCTTTTATGTGCTCTTCTGTGTCAAATTTTCAACTAATATTTTCGTTGTGGTTTGCTGGAGAACCTTGCTTTCACCCTTATGAAAGTGGGGAAGGACTCTTGATCTTTTTCCTTCTAATGAAAAAATGAATGAAGAAAGGACTAGTAGCTGTAGAAGGTGAGGGTTAGCTCTCAAGTTTTTCAGTCTTGCAAAGGAGGGGGGTTTGCTTGTTGGTTTTGTTACTCTAAGAATCCTTTAAAATATAATGCAAAAACTCATAATGTGTCTATGCATTACTAAATTATCAAAGTACCTAGAATTCAGGTATGGAAATTTTTTCAGAGTTACTGTTTCATTTTGTTTTCATTGCTGACCAGCTGTTCTTTCTGTTTTATCTCTTGTTAGGATTTGAGTCTGAACAAAAAAGCTCTTTACTCATGTATCAGTTATGCCTTAACTGCACAAAACATTATTGATAAGTTATCTGGGACAAGCTGGTTAAGGAAGCAACAGAAAATGCATTGCAAACTGAAGAGTCCATTCCTTTGGAGGAGACAAGGCATCTCACTCCTAGGAAATTTCTGAAGGCAGTCAACTGTTCAGTTGCATTCAGTAGTTTTCAGTTTGTGTGGGGTTTTTTTGGTTTTATTTTGTTTGGTTTTTGCCCTCATTCTTCCCTTGGATGCAAGTACAAAGCCTGGGAAGCTAAATGAAGGCCCTAGTCTGTAAGGGACACCATGTCCTAAGCAAGGTGTAAGCTTGTTACTAGGTGTATAACAATACTAATCATTCCATGAGGAGTAATGATTTCAGTAGCAGTACTTTACATTTTTGTGGCTTGCCTGAAAATGAGTCTGCTAGTTCTATGTCACTGTGTTAAGTAGAGCAGGATTTCTGCCCTATAAGCAGTGACTCAGTTTTACTCCAGAGAAGAAAACTGGCTTTTATTGATACTCTTAAGTTTAGCAATAACTCATGTATGCTTTCTAATACTTTAGTTTTCTGGTAGTTTTGACTTCAGTATTCCTGTTGGGGTGGGAGTGGAGGAGTTTTATAGCCATATAGGTAGAACCTCTGAAAGACTTCCTAAACTTAATATTAAAGTCTCTATTAAAATAGGAAGCCAAAATTAGACCGGTAGTTAGTTAAAAGTAAAGTGCAAGCAGTGTTTCAAAGCAATGCATTAACAAAATCATAAAACTTAAAATCCCTTATCTTTGGCTATAACGTACCATACACCATTTCATACAGTGATATAAATAAATACAGAAATGTACAGCTTTATGTGGTGGTGGTATGGCTAATCTATGTCTTTTCACTGTTCCAGGAAGAATTCCATTGTTTAGGTACAATTACAGGGGGAAATATGCTTAATATTTTAAACATTCCTAGCAGACATTAATATCAAATCAGTGGAATGCTGGAAAAAACACTGTCTGGCTAAGAACAAAGTAGGCCTCATTTTCCTTCTGATGTTTTGAGTGGTACTGTTGGGTGGTTTTAAATCTGCATCTTTTTTGAGAAGACAAAGTTCCTTATGTTTGCTTCACAGACCAGAATGGCAGAATGAAGGTATCGTCAGTCTATAATGGAGGGCTTCCATTTGTAACTCGTTGCCCTGTGGTTGTATATACCATACAATAACTGATGATACGCTGTTGTCTTATCGCCCACTTGAGATACATATTGAAAGACTGCGTTAAGACCTTTGCTTGCTTTGTTTCCATTATTGCTTTAAAATGTTGGTGTTTCTGTTCATAACTAGTGATGACGCAGAGTTGTTATGGCGGCTGGCACGGGCATCACGAGATCTAGCTCAGCTTAGCAGTACTTCTGCAGAGGAGAAAAGACAGCTGGCATATGAAGCCTTTGAGTATGCAAAAAAGGCACTTGAAAAAAATGAATCAAATTTTGCAGCGCACAAGGTGAGCCAAGCAAAAGAACTTAACTGAAAGCTTGTTCTTTGATTTCTGCCAGTAGAAACTGGAACAAATGTCATTGTGCTGTTTCAGCAAACTTCAGCATAATTTAACTTTTCATTGAGAATGAGTGACACCACTAATTTTTCCGAACTTTTTTGGAAGATCTGAGGTCACCCTTTCACAGGCAACAGGAACTGGTTAAATGTGTGCAGGACCATAGAAAGACGTGACTGCTCAGGTTGATTACAGCTGATGTCATCAGCTCATCCTTCTCTGATGTGGCCTTAAACATGTTGTACGCAGCCCACATTCAGCATGCTGTTTCTGTGCACAATAGTAGCTCTGTAGTTTCACTGGAAATACTTGAGACTCTGGGTTCATTCTGCTCTTTTTTTGTTTTGTGCTGCTTCTCTGACAGGCAGCGAGGTAACAAAGTATGGTCAATTGTCTTGGCACCTTGGATAAGAAGAGGACATGGATTCCCTTACGCATGTGGACCAGCAGATTGCTCTGATGCTGCCTGGGCTGTTCATAACAAATACTTCTTGCTCGTTGTCATTAGTGGTGGTGGCAGCTGTTCTGTGGTTGGTTGTTCTTTTAAATTTACTACTAATAGATACAGTGCTGTATTATATATTTTATTCTTTGAATTACAGTGGTATGCAATTTGTCTCAGCGATGTTGGAGATTTTGAAGGAATCAAGACTAAAATTGGAAATGCCATTGTTATCAAAGAGCACTTCCAGGTAATGTAAACAGTTTTTTGCCTGTGACGGCATTAATGCGTCCGGTATGTAGGTTGTGTGACAGTTGTGAACTATTTTTGGGTGAAGACTTGCAAGTGTGCTTCTGTTCAAATCTGGTGACACTTTGTTTTTCGGGTTACCGTGGCAGTCCTGAATGCCTCAGCAACAAGTAGTACAAATTCTCTCCTGCAGTAAACTAAGTCCCTATAGAAGGGAGTCTTGAAATAGCTGAAGTGCTTTTGGCACCTCTTAGGACTAGGTAGATGTAACTGTGCTGTTGAGTAATGGAGGTGTGGCTGTCCTTTTAACTGTGGATTGCATAGCAGTAAAGGGCAAATACTGGAGAAGATAAAGGACTACTAATTTTATATCAGCAGAAATTGCATCAAAATCTGAACACACCAAGTCTCATGTAAAACTTTTAATGACCTCCTAAACAGAAATCTATCAGTGTCTTCAGTTTTGTGGAGGTGAGACAATTTAGTTGTGAGCTGAAAAATACTGTATCACCTTGAAATTCTACACGCTGTTCATCTGATTTAATTAACAGTAGGATAACAAGTCTACTTTTTTAATATATTTTAATCCAAATGGGGCAGAACAACGTTTTATATCTCATGTGTTTGGGTTTTTTTTCTCCCCCTCACTAGAGAGCTGTTGAACTGAATCCGAAAGATGCTACAACAATTCATCTTATAGGCATTTGGTAAGGCATATTTTCAAATGGAAGTTAGCTTGTGGCAAAGAAAAATGCCAAAATACAAAATGTCTTACATGAATTGCAGGAATCCTTGGGATAACTCAGTGGCTGGTAATTAGTTGATGCAAACATGAAAACCTGTTGAATGGGTGTAGGACATCGTGCCTTGAAAAAGTCTGTCTGTTAATTCTTATGCAGTTCAAAAAGATGAAAAATAATTGTTCATTCAATTTATTTGTTTTACTGTATGGAACTATTAAAAACTAATTTTGCAAAGTATGTTTCCATCGAAGGCATCAGAGATTGTGAGTACTACTCATTTTGTTCTACTGCTGTGACTGGAGACAAAAGTCGACACAATTTACATTGAATTTCAGTGATGGCTGCAACTTAATACAACAACCTCCGTATAGTGAAATGGTACCAAAAGTGAGATGTGTTCCTCAAATACTTCCGTTATTATTTGTCATGATACTGTATTTTGAAATTTAAGTAAAGGCAGCTTATAAATGCATTAACAAAAACCTCTGAAATTGAATTTACTGGTCAGTGAAAGAATTACTGTTACATAGCAGGCGAAGGGGCTGGAAACACAGCTGTCCATACTAACCAGGGCAGTCTGTGGAAGCGGTGGGGTTGACAGCAGCATCTCTTACGTGTTGGTGAGAGACTCCAGATGGCATCTCTGGTTATTTGTTTGAAGGAGACCAAAGCTGCTACATTGTTTTACAGGAGATATCTACTGTAAAATTGAGAGATTGAAAATAAATAAAGCCAGTGTATTCGTAGCTTTTAAAAAATAATACTAAAAACCACAGCCACCTTCTCAGTGTGTTTTTCTGGACTCCTGAGAATCAGAGTAAACGACAATCTACTGCTCCAGAGTTTTTTATTAATTTACAAGTTTACTTTGGTTTTTCAGCATCCACCACTCATTCGCACATGGCCTAACAATTGCAATAGTCCACATGTCTAAACAACTGTATGCTACCAACTGAATGAGCCTCAGGGTCAATTTTGAGATAGGAAGCTTGTTCTGGAAAGTACTTAAGATGTTGTTAATGAAAATTAGAAAAGCTGATCAGAAATGTGAGATGATTATTATTGCTTTTGGCAGTAAAATATCCCCATATTGTATAATCCAAGGAGTATATTTATACCCAGAGCATCTTCATTTGAAAATGAGATTAGGTATCAGCCAATTCTTGTGTATTTTTTCTTTCTAGTCTATCCTGAACTGAACCTTTTCTACTGGCATTTCTGATAAGGCACATCTTATGGCAAAATTTTAACTCAGACTGCGTATTCCATGTCTTGCCCCCCTCTCCTCTGAACACTGCCATATTTGCATTTAATTATTTTTCACGTCCTCTAGAGCGTTCTATTTTATACAGTGAATAATAGTTTTATGTTCATTGTGGGAGGGTAATAAAGTGAATAGTGCTGTTTTAACATGTTCACCTGGAATGTTCTGCTTATTTTAAATACTTAACAAATGTTTAATCCTTTTAGCATCTCTAAGACAGGTGACTGATTACCTTTGTTATTTAGTAGGTAGGAAAAAAGCATAGAATGGCCTAGCCCAGTTGTTTTATTCCTGGGTTAGTTTTTAGTCTCATAGATCAGAGTCTTTCAGGAATGTACTGCAGGTCTGCTTTATATTAATAATTGAGAAAAACAAGATAATGTTGAGGTAAGGCAATGGCATTACTCAGTTGTGCCCTGGTTTTGCAGCTGTATTCATCATCATGGCTTGGCTGCGTGGACGAAGATTTGGGAAGGGCTTTGCCCACGCTTATTGCAAGCGCATTGATGGCTGAAAAGGCCAATGCGGGATAGGCAAGACCGGTTGCAAAGAGCACACCGGAGGGTCTCCTTGGGTGGTATAGTCGAGGCACGGTTCTTTCTGCGCTGTCTTTTCTCCTCGAGACTGATTCTACGCGTGCTCTCCAAGGAGACAGCAGCAGCTGTATTAGAACCATATCAAATACACAAAAATTGTTAGAG
Source organism: Bucorvus abyssinicus (assembly GCA_009769605.1). Lineage (NCBI taxonomy): Eukaryota > Metazoa > Chordata > Aves > Bucerotiformes > Bucorvidae > Bucorvus > Bucorvus abyssinicus. Next base: position 7,308,638 of record CM020033.1, on the reverse strand, counting down.
TCATTCAGGCTTAAAAGCTGTCTCAGTTAATAACTGTCCCTCGTTTTGTCCAATGTAATAGCAGTTCCCAGGAAAAGACAGACCAGCACTTGTTTAGCAGGGCTACTCAGCAACTTCAGACATCTTGTTTTGTTGTACAGTTGTAAGTACTTGCTCACAGAACTCGTAGTGTGGCTGCAGTTGTTGTGACTCTTGGAAACAACAATTACGACATCCAAGATAAGAGAATGTTACTCAAAATCAAAAGAAAAATGTGAAGGGTATATACAAATGTTTCCCTTTGCTCCAGGTGTTACTCCTTTGCTGAAATGCCATGGTACCAAAGAAAAATAGCTGCAACGCTATTTGCCACACCACCAACCTCCACATTCCAAGAGGTACAATATAAAAATGTTTCACAGATTATTGTTCTGCCCACAAAGCTGCTGTAATGCTTTTACTGATTTTCCTGACAAAGCTGACCTCTGCTTACGGAATAAGCATAGACTTAGGAGTTTACAACTGTCATCAGTAAAATGAGAATTTAACAGGAGAGTGGGGGCTGTCTAAGAACATTAAACACCTTTAGTTTTTTCATCTGTAGCTAACACAGAATAGTGAACATTATTTCGTGTAGTTTGTGCAGCAGAAAATAACAAGCTATATGTAACTTGGTTTGTATTTACTGTTATGATCTGTTGCTGTGATCTGTACTAGATCTAGTGCTGATGATTTATATGGTGGGTGTACACCGTGTACTTCTTTGACAGGACAATTAGAATATTTCCCTTTATATTAAATGCAAAAAGCAACAGCTTGTTTTGTTACTTACCATGAACAAATACCTTCTCATCCCCTGGCTACATACGGTATGGGTTTTTTTTCCATTGAAACTAATTTTGTTCATCTTTACTATGAAAATTCTTGCTGTCATACACCCTCAAATGTACTGTCTGTCTTCTAGGGTGTCCAACACAGTATGCATCTTCTTTAAACACTTGTACATATATAGAAACTTGAAAGTTAAATTGGTAATAGGAAAGCTTGCTGCAGCTCTTATAATCTTTGCTTGTTTAGATCAACCAATAACTGGCCCGCTACCTTTTGTTCTTTTAAGGTGGGGGGTGGGCAGGTGTCACTAGAAAGTAGAAGGCTGCTTGCTGTGGCATGGAAAGCAATTTAAGCTCTGATTAAAAAAGAGATAAAACTTTTTAGTGGAATGTCAAACTTGTAAGTTCTGCTGAAAAACACTCTCTGAAGAATATAAAGTGTCAGCCAGGAATTCAAATAGGGCAGAATCATGCCAGTCCCAGCACTGAGTTTTGTAGGACTTAAAGTGGCTGAAGAAGCAAACTCATCCCTGTAGTTGTGCCATACTGGTAAGACTTCTGTGGGTTTTTTTTAGTACAAGGTCTGTTTTGTAGATACGTCCACCCTTTACAAGTTCTCTGACAGTATTTTCCCTTCAGCTAGTAACGTCAGAACGTGGTAGGAATGGACTGAAATTTCTGATGTGCAGGATGGGAAGCAGTTGAAAAATATATGTGGATTTCATAAAGGTTTATTCTCATGCAAGAGGTCACTAACCGGTGCTCTATAGGAGTCAGTTCTCCCTGAAGTATTTGTCAATGACTTAAATCATAAGATTTGTTTCATGTATGACATTTACATGTGAGAACTGTCTGGGGGAAACTGCAGACATGCTCGAAGGTAGAAATAAAATTCAAAATTATCTTGACATGTTAAAGACTGGAAAAAATCCAGTTTGCTAGGGACAAATACGAGGTACTGTACTTACGGGGGAAGTGGCAGGGGAATAGTTGGATAAATACTAGTTCTGTTGAGATGTCAAATCTGATTGATTGTGCATTGAATGACAACCATCAGTAGCATGCTGAATTAATAACATCGTGGACAGGACATCCTTCTGTATCTGTTAAACATCAGCGAAAGGCTTTAGTTTAACTACTGGGTTCAGTTTATTCCTTCATTTTAAAGACGACAATCTCATCTTTTGCAGGCACTTCGTTACTTCCACATGGCAGAGGAAGGTAATACTTAACTTTTTTGGACAGAATAATAGCTTTTATGAATGATGACTTGGAATAAACCTCGAGCTTTTGGTATTATCTTAACCGCATATGGTCTGCTGATAAACATATCAGCCTGTTGTGCTAGTCGGCACACTAGACTGTTACAATGGAATGTTTCATCAGAGAATCTCAAAAGTATGTTACGTGCTCACTGTCATCACTTAAGAGTGTAACGTGAATTAGTATTAAGTTGAAATTTGTACCTCCATTAGTAACAAAGTACTTTTTCGCAAGGCATTCAGGTGGAAAGCAGAGGGAAGAAGCAAGCAAAAAAGGAATTTTACATCACTTTTTCTAAATTTTCCTAAAGTTCAAAGGTCTTCTAAATTCTAAATAGAACAACAGAGAAAGCAAACTCTTTTATTTCAGAAGCTATTTGGATTTGAGTGCCAATCTAATGGCACTGAAACTGCCCACATGTAAAAGAAATTACGGACCTGTTATTTTCCAGGAGTGAAGCCATAAGCAAAACTGACTAGCTGAAAGATAAAGGAAGACAAGGGAAGACTGTGTGCTATGAAAGTTGTATAAAGTTCTGTCGGTGAAGTTAAAAGGAAAAGTTGATTGCGTATCTTCCCCTGGGTGTCAAGTAATGCAGCTGTGAACTGGAATGGTGGACTTAATCTCAAAATTTACCTCTAAAACCCTTCCATATGTCTTGAATCTTGACCTTAGATCCAGCAGCAGAGGAAGCCTGTTCTACAGGTATCAACAGTTGGCAAGTCTTCAATGACTGATAGCCAAAGCACGTTTATAAAAGCAACTTTTTAAATCTCTCTTTAAAAAAAGTTAACTGTGGGTACAAACAGTTTTAGGTTTTCTTCCTGTGCAGCAAAAGCCAAGATCTGTAGCTGCGTGGTCTGAGGCTAGAACATGTGCCCTTCACTTCTTTGCCTGTACTTGCTAAGCTGGTCGCATTGCCTGTTGCACCTACTAGGTACAGAAAAGCACAGAATCTGCAAAGCAAAGCTGTTCTGCCTTAAGCTCGCTGCTTTGCTCGTTGTGAGGATTCTAGTTTCATTTAGTATATTAACTAACAAGCTGCTAGCTCATGTAATTGTGTGAGACCGAAATCTAGCCAGTGAAAGTTTTATATTGGCTTCCTTCTGATCCAAAGCCAAAGTACTATTAATCTTTCCTGAAGTAACTATTTAAAGGAGTGACACATCATGGCTGTGATCGTGTGCTGCTCATTCTCATTTAAAACTCTTCTCCGGTTTCTATACAGCTGACCCAAATTTCTACAGCAAAAACTTGCTCTTTTTGGGGAAGACATACTTGAAGTTAAACAATAAAAAGATGGCTCTTCTGTGGTTAAGCAAAGCGAAGGACTATCCTGCACATACAGAGGAGGACAAACAGGTAGGAAGTCCACATTGTGGCAGGGGAATGTTTTATAAAGGTAACTCAGAGTACATTGTAGTTCCGCACCTGTAATCCAGGATCGCACCCAGACACACAAAATTCTACTAATCTGGTAACTGGCTCTGAACACAACGGTTGGAAATACTCTGTTTGTAATAAAGAACTGTTATTCTTTCTTCTTCACGATGCTTTTGTAGTACTAACAACAACCCACTCTTAGCTGTGTTCTTGAAGTTAACGCAGGCACCTATGTCTGTGTGAGCACAGATTCACTTTTCATGTGGCTAAAACGGGAAAGGTAGAAATGATATTTTGGAAGAGCTAAAAAAACCACAAGAACAGGAGGAAGAAAAAAGCATGGATGTATCAAATACTTGCTTGATCCATAAAACTTAACATCGCAGTCCTTCCCAGGCCCATAGGGAGAGATTCCGACTATCTGAATTGAGACAAATGGAATTAATGTATCTTTTGACAGCAGATGTGCAATGTGAGGTGACATGGGGCACTTAATTACCCTTCGGAACTTCTCAGAAGGATGCTGGTTTGGATGCTTCCCACCTTCCAGGCCGGGTAATCCATTAAGACTTGTTCAGGCCTAACGCTGCGTTCAGCGTAAACCTCAGCAATTGCAGTAACCTGTCATCAACAATCCGTTTAGCGTCAGGACTAACAAAGCCTGATTTCCCATTGATTTTTCTTATGGTTGACCTCTAATTTATTTTGCATTGTGTGAGATGCTTTAACTGTTACAGAAAACATCCAAATGTGTTGTGACATTCTGAATGTCCTAATTATAAGAAATACCTCGGTAGGATTTTGCAGTTCACACCTCTGAAAAAACACTACAAGGCTTTTGCTCTGTAGGTTCTCCAGTAGGGCTCGAGCTATTTCTCCCAAAAGTTAGCGCCTTCAGTGACATCTTTCAGTAGAAATAGGAGTAAGGGTTCTATTCCTCCAGTGCTTCACAAAATGTATAGGAGTTTAATAGCCTAGAGGAGTACGGGGCTCAGGTACGTAGGAAATTGGTCAGTTCTTCTGACAGTTACTAGTAGCTGGAGGCACATGTGAAACTAGTGATCACAAAAGCATGTCGTTCTTTAGAAACCACCCAAAAGCAGTCAGTAGAGATTTTTTTGCAGTAGCTGTATTGTTAAACCACGTACCTGCTGCAGCCATGCTTGGTCTCCTGGTACAAACATCTATTTTCTCATCTCCTAAAAGCGTAGTGCTGAACTGAAAGAGGTGGCATTGCCTCTTCTCTGGGTGCGCGTGTAAAATGCAAAATTCATTGGGAACTGTATGCCGTAGCTCATTAAGAAGGAACCTGGCCTGTGCAAAGAAAGTGGAATTCTTGTGTCTGCGTTTGGCAGGGGTAGGCGTAAGTAGGTTTTCTGAACATTTGTTAGTTGTGAGTATCTGGCTTATAGTGTCTGCACTGCTTGCTCTGTCTGGACCAGGAGTTTGTTGAGGTTTTATTTTTTCTTTTAATATAGATGTTAGAGGTCATATTCAAACTTCATTAGATTTTTACCCAGAATCCCTAGGCAAAGGGAGTCTCAGAAACAGCTGTCTTACACTCCCTTAGCTGCTGTCCAGAAACCCTAGGTTGGTTAGTTACGGTCACATATAGGACAACTTGCTACATGCTACTATTGCAGTACAGCAGATCAAGAGCTGATCATCTGTATTCAACACAAATAAACTTACTCTAGGGAGGAAGTGAATTACACTGAAGGCATTGAGTTAAGTGGTTTTATTCCCACATTTCAAGGGTTGAGCATCTTGGACTACAGAAGAAAAATTACTACTTGTAGGAGGGTTCTCAGTTTACAGAACTGTAGTGAAATGTTTGGGTGCTTGCATGGTAAGTTCTGCTAGAAGAGCCTAAAACTACCTGGTACTGTTCTATTACGAGTATATTTATTTCTTTCAGGTTCAGAAAGAAGCTCTGGAGTTGCTTAATTCTATATAACAAGAAACAAGATAATGGGAATTCAGCACCTCATGTTTGAGCAGCATAGGAAAAAGACCCCAAATACTACTTTTCTGATAATAAAAGCAAAGCCTAAATGTGCTATCCCCACCTCGTTTGAGTTAAACTGTCAAGTTGAACATGTTTCATTATGTGATCCTGTCTGTTGATTTACGCAGGAATAAAGGGCTTCATGGACAAGCAGGGTAGATACTGGAGGGGAAAGGCTGGGACAGGGGTTGTGCAGATTTTTAGTAAAATTTTGACACTGTTCAGAATGAAGAACAGTAAGAAACATAAGTAGCATAACTTTAAAGAAAAAAGGTACAGGGCCAAGACAATTAAAAACCTGCCATTTTTTCCAGAGCATTCTCTTTCTGTGGAGAAATACATGTTCACATTACTAGACACTCCCACAGATTTCTGATTCAGGCTGCACAAGGAACCACCTGAAGAGGCTGTGACTTCTGAGGATTTAGTGGCTGCACAGTGTTTGCTGGACATACGCCCTCCTTCGCCTAGGCTGTGATGGCAGGAGGAAAGCATACCTCTGTGCATTAGGAGGGAGCTACGATTTCAAAGGACATAGACTTCTGTTTGTAGAGATAAAGTAGAACTTCTTGTTCTTGCTACTATTCTAGCTGGAACTTTCACCAGAAAAATAAATAAACCTAAGTTAGATATTCAGCATAGGAAATATTTACAGACTGCCAAACAATATATTGTGACTACCCAACAGAAAAAGAGGACCAAATAATGAAAAATGTTAGGTAATCAAAGACATGTGGTAAGTCTAACAACATAGAACAAATGGGCTATAAACACCTACTGTTTGCTTTAAGGAAAAGGATATTGCTATCTGTAGGAGGAAGATGAAGGGCATAAATTCCTTAGACTAACGAACCAAGCCTGTGCCAGGTCAGTAGTAAAAGTCCACAGCTAAGGGACAATCTAGAGCTTTAAATCTTGCCTCAGATCCCAAAACTAGTTAAAAGATGGTTTCCTCCACTGTGCTCAAGTAATTCTTTTCTATTAGTAGAGCATCAGTGAAGTCTTTGGTATGTCAGAGTCCTGGGGTGGATGACGTAGTATTCCAGAGAGATTCTTTAGAATTTTTTGTATTCATATACTACAAAATCATCTGCCTTACACAAAACTGCTGCTAGTAGCTTTGTGGCAGACGCACCTTCTGTCCCTTTCCTGCACAAAACAGTGCCTGCACGAAGAGGAAGGCTACCCAGGTACCAAGTAAAGGCTGTTGAGTGTTTAGAGGAGCGGCTGAGTTGCTTGCAGGAAGGAAGGGACAAACAACGCATGAACCGCACCGTAGCTCCTTCAAGTAGTGGTATCTCCCTGCTTCCCTCGTCTGATCTCCAGCCTTTGCTGCCTTCCCTCTCTTTGCTGTCTTCCTCCCTCCCCTCAAGTGCAGCTGAGTTACAGGGAATGCAAATTGGAAAAGAAAGTTACAATGTAGTATTGCTGAAATTTCTACAAAGCTGAAGTTAACTCTCTGTGCACACACACAAGTACGTAAATAGTTGTGTTCTGTTTTTCTCTTAAGACCAATGCTTTCAGTCCGTTCTTGGAAAGCAATTAATAGATGATATGCTGCAGGGTTTGGTTTTTTCCCTTGCTTATTAACATACCCACAGGAAAAACTATTGCAGTTATGAGACAGCTAAAATTATCAAAACAATAAAGCAAATACATTCTTGTGATGTGCTGTCTTTTTATTATTATTATTTTGTTCACTTAACTCACAGATTCACAAAATTCAGCAGTTGGGTAGTGGGTCACCAAGTCATTCATTAGTGCAAATTCATGAAGTTCAACTCTGACATTTAGCCCTCAACTCTTTTAGGCAAGCCGCACACTTGTTTTGCCTGGCCTTTGACTTTATTTTTTTTTAAGCTTCCTCCATTCTAACCAGCAAAACTCATAATTTAAATAGATTTGCACTGGAAATTAATTTACTGCTATACTTATGAAGATGGTTTTGCAGAAGATATTTGGTGTACAAAAAACCCTCAAAGTGGTGGAAACGTCTGAAATTCTTACAGAAAGTTCATGTAAGGTAGCAGTCTCTTGGGCCTGTTGCACTCCCGGTGTTACCAAAGCTATGTACAGGTTAACGGTGCCACGGTAAGCCGTGTATATTGAATACAAAGCCTCAAGAGAATCCAATATGTAGAAAAATAAAATTCTGTCAGAATTCAGGTGCTATATTGGAAAGATACATGAACAGATACAGCTATTTTTTTCCACATGTACACTTTTAACAGTGCAATAGGATATGTTACAGAAGTGTTTTTAATCATATTCTAAGAAATCGTTTTCATGTGTGTACAAAATTCTGTAAAAGTTAAATGTAATGGAATTTACAGTTAATATTTAAAGCATAATACAAATGGTAATTTTAAACATAGTTTTTAATAATAAGGAAGCACGGTTTGCTAAAAGTAGCATTTAATATTATTCACATGAATAAGGTGTTAAATTTTAGGGGTGGTTTTTTTTTTGAAGCACATCTTTGCAGTTCAGCAAATGCCCTCGATGCCAATAAAACTAATTTTAAAATGGCTTTATATCACTGTGCACTTAGGACAAACTTGTCCTACGTAAAAGAATGGCAGGTTTTAGACATACTTAATTCAGGTACATCTGAATTTCCGTCAGAACTTAAGAGAAATGAGAGTATTTAATAATTAAGAATATTTTTATCTGTGCAAAGCTTATGTAACTTTCATTTTATTTGGCTTTACTGGATCCAGTAACTGGAACTGAACATGAACATAGAAATCAACAAAGTTCACATTACCTTTTGTATACCCTTACAGCTCCATTTACATTAATGTACTCTACAGAGTTGTAGAAAGGACATCAGGGATTGAGAAGGGAATCAAAATAACAACAAAAAAACCCAATAGCCTGTAAGACACCAGACCAAGGAGAGAATGTGTAATATTTTCTCTTTTATTATTATTTTTAATTTGAAGATGACCTAACATCCTCGTGGTAATAACCCAAGGTAATATGTAAACAAATTTCAATGCTGCTCAAATGAATTAAAATACTCTGTTCAGCTCCTACAGTAAGTCAGAACAGTGGCACCAATTCCTTTCAACATTAAATCACATTTATCTTAATGTACATGACTCTTGTGCAAGTAGTAAAGGCTTTACTCATGACCTCGGCTACATTAGTGGAGAGGGATATATCAGCTATTTACGTATTTAAAAAAATTAAACTGACAGAACAACATATTCTGTCATCTCAAATACAAGCAGCATCTTTCTACATATTTAGGATACGTTTGGCCTAAGCCTTTAACACCTTTTAGAACAGCCATGCAATAAAACAAACTTGGAGATGTTTCTTAAGAGAGAACACAGAGCAATTTAAACATTTTTTTGAATAATAAAGCCAAGATTAAGCAAATCCAGGCCCTTTTAAATGGCTGCAACTTTCGTACACTTAAAGCTCTATAAAACTAGAGCCTATTAGTATATATATTTATATTTTTATATATATTTTAAATAAGTCTCTTGTCTGCTTTCAAAATTTATGAGGGGTTTTTCTGGTCTTTTGGAAGGGCAATAAATAAAAGTAGAAAAGGCTGAACTGTTTTGCATATCTTTGTGGAAGAACGGAGAACAATTATACTTTTAGAGTTCCAGAAAGATCACTGTACAGAACAAAAAGCTTATATACAATTAAGTGTGCAATTTTAGTTGGCTGGGCCTTTTATTATGCAAGATCTCCTTTTTGACTAGAAGCCACTTCTACTCTTGACCAAATCCCTCTGTTTCTTCAATGGCAAAGAGCAGCTTCTCCTTCAGTTGTTCATAGCTTTTATATGGTGGCAAATCCAAACGATTAAAACTGAGGAGAAAAAAAAAACCAAAACTTGGTTAAGTTTATCTAGATCCCATGTAGAACATTACAGAACTCGACTGCTGTAGTTGAAGTTAAAAATGTTCTAACAATTAGAAATGAAGAAATAGCAATCCGTGCAATCTCACTGCCTTGACATTTCTAAGAGCAGTAAAGACAGTTTGACAGAAATACTTCAAGAAACGGACAACTATTATCACATCAGATAAAAACCATTACTTTTGAAGACTAAAAGACAGCCCAAGATACAGAGAACTACAATACTCAGAAAACTACATGTTCACCATGAAGTTTAATACAATCCTGGTTTGATGCATCTCCAGATTCCAGCATGAAACCACTGAATTTTCCTCCTCCCTGTGTATGCCTGGGTATAGGACTTTTTTCCCCTCTGAACTTTGCCCTAAAATGCTGCTGCCAAAATTCTGTTTCCTTCCAAGTCTTCTCCAAAATTATCTTCGACAAAGAAAGATGTTTAACTCTTACAATCGTCACTTGAAAAAACAGCACCGGAGGAGAAAATGGTAAAACGAAGGATTCCGTGAAGTAGTTCAGAGGCAGGATGAACATTATGGTCACGGTGTTGATAAAAGGCAGATGTGTCCAATTTGCCCACAGTATACACGGGAAACTGACCTGTGCACCTGTAGCACCAGTTTGGCATAGGAATGCAAAGACAGTAATAGTCTGAAGCCTGGCAGGAAAACATACCTGCATTCTTGGCTAAGAATCCTTGCTTTGAACATTGCCTGTGATTTCTTTGACGCTACTTTTTCTCACGAGCGTACATTTATCTTTTATAATCTCACTGCATAGTAAGTGTATCTAATAACTGTCTACAGCTAATACCAACACGACTTTTGTTCGGTCTTGTAATATTCTCCAAAATAAAGAATTAGGGAAACACGTCTCAGTTCTATGCAAGAAGGATGGTGTCATACTTTCAATAGATCCGATTCTGACAAACTGTACAGTGCAGCAGCAAAATTTAAGCACAGGGCAACCAGAAAAGTTTTCAATACTGGCACATCAGAACAATCAAAGAAGCTGAAGATGGCGATAGAGAACCGATTCAAACTAGACTTCATTTGATTTGGCCAATACAAGACCAGAAGAGAGAACCACTAAAGGTACAGAAAGTTTACGTGTAACAACTCACCAAGTGTGACTTCTTGGTAACCAGGTTTCCTTACCAACCTTTTCAATGCAGAATTTCTGAGGACCATTACTTCCTAGAAAAGATGATTACAAAAACCTGTAATCTGCTCCATTTAAGTAGCACGTGTGACATAGACGTGACTTCAGAAACAACGCAGATACAACAGAGCTCATTAGGTGCTACTCAATGTTACGTGAATATGAACATTCTTCTTGCAGAAATAAGCTAATTTCCAATGATTTATAAATGTATTCATGGGATTTCTGACATAGCCCTTCTAGAACCAAGCTGATGTACATGTAGTTCTTGTTATCTGTATACTTGCAGCATGGTTCTTTTGTAAATGGAACAGTTACAGTATAAATGTTTTGGTCACCTTTTCCTTACCCATAAGTTCAGCAAATCCACCCAGTGGTAATCTGCAAGTGCCCGTGACAAACTGCAGAAGTCGCATGCGAACCTCATTGTCCGTTTCTTTTACAAACTAGGGACAGAAATTAAAATTACTGAATAAAAAACTTTAGCATAGCTGGAAAAGAACACAGACCCCCAGAAGACTGTTGGAAATGTGTAATTTCATTTAAAAAGAGACCACACTGGGAACAGTTTACCTTGCCTGATTTCAGCAAAGTTGGGTGGAGGGAGAAGACAGTGATTTCAGATTATATGCACTGTTGGCTGTCAAAATGTGAAGGCTGGGAACAGCAAATAAAAAGAATCCTTAACTATTTTAATCTACACTAAAATATAAATAATGCCAATGCTTTATATGAAGACTATTGCCATTTTGATTAAACACAGCAATAGCCTAGCCACAGGCTTCGGGTATTTCAGGACTGTTGGATTCCCTGCACATGGCAGTCTCAGTGAGAGAAAACGCCATCTGTAACTGCTGCATCACTTCGTAAGGAAATTCACTGGGTAAGGGAAGAGGAAGAAAAGAGAGGGGAGATGGAAAACATCTCAGTAAGACAGGGGGCACTGATGCAACCAGAATGCTGACTTGGACAAACCCAGATAACACCACGAATATGTTCTATAAATGTTGAAACCATATTGAAGTTACTTGAACTCCTGGTTAAGATTCTTTCAATACCAAACTTCTTTAAAAAAGATCGTATCATCAGATCTTACATTATTCTGCCAATATAAATAAGCTAGGAAATAATGGATTTGCATCATTTTCTTATAGGAGCTTTGTCAAAAGTATCTCTAAAACAGTGATTTATCACAAGACAGGAACTGCCTAGCTGTGACTTCTCCAGAGATATTCATAGAAACTGGGAGCCTGTATAGCATTTTTTTAATTTCTTTTTCCTGAAAATAACTCTTAGCCAGCTTTATTAAAATCTGAGTGGTAATCAGTCAGTGGCACATTTAACATGAATTTCAGATGTACAGGCATACTAAATGTAAGAACGCTCATCAGGTAGATCACTGCTAAGAAAACAAAAACCTCTATCATCATATCATCAATAAGGACAAGATACAGAAAAAGTGTGCAAGAGCTAGCCATCCAAAGGTAATGCAGGTATCTATCTCCCATTTCCCACCGAAAAGCACACTCCCTAAGAACCAGTCATCGTCCTTTCTTTCTCTGAAAATGAAAAAGGAAGCAGTGAAGACCTTCATTCAGATGGCATCTTTCTGCTCCACATGTTTTGTGTTACGAAATACAACAAAATCTAAGTAAGCTGGAACCTTTACTGATCAACAAACCTGCCAGAACCATATGATTTGCTTGCTATTCCTTGTATAATGACGATAAACAGTGTTCCTCTGCCAGTCCGCTAAATCAACTTCTTGCATACCACAGAGCATAACCTAGAAAAGAGAATGATTACTTGACAACACATATATCTACACACATAAATTAAGAGTTAGTTCTTGTATGAGACACACTAACAAAAATGGAAGTTCTTCCTTCCAAAAAAGGACTGATAATATTTTCATTTTACTCCACAGCTAGATTTTCCTTTACCCTAAGTTTACATAAATACATAAAAAATTTTGGAGGAGTTAAGTGGTCAGAAAGCCTGCATATCAGAAACTTAGGAGTTAAGTGGTCAGAAAGCCTGCATATCAGAAACTTAGTTTCTTATGACTAATAATAATAAATAATAAAAGATTCTACCATTTCCACAAAATAGAATTTTATATTAAAAAGGATACTACCTTTCCCATTAAAACCTTGCCTCATATTGCAAGATAACAAATATTACATTGCTGCTTCTGCTACTACTAGTAAAGATAAAATACACTGCAAAATACTGTCTGCAAAATATTCATTACGAGAGGCAATGAGAGCTGAAAGTGCTAAAGACAAAGCCTCTTAGAAAACTGAACGCTAAGTAAGATAGATCAAAGTCCTTTCTTGGGAAAAGCTCCTCGTTAACTTGAGCTTTCAGAACACTGCTCATTATATACAGGGAACCTTGGCAGGTGTCACAGAAATAAGTAAGCATAGTACTATGGAGCCTTTTGTCCCTGCTCCAAATCAAAACCCCAACAGCGAACGTAAGTCAGGCTGATTGTTGGTTAAACATGGTCCGTGGAAGTGACTCCTGTTATCAGCCCTTAGATTACATAGGGAGGATCTGCAAAATTCTGTTTCAAACATTGTTGGTTCCTCCAACTTTCTGTCCTTAAGTGTAAAATCCCTGCAACCTATCCCAGACTACATATGTGAAACCAAGCAATCACTATACACTGGAATCAACTTCTGTGCCATCTGTTACAAGCTAATTCTACCCATCAACCAAGAGGGAAAAGTTTTCTATAACTAACAGATCAGTCTATAACTTTGTACTCTGATCCTTTCATAGAAACGTCTAACACTGAGGATGGAATCTAAATTTCCCAACTGCTGAACTCAAAACACCAGTTCAATAGATACCGGCTTTTCACCATGATTTACTCCAACTGCTCCTATTAAATTCTTCATGTTCTAGGAACTATTAAATGCATCATTCCAGATGAGAAATTCAAGCTGACCTATCAATTAAATCATTCCCTAGGTATTACCTTTGCAAAGGGTAAAAATGTTGAATAGAAAACCTCACCTCCAGCTCCTTTTCATCAAAATAGTGCAGCCACTGCAGAGGAACAACTTCATTAAAACCATCAAGAAAAGCTTTGGTTTGTTCTCTAACTCCCCGAGAAAATCGCCACTCAGCCATTAGCCTGGCATGGAAAAAAACCAAAACACAAATAAAACGTCAGTTAGCACTCAACAAGAAGAAGTTCAAACACGTATGACTGCATGAGGTAACACTCCCTCCGATTTTACTTTTGTCCACTGTATGATTCCACAGACTATAAGGGGCCTCCCATACTAGTATTACCACAAATCTTGAGATTCAGAATACACTGAAAGTAGGAAGATGTACTTAGATTACCATTCCAGTTAAAAAAAAAAAAATTACTAACCTTTCACTAATCAAAATTCAGGAGCGTTTTCATGAAAATAGTGCTACTTGGGCATCATGATTTTATTATGGCAAAATTTGCTTTCACTTTAGTGCATAATCCCAGTGTTTCAACGGAAGAAAAGTTTCCACTGATTTGAAAATACTCTGTTCTTGAGCAAGAAACACCACGCGGGCAGGTAATAGTAAGAAACACTGTTCCTTATAATACCTGTAACTATGGTTGCCCAATACTTTCAGCATAACACTATTTCCAGCTTCAAAGAATAGTCACTTTCTGTTCTGACCTTCTGATTTATGCTAAGATTTGGAGAATGAGGTAACGTTTCTTAAGTTGCAATTAAAATGGTCAAGCCACCACCGAATAAAAATTTAAAAAGACAATAAATCTCTATATAGACTACAGGAACTATTTCACTGAGAAACTGAGACTGATAATTTAAGTGGAAACTATGTATAGCACAGGACACACACTGTATCACAGAAAAGGATCTGTGAGTATCTGCTTTGAGACTACTCTGAATAGATGGATCAGAAATACAGGTTCAGAAAAAGAAAGGCAGTTGTAAGATTATGATAGCAGCAGGAAAGAGCAGCATAACAGAAAAAAGATTAAAAATAGTTTAAGTTACACCATTTTATACACCACTCTGAATTTCATTCATCCACAGTGACAAAACAAAGTTCTGAACAATTCTGAAATCCTCTGTCAAATACATGTCTTCCCTCCAACTGGAATTGTTACCTGAATTTACTGAAAATAGGCTTGCTCATGTGCAGTTTCACCTGTTTGCTCATTGTACATGTAATAACAAGACAGGTCATCTTTCTGTTACGTCTTGTTTTGTTGGGGCTTTTATTGGGGGGTAGGGGGGGTGGGGAAGAGAAGGGAAGAGGGAAATAGGAGAGATCAAAATATACCAAGATATCATGTGTACCAAGGTACCATTTCAATAATAGTCCCAAGAATTATATAGTAATGGAAACAAGAAAAAAAAAATCATATACTGTGTCAAAAAAAGACGAGAGCAACAGAAGAAATATGGAACACTTTTCTCATCATCTACACCTTCCTACCCAATATATTCTTCTTTGTTCTCCTCAGTTACCAAGATATTTGAACCTCCTGATTTCAGCTCATGTGAGGTCACTTTTCCTAAGAGTTCCATATCCACACAAAAGTACATTTCCAAGTTGCACTCTTCGATGTTGTTATCTCTGAATGAAAAGGAAAAAAAAGCACAATGAATTCTATGTAAACAAAGACATCCATAAAGCATTACACACATACAAAAATAATCCACAAACCTTATCCAAATGAGGGAGTTGTAAAATTCAGTATCAATAGATTCTAGATCCTTAATAGTGAGTTTTTTGCTCAGCATTCGTTTGTAGAAAGGCAGAGAAAAACCAGTGTCAATAAATTTCCCATGAAACAATGCCTGTTGAACAGAAAAAAGTCTGCTTAGCTTTTACTGAAGTAGTGAATTATTTAAGTATTTCTGGACTTGAATTCTTTTTTTCCTTTCTCCTTCAAATCATAATAAGCACCAAGTAGCAGTAGCAGCTTGGTATTTAAAAAGAACAAAACAGTACATTAAATGGGAAGAAAAATCATACTGATTAATCGACAAAATTGACCCAATCATATGTTATCATTACAATTTACAAGTTCTTTGATTAAAAAAACTTCTCATAAAAGGATGAATTCTATCAAAGGAGGAAATGACTAAGTTTCCTCCTCGATACGTGGGTAGGTGTATATATACCAAGTATTACTGGTCCTACTTGATCAGAATATCTGATCCTGCTTAAGTATCACTGCCGGTTTTTACCACATACACACATCCTGCAAAATCATGTCACACAATGCTACTGCAGCTTGTAAGGACAGTTTACAAATGCAATCACAGACTGCTTCAGAAAGAGCTTCGGGAATCACTTCTTTTTTTTTTTTTTATCTAGGTGAGTACCAGAACTGAGAAATGAGATTCTCCCTTCTACTGCAAAACTGAAATTGAAAAAAACAAACCCAAAACATGGTCTCACTTGTGTCACCACAGGAGCACAAAGGGTGTAAGCTGATTTCAGGTACTGAAGCACAGCGTTACACACACGCACACACAGTATTAACCTCTATGCTGTCTCAGTCTGAGAGCTAACACCACAGCTATAACTAGAAATTCTTTTTTTCCTCATCCTTACCGAGTACACCTTCTTCACTAAAATACCTCTTTAAAATCATCCTAAACACAGGCCACATACGGCATTCATTGCTTGTCTTTCCTCACAGCTGAGATTCTACAAGCAGAAGAGCCAATGTAACGGCCCATTTCCTACAGAAAAAGGCAAGGCTCCATCTTTTTTCCCCACTTTCTAACTTGCCCCTAAGGCTTGCTCTAGCATGCATTTTCTTCTGCTTCAGGAGAGCTTAAAAAGATTCTCTCAGAGGCCTTTATGTATTTATTATTTATTTGCGTATTTATTTTTAAACTAGTCTATACTTGCCATGAGAGAGTGAGCTGATAGAAACAGAAAAATTCAATGTCAAGTACAGCATCCAGCCATACAATTTCCTGCTTTTTCCAAAAGTAAGTTCTTAAATCATCTCATTTAATGCCTATGATAACCTTCCAGCAAAATGTAAAAGCTGCCTCAGCCAACATCATTTAACAGCTTTTTGTTACAGAGTAAGATGTGTATTCTTTACATGTAACCCCATTTCAGTTGAAAAAGTCTGTGGTTATGTCGGTTCTTAAAACCAAAAGAAGTCACAGTTAGTTTAGAACTGTGAGAAGGACAGAAACTACAACTGCACTTACAAGCCTATCAAGGCTCCTTAAAATGATTCTCACTTACATTATTACCTGAGCTATTTTAAGCCACTAGAGGGTATCTGCCAGGAAGCACTGCAGGCAGTACCATCCCTTAGAACCCGTGAATGTACTCACAGAGCTTGCAACTGACTACATGAGGAACCATCACCCAGGTCTCTCTCTCTCCCCCAGCTTAGCAAATTTAAATTAAAAATAGAAAAATACTTCAGAACATAGATGTTTGTCTTTTAATTACATTAAATACTTGAATTAAGTTATTTTGTATGATCTGGACTTCTATGAAGTAGTTTTCCTAAAGTTAACATTTCAATAATGGATTTATTTTATGCACAACGTCAAAAATCCCTGACTAAAAGAAAAATAATTTGGCTCTAGCACCTTATGGGCTTTATCACACCTTCCTCTTAAATGGCATTACAGCTTGCTGAAGGTTCTAAAAGAAAGAAAAAAGTTGGCAGCCTATTGAAAGTATTAACCCAATGAAACAGACTTTCATGACAGCACAGAAATTAGGAACTTGGCCATAAAATCCTCGAAATCAGAGATGTTCTCATCAAAACGGAACGAATTTCCTTCTCAAGAAGCAGCTGCAAGAAAAGCAAATCCAAGGAAACCCCCAAACCTAACTTATTGTAAGCCTGAAAGTATTTTTCATTTGTTACACTTTGCTTGCATTTATTCTAATTTAATACAAAAAACCTGGACAACTGGAAAAGACAACAGTCTCTTCCATCTGTGAATGCACTTTTATCTGCTCTTTTTGGTTTCACTATTCACCGTGTTCAGGGCTGCTGCTGAGGGCTACCTGTAAACATCATGATGATTATGTGGAAGGATGACTGTATCACTACATGGAAGAAAAGAAATGTGACGGAGCAGGAGTCCACTGTAGGACACTGACCCAGTGATACCAGAGGAAGAAACAATATAATATGCCTCATCAGCTTTTACTTTAAGAGAAACCTGATGGCAAAGCATGAGCTCCCTGACAGCTTCTGCTCTCCTCAGCATCTGACCTTTGTACCCAAGTACATATGCTTAAGTTAAGGCTCAGTGTACTCCACAAAACATTTCTACCTCCTTTTTCAAACACAGTAAGGTATACCAAGTCTAACCGAGGTGACTTTTTCAGAAAATATTAGTAATATTTTTCAGAGCATCAGTATTCAGACACTCAATCAAACAACGGTTTGCATGAAGTAGACACATCCAATCAATAGAAATAAAGTATTATATTGAATGTCGTATTAACTTGCATCACTATCCCAGGAAACTTAAGTGTATAAAAGACTTAACTCTCAGGGAATATTTTGGCTCAATAACCTTACATGTCTTTATCTTTCATTTCTAAGAGATTAATATAAACTTTAATAATTGTAAAAACAAGTATTGTTCAGGAATAAATGTATAGCTACAGCAAATAATAAAACCTTGAAAATCTAACCTACCATGGCAATAAAGCGCCCAATGAAACAGAAATATGAAAGATGGTCAGGATTGATTGTTGATGCTGGATTTATCTGCAGGCAATAGTTGCTCTTGCCAGCATATTCAAATAGGCAGTACATAGGGTTCAGTACTTCATGGGAAAGCAAGAAAAACCATTCTCTAAGGAAAAAAAACATGTATACACATAAAAACCATCAAATATAGATGTTTATCACCATTACCCTTAGGTAACTAGCAAAATGGTCAAAATATATACAAGCTTAGAAAAATAATATAAACAATGTTGTAGTAGAATCACAGAATAATATATGGCATTATACACTTGTTAAATATAAAAAAATTCATTATTAAAACCGGTAATGTTAGAAAGTCATTGTTTCCAAAGTTTAGAAATGATTGTTAAGATTGTCACCTTGAACACAACCTCGTGGCACAGGTTTTAGCTGCTTATTAGTAACACTTAAGCCAACAGAGTCCTTGCCTCTACTAGTACGTAGTATTTATCCTCCTCGTGCCTGCTTTACTGCACACAACTCAAATTTTCATTCAAAAAAATTACAGATGATTCCATGGACAGTGCTGATTATAAACAACCTAGGCGGAACAAAACAAAAAAACCCAAACCACTGCACACCTTATTTCCTTTCCCAGTCTGTCAGCAGAACAAATACCGTGTTACCTGGTTTAACAAATTACCATGCATCAGTTAAGCTCACAGGACATGACAAGGTGAATATATATTTTTGTTGAGGTTTAATGAGGTTTAAATACATGTTATTCACCACTTTCATAGTTTCCAACTCAGCTGACCTGAAATAACAACAGAATCTCGTATTTCAGTGTTAGGATAGTTGATTTTTAGAATATTTGTTGCTTTATAGTATTTGCACATCATCAGAGATGTCAGAAGCAGTCACATATACTCAGGAGTTTTTGTATCAGGCCCTAAATGCTTGGAACTCAAAAACCAGGCTTAGGGAAAAGCTGCAAAAAACCCTCTATGCTACAGTAACTGCAGAGACTGAATTCCATCCTTACTGCCTTTCAGCTCTCACATTTAAGAGACACCTTTTCTAGCCCTATATTTACCTGAGATCAGAGAATAGAAATGAAAGGTTTGCTGGCCTGTTTCTCCTAACTGTTCTAAGAAACTCAAAGTCATGAATCACGATTTGCTGCAATATGTTTCCAACCCAAAGGCCTAATAGAAAGAGTAAACAGAGAAAGGTAGCCAGGATACGATAACTGTTACAGAGTTCTGTGTACCTTTTAATAAGCATGAGAATGTTGTACAGCATTCTATGCAAGTTATACACTGAGACAATTATATTAACTCTGCCTAAAGAGATCAAATTTAATAGGCATTTAAATTAGGTCAAAGCCAGAAAACGAGGGATGAATCAAAAAAAAAGAAAATTAGTCACCAACAAGACGTTTGCAGAAGCAACAAATTTTTCATATCAACAGCTAGAACTAGCCACAAGACAGAGTGTCCGTTTAATCCTGCTAAACGCAAAGCAAAAATCTGGAGAGACCACTGAGTTTAGCCTGCTGAGAGACAGGTGGTAAACCAGGTGCAATCAGCTTTCTGTATTTGTATTAATGCAGTACTACATTAGCAAGTCAGTACATGAAAAGTTACTCGGTGTCACTTCAGAATTCTCAGCTCAAGTTGCAATGAGATCCTTGCTGCTTCTCTACTTCACATAGAAAACCTTGGGCAAGACGTGCTCCTAAAACTATCAAATCACGCTACTTATAGATTTGTTATTTATTTATTCTGCTAAAAATAGAAAACTGTGACTAACACACTCTGCTAAATTAGTCTAACATCACTTCTTTGGAATACTTTGTTTCTCTGGAACAGATTACTTGAACTCTCCTGGTTCCCATCCTATGCCTAGGGCCATCACGATAGGGACACCAAACAACCAAAACCCACGCAAAGGAGAAATTGGATTCCTCCCTGCAGTCACTCCCCTAAGAGCCTATCAGATACTGTAATTCGGAAGTATAACCACCCACATATCCAAAGAAGCTCAACGTTACTTACAAATCCTAAACACTTTCACTGAACTTCATTTCATAAAACCAGAAGAAAACCAAAACAAAAACACATTTATATTAATAAACAAACAAGAAAAATTCTATCACCTGTGACTACTTCTAATGCCGTGGATCTGCAGTAGTACTGAAATTTTCATCCCAATAGTAACATTTCAGTCAAGTAACTGGCAGCAGTAGTCAGTGGTTGTCTTCTACATAGTCGATAGATGAAAAGCACTTTGTCTATCGTTTTCCTGTTATCAGATTTTCCCTCCGAGTTCCGCTTCAGATTCTAGAAAAACTTGTAGTCTAGCTGGTTTGCATTCCTGCACTGCTTACACAGCCTGTTCATCTGCTGTCACTTCATGCCTGTACTACTCTCCTCTTGTTTATGTCCTTTCTGTACATATCTGGTGTTCGCTTATTTTTTTCCAAATAAGCAAAACACTTTATTTTTCCACATTGCCCACTCCCAGGAAAGTGGAACGTTCTGATAGAAAGTTTCTGAAATAAGTCAGTCTAAAGCAATTAACTGGCAATTAATTGGAATTAAAAAAAGCCCATTTAAACATCAACCTTTGTCAAAGAACTGAACAACTGAGACCACAGTCTTACTAATGCAAGGTTATAACCCATAACAATAGCCAGTGCTGCCAGTTCCACCTCCTTAATACATTAAGGTGAGCTAAAAAGGTAACCAGGGTCAGACTGCAAAAGCAAGTAGTTTTTTTGCCAACAGAAAGACATTAGAAATCAAGGTCAGAGTGCTATTAAAAAAATAAAAACTATTTTAAACAAACTTTCTTTTACCTTGCTAAGCCACCGTAATCCAATCCTTCTTCTCCTCTGAATATAACATATAATCTTCTCCTCAAATCATAGGGTTTTAATGCCATAATCTGTTAAAGAAAATTTAGTAAGTTATAGCTTATGCATTGTCAATACAATCGCTCCTTTTTTTTCCTGATTTTATTTGATACAGAAATGCCATATATGTCAAATGTTTACTCAGATTTGACAAGCAGTTAAGACCATCTCATGATACAATGACCTGCACACAAAAATACTAACTTGGACTTAAAATACTTCAGTAGCAGACTGCTAGCCAGAGGGAATGCACATCTGGAAAGTATCACTATACAGTTGCCCTGTTCTTATACTCTTCTTAATGCACTCATTATCATTAAAGGGAAATAGGCCAAAAGCCACTTCATCTGATATTTTAACAGATTTTTTGTTCTAGGCAAATCACTTCAAAAAGTTAGTTACTCTAATTCAAAGTAAGTGTAATATACTTTCATTAATAATATACTTTTTACTTATACAGCATCGCTCCCAAGAGGTTTTGTCATAGTGACAGTGGTAAGGATTTTCGTTGTTACAGAGAAGGAAGGAACATACATTGACTGCAGACTGTAAGAGCTCAAGAACGGTAAGCTTCAATTACACAGATTTAGCATTTGAAGGACAAAGCAGGGCATTAGTTTTAATTGGAGGAAAAAGCATTTCGTAATGTGTATAACCACACACAAGAATAAGAAAAGCAAATCTGATGCGGTTAAGTTAATATGGTCTGCAATGTGGTTAAGCTACAAACTCTTTTCCACAGGATGCTGTAGATGCTAAAAGTTCACAAGAGGAGCACGCGCAAGCTCACAGAAAAGAAGTTCCTCGAGGGTTATTAAAATATCCAGAAACCACACAAAGCTCAGGAAGCATTTCAATTGTGAACAGTTGGGAGCTGAAAGATCATTTGGTCTAAGTACTATATACATTACTTCTGTTCTTACAGTCTTCCCTAAGAATCCCTTCCTTTGGCTAATACCAGAGGGAGATTGCTGTGCCTGAAGGACCATTAGTCTGAACTGGCTATGGCCATTTTTGTTCTTAAGTTTTGCTTTGATAGAAAAACACAATAATCTTTGCAGGCTTACTTGCTGGAAGGAATCCTCAAACAAAGTCTGCCTGGATACATTGATTTTCACATGACTTGGCAGTGCATTGGACTGTAATCATAAGGCAATAATGTTAAAAGGCAGCACACCTAAATGTAAATTCCAATAGTTTCAAAAAGTGAATAATTAATCATTACCTGACACAAGTAACGGAAATGAGCAAGTTTCCACCTAAAGCTACGCTCATAAGCAATCTGTGGCCCTTTATTTCTGTAAGAAAATATAGTTCATATATATTAACCATACAGACATCAAACAGTACTTTCAACGTTAAACAACAACATGTGGATTTCAAAAATACATAAAAATTGTTATGGTAAGATGCACTTGAAGGTTTGGTTATCCAGTCTTCCTTTCTGCCCTCCACCCCCTTTTTTGTTTCGTTTAAGATGCTAGTCAATTTACCAAATTTGAGAGAAAGGTAGAGATCCAGAGGATTTCAAATGCCTACCTATCTTGTATAAATTACAAGCCAGCTAGCTGAAAGAGAGACATCTAATTCATCATCCTCACTGAGAGAATGACTGCTAAAATCAGGCTTCACAGATTCGGCTGTTAGTGGAACTATGAAGGAATTTCTCATACAAAACTCTGTAAGCTCTTTGAATAAAGGTCATTAACTTGTCATCAGAAGTAAACCCTACACTACATAAAGACATTAAGACAGCTACCATAGGTTGGGTCAATACTTCTGACTAAACTAAAGATTTGCATGTAAGATTTTGGAAAAGTATTTAGCACTACTTGGTTTAGGCATTAAAGTTGCTAGAGCGTGTATACCTATAAGCGAAAGTCATTACAATGATTTGCTGTTTCTTTAAAATTTAACTATTAGTTACATTAGTTCAACATTCAGGTTTACCTCATTTCCCTTCTCTTATTTGTAAATTAATTACAACCTTGGTATTTGAAAAGTCTATAAAAAACTATTGAACCTTAGAGCAGTACAGCAAAGTGTGTCACAAATAAACTGACAAAGCTTAAAAATAGACTAAATTTACAGGACAACAATTTTTTCATAATTTAGCACTCAATTCCAGCTAAAAGTATAAATCGTTTTGTAGTATGAGAAGACGTCACTATTAAACTATAACAAGTTAAAACTTCTAAAGCATTAAAAAAATATATTTAATTTCTCACTTACACAGAAGATTTCCCAGTACGAGGATCATTGAAGGTGGTGGTTCTTGTATTATGGTCAACAAAGTATCTGACACCTTCTCTGGTATATCTGATTTCCCAGCCCTCTGGAAGAGGGTCCTCATTTTGTAAACTGCAGAAGAAATAGCAGACAGTACTTTTCCGCCCGTATCGTGACATGTAAGAATTAACCAAGATCTTTTTATGTGCACAGTCAATATACACACCTACCCTTGAGTTCGAGGGTCTTCCCACTGTGTTGTCTTTGTGTTATGATTTACAAAATACACCCTATCATTTGAATCCACTCTCCTTTCTAGGGAAAAAGAAGAAAAAACCCACTATACAACAATTGCATTCCAAATTCCTGTAACTGTCTCTTCCTGAAATCAACAGCTAATTAACTTACCCCAACCTGGTGGTAAAGGCCCAAGTGGATCATTTTCTGCTGACAACATCGAAGCCTATTTAAAAACAAGTTAGGTCAAATATTACTCATACTTTTTCCTTAATGTATTTTAAGATTACCACTAGTTCTGAAGACTATCCATTCTGAAAAAACATTATAGCATTTTTTGTCTGTTTTTGGTGAAGCAACATAGATTATATGGTAAGACTTGCACACTTGCCTCCACTGTTTCCAACCCAGTGTACCCTCCCTCTCCCTTTGGACAGCAAACTGGAGAGAGTCAGCAGTCTTAAACATGTTCATACAGCTCACAGAAGATTTGTGGAAGTACATATAAGCAGATAAGCAGTGTTCTTGCTTAAGAACACGTTGTGCCACAATAAATATTTCCAAGCACAGTGATTACTGCCAACACAGGGTTTTTCACTTCCTCAATACAAGGTAACTTCCCTGGATGTTTGGCTATTTTCAGTTTGTCATTCCAAATGCAGCTGCATTCATTAAAACATGTGGATGGTTAAAAATGTACCAACATAGAGTAAGATTAAAAGAAAAAAGGAAAAAAGTAAAAAAACAGATTAAATTATTACGTAAAGACATGCTAAGCTTGGAATATACTGTACCCGTGCAGAATTTCCCCAGTAGCTCCCAAGAACACAAAGTATAGGAAAAATAAAATTTAAAAGGCAAAAATGTCCCAGACTGCAGGATCCATGTTCTGATTTATAACTAAAAGCAGCCACTCCCTAAAATTTTTTGGACACTAAAATTTTTTCTTTTTTTTTTGTGCCAAATGGTATTTTGATATATGGGAATCTACCTACATTTTGCAAAGAGTATCTTAAGGATCACCTTGCTACTAATACTGCTTTGTATAGCATTTGCAATCCAAAAATCTCAAATCCACTTAAGAGTTTACAAAAGCAAATTCAGGCAAAAAAAGCTATGATATTTTTCCTGTGAAACAGAAACAGAGCAAGGATCAGAAGAAAACACAATAGTTACACTCAAAATCAAGCTGCCTCTTTGTTCCAGCCACCAGCTACTAGATGTGAACAGAGAATTACCACTATCTCAGCAGCGAATGCAGTTAGCCTTTTCTGCTTTTGGAAACTATACGGTTGCAATGACCTTGTAGCAAAGACTTCTCTGCGGTGGGTATAAAAAGAACAGCACACAACAGAAAATGCTGCCTGCCAAAGAACTGAATGGTGGCACGATTCAGAGATTTCCAATCTTCTTAATAGGTCCAAGGATTTGTGTGTGGCTGCTGGCTAACACATCTTTAACAGAACACACTGAAACACTAGGCAGAGGCATGGGATGAGCCAGATTCAATACCAAAGGAGTACAATATATTAACCCAGGTAAAAACAAAAGTAACTAAAATAACTATATCCTATCTATTTTTCTTACTTCACATAGTTTAGCTTTGACCATTCAAGGTAACTGAAACATTCATGTACTCATTAAAGTATTAATTTGCTCTTTCCCAAAAAATAAATTACAATCGCGCTTATGAACTGCTATATATGCAGAGTCCTGATGTGTCACCAGAGGAAGAAAAGTTATCTGTAGTTCGACCTTAACAATTCTAGAAGAAAAGTATACAGTAGCACTAAAGTTTAAAAAAAAAAATAAATTTTTTTTCTCCCCGCAGCAAAATATGAGTTCTAGGTATGCAACTGATACACTACTTAGAATTCTAAAGAGATGCAGTCGAGTTATCTTTTCTCTTCCTTCAGGTATATTGTGTCTCACAAACAAATCCTAATTTAGTGATTCTAAGGTCAGATGGAACATTTTAAGAAATGAGTCTGTTATTTTCAGTAAGAGTTATCAGTAAATTAAGAAAGGAACATAATTTAATTGAAAAATATATTGTTCCCTGAGAGAATAAACCTAGCTCAAAACAAATCTCAGGATCAGGAAAAGTGAGAGTCTTCTTAGATGTTTAAGCAACGGATCAAAGTAGTACAAAGTACAAAAAGTTGCTCAACAAGAGTTCTTGGCTTAATGTGTTTCATCTGTGGTTCTTGGATATGCATTAAAAGTTACTAACATGTAGAAATACCCGAAGGGATAGTGCAAAGAGGATGGAGCCAGGTTCTTTTTACTGGTGCCCAGTGTTAGGACCAGAGGCAATGGGCAGACGCTGAAGCACAGGAGGTTCCCTCTGAATATCAGGAAACACTTTTTCACTGTGAACTGACCAAGCACTGGCACAGGATGCCCAGGGAGGTTGTGAAGAGTCCATCCATGGGGATATTTAAAAGACATCTGAACATGGTCCTGGGCAACTGGCTCTAGGTGGCTTTGCTTGAGCAGGCCAGATGACCTCCAGAAGTCCTTGACTACCTCAACCATTCTATCTGTCTCTAATTGCATAAGATAAATTGACTTTGATGTACAGCTTTAGGAGTTAAGAAAATTAGTGGTAATGCATGTTTCTGATATTGCCAGGGATGAGATATAATGTCTAATTGGATAATGCGAGGTTGAGAACAGTTAAATGTAAGAATACTGCAGCACCCTTCACTTCAGAGGGGTACCTGAAAAAAGTCCATCAAATTCAAAGCAGTTAGGTCTGCAGATGCATTGAATCCCAGTAAAATAAAGCTGTTTCAGACTTGTACTTCAATGGTTTCTTCTTTATCCACCCCAGCTTTGCTATATATCACTTACAAAGCCTCTGGGATTGGATCTTTTTTTTTTTTTTTTTTGAGACCAAGCACAATTCTTAAAATTGACTGTTTCGAGTGATAGTGGCAAGCAGGCACCATCATTCTTAACTCTGAAAATACAGCTATCCTGTGTATCCAGTCACAGACAAAAATCTGCCTCAAAAAACATCTTTGAAGTAACTCATAGTACTTTCTTCAGGCAGAACTGAGAGAAATGGAAAACCATGTAGGAAATTCCAAAGCTAAACCAGGTGCGTAAGCTTCAAAAGGAGCTCAAAGTAAAGAATTGCTGCTTGTACTAATGAATGACTCCTAATCAGTTCTGAAGGCCATTTAATGTTCAATATACCCATAACTCAGCTTTTATGTTCCCTTTCAGTTAAGGGACTGCTTTAGCTTAACCTCTTACTACCATCATTAAAAATGTTACGTATCATGCAGTAAACAAGGCTCAAGTTAGGAAACAGGCACAGAAGGGAGTACATTTGCCTTTAAGTATGATTTTTGTTAACGTTTTTCAACAGAATCAGAATCTGAATTACCGATGCCAAACGCCTCATAACACATACGTTGAAAAAGTTATGGAATCACCTATGCCTCTCTACTCGTTTCTAAATTTTATGTAAAAGTTACCGAATAGAGGTATCGTTGGTTAAATTGTTGCATAGCTCCCTGCAGTTGATTCCGTTGAGATTGCCATTGCTCAAAGTTCCTGACTGACTCCATTGTTGGTCGCTGCCACGTTGTTGTTCTGGTATTGTGGTCCACATAGTACACTCTCCCACGATCATCAACTCTTCTTTCCCAGCTTTCAAGAAACATAATTGTTAACAGCTAAATTTTTCAGTATTATTACATAAATAATTTTCTCTTTATGCTAAATTCCTAGACAGTACTTGAATGAAGTATTGGAGTCACCGGCATGATTTTAATTTCTAAAGTACATAAAAGTTCTCCCTAATGTTATTGGTAGAAGGACAACTACACTGAGCAAACTTGGGACTTCAAGCAATAGCATGCTCAGCTGTCATTTTTAACCTGTCACCTCTTTTTTAACTTCGTGAACTCCTGTGACCATAAGCAGTGTCAGCAGGTTTCACAGAACACACTTTGCCTGGAAATCTGAGGTTTGGAACCAGGGCACTGCACCTAGTGGTGCCACCTAAATAAAGGTCGTCAAATGTTCATTATTTAATGCTTAAGTTTTAAAGGAAGAACAAAATAATTTAGTAGCTGTATTTGAACAAGTCATCAGAACAAGTGACATACAGTACATATATTAAAAAATTCTAGCTTTCAGTTAATTTAGAATTATATTAATTGCAGCTATTGTTATAGGAATATATGATGTATAATACAGTTTCAATGAGCTGCTTATAAAAGTTGGTATTTTTCCTGCACCAAACAAATTGTACCTTTATCACATTTTAATCAGAAAAGTCTACATTACCCAGGAGGTAAGGGCTGTGGTCTTTCCCATGTTGTAGTTCGTGTGTTGTGATCAACGTAATAGGTTCTACCATGAGGATCCTTTCTTTGCTCCCATCTTCAAGACAAAAAGACTTTCATGTAAGTCAAGGTGAAAATGTTTCCTTAGGACTTCTTTCCCACTATGCAAAAAAGTACCTTAGTATTGAATGAAAACGCTATGATCCAAAACTCATCATAAAACACCAAAGAAAACTCACATTAGAAGACACATCAGTTACTTCCTGTTTGAACTGAGAACACCATAAAGATTTCTTCAAGGGACTTAGTACATAAAATGAGCATATATCAGTATTCACACAGTTTTCAAATTCTATTTAAGATACCTGAAAAAAAGTCAATTAATTATCTGCTCAAGACTTGGATGTTAAAATAACCTCATTCAAAAAGTGCTTAGAGATGCATTTTTTGCATTTCCAAGTACATGCCTCTTCAAAAAAACAGGGTGATTACATTTTGAAGCACTTATCTCTATATCAAACAAACAATGGGATCTTTCAGAGTGAACCTGAAATTTGTGCTATCAGATGGTTTTCCTGTGGTTCTACTTCCTATCCTGGTATATTCTCTATCTGATACCCCTGAGGATTATTTCTTCAGTTTCAGTTGCAAAGCAAACTTACACTGAAGATGGAGAGAGAACCAAACATTATAAACAACTGAAGTTTCATGCTGCTGAGAACCGCCATAATGCAATAAAAATATTTATAGATGGGAGAAGAAACCAGGATAAACGTTAGATGAAAAGCTGAAGACCTTGCTTGCATTAGATATATGTTTTTCTTATATACATAATTCATTAGCTCCTAAAAACACAGGCAGAACACCTTGCCTACTACTCAGGATTTGATGTGAATTTCCTCACTATTGCAAAGCATCATACAAAACTCCTAGGAAATGTTCTCTGCAGTTCAAAAGGTTACATGCTATGATTACAGGAAGGTAAGAGAGGAGCAGCATCATGTTACAGGGTTACTAGGGCTAAACATAAGGGAGGCTCAACTAGATGGGGGGGTGTGGAGGGGTGGCAGGGAACCACAGGAAAACCCCCACAGAAATGTGATGCTGGAGGAATGAAGAAGAAATGCATCTGACCATGGTGTGCGCCATGCCTGGAACTCACGACCCTGTTCTGAACGGGACAGAATGTAATTAATTAAAAAAAGAGTGTGGAGGGAGGATGACCACAGGAATTCCCACCAATAAAGAGCTTCCACTGTCAAATCACCTGAAAATTAAAACCTTTGTAACTCTTCCAACAATCTATATATGGTATTTCTGTCTTTTCAGATGATTGCTTTCACGTTTATGCAACTGCAGAAACTCAAGTGAGCTGTCTCTAATAACTTACTCAACCTCCTTCAGGTGGAGCCGGTACAAGACAGGCTCTCTGACGGACCAGCTACAATGACACAAGGTATATAGGCTTTGAGTTAGGAAACAATTTCTGTGTTCAGAAAATGCTCAAGTAGTTAATATTGAGAGTATTATGAAAATGTCAGTATTTCCAATTAGTTACTGAAGACATCTTTTCACCCAAATATGAAAGCATCTATAAAAAAAAAATTAAGGTCAATATATGTATTTGAGCATGTACTACACATCTTAATTTTGTCTTTAAGGTTTAGGACTACAAAAGTATTTTCTAATAGTCTAATAGAATTAAAAGTTTCTAGCTATTCTGAGAACGTCAAACCTGTATTTTTATCTAGAACATTACTGACCTCATTGTTCCACAGCAAGCACCTACAAGTATTTCCAGACTATTTTATTAACTTTCACTTCTCTGTATTTTGGTCCCTAGTACATTCTCATAGTTTAAGAACCAAGGGAGTAACAAATCATGACCCAGATAAGTTTGATTGTATCAAATGAAAAGTCTTCAAGTCCATAATGCCCCAAATTTTGCCTATTTAGATAATAACACCATCTCAGCAGATCAGTTCAGTTGTTACTTTCTGGGACAAGAGCTACTACTCAGTTATAGAAGTAGTACAAACCCCATTTTAGATCAAATAACCCCATCTCAGCTACCTGACATGCATTTGGCAATCCCAATATAGAATTAAATTTCTGTTTCTTTATATGCACATTCAGACAAAACACAGGCCCACATACCCTGGTGGCAGAGGTTCTGTACCAGCATTACCAGGCTGCTGTCTTACAGGTTCTGCAGATGCACTTGAGGTAAAGGAGGATTCCCTTGGTTTTGCTGCATCTGCTGCTATACTGTTTCTAGCATTAGGTTGAGCACAGTCCGTTGCAGCTGTAGGTTCTAGTTCAGCAGACACAACGGGTAATGCAGAAGTGTGGCTTTCAGAACAACTAGTTGCTTCTGTTGTTGACTGAGGTTCTGCTGTAGTGTTAGTGCAATCTGAAGACGTGAGAGCTTCAACTGAATCTACTGGAGCCTCAGAGACAGAAGAATTACCAGCTTCTGGTGCAGAGGCAGATGACTCGCCATTAACTGAGAAATGGGAAATAAAGACATTTGTGCATCAGCATCTGATGAGATTTATTTTTCAAATGGCCAACTTTTGGGGTAAACACATGGAAGGAACATATTTAAGTCACACCTACATGCCATAAGCAGCATTTTTGCCTAAGATGACGAAAAGTCACAATGCACCTGCCTCAGTTAAAGCTGTAATTAAACTCACAGTCTGCAAGCCATTCTCTATACTTCCCTGCTAAGGGAATTTCTTAGTTTCTGCACATCTTGGTCAACTCAACATTACTTACTCTTACATTACCTTACTCTTTAGATTAGCAAAAGGTACCCATCTGCTTCACAGAAAACAGTACTGCTTTAGTTGCTTTGAACTTTGAACTTACATCAACTTCAAAAAAGAAGTTGATTAGTATGACATGAAAGAAAAATATTAAGAGGTAAATAACTCCATGAAATCTGGAAAAGTAAGAGGCAGTTCTTACAGATGATTTTTTTTTCCTCTTTCAGAGTTGAAGTACAGAACCCTACAATTACGTAAAAATCCCCCTCCAAAAGCAGGATTAAAATAGAAAAATTAGGTTTTGTCTAGCGTAATTTATGTAGTTCAATGACTGAAGAAAATTATTTTAGAATCGCAAAGTAAATTAATTTTTGTCTTTTAAAGAACAATGCAACAAAGTCAAGCAAGCATAATCTCAGAAAAAGGTTAAAGCAGGCACAGACTTAGCAGGAAAAGTGGGCTAAGGAGGCTTTATTACTCCTAAGTCCACCTGACCAACAATACATCAATACCAATCATCTGCAGAGCTTAACACAACAGTATCTAAGCGCAACAAGATCTTGTCTTAGACAAGCGAAATCAGGTACGTACAGCAGTCAGTAGGACCCCCATTAAAGTCAAGGCCCTATTAAACATCATTCACAGCTTTCATTTTCTGCACCATCAATCAACACCAGACAGTGACAATTCTATTTAAACTTATTTGTACTTCTGCTAGAGTTGGAAATATTTTTCTACAAGACTAAATATAGTATACAACATAGACTTTAAAAAATTTTCTAACAGCATACTATTAGCATACAATTATAAGGACTGAGGCCACTACAATTTCTCCATACTCATAAACTTACTAATCCAGATTTGCAAATTTAACCCTAGACTAGTGCCTATAAAATGCATCATTTCAAAGAGTTAATTTACTTCAATTCTGTACTACACTCTTACAAATATAATAGCTAGATTCTACTTATTCCTTGCAATATGCAAATAACATCAGCAATTTCTTGTTTTCCCAAATGGTTAGAAAAGCAGATCAAAGAATTATAAACAATAAAACTGTCATCAGCGATGTATTTAAATTAGCAAGTCAGTTTCTTTAAGGAATTATCACCAGGCCATAAATATTTTCTTGATATGCATAATGATAAGCATGATTTTACAGGCGTCAGCAGATTTGTACGATCCACAAAGGCATTGCTTTTTGAACACATCTATCCCAGGGTAATACATCGCTACCTCCAGCTCAAACAAAAGGGGTTAACTACATGAAGAAACGTCAAGATTTTGTATTATTTCAAGCAAATGTAAAGCACAACCTTAAAAAGAAATTGTAACTACAGACAATCTGATCAAGTTTATTCAACCTTCTGCTTAAACTAGCAACATTTTTACTTAAATAGGAAAAAAGCCAACTGAAATTTCAGCTTTCATTAAAAAAAACATTCAAATCCTCCAAAAGAAAGAGTGAATGCAGATTACATAACTAAGTTAGAAGCAAAATAACTGACACATCATCAGCTCTTTTAGCTGATCTCCAAAACAGATCTCAAAAAAACCCCAACATCAGCCGATGACCTTACCAATTAGATCTAAAACAGCAATTCTGGTAAAATTACATGAAATTACAATCCTACTAAGCATAACAGCGGGGAGGAAAAAAAAAAGCTTGTCATTAACAAATGTTGGAGACCTGTTTTACGCCTTGCCTTAAAAGAGTCTCCACCAACTGGTACAGTAGTTGAAAATGGTTATATCAGTGCCTCAGCGCAACCTCAGTGATGATTTCATCAATATTTCTATTTTAACAAATCAATTATTTTTGCAATTACCATATCCTAACACAGATTTCAAAGGGATCTCTCCGCTACTGAAGGAAAAGGGAGCAATGCCTAAATAATATACATGTCCTCTGGCCTTCAACTGAAAAGAGGGGAATCAAAATTCAAGTTCTCCAAACAGAGAAAAGCTTCAGAGAAGGCCTAACTTAATTATTACCTTTTAAAGTTCATAATTGTTTCTGCTATCTTCCCACCATACAGACATTTCCCACTGTGGCAGTTTGAAGAAAAAAAAAACCCTGCTTGAAAGCTTTTGTTTTAAACTGACCAATTGGACTATTCCCTTCCATGCTATGATTGCACATCTCATTGGTTGAGAAAGTTTCTCGCGAGCATACTGTGCCTTTAAGAGCCGCAGGCTCGGGGGCTTTTTGGGGCTTTTCAGGGCTTTTTTTCGCTCTCCGGACACTACCGGCTCTGCGCTGCGAGAGGCGCTGCGGACCTCAGCTTCGATCCGGGAAGAGGCTTTCTCCAGACTTGCGGCTACGGCTCCCCCGCGCTGCCGGAGTGGAGCGAAGCTGTGCGCCAGGGAAGCCCCCGCCGTGCCGCCTGGAGACCCGCGCCCGGAGGCTGCTCTTTGCCTGCTGCTGTAATGCCGTACCCTCTCTGCCGCCAGCGCTGCCGCTTTTTGCTGCTTCGCTTCTACAAACTGCATGACGAGAAACTGGTAGGAACAGCGCTTTGCACGTTGGAGCCCCGCGTTCCTAACAGCCGCGGTTTCCCTTTGTTTACTCCACGAAAGCTCACACGTGGCCGGTGCCATTTCCAGACTGCACGTGGTACCGTCCCCCTTTCTCTCTTTTCTCGCGTTTAACCCTCGCCTTTCCATCCTGTACAAACCCTCAGATTTTGCATTGGTTTTTCCCTGCATATTATATATTTTGTTCTAGTTTTATTAAAATTTGTTTCAGTTTTCCAAATGCTCAGAGGTCTCACAAAATCTTTCTTTTCCTTTTCGTATCTCTGCTTTTTAACCCTTTTCTCTCCCAGAGGAGAGGGGTTCAGGGATAGGAAAGGGCACGTCCCCGTGATTGGCTTGCCTCAGCCAACCGGCGACATAATTGGCGTCCCTGGGTGGGCTTCTGAATAATTTAATATTCATATTTTTATTAAAGTTTGGAAACTGAAACAAACAAGGTTTTTTCCAGGATGGTAAGTGAGATTCTGTTTGAAGCTCTTAAGCAGTACAGTTTAAAAATGCTCTATGATCTGGTGCCTGGCACACCAACGGTGATGTCAAATTACCTGTTTTTAATTGGTACTGGTTTATGGTTTGCTGGTCTGGGACACTTAGCAAAGAAGGTGTTCACCCTGGCATGCATAATTTCAGTGTTTTGGTCTGTACTCAGTCAGTTCATAATGCTCCCAGTATATTTTGCACAGTACATGATAGTGGCTGCTTATAACTCCACTACCAAATGGATGATGCAAAATTACACTTCTCCATTTGATACTGGACCAATGGCAATTGAAACTGGGTGTTCCACAGATGGTATTCTTTCCCTGTGTTTGATAATTTTGTTGTTATCAATTATCTCTAACATGGTCCAGGGGTGGATAATTATCAAGAATAGGTATCACATGGGCACTACAGCCACCAAATCAGCCACTGCCACCTCTCCACCCAAACAAGCACAGGTTGCCCCTGTGAAAAAGAAAAATCAGCCCTCTGGTGCTAAACACCAGAAAAAGACTAATTATGCAACAGATAGCTCTGATGACGATGCAGGACCAAGCACCTCTCAAAAGGGTCCAGGAAAGCCTTCAGGGAAAACTCCTGCCTCAGCGACTCCAACAGCACCGCCCTCCCAAGGATCCTCATTGCGGGATGAGTCATCAGATCAAGAGGTAAACACCCAGCCTCAGTCCAGGAAGGACCTGAGAAGCATTAGAAAGGAATTTAGCAGGCATGATGGTGAGTCACTAATGGTATGGTTGCTTCGCTGCTGGGACAATGGAGCTGATAACATTGATTTAACCAGTAAAGAAGCCAGACAGTTAGGAAATGTGGCCCGGGAAGGTGCTATTGATAGGGCAATTGGCAAAAAGGCAAAACAGTGCAGTCTCTGGAAACGGCTTCTGGCTGCTGTGAAGGGCAGATACCCCTTCAGAGATGACATTGAATGCCGCCCTACCAAATGGACTGTCCTTAGCAAAGGTACTAACTACCTGAGAGAGCTGGCTATGAAAGAGGTCATCTATGGTGACTGGAATGTTAATGTCAACCCGCATCAAGTGCACAGTAACGAGCCTTTGCTGCGCAAATTTGTGCAGAGTGCACCCCAGACATATGCCCATACATTGGCCACAATGCTGTGGGAAAGAGAGGGTGAAAATCGGCCACTCACCATAGAACACGTGTCTAACAGGATTCGCCAGTATGAGGACAGTCTTTCTCATACCTCTGCCTTCATTGCAGCAGTGGAGAAAGTGACAGACAAAATGACAGAGAAAATATTGGACTCTATTAATAGGTTAGAACAAAGAACCACTTCCTCTCCTGTGTATACCCACGTGTCAGCTGTTAGGAGAAATCGTCCTCCCAGAGCAATGCGCAACAGACAGAACAGGCCACGATGTGACCGCCAGTGCTGCTCGAGAGGTCGTGAAGACATGAGGAGATGGGAACAACGACCTGCCGCTAACCATGGGGTACCAGCACTGAGCTGCAGAGCAGACCACACCAACATGATGACTGCAACCGAAGAATTGTCGCTCCAGTCTTTGGCAAACAGTGCTGCAGCCCAAGGAGAAACTCCTATGAAGAAGGTACCACAAGCCGGATAGACCCTTCCACTGACTGTGGACCACACCCTAGGCATTAGAGGGGCCCTGCCTCTAGCCAGGTGGAGGAAAGGGATAACAGAGTATACTGGACTGTGTGGATTCGATGGCCTGGCACATTAGAACCACAGAGGTACAAGGCCCTGGTAGACACAGGCGCCCAGTGTACCCTGATTCCATCGGATCATCAAGGAACTGAGTCTATCACTATCTCTGGTGTGACAGAAGGATCACAAGAGCTTACCTTGGTAGAAGCTGAGGTCAGCCTCACTGGACATAACTGGGAAACACACCGAATTGTGACTGGCCCAGATGCTCCGTGCATTTTAGGCATAGACTTCCTCCGGAAAGGGTATTTTAAGGACCCGAAAGGTTATAAATGGGCCTTTGGGATAGCAACCATGGGAGCCAATGGCATTATCCGGTTGTCCACATCGGCCGAACTTTCGGATGACCCTTTTGTTGTTAGCAGAATGAAGGCGGAAGATCAAAAGTTGCCTACTGCATCCTCCACAGTTCACCGCCGGCAATACCGAACCAACCGAGACTCTCTGCGCCCCATAGAGAAAATGATTCGAGAGACGAGATGTCATCAGCAGAGCTCGCTCACCTTTCAACAGTCCTATATGGCCTGTGCAGAAGACCAACGGGGAATGGAAACTGACAGTGGATTATCGTGGCCTGAACGAAGTGACACCACCGATGAGTGCTGCTGTTCCTGATATCTTGGAGCTTCAGTACGAACTGGAGTCCAAGGCAGCAAAGTGGTATGCCACGATAGACATTGCTAACGCTTTCTTTTCCATCCCCATAGCACCAGAGTGTAGGGCACAGTTTGCCTTCACCTGGAGGGGCATCCAGTATACCTGGAATCGATTGCCCCAGGAGTGGAAGCACAGCCCAACCATCTGCCATGGATTGATCCAGGCTACCCTGGAGAAAGGTGGTGCTCCTGAACATCTTCAGTACATCGATGACATCATTGTATGGGGTGATACCGCAGAAGAAGTCTATGAGAAAGGTAGGAAGATAATCCGCATTTTGGTGGATGCTGGTTTCTCCATTAAGAGAAGTAAGGTCAAGGGACCTGCCCGAGAGATCCAGTTCCTGGGGGTTAAGTGGCAGGATGGACACCACCACATCCCCACAGATGTGATCAACAAGATCACAGCTATGTCTCCGCCTACCAACAAGAAAGAGACACAGTCTTTCTTAGGAGTCATAGGCTTCTGGAGAATGCACATTCCCGGGTATAGCCAGATTGTTAAACCTCTCTATACTGTTACCCGGAAGAAAAATGATTTCACATGGGGCTCTGACCAGCAACATGCCTTTGAATTAATCAAAAGGGAAATAGCACATGCTATGGCCCTGGGACCTGTGCGAACAGGACCAGAGATTAAAAACAT
The DNA here is from genome assembly GCA_009769605.1 of Bucorvus abyssinicus. Classification (NCBI taxonomy): domain Eukaryota; kingdom Metazoa; phylum Chordata; class Aves; order Bucerotiformes; family Bucorvidae; genus Bucorvus; species Bucorvus abyssinicus. The sequence continues at coordinate 7,271,974 of CM020033.1, read as the reverse complement.
TCTGTAGGACCTGTGCGAACAGGACCAGAGATTAAAAACATTCTGTACACTTCAGCTGGGGACTGTGGTCCCACCTGGAGCCTTTGGCAGAAGGCACCAGGAGAAACCCGTGGTTGTCCCCTAGGATTTTGGAGTCGGGGATATAAAGGCTCAGAGGCCAATTATACTCCCACTGAGCAGGAGATATTGGCTGCCTATGAGGGAGTTCGAGCTGCCTCAGAAGTAATTGGCACTGAAGCACAGCTCCTCCTAGTCCCCCAACTGCCAGTCCTAAGCTAGATGTTCAAAGGGAAGATAGCATCTACCCACCATGTCACAGATGCTACCTGGAGTAAGTGGACCGCCCTGATTGTACAGAGAGCTAGGATAGGTAACTCTGGTCGCCCAGGAATCGTGGAAGCCATTACAGACTGGCCTGCAGGAGAAGATTTTGGGATGCCACCAAACGAGATAGTCATTCGTCCTGATGAAGCACCCCCATATAAAGACCTCTCAGACCAGGAGAAGAAATATGCTCTCTTCACCAATGGATCCTGCCGCCTCATAGGAAACCAATGGAAGTGGAAAGCTGCCGTATGGAGTCCTATGCGCCAAGTTGCAGAAGCAGCGGAAGGAGAAGGTGAATCGAGTCAATTTGCAGAGGTCAAAGCCATCCAGCTGGCCATGGACATTGCTGAAAGGGAGAACTGGCCACGGCTGTACCTGTATACAGACTCCTGGATGGTGGCAAATGCCTTGTGGGGATGGCTGGAGAGGTGGCAGAAAGACAATTGGCAGCGTAAAGGTAAGCCTATTTGGGCTGCCACTCTGTGGCAAAATATTGCTGCCCGGCTGAAAAGGTTAGTTGTAAAGGTAAGGCATGTAGATGCCCATGTCCCAAAAAGCAGAGCCACTGAGGAACATAGAAATAACCACCAAGTTGACAAAGCAGCCAGAGTGTTCCAGATAGATCTGGACTGGGAACACAAAGGTGAAATATTCCTTGCTCGGTGGGCCCATGACTCTTCCGGTCACCAGGGAAGAGATGCAACCTATCGATGGGCTCGTGACCGAGGGGTGGATTTAACCATGGATGCAATTACCCAGGTTATCCATGACTGTAAGATTTGTGCTGCAATTAAACAGGCCAAAAGGTTAAAACCTTTATGGTACAGTGGACGGTGGTCGAAGTACAAGTACGGAGAGGCCTGGCAGATTGATTACATCACTCTCCCTCGAACTCGCCAGGGTAAGTGCTATGTTCTGACAATGGTGGAAGCAAGCACCGGATGGCTTGAAACCTATTCTGTGCCTCATGCCACTGCCCATAATACTATTCTGGGCCTTGAAAGGCAGATTTTGTGGCGGCATGGCACTCCGGGAAGAATTGAGTCTGATAATGGGACTCATTTCAAAAACAATCTGGTGGCCAATTGGGCCAAAGAACATGGTATCGAATGGATTTATCACATTCCATACCATGCACCAGCCTCCGGTAAAATAGAACGCTATAATGGCTTGCTGAAAACCACCCTGAAAGCATTGGGTGGTGGAACTTTCAGAAACTGGGATAAACATCTGGCAGAAGCCACCTGGCAAGTGAACACGAGGGGATCAATCAATTGAGCCAGCCCTGCCCAATCAGACCTTTTACATACCATAGAGGGGGATAGAGTCCCTGTGGTATGTGAAAGTAATCTGCTGGGAAAAGCTGTCTGGGTTTCCCCTGCTGCAACCCCAGACAGACCCATCCGTGGTGTTGTCTCAGCCCAAGGCCCTGGACACACCTGGTGGGTAATGCAGGAGGATGGTGAAGTCCACTGTGTACCCCAGGGGAAGTTAACCCTGGCTGAAACACCCTGAACCAGAGTCTCATGCTGTTAATTCCTGTATAATACAATGTAAATGAGATGCGCATAACGTACATGGTATGGAATAAGGGATGGAATGTGGCAGTTTGAGGAAAAAAAAAACCCTGCTTGAAAGCTTTTGTTTTAAACTGACCAATTGGACTATTCCCTTCCATGCTACGATTGCACATCTCATTGGTTGAGAAAGTTTCTCGCGAGCATACTGTGCCTTTAAGAGCCGCGGGCTCGGGGGCTTTTTGGGGCTTTTCGGGGCTTTTTTTTGCTCTCCGGACACTTCCAGCTCTGCGCTGCGAGAGGCGCTGCGGACCTCAGCTTCGATCCGGGAAGAGGCTTTCTCCAGACTTGCGGCTACGGCTCCCCCGCGCTGCCGGAGTGGAGCGAAGCTGTGCGCCAGGGAAGCCCCCGCCGCGCCGCCTGGGAAAGACTGCTCGCGCCGCCCGGAGACCCGCGCCTGGAGGCTGCTCTTTGCCTGCTGCTGTAATGCCGTACCCTCTCTGCCGCCAGCGCTGCCGCTTTTTGCTGCTTTGCTTCTACAAACTGCATGACGAGAACTGGTAGGAACAGCGCTTTGCACGTTGGAGCCCCGCGTTCCTAACAGCCGCGGTCTCCCTTTGTTTACTCCATGAAAGCACACACGTGGTGACGCCATTTTGGACTCCACGTGGTACCGTCCCCCTTTCTCTCTTTTCTCGCGTTTAACCCTCGCCTTTCCATCCTGTACAAACCCTCAGATTTTGCATTGGTTTATCCCTGCATATTGTATATTTTGTTCTAGTTTTATTAAAATTTGTTTCAGTTTTCCAAATGCTCAGAGGTCTCACAAAATCTTTTCTTTTCCTTTTTCTATCTCTGCTTTTTAACCCTTTACTCTCCTGGAGGAGAGGGGTTCAGGGATAGAAAAGGGCACGTCCCTGTGATTGGCTTGCCTCAGCCAACCGGCGACACCCACTCTAATACAGAAAGTTTGACAGTCTCTGTTCCACCATTTATTAACAGCTTGTGTATTTCTATTTAAGGTTATCTTTTTCCTCTGCTATCACTGTCATCTCTCTGACAGCTGACAACAGGTAGAAAGTGCTTAGAAAGCACAATTGTTTATTAGATGCAAAGTTCTGCCACAGGAACAAAAATTTAAAAATACTTCCTTTTCACTTGTTCTACTGTACCAAATGTTACTTGTAGTTGTAATGACCGTTTTTGTGTTTAAGAGGCAAATGAAATTTACTATTTGCCAATACCTGTTTTGAAACAGCATATCTTTTGAAAAAACAGAGAGCAAGGAGAGTCTGCAACGCATCTTAACTCAGAGCACAGCAGTTTCCTGACAGCACTAAAAATCAGATTTATATAATGGCAAGAGAAACTTAACTATAGTTACTCAAATTAATTGTGAAAGAAATCTGATTTTTCCTCCAGACAATCAGTAACATGGTTTAATCATCTGGGACAGAGAAATTGGAGTTTTGGATGCTTTACATCTTTATTCATCAGAGAGAAGAACTGATGGGAAAGCACAAGTTAGGACATCTAAGAATGGATCTACTCCAGAAAAATTCACACAAGTGGACACGTAAGATTATAAATTCAAGCCCAGAAATATCTTTTCAGTAATTTTGAAATCTAACAAAAAAATATATAGAAAAAGTGGTTCAACTTAAGATACATTTCAACCAGATAACAAAGCCTTATGGAATACGTTCTCATACTCTCTCATTCTTACCAGTACTGTTGACAGGCTGAGCTGCAAGTGGTTTTGGTACCGATGCATTTTTGGGTCTGGCTGCAACATGAGTAGGAGATGGTGTGCTGTCTCCATTAACAGCTTCTATACAGAACGTATTCGGTACTACAGAGTTGGAAGGTACTTGATTGTCTATTCCATTAGAAATGTCACAAGCAGATCTTGGTAAAAATAAAAGACCATTTTAGGTTACTACAAACAGCATGTTAAAGAGTTATGCAACTAAACCAAACCCTGCATTAAATCACACTAAAGAAACAAAGAAAGAAATGGAAGTAAATTCACAGCAGTTTGTAACACAATGTTTGCAGCCTAGGTAACAGTCAAGTGCAAGACTGAGACAATTAAGGAACAAAAGGCAAAGTTACAAAACTCTCCCTCAGTAAAAGGAAAATAAAATGAGCTTCTCTATACATAGGCAGGATGTAACATTGTGAGGACAGATATACACAGGCAGCTCAGTGTTTATAATGCCACATGAAAATAAATGTAGCATGAGGGCTTGTCCAATTACACTGTTTTTACTTAAATCTATCCCCAAACGCTTAAAACCACCCACCAGAGACACATATCATGAAAACTACATTGAATGCCAACTCCTCATCTTCTCAAGCCAAGGCTAAAAATTAGGGAAGTCAAACAGATGACAAAAAAGTATTGAGAATTGTTAAAAGTCACACTTTGCAGAGTAAGAAAGGAAGTAGTATTTCCATGCTACCTTACCAACTCCAAAGGAGTAGTATAAACAGAGAGTTGAAGTATTATCCCTTTTCAACTCTAGTCTATGAACCTGATGTGCTTCCTAAAGACATGCACTGAAACTACTTTACAACTTCATCTCTTAATTTTAAAACTGTAAATCAAAGCTGCTGGATAGTTGTGTGGAAAACTGCTGTAATCACAGTTATCAACATCAAGAGCACGATTCCAGTAAAAGGCACACCTCACCTCCACCAACAATAGCTGAATGAAAACCAATTATTGTTACGTCTATTTCAAAATGGTATGCAGATGTGTTTCAAATCCCTTTTAATGACCCCAAGACTGTCTAGCTTTCTAACAAAAACTAAGGAGAAACAACTCTCTATCCTCACTCCCCCACACTGGGCACTCACAGAGGAACAGAGACAAACCTCCACATATTCAAAATAAGAATCAAGTCAAATGTACAAGGACAAATGTGTACCTGTCACTCAAATGGACAGCAACTGTGTGTTTTTTCACTCTATCATGTGTCAAGAACATAAATGGAAAGGGGTTCACTGCAAGGTAACAGAGCCAGCCAGAAACATTAAATTCATCTGAATGTTTGCCCCCTCACTAATGGAGAGGAAGAAAACAATCTGCTCCTACTTCTTTCTAGGCAGTCCTTGAGTTGGTATCAAGATAAAAAAAGCCAAGAATGAAGCTCTAAATTGATTCCAAAGCTTATTTCTTGCAACTTCAGGCTGAAGCAGGCAAATCCTTAGCCTCAGTGTTCTGAATACTGCTTCCTAAACTCAGTACAACTCTCTTAAACAATTTCCTGATCACAACTTTAAAAAGGAACTGGGTGAGGAAGAAATAATTTAGGCTTTTTTTCCTCTTCCTTCCATTCAGATGGTACATTGCAACAAGTTGGTACACACGAATAGAAATGTTTCTTAAACAGCAGAAGAAAACGAATGGAGTAAGTACACAAAACCACACTGAACCGCTGCTCCCCTAATCTCTGCTGCAGCATTTAGCAGACTTCCAATCAGTTGAATTTTTATGTTCAGAGGGCTACATATCCAAGAGGCAATGATAAAGTAGTAGAGAGCAGACTCTACCAGCAGAGGAAGAACAGAGTAGTAAATTTAATTTTTCTCAAGCTAAATTATCTAACTAGCATACAAGTAACGTCCCTAAAACCTGCGGTAATGTAATAATTTAGGGCTTCAAAAATCTATCACCTTCAAGAAAATAAAAGAAAAACCCACGACACAATCAGCATAAGCATTTCAACTGATAAATTGCTAATTTAATTCATATAGTGCAAAATACAAAAATGAATTCCAACCTGGAGGTACTTCTTGCTGAAGCATCTCTGCTTTCATGCACAGCCTCGCCATTTTGCTGAACTTCTACTGAACAGTAAAGAAATAAATTCAACAGAAATAGTCCATTATATCTGTTTGAAATCTCAATCAAAATAATACCATCTGATTTAATCATTTTAACTTACTGGTTGCTGATGAACTGAGATTTGTAAGAGATTCTTGCTCAACAACCAAACCATCTAGCACAACTGTCAGTTCACCTGTTTGCACCATGCCACTCTTGTTTTCCAAAGAGAGTTTCAACTGTTCTTTCACCTTCTCCACTAAAAATGGAGTTAGGGTGGGTAGCAGGAGAGAAGGAGAGAAGGGATAAAGGAAAGATTAAATTCTCAAGAACATTAAAAGAGACTTTCATCACAAAAATGTGATACTTGTATTTAGTTGTACAAAACTGAACATGATAGATATTCGGATGACTCAAATCAACATTGAAATCACTGAGGAGCTGTGTAAATTTACATCTGTGGGCAAAAAGCACTGTTTCTTGTAAAAATAAAATTGGGCATTTGCATAGCGTATTCTGTAGGTATGCTATAGGATCCACACAGTTTTCAGTACTTGGCCATTAAGGATTTCCCAGGTTAGCTGTTTCCAGCCCTTTGAAATTATGCACTACTTACATAACATGAGAAGGCTTAAAGTCAAACCACTTCTGAACGGCACCGCCAAGTATCACAAGTCACAGTCATTCTACAAGTCACTCTACAACCACAGCTTATGTTCATTTCTCATACCAGCTTCCAAAACTAATTCTAAGAGACCACTGAAAAGAACAGTAACAAAGTTTATACCTCAAGTAACCAAAAATTAGATCAGAAACTATTCTCACCAACTTTGAAATAACTGAGATATACAAAAAATGTGTACATGGTGCAGTAAAAGAATTCAGTACGACTGATAAGCAATGCACACATTTGTAGAGAGTCAAACATAATTCAGAGGTAAAAACATGCTGTGGATGCTGTGTCATTCTCTCTAAATCAACTATTACTAGTACAGCAGTTAAAGCTACAGATAATAAATTAAAACACAGTCAGCCACGAGTTCACATTAATCAAGTTAAAATGCGTAAGACCTTTTAGTATTTGCAGTCTCAGTGTAAAAGATTAATTTTTCAAGATACACCACCTTATTTCCCTCCATATTATAGCATTCAAGCTGAAGTTAAAGCTCACCATGCACTTCTGTGCAGTAAATTAGCATTTTCTTTTTTTTTTTTTTCATTTTTAACCTGTATCATAAGTGAACAATAAACATGAAAACAGGGAAGGCTACTATAAGCTATTGCCAGGTACCCCAAGCTGTTATGTTAAAGAGCAGGTTCAAGAGCATTGTTGGGCAGCAGTTCCTAGCAGACAACCACTGCTATATTACAATGGCTTTCAAATCACTTCGCATTGCTAGAGCAAGCACAAAGCTCCCAAATCTACAGAATTATTGATTTGGCAATCTGCATTTTCGGAAATGGTACACTACCTGAAAGAAGAGAAAGAAAGAAACTAGCCTACCACTGAGTTGTTAAATTAACGTATTTATAAATCATAATTTCTGCAAAGGGTGATTGGTTTAGCTTCTGCTATTTTAGCGGGTTATGTCCCCAGACCAGATCAACAGTTGGCTGTAGTCCAAGCAAGCCAGCAAGAAAACTGGGAGGGGTGTGGGCAGCAATTCAGTACTGGTGGTGTTTAACAGAAGAAAGTAACAGCACTAATTCTAAAGTTTCTGCATTTAGAGAACTTCCCCTTTACACCTTCTCCAGTAAAGAGCCTTTCAAGTACTACATTTTAGATTAGGTATCAGTAACTGAATGACTGCAGGATTATTCTGCCACTGAATTATTGGATAATCCCGTGTGTGTCAAACTGCTGACTTGCCCAAATCGGAAACACTGCACATAAATTACTTTTGGTGCTATGTACGGCTGACTCAGTCAACCATCCCCTGAAAGAACTTGCCAAGTTGCTGGACCCGACATACCCTGGATGTACAGTAATAAAAAATTAACTGTTTTAATAGTTAATATTTTTAACTATTTGGTTTGCTGTCATTATTACAACCTAGTTTCTTCTGACACAAGGGGGTTTTTAATTTAAAAAGAAGCCATTTTTTTGCTTAACTACAGAACCTTGGGCAGAATCTTTATAATACTGATGATGAAACCTGCCCAGGGAGGTGGTGGAGTCCCCAACCCTGGAAACGTTTAAAAGACGTGTAGATGTGGTGCTGAAGGACATGGTTTAGGGACCCTGGCAGTGCAGGGTGGACAGTTGGACTCAATGATCTTAAAGGTCTCTTCCAACTAGGCGATTCTATGATTTTGTATTCTGTTTCAATTTTCTGTAAGAATCAGAAAAATGAAGCTTTTTTTCAGCTCTCCTGTGCCCATCTCCCTAAACAGAGCTCTCAGGTTCGTATACTGAACCTGTGAGGAAGGTTAGAGATCAGTTTAGCTGGAATTCCACTGCCACTCTGGAGTGGAATTTAAAGTGTGGATTCATCATCTTCTTGTACAAATGAAAAAAAAAAATTAAAAACCAATTAGATAAAGACGACCCGTTTTAATTTTATTAAAGACAATTAAAATTAGAAATTACAGAAAATACAACAATCTCTAATGCACTAAAAGGAAGTTCTCAATTGTTTCAGTAACCAGTGGCTCCTACTGTTCTCTGGGCAGCTAAATTATGAAGGAAAAATATCCAGCCTTTCTATTAGAAGGAAAACAAGAAAAATTACATAGATGGCTTTTCTGAAAGTTTAGACTTTTTTTTTTTACCAAGTCTAAAACAGATCTTTGAGCAAATTAGTTATTAGTTTGCGCAAAACACTGTATTTAATCACTGCTGCTTTTACTTAATTCATACTCTACAGTAACTCAAACTCTAATGTGTTTCAAAACTATTCTATCCCATTATTACATTTAAATCTCTCTAAAGAGCACAGACATCTCTAGAAGAGACAAGTAAAGACCTTAACTGAAAGTCAGTTGTAACCACATGTATAGTTAGTAGTCTGGTTGCCTGTTTGATACATAGATTAGTCATAATAATTCTACTTTACTCAAAATATCCTTCATGATAACTTACATTTTCTATTGTGTATTTCCAAAGCTTGTCTCAAGTCTACAGTGGCTCTTCCTAATAAAGCATCTGCTTTTAAAGTGTGATGGCTCCACACTCTAAATTCCAGCGTAGTCTGTGGAGTCACATGCCTGCACATAAAATAAATTTTTTTAAAAAATATATACAGATCTCAAATTATTCATTCTTGTCATTAGGAGCATTTGAACTCAATTCACTCTCTCATAGTTATTGTATTTCTTGAATTAACTGAAAGGAGATTTTGCACTGAAAGGGGAAATTTTTAACTAAGACCTGCAAACAATATGATATTTATACTTAAGATCAAACTTAGAGTGCATTACTACAATAACACAAGGAATTTGAAGATTATCAGAAAAATCTACACTAAGCTCAAATCTCAGCTATATAAAACCTAACTTCCCTTATTTACTAAAGATATCTTTTCCCTATTCCTCACTACTCCAGAATTCTAAATAAAAACTCCCATTATTAAATTTGAAGAAAAAGGTGGTAAGTATATTTGTCTGTCACTAGGAAGAAAAATACTAAATACGTTTAAAAAAAAAGGAAAAAGCAACCAATCAGCTACTTGCAAGCCGGAAGAACCCATTTAATAGGTGTCAGCTTGCCATGAAAGTGTTAATAACACATTATTTGTGAATCCACCATCACATATAAAACCATAACGCATAGTCACAGGAATCAGAGGGGGAAAATCAAATGATAAAGCTAAAGCACAAACTGGAGGGAAGCAGAAAGGGTAAAGGACCCAGTTAGAGTAATATTATGATAACCTTTGGCAGCGAGTGTGCTGCTCAAGACGGACAATGGGAAGCTATTAAGTTTTGTAGTACAAGGTCTAGTATGGCAAGAGTGCTCCTGGCTGTGGAAAATGGAGTAGAATCAGTGCACTGCAGACAGTCAAAGGCCACAATATCCATCCGTATTGGATACAGAAAGTTTTAACAGCATTAATGAAAACAATACTAATAATAACCCCCACCTTCCCAACCACAGGGCTAGCTTTATAGTCACTTGAACATGTTGGACAATGTGGATCATTTTTGCTGAAACCCATGAGTAACTGTATTTTTGCATTTTGAATAGGCTGCCTTCTCGTGGAAGTCTTACTAAAAGACCAGCTCAACAGAGAAAAGGAAAAATAAAAAAACCCTTCATCTTCACACAGGGAATATATTGCTGGTGCTCATGAAGACCCACAGAAGTGAGGGGAATTTGGTAACCCAGAGTTCACCTATCCTCAGATAGACTAGGTAACTGAAGCAATGATACCATTCCAACAGCCAGAGGAAGAGGGGGCCAGAATACCTTATCTATATCAGAGTAAGGTCCTAAGTAATAGTGATGATGGAATGAGTAAGTTTGTACTGTGCATGCCAAATTACCTCATTTCCATCAGCTCCCCAAATCCTGCATAACCAAACCTGCCTCCTCCACAGAAGCTCTGATCTCTGTGAATATACCAATAGCTCTGTACTTGCGCTAGTAATAACTTCTGGAAATCATCGTCAGGTCCAAGACTACATTATTCTCTTCTGCAATATTGCAAAGGGCTAATTAGCTCTACTAAACCTGAAACATTGAGAAACGTGGCACAGGAATACCCTACTCGCTTCAGTCCAGGTCTGTCGTTAATAAGGCAGTGTTCCCAAGCAAACAGTTCCCAAAGCTAGGTATGTTGTACCACCTCCCGCTCTCCAGCACTGCTAGTTATAGGAACCTGGCATGGTTCCTACTAGTACCAAAGGTGGCCATTGCACAAAGACAGGTCAGATGCTGTAAAACGTACTGGCCCATGCTCAGTGCCACCTGATAGTCGCTATGCTGTTTCCAGACTCAGATCTGAAGCAGTACAACCTTAGTTGTATAATAATGCATTCTAGCCAACTGTACAGTGCAAGATTGCCAGTTCTTCAGAGTCATATTCAGGTATATCCACAGCTGTAGCACTGTTAAACCAAGTTAAACCACAAAAAGACTAAAAAGGTCAAATATCATGAAAAGTTGCAAGGTCACTTTGCAGTAAACTGTTTTTGTGAGTGTATTCCTCCATTAGGAAATTTAATGGAAAAAGTGACCTTCCTCATAACTACTACTTACCCAGCTGAGATTTTTTTTCCTTTTAAAGTTGAGAATGACATGGTCACAATTAGTAACAGCTTTTAGAGAGGAATCTTAAACTTGAAAGGTCCACAGTGCTAACAAATATCAACGGTATACCATGTACAGCAACTGCACACCAGGAACACTCTCTGTACAACAAATATTCTCAAAACATTGTAAGAATTGAGGAAAACAATATTTGTGATAAATATAATCTTATGTCTACATTTAGGCATCAACAGCCAGAGAAAACTATGTAGGCAGCCAAACTTAGTAAATATTTGCCTGCAATGTCTGCCTAATAAGTAGTGTTAAACAACAACAACAAAAAGATCTACTTACACTGTCAGCTGCTCATCCCATTTTGGATTTGAAGAACTACTTGATTTTGCTGTTTTCTTAATTTCTCCATCTGCGGTTAATTCCGTGTAGAAAGTTGTTCCAAACCAATTCTTTTTCCGCTTCAGTTTGGCACTAGAAACTAATAAAATACATGGCTTTATCTGTAACAGCATACTGTTGCTGAAAATCAGAAAACACACTGCCTACACAACGTATGAGACACAGCATGGCAATGTTATTCCTCACTTTTTCTACTTCTGCTGAACACAAAAAGGTCAATGCTAAAATGGTAGCTTTTATTTTCAAAATCCACTTTGTCAGACAGTTAAAACCAAGTGTGACATATTCTCTTCACTGCATACTGGCAGGACGGGTTGGAGAGACAGCACAACATTTGTTTTAGAGAAAACCAATGAAAATCACGTGAGTTCTTCTCTTCATTTTCTCATTGTTCTTCCTACTCTTCCCTTAACTGGAAAATATCCAAGTATGATACATCTGAAAGATTATCAGGCAGACTATTTTTTTAACTATATGTAGTTGTGAAAGCATATGCAGTTCAGGCCTAAATCAAAATGTCCTTGTACAGCAAAGGCTGTACGCCGAGCTTCATTTCCTTGCTTGTATTACCTGAGCGGTTAACCTGTGGTTTGACACATCAGTCTGATAGAAGTAACTTACAGACATGCACACACACACACACATATATTTACATGTATATGTATCTACACACAGTATCTAACTACTTCCTGGTAATATTTTCACTTTTACCTACTCTAACACTGTCATAATTAGATATCAAACTTGTTTACCTAGATGTATTTTTCTTATCTTCAGACTAAACCAAGTCTTTGTTCTTCTCTGCCATCCCACAGAAAGATCAGCTAAGCCTGACACCGTCACATCCCTGACCAATTCTTATCCATGAGTAGCAAAATGCATAACCTGCTTGGCTTGTTCAACATCTATTGAAAAAAGTGTCCCAAATATAATCAGAAATTGCTTGCAGCCCCCTGTGTTTCCCTTCCAGCAGACACCAAGGTGGCTGAATTCTGCCTTGAACTATGAGAACCAGCACAGCAAAAGAAAAATAAACAGTCACAAGATGCAGCATAGTAAATTCCAACTGGATAGAGGGGAAAACATTTTCACAGTGCTGTGGTTTATCACCAGAACAAGTTGCCCAGGAAAGCTGGTAATCTACAGCCTCTAAGGTACTGAAAACTCAAATGCACAATGAGCAACCTGAGCAACGTAATCCAACTTCAAGGTAGCCCTGTCTTCAGCTGGAGAGTAGACTAGGAAATCCCCAAAGGTCCCTTCCAATCTAAACTACTCCATGTGGCTGTGTAACCCAACCTGCTGCCCTAAGGATAACACAGAATACCTGTGTTATTCTCAACAGATGTTTAACTGATATGTAACCAAAGACCTTAATGTTTTGAAGGGCTAGCAGATTTTGTGATCCTCTCCAGTTCTTCTCCAGCCTCACCTTAATCCCAAGCATTTTCAGCTTGGGGTTCACTACCACCCAGCTTTTTTGTAGAATTTCAAGAATAAGTATTTGCTCTATAGAATTCGTGCCATTAATGATTTGTTCCCAAGTAAAATTCCTTACATTTGTCCCTACTGTTGTAATGAATCTTTTTTTTTAATTTGAAGAGATCATTAAACCCTGTCATCCACCTCCCTATATAACCTCTCTAGCTTCGATTCATCCACATATAGTCAGAGTTTTAACTGTACCATTCAAGTTACTAATTAAAATATTAACTATACTGATAGGGTTTTTACACTCATTTCAAAGATTGCTTTTTAGAACACATATGTTTTCCTGTAAAAATCACCATGATACCAGTCACTACTTGCCTGTTACTTGCATCTGTAATCTTCCATTATGGTTGTTACTCGTATCAGATCTTGGGGAGGCCGTGGCCATGTCAGAGGTTTAAGCTTCAGCCTGAGGAAGAGAGCACGCAGGCAGCTCATTAAAAAGTACACTCCTCTGCATGTTAGTTACAACCATTAAATAAAACGCTCAACTAATCAGCAAGTTACCAAACGTTACTTAGATATGGCAGAATGCATTATTTCATAACAGTTGAAAAAAAACAATTACTTTTGAAATTTGTCCCACGTTACCTTTGAGGATGCCAGGACACTTCAGTAATGCACACATTTACATAGTTTAGAACAACTGCGTAAGGCAAGGAAAAGAATTCAGCCGTCATACACCAATATTCCTATCTCTAGAAGGTTTGCTTATGGTCTGATTTCAGGTGAGCCAAGCACCAGCAACTTCAAACAAACAGAACATCTGAAAATGCCTGAAAAAATCAAGCTGTCCCTAGAACAGGACACTCCAGCATTAACATGATTCAGACAACAAACATTTGAATTCTACCCCTAGATTTGCAATCAGCTTTCTATACCACTGTTGTCCATCCACAAATTACTTCCCTCATCTACGGAGACATTAAGCTCTTCACAAGGACCACTCCACCTTAACGTTTCGCAACTAAAATAGCGCGGCTCTGATCTTAGCTAGGGCAGCCCAGCACTTGAAGCCCATGCAGAAAATATCACTCTGTCCTGACGAAACAAAGCTAGAAGTATTCTCTGTTTCTATTAGACAACTGTTCTTCATGAGAAAAATACGTACATTTAAAATACTCTTTCCATGATCTGCATGAACTTCCACATATTTATTTCTGTGAACATGAGTTGGTATCAATAATAATATCGGAACAGTTGTCACCAAACCATTTTTACTGTGCATCTCTATCAGTAAAATTTTTTTGAGCATATACCTCCAATAAATGTAATATTTATTTATAAATTATTTATAGGTACTACTTTACTAATATATTCTGTACATTATAAAACAGAAATTAAAAGGATGAGATAAAGATGAAATAAACAGTATTTTAAAACAACTGTTATTATCAGTGGTACAAAAAACCTTTCTGCTCTCCAAAAGAATTGTTAATTTTTTTGGGAGAACCATGTGATTGAATATGCTTCATTTTTTAAAGTGTTGCCTTAACCCTTTGTAATACAGTGATTTCAAGGACTGGTTCTAAATTCAGTTTATTTTAATACTTGTTTTTAATGGCTGTCATATCTGGAAAAGACAATTTACTAATGAAAGTGCATCACTGGCTACACTTGCTAAATCATAATAATAATTTTTCATTCCATCCACTAATTGCACAACCGTTTTTCTTGAAATCTGGCCAGTAAACTTCCATATTCCCCAATATCAGTCAGTTTTTATTGCAAACTAACAGAAGGTGTTGCATTTTTATATTTTTAACAAATGAGTTCAAAACACCCTGAAACTCTTCATGTGGAAGACTTTTAAACAGGTGAGGAAATTCCGTTTCCAAGTTTAAAGTCACAGATGTGAGAGTTTTTATAGACAGCACACATCTTTCCTGGCAACAAAAATCAAACAATGGTGGAAACGTTTCCAAACATCTGTCTTCAAAATGCTCTCTCCATAGCATGAGTTTCTTTGAAAAAGCAGTCACCTTCTTGCTCATTGTTGAAATGTCACCTTCACCTTGAAGGGACGCATTAAGTGTCTTTACTTTTTGTTAAATACCCGTTAGTCAGCATAGTGCTGACAGCCACTTGTCATCACAGGACAGGTCAGCAAATTCAGAACACTCATCTTCTTGTGAAAGACAAATGCATGGTTAAGAGCTTTACAACTCTTCTAAGCACTTTGCCATGATAACAAGCAAACTTCCGCACAGCACAACAGATTTTCCTGGTCACTTCCCATGTCATTACAAATTATTGTAAAGATTCTACTGTTTAAAGGTCTTGTTTTCACACAATTGACCACATTGATGACATCCTGCAGCACTTTGCGCACTTCTAGCTCCAGCTTCCTTGTTGCTTGCCTGCATGATGCAGTGAATGAATTCCACAAGTGGTGCTCTCCTTGTAACCTTGCCCCAGAATCCTTTTTACTTCAGTCAAAGCAGCCATTTCATCAGTGGTTACATTTGTAGAGTTTTTCCATTCAAAATAAATATTATTAAAGAAGTTATTTACTGTCAAGGACATATCTCCTCTGGTACATCTTTCCTTACTGACTTAGTTCTTTGATTATTTCAATAGCGACACAGAATCTAGCAACTACTGTAGGGTAAGCCACATTAAAAACATCTGTACTTTCATCCAGCTGTATAGCAAGCCTCCCACACTGCGTAATTTTTTCTGATACTGGTTTCTTCAAATCTTTGGCGATGTTTTCCAGACATCTTCAAACAGTATCTGCTGACAAAGGATGCATTTTAGATTGACACCATATTGTTTTCCATGTATTATTTCAGACATTTTTACTGCATCAGGAAAATGAAGTGTTTCCTCAACAGTATGTGGCTTCTATGTCTGTTGCTATTGAGAAACCTCAAAAGAGGCTTCTAAAGATCTATCATCGAGGTTAGCAAAATCTGGCAAAGTACTGAACTGAGTA
Organism: Bucorvus abyssinicus; assembly: GCA_009769605.1. Taxonomy (NCBI): domain Eukaryota; kingdom Metazoa; phylum Chordata; class Aves; order Bucerotiformes; family Bucorvidae; genus Bucorvus; species Bucorvus abyssinicus. The sequence goes on along the minus strand of CM020033.1, from coordinate 7,256,264 downwards.
TCACACGACTTGAAACATTGCTGAAAAAACTGCAGTGGTTTGTCCTCATGTTCTGGACGCCTAGTTTTTAAATGCCTTGCTAATTATGATGGCTTCATGCTATCGTTAGCCAATATCTCAAGGTAGTATATTCTCTTAGGGTGAGGTAATCATTAACAATAGTGGAGGTACATTCATATTTCAAACAGTGTTCTTGAAAAACCCACATTTTCCTGACCAACATCTTATCAGATGTGATTGCCATTGTTCTAACCTCATAATGCAGCTGATCAGCTCAAACTAGGAGTAGGAGAAGCATCATGTCTGTCATGTTCTTATCGTTCCCTTGTGCTCACATTATTAGTGTTATCTGCAATCTATGGTCTCTTTGCAGGATATTTTTTTAAGCCACTTGTCCATTCTGTGAGGGTTAGTTTAGTTAAAACTAGACAATATAATCCACATACCCACCTAACCAGGCACATATAAACCATATAAATTGCAATACATGAAAGCAAATAAACACGTGAAAGTGCTACTCCAACTTCACCACACTGTGGAATACTAAATTCACCCTCAGGACACCTCACAAAATACACACAACACAGGACCGAGTGAGGGTGCCAGCGTCTGTATGTATATTAAATAGAGCTGAATTTCTTTCTTACTTTTCAGATAAAATATAAGTCCTAATATTTTCTTCCCAAACCTCAATGGATGGTCTTGTGCATCCCATTTTGGAGGCCACTGATACCGAAGACATCAAGGGAGCAACATATGCAATTAATTCTATGGCAAGTAAACTCAAATTCTTTACAAGGAACCAAGATCTGCAAACTAGTTCTAACCATACATTAAAAAGATTATTTTAGGCATACTTTTGTAACTGACGAATTATTATTATTTTTACTGGTTTTTTTCCTCCTACTGTTCAACCTGTACAGATAAAAACATGCTAGGGGTTCTTCTGGGTTTTATCTGGTTGGTTGGTTGTATTTTCTGGGGTTTTTTAACGCTACTCCTAGCATGCACAAAGCAAAGTAAATGCAGAAATAAATAAACAAACTGTGTCAAGGTCCTCAGGTAGATAGTTCATTGTTCATTTCTGACAAATCCAACTTTGAGGATGGTTGGGATCCAACGCAAGGCTTGCACCCCGCCACAGAAGCGACGCGACAACCAAGAAAAAAAGCTGAGGAAAGATCAAAGCAGATCTCATGGTTTCTATGGGTTTATGCTTCTTGGTTTCACTTTCCAGTATCTCCTGAAGCCTTTCTCCTTTCCCTGCCTGCTGTTCTTTCATCTGCCTCCCTGCTTCCACCCGCTGGGCGAGAGCTTGCTCACCCTTCCATCCTTGAGCTTGACCAGCCCTTCGTTCATCCCCCAAACCTGCAGGATTGTTTTAGCTGTGAGACAACTCCTTTCAGTACCGATTCTCTTAGCTGGCGAGATTTATAACCTTTGCAGAAGTTGGGCTTGAGTTTGTCCTCCATGGAAAGCATCTCAGCAGAGTGCCCTGAGATGCCCAAAGTGCTGATTCAGGGGTGCTGGGTCCAAGAGAAACGGTTGAGAAGGGGCTTTCCAGGGGGAGGAGGGCTGCTCATCTCCCCAAAAGACATTTGTGTTGCAACGACGTGGTTCCTTCTCAGTGGAGACCTGGATTTTCCCTCCTTACCATGTGCACTGCTAGAGAACAGTCACTCTTGCCTTGATTTTCTCTAAATATAACTACTTCTGTGGTGGCTTGTGGGTGAGATGTGGGGAAAGCATCTTGCCCTAGGAGAAGAGATGGGGAAACACCTGACAGAAAGAGCATAAGGAAAGTCCTCAAAACATTAAGTGGACATGAATGAAAATAGTGACTCTGTGCCACTTCCAAAAGTAGCACATTTTGGTGCTCCAGACTGCAATTACAGGTAACTTTGCCCTGCTGCCAGCAGGCCTAGGACTTGGAGTGGCAAGAAATGCCCATCACATGAGGTTAGTGAGGCTCTCAGAGGTAGCTAGGCATGACCTTCTCCTTTGACCATGTCACTTAAGCAGTACCAGCTCCTTAGAGCAGATCTTGGTGTAGGCAGCTGCTCATCTCATTTCATTCAGGTGCTGATTTATCTGCAAGGCATGCCACCTGCCCTAACCCGAGTTTGTCTCTGCTTGCTACTGAGCTGCTAACTGCATTTGGTGAACACGAGTGGCAATCTCCTGATACATGGAAGTGAACGTGGAAGTGAGAATTCACTACACTTAGCTTTCCATCTTTCCCTTTGAAGGGAAAAAATGACCGTGATGCCTGGGAGAAATTATTATAATGCCAGGAACATCCCAACAGAGATGAAACAAAGTTAGGCTGGGGGCTGGCTTGAGGGGCTGCATGTTTCTGCATTAACTACATGGCTGCATCCCATGTCAACAGTGACCCGGTACTCTGTTTTTGCCCTTGTAAAATGAATACCCTTCTATAATAGAAGCCTATCTTAGATTCTTGACAATATGGTACACCTAGGTACAGTTACACAGCAATGATTACAGTTCCAAATTTTTAGTATTGTGTAAACAAAACCCTCCATTAACATATATATCAAATACTATTTAGAAAAACAAATTAAAATATATGGAAGTGCAAAAAAAAAGGCATTTAAAGTTTTTAAATAAATATAGCTTTTTATCAACAATACATGAAGAAAGTGTTACGTCATGTCTTATACTCAAAAGGGTTTTACTGAACTAAGCAAATGAGTTGAACTGACTGATTCTGTTTTCATTGTGTTCCAGAGATGCTAAAGCTGCAGCCCAGCCCACACCCACCCATCCTTGTTTAACTGATAAGGAATTAAGAAACTGGTTAGGAATTAAGGGGGAAGGAAACATTAAATTTTCCCTGAGTCACAAGAAGAAAACTCATCAATTGGGTTTTCTAGTAACTTCCTTTTTCACGAATATGTCCACAAAATTCAAGGCTTCAGTCATCACTTATTTTCACCAGTAACTATCCAAACTCAGCTACTGACATTTAAATGAAGTTAACAGGATATTGTCTAATCAGTTCTGATGGAGGTTGGCTCTCCTAAGAGGAGGGAGAGCCTGCTCACATCACGATGCTTGTAATTTTCATTCAAGATCCAAAAAGCTACTCTTATTTTATTACTGAAAAACCAAGCAAACAGTCTTCACTGCTTGATGCACACTGGGTCACACTCACTTCCAGTCAAACACGTCTTTCTTCCAGGTAAACAACGCTTTCGGGAAGAAAAGTTGGCCAAGTTATGTTGAACAAGATGAAGGATCCTATCCAGAACTTTGGACTCCTAGTACTCCCTAAAGGCTGGTCTGGATACACGACAAATGCTGCTGCACAATCAAAGCGAAGCGTAATCCAAAGCATAGTCCCTCACCTTTGACAGGAAAATTACTACCATAGGGGGGAGGGAAGAATGGAATACAGGACAACAACCCTCTTCATCACTTTAAATGTTTGCAGTAGTGATTAAAACAGTATTAATGACACTGTGTAAGGTACTTGTACTGATTGTCACATTCGAGAAAAGGACAGGACATAAAGAGTACTACTGAGAGAATAAAGACAATGAAAGAACAGTTTAAAAATAATAAAGACTTGAAGTAAATCTGCTCATAATCTATAAATACATGAGGAACATGTAGAAAACAAAAATAAAGGCTACTGAATTAAAAGAATAATGTTGACATAAATGTTTCCCAAAATCTCAGGTTTCTGGGGAGCAAGGTTACAGCAGAGAGCGAGCAAGCATCTACTGTATGAAACTAAGCAGGTAAAGAAGTCACATAGAGGGACTGACAACGTTACACTAGGATGAGATTAAACCATCAGTTCCTTGCCTTGTTCAAAGCAAAAACTCTCAGAAGCTGAGAAACATTTTAAAAAGTTCCGCAACTAGAAATTCTTCAACTACTGAAAAACTGGAAGTTTCAAGGACTAGCAGCCTCCCATCTTTAACAGCCAGAAAAAACTGTATCTGCATGGCCAAAAATAACCAAAATGTCAACTAAACAAGTTGTCTGATCTTGTTGAAGGAAGGGACGGGATGGCAGTTACATGAAGCAAGGTAATACTATTCACTCGGAGGACTGAGAAGTTTCTACAACCGGGATAACATCGAAAGCAAAAAAACCAGTACTTTCCTCATCTAATTTGCAAGAGAGCCTAAGAGAAAGAAAAACAGGTGGTGAAGAAGCACCAAAAGGCTATATTTTTTTTTAAATAAATGATTTTTAAAGCTTTGTTTGAAATAATGCAAGCCCTAACCATGAATGGGCAAGGGAGCACTATGTCCTGTGGGCACGAGTTACTGCTTTCTTGTATGATGCACACAGATTTTTTCCTCAGCCCTAAAATCCCTTTTTCTTGTTACTCAAAATAAATGCCCAGTTTTGCTACTGAACATGTTGATTAAGGGTTAAAATCTTTGAGGTTATCTCTACATAATCTTAAAAAGACAATTACATACAGTAATGTAAAAGCCACCATCCCTGTAGTTATAATCTTCCTGAAAATCAGGGGATTAATTCTAACAGAGCTACAGTCACCACACATTCCCGAATAAAAACTTGCTACACCTCTTTATTCAAGTTCTAAGTTAAACTTCATTGGTCTAAAGAATGTGAAGTTTTACTTTTAGAATGGTTTCACTGACACATGTAACTCCCCTGACACCCTCAAAATTCTTGGGACACCAAAAATCAGTTAAGAGAGTCTTGAGAGCTGCATAAAGACCATAGTTATCACAACACTTCTGTCTAAACCATCCTCATCATACATAACCATTACATCAACTGGAAGAGTACAATCTATTTATTAACTTCTATAACAGATGTTTTAAAAATTAATATTACGTCAGTTGTATAAATTATTTGGGGCAACTACAGATGAAGACAGTTAAAAGTAACAGCATTTGTAAAGGTATACTTTTGTGAAGAATTCTCTCTAAATCTCAAAATGCTATTAAAACAGAAATAAGACAACCTTGCTAGTGGATATTTCTTTAATTTATTTTTCAGTCTTTAGTAGATGATTTACTTATTCATGGAATTTAATCAGATATGTTTTACATTACATTACCCATTTGGTAATGAATGTACCTGTTTGAGGCTCACTATTCTGCTATATTGAAACAAACGATGGAATTCGTTGTAAAGTTTAAATCTAAGAAGTATCACTGGAGCAGCAAAAACATAAACTGACCGATACTTTAAATCAGTAGTTAAGGAGATTTTTGATGAAGAACCAAGAAAGTCAGATGTAGCAGAGTACAACAACCAACACAAAAAGTCCTTTCCTTATACAATACTACAGGAGTTAAGATAGGAGTAAAACAAAAAAGTACCATGTTTAAGATAGCAGAGTCTAATTACCTGTGATATCATTACACAATGGATAGAAAATTCTATCACACAAAACAGTTAAAATATAGGAAGAATGTGAAATCTGCAGAAACAAGAAGTTACACAGCATGGCTTTTCCATTTAACTTGAAATCAGAAGATCTGCAAATCAGGAAAATATCAAGGGAATATTTATCCAAGAAGCATGGTCTTCACCCCGCCACCCCAAATTACCTACAGAAGGTCAACCCACTAAAAGAAACACAAACAAACCAACAAACCAACCCTAACCAAACAGAATGACATATCCAGGAACTCAGAAACTATCCATAAAGCTAGGGTAGAGAATTCACAAGTCACTGTGTCCCTGGCTGAAACCGACTGCCATTTCATCTGATGTAAGACAGGAGACAGAACAGAAAATAAATATCACTGTAAATTAAAATGAGTTACATTCAATCATAACGTATTTGGGCTTACTGATGGTGCTTTAATGACCACAATTTACTCTCTGGCTAATCTGACACTTCTGTTCCAGAAATAATATAGAACATGGTGGATAAGGGAAGAGAAAAAATAAACACAATTAGATTACATACACAATTAATGAGCACTGCTGAATCAAAACTCTTCCCAAATGACCAAAACCAGAATAAGAAAACTTCAGATCTAGTATAAATGCACTAAGCAAGGACAAAGTAGATGAGCAAAATGCCTAAATATTAGTAACCTCCCCATTAAAACCTTTAATTCAATTTACTGTAAGTATAAGTAATAACTGAGTTGGCTAAAGTCACCAAAATTCCAAAAATATTATTTTTCCTATATCAGAGCTTATCTTCCAAACAAGAATGGAAAAGCAGAAAAACCTTTTTTCAATAGTTTTCGGGGGGGGGGGGGGGGGGCTGTTTTGGTTTGGTTTTAGTTACACAAGGAAGCTCATCTATTCAAGATTCTTCCTGCCCCCACAAGCAAAAAGGTAGGAAAGGTTGAAGGAAGAAGGATCAAGTGGGGAAGAAATAGTGAACTGAAACTCTAAAACTTATGGCTATTTAACACAATAAATAGAGGTATGGCAAGTCATGGGAAAATAACAATACTGACAGTAGTTACTTTTCCTCGTTACAAAGCGTAAACACAAGCAGCAGAAAGGCCATGTTACTTTGACTATGAAGTCCTACACCTAAGAAATCCTCAAACAAACAAGCAAAAAAGTTTTAGGCTCAGATTAATCTTGTTAATATGATCATGCCTGTATCAGTATTATTTAGTGCTGGATTACCTGAAGCTACCACGACACTGACATAATTCTATTAGGTGTAAAACAGAACAATCCATGCACTATCACAGTACGAGCACTGCAAATTTGGGCTCTACACTTCAGACATCCCCTTCCTGTTCTCCTGCCTCCACATACACACACTTGTTTTCAAGATGGAATAATGTTGCTGGCAGCAACCTCCTTGTTCCTTCAGAGGAAAAAGGGCCTGGAGGCAGGACTAGAAAAGAGAACGATTTCCTACTCTCCCAACAGAGTGGAACGACTGACTTTTTCCTCACAGATGCTCACACACGGTTGCTTTGTCACCCTGTTCTGCATGCTTCACCATGGACAAAGTTTCCCAAGAGCTTCCATCCTTCCCACACCTCACACTCCAGAAGATGAGAACAGCTACAGTACACAGAGATACTGACCCCTACAGCCTCCTGAAATCACTGGTCGCTTGTCCAAAACCTTTACTAGTGTTGCAACAATTGGCCTTTTTACATTACTGAAAAAGCCAGTAATGTAAAAGCACAAGACAAAACCAAAAAATAGGTGTTATTAAGTGGTAGTAAATCCAGAAATAGAAAAATTAGAGACAGTATAGTAGCTTTTAGGATAATACAGTTCATAAAATAGCATACTAAAGGAGTTATACAATAGTCCAGAAGAGAATAGACAGCTTTTAAAAGCAATGAAATTGTTGATATACCAAAGAAAATTTAACTTTCCACTTTTCCTCTTCAACTCTCAAAAAAGGGGGGAGGAGTGAGAAGGGAGGGAGGGGAGTCATCACTCCTCTGCAACAAAATCAAAAAGTGTAACATTGGAAGCAAGTTTCTTGATGTGAAAATAAGAACAAAGAACAAAAACAATAACACTAAAAATGGCAATGATCGCTAATCTCAGGAGGATCATTAAGTGAACACACTCAACTCCAAGAACCCTTAAATTTACATATATTCTAATCCCATCTCTTCCAAAGGCACAATATTTTTCTAATTTTGTTACAGCAAACAGAATCTATGTCTAATTAACTGTTCTATTAAAAAAAAAAAAAGAAAAAAGCTACAGATGTTAACTGTATTCCTTGCAGAGAGGACCAATAATTCTATATGATTAAAAAAGTTAAGGGTATCTCATATTGACGTTGGGAAAGTTTCATCTCAGAAACTGGTTACGCACAAAGAGAGACCAGATGTGTTTCAGGCCTGGAGAAGAATCTGTAGATCCAAAAATGCGTTGGCCTTTACTATGAGCAGGATAGTAAAGGATCTTCTCTACAACTCGTCTTGCCTACAGCAACACTATAAAAAAAATTCTAAGACTTGACACTCTCTAAACCAATAGCTTTGGTCATCAACAACTGACTTTAGAATAATATTTACACCTAGGCAAATAGAGGACTTTAAAGTCAACGTTTTATTTCCCTAAACGCCACAAGCCTGCTTGTTACTTTAAGAAGCAATGGAAAGACTACGTCTATCAGCAATGGGCATCCTCCACAAACACCAACATGACCACCTGAAAACCACTGAACTTTCTGCTTGACCTTAGCAACAAAATTAATTCAATGTTCTTCACAAAAATTTGATCTGTCCTCTTCCATTTCAAGATGTCCTATCACAGACTAATTCAAAACGTCTGCAATTCCATTCTCCTTTCTGACCAAACGGACGGTAACCAGGAACAGGCTGCAAAGTGGGATCGACTAGGGATACAGACAAGAGACATTACATAGGCCTAGGTACCAGCTTTTACTAACTAGTACTTTATTGCTGTATGTGAGAGGGAAAAAATCCTCCCCTGTGAACAGAAGCTTCCAGCTTTCTGCTATATTCATGGACATCTTTTATATTTAATCAAAATACATCATGTGTGCGCTATGTTACACTTCCTCTTCAGGAACCAAATTGTTTGAACGCAAGGACAAACTTTAAGAAAAGTAAAACACTGTCTAGTCATACTATTGTTTTAATTACACATTATACATCCTTCTAGCTCGCAAGGAGTTTAAAAAGGGTTATATTTAGTTGTAAATGAACATACTGTAACAATTAGGTAGCTGTTAAGTGCCCCTTAGAATTACTAAAAGTTGCAAAAGTGTTATTTTTTTTTTAATGTCAAATAGAAAGCTTTGACATCTTTTAATTAAGTCAATTAAGCAAAGGAATAGAACAGGAACTACAGACTAATAAAGCATCATTAAGCAGCAGGCCTTGTTCTGTCACTCATATATGTACTGAGATAAACACAGTCCAGTAGCAAAAAACAGCGACCGGTGCTCTGATCTGGGACTCCCGCTAGATGTAGGCAAGGAAGGCGACGCTCGAGTTACACAAACAGCCTTTGTTTTCTAACCTGAACACTTTACACTGAAGGTCTTCGATTCTTTCAGTTTAACTCAATAGATCCGTGTACACGACACTGAAATGTTTGGGGTTTTTTTCCCCCCCCACAGACTAAGTCTAGTTCCTTGTCTTTTGGTATTCTGCTTTTGCCCCAACGCAAGCTGCCAATTCCCAATTACACTTCTTTTCTCACCTGAATGAGTTCAATCATTTCATGTTTTTAAACCCTGTATTTTTTGTTGTTTTCACCTTCGTTACATTTATCATTCAGTCGTATGTGTATTTTTGTCTTTCAGTTTTACACCTACACCATTCAGAAGTTTTCTGGGAAATATTTCAACTATCCACCACAGAAGCACTCATGAAAGCCATGTGTTACATAATAAAAAATAAATTTAAGATTGGAACCATGCAACCTACATGTACATCATCAGTTTTTCTAACTATGTCTTAAAATTATGCAATATGAAGATGAAAGAACCTGCAACACTACCAGCCCTAACTTCTGTGACAGTATGCTTAACGGAGGAAAGGTTACTAACTTTAAGAATCTCTGTGAAAACAATTTAATCTACAGTCCTATGCTGAAACTGAAGGCAAAAGATGGCACAAGACATATTCGGAGCCATAAAACAGAATAACTAATTAACTTGGAAATTTGTAAGATGCAGTGTCCTTGCCTATGAAGTATCATTTGTAAAAGTAGTATAAATAGTAGCTTAAGTCATTGTTTAATAGCTTAGAAAACACAAGAAATGTAAATCAGTTTTTCACCGATCATTTAAAATACTGCTGCTAAGAGCACTTATTTTACTTCTCATCCCACAAGGGAAACACATGACGGCAGAACTGTAGTGAGAGCATTATTTGTTGAGCAACAGATTATTTTCTGTGGCACCTACTGCTGGTTTTAAACTTCAGTCAAACAACGTTGAAATGCAAGTCTCCACCTTAAAAAAATCCAAAAATTCTAGCATACCATTTATTAAAATGAAAAACTAGCGACTTTAAACCTTTTAACAGACTACTTAACTACTTATCAAGATTATAAGATTTCTGCAAATCCCTTTACTGCTTCTACATACAAACAATTTCTCTAATTCATTGGATATTGGTGAGTTTAAAAAAAAAAGTGTTAAAAATAATACTTATAAATACTACCTATACAAATAGATCTGGAACACTTGAAAGGATAATAGTAAGTGCTGTTCTAAACATCTGTAACTGTAGGACATAATCTATGCTAATAGTGAACACTGGAAACTTAAGTCAATGATCTGGTGAAAGTGCTCTTAGCACCAAACCTTCATCCCATAAACTACACACTCACTATGTATAATTCCAAATTACAAAATTACAGAATGGTTGAGGTTGGAAAGGATCTCTGGAGGTCATCTGGTCCAACCCAAGCAAGACCACCTAGAGCCAGTTGCTCAGGACCATGTCCAGATAGCTTTTGAGTATCTCCAAGGATGGGACTCCACAAACCCCCTGGGCAACTTTTGCTAGTGCTCGGTCAACCTCACAGTGAAAAAGTGTTTCCTGATGTTCAGATGGAACGGACAGTGTTTCAGTTTGTGTTCACTGTCTCTGGTCTTGTCACTGGTCAGTGGAAAGAGCCTGGCTTCATCCTTTTTGCACACTCCTTCAGGTACTTATATACATTGATAGATCCCCCTGAGTCTTCTCCAGGCTAACAGTCCCAGCTCTCTCAGCTTTTCCTCAAAGAAGAGGCACTCCAGCACCTTGATCATCTTCATGGCCCTTCGCCGGACTCTCTCCAGTATGTCCACATCTCTCTTGTACTTAGGAGCCTAGCACGGGGCATCGGACTTCAGGTGTGGCCTCACCAGTGCTGAATAAAGGGAAAGGATCACTTTTCTCAACCTGCTAGAAATTGTCTAATGCAGCCCAGGACACCATTCAACATCTTTGCTTCCAAGGCACAATGCTGCCTCATATTCAACTTGTCCACTAGGACCCCAGGTACTTTTCTGCCAGCAGAATGCCTTGCTTCTTTGGCAGTGCTCAAAAGTACTAACAAAACCATCTTCAACTCTCTTCTTTACCTGGGAGTAGCTTACAAGTATTCTCAAAAAAAAAAAAAAAAAAACAGAAAAAAAAAAAACAACCCAAAGGAATTACTTAAGGCTGAGAGGACTGAAAAAGGAGCCAGAAATGTTAAGTAGTAAATCCAACTTCAATAAAAGAAAGGAGAATAAAGCTATGAGAAAGTCCTCATACTTTCTGTTATCATCAACAAACTTTTTAGAGGGAATCTTCAGACCAGACAAAACAATAGGGGACACAGTAGCATTTCATTTCTCATGTTTTCTCTGAGCCCACAGCATACACTTATAGACGAGGGGCTCCCTTAGGATCCGCTTTGGCAGTAGTAGAGTTTCAGCTTCAGCAGTCTCCTCCTCGTGGTCTATTAGGCCTTGTCAGCAAGGCAAGGCATTAGTTCTTCCTGACAACTACTACCTTCTCCAGAGATACTTCAATACCTGTGATACATTGCCAATGTTTTGTTACTAAGTTCAGGTTGCCAGCCCTACAGCAGACAGACACAGAACTGAACTGGAAGACAAACTGTCATTCTTCTTAAATCACAAAACACCCTGAGATGGAAGAGACCCATAAGGATCATCAAGTCCAACTCCTGACTCCACACAGGGCCACCTAAAAGCTAAACAATGTACAAGGGCCGCTCCAAAACTAATCCCTCCTATTTTATTATGTTGGTGGTATGGCAGTAGAGGTTGACCTATCCACCAATATTCCATTAAATTTTTTTGCCATACACACGTGGCAGCGTGTATGAAGCAAAGGTGTGTAACTGAATTCCTCCATTTGGAAAAAATTGCACCCGTTGACATTCATTTACGCTCTCTGAATGTTTACAGTAGAGACCAAACAGTGGATGTCAGCACAGTGAGGTGGTGGGTGCCACATTCCAGCAGCAGTGACAGTGATGGTGGGTCACCACTTCTGTTGCGGATGTCTGAGCACGGCACGCAGACTCTTGTTCATCGCTGGCAAAACTGCAGAGCCCATGGTGGTGACTGTGTTAAAAAATAATGTTTTGTAGCTGAGAATTTGCTCTGTCCAAGAGTGTTATTGTGCTCTTTGTATCTGTTGTAGTTTCCATGGAAATAAATCGGAGGCATTACTTTCAGAGCAACCTACACTTCTTGAACTGGAAGTGTTGGTCAGTTCCCAGAGCTACAGTATCATTGGTATTAGGGAGACTTGGTGGAAGGGGTCCCACAACTAGAATGCTGGGATGGAAGGCTACAGGCTGTTCAGGAGGGATAGGCAGGGCAGGCAAGGTGCAGGAGTCACACTGTGTGTAAGGGAGGGTTTGATTGAACAGCCCTTAGAGTTAGTAATGATGTGGTCGAGAGCTTCTGGGTGAAGATTAGAGGGATGGAAAACAAAGGAGATGTTGTAGTGGGTGTCCATTATCCATTGCCCAGTTTGGATATAAGGACTGAGGAGTTACTCTACAGCCAATTAGGAGAAATTCCTGGATCTGTAGCCCTTGTCCTTATGGGAGATTTCAATGTCTCAAGTATCAACTGGGAATACCACACTGCTGTGACAAGCAGATGAGCACGTCTTGGAAATTCTTGAAGTTTGTGGAGGATAACTTCTTGTCACAAGTACTCAGTAAGCCAACTAGGAAGGACACTGCTAGACTTGCTATTCATGACTAAAGGACTCATGGGGTATGTGATGGCAGGGGGCTGTCCTGGCCACAGTGATCATGAAATGGTTGAATTTAAAATTTTCAGGGCAAAAAGGACAGCAAAGCTGCTACCCTGGATTTCAGGAGAGCAAACTTTAAGCTATTCAGTGAGCTGTTTAGCAGCATACCCTGGGAATCTACTTTTGAGGGCTTCAAACTCCACAAGTCTTTAAGAACCACTTTTTAGAAGAACAGGAGCAGGCAACGCCAGTGTGTCAGAAGTCAAGCAAGCAGGACAGAAGACCAGTTTGGCTGGACAGGGAAACTCCTCACAGAGCTCAAGAGGAAAAAGAAATAGCATGACCTCTGGAAGCAAGGTCAGGCTTTGTAGGAAGATTAGAGAGCCGTGGTTCATTTATGCAGAGAGAAGACACAAAAGGCCAAAGATCAATTAGAGTTGGAATTGGCTAGTGTTGTCTCAGATAACAAGAAAGGCTTTTTAAACTATGTTAATACCAAGAGGTCTAAAGAAAACATTGGGCCAGTACTAGTTGAAGATGGTCATCTGATGATGTGGGATGAAGAAAAACTGGAGGCATTCAATGCCTTTTTTGCCTCTGTCTTTAATAATACTGAGAGATCTTCGGCTGGCCAGTCCCCCAAGTCAGAAGACCGTTGAGTGTGGGAACAGTGACCTTCCATTTGTGAACTCAGAAATTGTAAGGGACCAGCTGTAACAGCTGAAAGTTCACGAGTCCATGAGGCCTGATGGGATTCATCCCAGAGTACTGAAGGAGCTGGTGGATGTTATGGCAGGTCCCTCTCAATCATTTATCAAAGGTCTTGGGAGTCTGGGAGATCCCTGCTGACTGGAAGCTATTCCAATCTACAGAAAGGGTGCGAGGGAAGATGCAGGGAACTACAGATCTGTTAGCCTAATCTCAGTTCCTGGAAAAGTTATGAAGATCATACTGGGTACTATTGAAAGGCGTTTAAAGAATAATGCAATCATCAGGCACAGTCAACATGGGTTCACAAAGGGAAAGCCCTGTTTAACTAATTTGGTATCCTTCTATAATAAGGTCACCCATCTCACGGATGAAGGCAAGGCAGTGGATGTAGTTTTTCTAGATTTTCATAAGGCTTCTGATACTGTCACTCACAGCATCCTTCTGAACAAGCTGTTCAACTGTGAAATGAGCAGGTTCACAGTGTGCTGAGTGAAGAACTGGCTGAAGGACAGGGCTCAAAGGGTTGTAGTGAATGGGGCTACATTTGGTTGGAAACCAGTCACCAGTGGTGTTCCTCTGGGCTCAATTCTAGAGTCCATCGTGTTCAATATATTTATCAATGATCTGGATGCAGAAGCTGAATGCACCATTAGCATGTTTGCTGACTGGGAAGCGGAGACAGAGGTGCTTCTTTCAGTGAAAAACTTTCTCCAATCTGGCCTTACCCTGACACACCTTTAAGCCATTCCCTCACATCCTATCAATGGACACCAGAAGGAGATCAGTACCCACTTCTCCTCATGAGGAAGTTGCAGATAGCAATCAGGTTAACCCACAGTCTCCTCTAAGCTGAACAAACCAAATATACTCAGCTGTTCCTCATAACACACGCCCTCTAGACCTTCCGCCATCTTTGTTGCCCTTCCTTGAACAAATTCTAATATTGTTCACACACCAGATCTGATACAAACATTTCTGTATTTATCTTTAAGCCAACCTATAGGCAGTTCCCACACCCCCACCTCAGAAAACAAATATTTGTCCATTCATATTGGCATGGAGAGCAAGCTACATACAAAAATATTTAATTTTCTGTATTTTTTCAAGCACATTCACTGCATTGCTTCAGGTGCTGCAGTATTGATCCATGCATTATCTACACCATATTTCCAGCCTCATATTAGAGTCTAAGAAAAACATAATACAATTACAGAGCTTTACAGAAACCTATTTTTCGGAGTGTTATGCAGGAGGTCCAAACAAACAACAAACTATGATTCCACTGCACATGTTTGCTTGTTCTGTCTTGCCTTAGACAAGCGAAGACCTTTTTAGCCTGGTCTCCCAAGCAAACATCACATGTATGACTCATACTGTCCACCTGTCTCTTCCCACTCTTCCCTTCATCTCTATCCTTCCAAATGAATCCGTTCACCACCAGATTAAGTTAAAATAAACTGAGAAGTAACGTCCTCTGACACATTAAGTTCCCATGAACTTCATGGAAATCAATAGCTTGGTAGAGGAAAAACACAATTTCCTGGACTTGCTGAGCAAAGGGCCACAGCACAAACTCAAGCTACCATACTACCTGGCTCAAAAGCTACACAATCACCACAGACACAGCTCTGAAACAGTCTGAGTTGGAGCTGTGCATGGAGGCTCTTTTTTTACTACAAGAGAAGTCTAGAAGAGCAGATGGAGAAGGTAATTGTAACTATGAAGGAAAAATTTGTAGGAAGCCTAGTTCCACTGCTCCCACAGCAATTTACTGGCAAAATATTCAGGGTTCACCTCGCTTGTAAATCTTAACCATGATGATGCTTCTAGGTCCTACCACAATATCAAATAATGAAAGATATCACAATGCCTCCTCTGTGTATTACAGCTAGGACCACAGGCACAGTGAAACATGGAGTAAAACACTTTCAGGTTGCTTGAACAGAACAACGGTAGTTAAAGGCTGACAGTACAACACATATGTCAAGAAATCAGGGACGAGTATTTCCTCCTTCATTTTAATATCCAGCTGAATAACCTTCATATCTGCCAGAATACATAATACACTAACTACACATTAGTCTTCAGCCTCTCTGGATTGCCTTCTGCTACGGATAATCCCAATAGTTGGTATAAATTATTGTTTATCAGACTTGCATCAAGAGCAAAGTAATATACGAAGATATACCTCTAAAATATGGGCAGACTTCAGTATACCTGCACTGCAACAGAAAACCTTACCATAGTTACTTGTAGGCATTTCCATATTTAACTTAACTCTATAAGTAACGTAACAACATGGAAAATAGAGAAGTATGGGCTTCAGAACAGGCAGGAGGCCTCAGCACATATCAAGAGTGCCCAGATAGGTTATAAAATCTACTTGAAAGAATTCGTGCCTGTCACCACCACCTTATTAATCACGATAGCCATGACTAGTGTAAGCATACCTCTGCTGCAGTCACAGCAAAATCAATAAACTAACAAAATCCAAAGGAACATAAAACAACATCAAAGACACTAAACAAGAATGCTGCTGTTTCTGTTACACCCTGCCCCTTGTTTTTGTGGGGATATGAAGAAAACTTGATTAAGGAATATCAGTAATGGGAAATACATTAACAGTGCCCCACAAAACAGTCTCCCAGTCTCCTCATGGTTTTGGTAAGTCAGTAGAGGATGACAACTGAAAGAAGAATTACGGGCAAAAGTGGCAGTAAGGGTCTTTGCACATCTTTCAGCAGTAAAAGATTTTATGCGATCCACCTCTCCTCAGTAACTATGTCTCAAAAAACAGCTCAAAGAGGTATAAGTAGAATTCACTGCATGTTCTCACTCTCTTTTCTCTGAATATTTGCTTTTTAAAATGTGCCATGCAAGCCTCTTTCCAGCTGTCAATTTAAGCAGTGTTAAAACACTAAAGCACGTCTGTCCTAATTCCAATCACAGACTGCACTAATCTTACCTATCACTACCTGAGAGCACTCACCCAAGCTATTATTTTTCAAAAATAACCGTTCAGTCTCTACAGTACTAGAGAATTCAACCTGATCCTTAGTAAGGCTCCCGGGTGACGAATAATTCTCGCTTCTTAGAGTTGCCTGCTTCTGCGAATTATTTTCCAATATAATTCTAAACGGAATTAATCTGATTCCAAAATTTAACTACACAAAAATCACAAGTTGAGAACATGAAAATTAATAACACATAAGTCTTACCAGAAGAGCCCACAGCTTGACTTCAAGGGTCAGCATTGGACCACATCAATACGTTGCATATTAAGTTTAACTCAAGGCTACAAAGGAATCAGGGGACTGTAAGAAAACTACTTAAATTTTGCAGTAAAAGAGCGTTTAAATATTAGTTATATTCATTTTAGATGAAACGAAGGAGTTCATGAGAAATGCAGGTACTTTCACAAGGGTCAGTTTCCTTTCTGGTGAAAAGCTAAAGACTGAATTACACAACCTAAATTCATTAACAGCTAAATCTTGAGAACACTGCCTCGAAACCAAGTGACTACAAAAACTGCACAGAGAAGATCACCCAACTCTCCACTGAAAGAAATCAATTTTCAAAAGTACCCCCTTATTCATGTTGATTTTTGAGGAACTTTTGAGGGCAGATATCAGAGACAGAGGAAGGGCAAGCAATGGAAAATCATCTCCAGCATGCTTTACCCACATAATGTACTCTTGCATGACATGGTCAACGCACAGGTCTTCTAGCCTGAAGAGTATTAAGAATCCTGAGTCATTCTGTCAGTCTTTCATCTAAATCGGTCATCTTTGCTATCCTTCTTCGTACCTTCTCCATTTCTACTACATACCTTTTGAAACACGTGAAAAGTGGAAAAGATGAAAAAAATGCACAAAGCATTTATTCAAGACAGAAGTGCGCTGTGGGTATAAACAGTGGCATGATGATGTTGTCAGTTTTATTCTTTACTCTATTCCTCCATGTTCTACACCAACCTTTGAAACCACCAGCTTTTAAGCTGGGAGGGCGTCAATAAATATCTGGGAAAATGTTATTACTTCCCTCTGTTAATAGGGAGGGTCTGAAACACAAAATTTTCAAGTATACAGGAAAATAAGCCCAAAGTGTATGTCTCTGCTAATACACGGTTATTTAATACAGATCTGATTCCTTATGGCCTTTAAAGCTTTGAGACTGAAGCAACCAACACAGTACATTTACTCCAAAAAGACAAGAACATCAAGCAACTCTGAAGGCAAGCCATCCCTGGTAGTTTTAAAAAAAAAAAAACCAACAACAACAAACCACCAAGAAAGGCTGTAGTGGGCAGTCAGATTAACTTGCTCCTAGGAAGCATTTAAAAATGTGGTTAGTTTATGCACTGAAGTGCAGTCTGTATAATATTTTTTATTAAAACTCCTATTACTTAGCAATGGATTTTCTCCTTGTCTGTATAAAAATCTATTCGTTATTTTGAATCATACATCAGCCAGTCCCAACTGACTCTCGTAAGAATTACTTCTTGGTGGACTACCCTACTCAACCTGTCAAAGCATACTCTAACATCTCCTCATTTAGCTGTACAACAGAGGGTTGAAAGCACAGGCTGAAATTTACTCAAAGTCTATGCAAGGTTCTGTTGGCCTCTGCTGGAAGTCTTTCTTGCTTCATTTCTTTTACGCTAAAAATAAACAATATTTTCCATTTTATTTGCACAGGAGCAGTACTAGTCTAATAGTTTTCTCCTTAAGCAATTATTTTTTCCTATTCAAAAATGGAATACAATGAACAAAGAAGCACAACAGTCTGTTTGTAAAAGAGCTAAAGCTAGGAAGTCTCCACATAGTACTACAACCACTTGCAATATAACATCTAGCAGTTTTCAATGCTTATGTAATTAATATAAAATTAGTATGCAAGCTAGTATATGTTACATTCTTCACATATTCCAACATTTATTTTTTATTCCATTCTTAATGAGCCATTTTCGTAAAGCAATTATGTCACCCTCTTATTACCAAATACTTAATTCACAACTCATTTTGATGAATAGTTCTAGCTACTTCTTCCAATACCCATTAGGTCTCTTAAGTTAACACAAAAATCTGTTAACACAAAAAACACCAAATATTAAACTAGCCCCTGTTATGGCCCTCTTAAGTTTCCACCTCCATTACTCAATACATAATTTCACAACCTACAGAATTTGCCAGTTCATTAGCAGTCTTTTCATCATGTTATGAACTAAGACTCCAAGTAGTTTCCTTCCCCATAGCTCCTCCCTCCATTAAGAAAGCAGTTTTACTCACCATCTCATGACAACATAGCTTTGTTAGCAACATCTCACAAGACATTCAGCCAGGAATTTATTTTATTTTAAATTGAAACCACACACAAATATCAATCTTCCACCAGATTTTCAATACTAAATGATTTTTTTCCTGTCATTGTAACTTGCATCCAGAAATCAAAATACCGTTTTTTCTTTTTAAGCCCAAATCTTTCCAACTACTACACTAAGACAGCGATCATTTTTTCTTTAAATAACACTGTAAGGAGGTAACTGGAAGTGGAAAATAAAAAGTGCCAAGGATGAAGGAATCAAGGGAACTGAAATATAAGAAAAATGCAGCTTCCACACTTCTAACCTGAGGGGAAGAGAAAACGGAAGTTTGGCAATCCTGTTGCTCTTCATCTTCTATGTAGCTTTCTTCTAATGTTTTATTTTACTTTTTGACTGTTACATTTACATAAAGACACTTTAACATCACTGAGTACCAGAAAACACAAGACAGCTAATGCCAATATACCAGTTGGCAAAAACAAGGACAGGTTTTTAAGATGAATGTATCTTGATCTGTTCAGCAGTTTTAGTTCATGCTTACAAACTACAAAAAAAAAAAACAAACAACTTACTGAATTTCTCATGAACTAGCAGAGCGCTGTGTTTCAAAACCAGACGTGTTCTTTTTTTCAGTTCTGATGCCCAAGTATATTGCACAATTTTACAGATTATGAACTTCATCTTTCCTGTTTACTTTTTCCTATTCTAAAACTACAACTCCTTTGATTTGGTCTGTACTGAGAAATCACTGGCGACCGTGAAACACATATATAATCCAAAGTTCTCTCATATTTTTCACCCACCTACATGAGGAACAGATAGAAGGTTTCATTTGTTTCTTTTTTAAAGGACTCTTCTGCTAATCTCCTGCTCCATTTAAATGCTTATAGCAAAAAAACTTGGTTACAAATGCCAGTAACTCAAAATGTGCGCAGCGTGTACTCTGTAGACTTTCATCTCCACTCACAGCAGCACAGACAAGAGCTCTCTTCTGCCCACTTCAGGCTGCAAGTTGAAGATATTTGAATGTGTAAAACAAAATTATTCTGCTGTTTAAAATGTGACATCCTCTTCTTGCCTTTTTTTAAATTGTTTTCTTCCATCTCCACAATGATTTTCAGCAAGATAACTCTAAATTCCTAACAGGAAAAAGTAGATGGGATCAATTCTGGGACATTAGAACTACTTGAGAAGGCCAGTTACTAACAGGTATTTGTGTTCTCAATGTCATTTATGCATAAGACAATCAAGAGGATGTCCTACTGTGTTTCCAGTAACAGATATTGGAAAGAATTATTCTGAACTTATTTGATCCCATGAAATATTCCTTGCATTAGACTTCTGAGGCTGAACTTCACTACAAAAGACAAGACTTCTGGCCATACTCATTACGTCACTCCAAGTTAAAACATCCTTAACAGTGACAATGTTAAGAAGTCTTCAGGTTTTGAACTGGTTTCATTTAAGTATGCTCAGACTCTAGTCACTGAGAGCAGAACATAAGCACCCCTAACATATTCCAGCAGTAAGAAAAACGGTGATTAATGAAAAAGTTTCAAAAGCTCAAGAATGTAATCTGCTTTGTTAACTGCATGCTTCACTCCAATTTTTATTAAAGACTTAATTTTAGTCAAAAGCTGTTACAAAGCAACATGAACAACCGAGTAAATTTCAGCTTATTTTCCAAAGTCAGTAGTATTTTTAAGTTAAATCCAAATCCATATTCTCTTTAAATAGGATTTTGAAAGTGCTTTTTTGACAATGCTTAATTATCAAACTATACATTAGATTACAAACTTCCACAATTCAGAACACTAGGGGGAGAGTGAATTAAAAAAAAAAAAGTATTTTGTTTGCCATATACCTGCTGTTACAGAACCACAGCAGTATCAGCAGTATACAGTCATGGAGACATACAATGATTAATTGCTTCTATTACATACCACACATGTAGTAGCTACTATGACCTACACGTAACACAAGCATAAATGTTTCCCTGACATACCTTCCCTGAAATGCTAAGAAATTTTTAAAAAAGAACACAGGGCTCTCCCAGGTAAATAATTCTGACATACTGTAGCTACTCTGACAGCTGATAGCTTCCCTGGAATCTCTAGTGTTCCTCTGCAAAGCAACACTACACTTGCAAAACAGAGCTAAATTAAGTATGCTTCTGGTTAAACTAGCAGGTCCTCAAAAACACAGCAGAACAAATCCCAAGAAGCTGTAATTAGAACTTTTTACCTACAGAAAACAACTAAAACCAAAATCCCCCTCTTGAAAGGTATTCTATCCGTTCTTTTCTACAAGCCTTTGGAATGCCTCTTCTGGATACTTCAACTCTTGTTGATGTGGAAGAGGAGATTTCTTTCTCTAGACATACCATTTTCATTTAGGAAAACAGAGGTGAGATCTCTGATACTTGCGATGGTCCTTACCTAGGACTGTTTTATGTTCCTACAGGAGAACAAGAACGTCAGCAGTTTATGATAAATCTGAACTAACACCTACAGAGAAAGAAAATGGCCTACTAGCACAATGAAAACAAACTTTTAGAGAAGGACCTGGATGTAACCAACTCCTGTACATAAACCCGAAGAATGACGCTATACATTGCTTAACTCAGAACGCAAAGGAAGAGTTTGGCAGTTCCGGTTTACAAGTTTCGCAAGGACAGCAAAATGGCAGGTTAATCTGATGCTGCAATGGAAACTGAGGAACTCTGCCCCAACTTACACACTTTCATACAGAAAGACACGCTAGAGCAGCTTTTCTACACCTTTGAGTTGTATGCAATTGATGCAGAACAAGAAAGACTTTTTTTTTTTTTAAATGAGGTGAATGTTACACTGTGCAGATGCAAGTAAGAGCAGTCCTAACCTAGCGTATAAGATAGGACATTTTTATCAGTAGCCTCACTCCTTCTCTTCAGTCTTTATGCAAACAGAGAGTTATTTTCATCAAGTTAGAAGTAACTTCCAAGAACCACTTAAGCACAGCTTGCAGCAAGTGCTTATTTTTGGTTTTGTCTCACTCCATCTATTCCTTCTCCAAGCCTTTTCATTTCATTATCTGCATTTCACCCAGCTAAATTCTAGGATGAAATTGGGTTGGGTTTTTTGGTTTGTTTGGTTTCGGGTGGGGTTTTTTTGGGGGGTGGATTTGGGTTATGGGGTTTTTTTTAAGCAAACAGTGAGTGTTTGCTTTAAACGCATAAATAGTAGCCATTTCTAATTAATAAATATGTCTTAGGTGATGATTTGCTTATTATGGTAAATCTAGTGTTGTAATGGCATAGGAAAACTGAAGCATGAAGAAACTGAATGCAATATCAACTTTCTGTCACAGATCTACACCACCAACTCTTCTTTGTGTCCAAACGCCAGGACAAATCTCTTTCCCCATACACATTACTTTAAGATAAAACAGGAAAGTGGGTAGAAATTCCAACTTATCAAACTTTCCACCTTCATATGAAAAGATAAGAAGGAAAATGAAAAGCAATAGAACTAGCAGACATTCCTCCTCCTTCCAAGGGTTTCCAGAGACTCAGGAAAAGGTGTTGGCTCTGAACTCTGTCAGTCTTCCCACGATTTAAGAGGCACTTGTAGACAGGTGATTATTTAAACTTTACTGCCAATACTTTATCAATAACACACAGACTGACTTACAATGTTTACCACCAAATGTAAATTATTTTTCCCACAAAAATAATCCATATCCTTTTGGTAGCAAGGTGTCCCATGTTGAGAGATTACATCAGTCCCAGGTACATAAAATTGTTTCCATGTTTTCAAGTATAATTACCTATTTAAGGGAATTATTCTATAGTATCATTGGAAAAAGACTACTGATAATGGTAGGTTATTCAAGCTAGAAGCATTTATAGGTTCAGACCTTTAAAATATAGCTTGAAACACACACCAAAGAGATGACAAAAGGATTTTAAACTGACAGATTCACATGCAACATCAGCTGAAAGAATTTCTAGCTGCCCCATTTGGAAGCATCTTTGTCAAGATAAACTCTGGTTTTATGACTGTAAAATTTTTCTCAAAGGGATGAAAAATCCTTCAGATTTTTTTCTATGCAGATTTTCTCTATTAGTATTAAAATCAATGAGAAATAGTAATTCAGTTTATACCTTGACCAACACAGACCCAGGTAAAGCAGCATACGTTGTCACCGCCCACCAATTATCTGTTTGTTTCTATATCACAAAGGGATTAAACCGGAATACGAATTTTAAGGAAAGACTCTTATTACTGTGAAGGCCATACTGTCTTTCGTGTGTATGACCATATATAACGCAGTAATCTGCAATCAGTGACAGTGTCTACCACCTCGTAAGGCACTGTTATTAAACTTTCATGACCTGTTTTCTTCTCTAATGCAAAATATCCTGATGGCTTTCTACATGACACAGGTGCCATGTGAAAATACAACTGAAATATTTTTTACAGTTTCACCCTAACATCAAAGAGCTTCCATTAAAATTATTAGATAGTGTTAAGCCCTTTCCTCTCTTTGATGTACAGTTTAAACATTAACTAGGATGATCTAGCTCTGCTTCCAGATCTATAAAATTAGGATGAGAATTGGTATGGTTCCAAAAATAAGACAACTACAAATAAAGCCAAGTAAATAAACACACTGAGTTGTAACATTTTGCCACAACATAAACAAAGATAAATGACATAAACAGGTCTTCTGAGGTCTTTAATTCACACAAGCCTGCCCAGCAAAACCTGCACTGAGAGGACGCTGAGAGCCCAGCAGAGCCGTGTAAAGGAGCAGTAAGCAGGACGACGTGCCAGCCACCGCGCTGTGCCCCCTGCCCTGAGCGGAGGGGGCGCACCACACACACTGCGAGGGGTGACAGCACTGCAGGGGGTAGAGGGAAAGGGCTCCTCACCTCCTCCCTCCCCAGTTTCACCAAAGGACGGTGAACACAAATGAAACAATACCCTCCTCCTCTGCTTTCGCCCCGCAGAGAAGCGAGCGGGGGCCGCCCGTGGAACCGCCTCACGGACTGCCGGTCTCTGACACCTCTGGCAAGGCGCTCAGCGCTGACACCGGGCAGGACTCAGCCCGCCGCCACCCTCGCTCGAAAGGCCGTAGACAGGAATAAACAAGGTTATTCGCCTGACACCAGACACCAGCGACTCTGCCCCTCTCCGTCCCCCCCGCCCCACACCCCAGGAGCTCCCCAGCGCACCGACCCTCCCTCCCCCGGCCAGGTGCGGGCCAGGAGGCCCCCAGCCCTGCCCAGAGAGAGCCAGAGGGGGCGACGACGGGGACACACAGCAATCCTCCAGTCACCAAACGGGGGCATCGGCAGGGGAAACGCAACAACCGCCACCCCCCACCCCCCCACCTCCCTCCTGGAGGGCCCGGCGGGTGCGACCAGTTGAAGTGCCGGAGAGACCGAGCCCTCCCCACAGCTCCCTTCGCCATTTTAGCCCCCACGCCCATTGCCCTTCTCCCCACCCCACAGTGACAGCGGCAGCTCGCACCCGTCCAGAGCCCACCCCCTGCCCCGCCGCCCCCACCTTCCCCCGGCCGAACGGCGGCGAAGAAGAGCCAGGAAAACGGCGTCCGTTTTTGTGCTCGGGCCGGTCGGGCTCTGCGGGGCCGGACCGCAAAGCGAAACGGCTGCGGCATAGCCTGTTTTGTTCCCTTACCGTGGCTCGCAGCCTCGCAGCGGCTGCCGCCTCCTTCTCCTTCCTCCCACCTTTCTTCTTCTTGTCCTCCTCCTCCTCGCCGCCGCGGCGGCTCCTCACCCCTCCGCGCCGCGCTCCGCCGCCGCCGCCGCGCAGAATGATGCCATCTCACAGCGGCATCGGCGGCTCCGGCACAACAACCCCCTCCCGCCGCGGCCGCCCCTGCTGCTGCTCCGGCTGCTGCTGCTGCTGCTGCTGCTGCCGCCGCCTCCGCTGCACTCCCCCAATGGCCGAGCCAGCCCCGGGCGGGAGGGGAGCAGGAACTTGTAAAGCCGCCGCCGTCCCCGGCGCCGCCGCCCGGGCGGGAGGGCCCAGTCGGAACCAAGTAGTGCGCAGCGGCGGTGGGAGGGAAAAGGAGAGCCTGAACCGAGGCTCTTCAAAGGGGACAGGGCTTATTCCTAGCGCCTGCCCCGGGCTGAACCAACTCGGGCGCTGCGGCGGGGAGAAGAGCCGGGCGGGCTGACTGAACCTCTCCGGAGGCAGCGGAGGGGGGGCCGGGCGCCAGCGGCGGGCTCCTGCCCGCGGGGCAGCGCGTGCTCGGGCAGGGGGAGGGCGGCCCTTGTCAGTCACCGCCCCCGAGAACGCTCCTGGGCGGCGGCGGCGGCGGCGTCGGAGCCAGCACACCCCGCTGCTCGCGAGCGATAAAGACGGGGGCTTCTTCACCCGCCTCCCTCCCGGGCTATGCAGGCAGGGCGGGCTCCGCCGCGGCAGTGACAGTCGCTCCGTTGCGGCCGGTTCCCCTTCCTCCACCGCCCGACCTCTTCTCGCTCTCCGAGCAGGACGGAGGAGGACGGATGGCGCTGGGGCCGGGCCGTTCCTGGCAGCCCACGGCGGCGGCGGAGCCGCTGCCCGGGACGCCGGGGGCGCGGGGGGGCCCGCGGCGGCAGCGCGGCTGCCTCGCTGCGGGGAGAGTTACCGCTGCCCCAGCAACAGCTCGGCCCCGTCCCCGGCACGGGCAGGGGCCGGTGCTCGTTAGCCACCGGTGAAAAAAGGCACGGGCCTTCCGCACGGATTTACAAACCTGCAAGTACTTTTATGGCCAAAGGGGAGGCTGAGGTTGTGTCTTACGCTGAGGACCAAGGAAGCTTTGGCTTCGTACGGTGCACCGCAAGGCTGTGGAGGCAGCGGCCGCCTGAGGTCTGGGGCATGGACAAGGCCCTGGAGCGGCTGTCTCAGGGTCCAGCTCCGCTGGTAATTGCAAGGAACAAAAGCTGACAGTGTAAGACCCTGAAGCAACTTCCAGCGAAGTCTGGTATTTTGTTGTTCTTAAAAAAAACAACATACGGGCCAGCAATCTGATTTGGGCATGTAAATTCCTTCAGGAAACAAAAAGGAAGGTTTTCAAAGTACTGCTTCCAACCCACTCATTCTTCATAGAAAATCTATAGGAAAACCGCAAAGTTTGGAAAAGAAAGAAACATTGTGTACAGCTTGGCTTTAGAAAGTCTCAGACTAGACTTTTCTAAAAAAAACCAATCCTGGTCTTCTCTTCACTGGTAATACTAGTACAAGTGACTGACAACTGGTACTTTAGGTATTTGCATGCCGCAGTTGTAACAATGTGTGAATGGTACACTCAAAAAATCCGTCATGAACAGTAAGACTGGCTGTTAGCAACCTAATTAATGCATCTGATTTGCAGAATTCGAGAATTACTGTTTTCTGTACATCAACTAAAGATTTAAAGGAAACTGTAGTCCTGCTTTTGTTGGGCGATTGTCCAAAAGACAGAGACTACCCTTACAATCCTTTGGTAGCACTCCCAGAGTCTGCTACTAAGTGTCATTTGTCTTTCCTATTTGTTTTTCTGATGTAAAGCAATCTATTTGAAATCTAGAGGGGAAAAATACCTGTAGTTTTAGGTAGCAACAGTTTTTAATGGGGAAAAAAAATTATATTGAGGAGCTTCCCTCTGGATGCAGCATTATACTCCCGGCAGGTGATGGTGTAAATGGCAATATTGCTATCTCTGATCTTTGCATAAGCTGTTGATTTCTCTACTGCTAGGCTTTACTAAGATACGCAATCTGATACTGATACTTCATGAAAAGTATGGGCGTTATTTCTTAATACATTGTACGTGTAAAATTGCTAAGTGCTTCTTTCTTGCCTTGTGAAGTATGAAAAGTATGTAATGACTTGAAACAATGTACGCAAGTTACAAGCTTCTCTGGCTTGCCTCCTCCCTGTTTCAAACTAAGCTTTTTCATATATTTGCCTCACCCTGGGGAGCAGTGACATTCCAAGTATTATTCCCTCTTAAAAGACGTTTGATACACTTATGAGTGCAAAATGTCAGAAGTTTGTTAATGTCACAAGTTTGGGTTTAAATGTCTTATAAACCCTCAAGATTCTTGCATTTTTCCACCTACACTTAAGAGTTATATTTGCTAAATATCTGAAAAAGTGCTAACAGTTTTCTTTGTTTTGCAGAAAACCACCTTTATTTTTTCTACTGTGCTGTGGCCAGTAAATATTACAGATTCTATTATACAGTGCTGAAGGCTAGCAAGAATTAATGCAGGTTTCATTTCCTCATTGCTTCAGAGCTTGCTCTTTGGAGGGTTAAAATAAGGGTTTCATAAGCCACTGTAATTTACCAGAACATAAATCAACCAAAGCTGGAACTTTGCAAGAGTCTGCATGAAGATTTTTTTAAAATAAATATAAAAGTAGCTTCTGTACACAATATTTCTGAGGTAGTCTTCTATGAGTTTCGTGCTTTAACCCCAGCCAGCAACTAAGCCCCACACTGCTGCTCACTCGCTTTGCCCCCAGTGGGATGAGGGAGAGAACTGGAAGGGTGAAAGTCAGAAAACTCGTGGGTTGAGATAAAGACAGCTTCATAGGTAAAGCAAAAGCCATGTGTGCAAGCAAAGCAAACCAAGGAATTCATTCACCACTTCCCATCAGCAGGCGGGTGTTCAGTCGTCCCCAGGACAGCAGGGCTCTGTCACACCTAACAGTTACTTGGGAAGACAAATGCCATCATTCTGAATGTCCCACCCTTCCTTCTTCTTCTCCCAGCTTTATACACTGCACATGACGTCACATGGTCTGGACTATCCCTTTGGTCAGTTGGGGACAGCTGTCCCAGCTGTGTCCCCTCCCAGTTTCTTGTGCACCCCCAGCCTACTCGCTGGTGGGGTGAGGAGCAGAAGAGGCCTTGACCCTGTGTAAGCACTGCCCAGCAGTAACTAAAACATCCCTGTGCTATCAATGCCGTCTGCAGCACAAATCCGAAACACAGCCCCATAGTAGCTACTATGAAGAAGATTAACTCTATTCCAGCCAAAAGCAGCACAATGCGTCTACTGGAAGTTTTTAACAGTGCCTCTTTGGGTGCATTTCTGACATTTTTTTCCCCTTTTCCTTGCTAAGCAAGGAGAGTTTTGGAAAACTCGGATTCAGAATAGATACCTATAAAATAGACTGCAGCATGCACCGGCTTTATCCTTAGATAGTAATAGATCTTTTCTGGCATGGTTGAACAATGTGCTTTTGATAACCATGGATTTTTTTTACAAAATCTAGGTTATGGAAGACAAGAGCGTCCACTGGCTGGAGCTGTATCTTTCCTTTTCAGTGAACGTTTTTGCTGTTTTTACTGCGTGCAGAGGATTGGCAGTGAGCACTACTAGCCTTTAATTGGAAGGTCTTCTAGGTGAGTGGCAGTGGTTTTGCTCAAACTATACTTCCAGAGAACTCTTCTAGGACTTAATAGGAAGTGAACCAGTGAAAATGTAAATTAATGTTCTCTAGTAGCACACAAAATTACTACACAATACCATCTATTTGCATTTCTGCTCTTTTTTAATTTCTCAAACATCTTACAAAAGCCTTATGTTAAACTATAACCTTCTCATGCTACAGAATAGTTTAAAAATTCTATAGAAAAGTAGAAGCGTAATAATTCAATTTCCTTAAAAGTAACACAGTAGTAAAAGATGAGGCTGAAATCATATCATTCTGCCTTTGGTAGACTCAAATACAAGCTGATTTCACCTGAGCAAAGGCATGCAGAACTAGTCTGTGTATGCGTGGTTTCTGTTGTTTGAAATGAACAAAGTTATATCAGGCAAGTCTTAAATGCGAGTAGGTACATTGGTTGCTTACGCAGCCCTAACCTTCCAACTGAAAAGTCCAACAAACAGTATCTAATATGAGAGTGGAAAGAAGATTTCTTTGGTAATTGTTAATTTTTACATGGAGATTTATTATTACAAAACTTATACAGAGTAAGAAAACTTTTAGACAAGTTTCTTTGGACTGTATTAGAAAAAGCCAACTGAAATGTGGTTTACATGGAACTTAAATTATACCTTCAAGAAGACAAGCCACAAAACCCTGTAGATGTCGTCACCCAAGTCTGCCAGGGGATACGCTTGGTGTCCCTAAGCATGTGCAGTGGGCACCTGATGTCTTCATCGCAGCAAAAGAACTGCTGCTTGATGTATGCCTGTTTGTTTGGGGTCCAGACAGTGGGTGGTTTATCATCTGCCATCCATGGAGGGTGGATCAGAGAGGCATGGTTAAGGGGATAACCCTGAGTACACAAAAGATCTGAAATCTACACAAAGTACAGAGAATGCGGTAAGGACAGAGGCAAAGGGGAACGCGGGAGCAGTGACCACCAGGCCTACAGTATCATAATGATTAGAGAACTCGAGACCTCGAAAATCTGTTCTGTGCCCTCCCAAGCTCAAACCAATCTCTCTTCTCAAGGTGGACTGTGACGACTGAGTGCTGTCTGATTTGAGATCAGGATTACCCCTCCTCTGCCAGCTCTGTGCAGCTTTACAAAGGCACACTGAGGTAGTGCGAGAGAGTATTACCAGACAACTCAGCAATTAGGGAACATAGCTAGAACAGCTGGGAAGTTTTAGTTTCTGGTCCTTCTTCCCAACAGTCTTCAGATCTTTTAACCAATGGCTTTTCAGTGCACAATATTGGCTCCTGTTCCAGGACCATAAACACTCCCTATAACACTGGATGTCTGCAGTGTTGGCATTTGGTCAGAGTCTCCTCCTATCTCTCTCTCTGATACCGTGATTGTTACGTTCTGAAAGCGGACTGAATATAGTTATGTCTACATTTTATTTATACACACATATATGTTTGTGTCTGTAAAACTATACTTTAAACACATATTGTCATTACAAAATATCTTATTTATATGGTAAGTAAGGGGCAATTGTCCTTATGGTGGTATATGGTTTTCTGATGTTATGCTTAAAGTAGAATCCCTCTTTAGTTATTTTTTTACTGTGTACAATTTGAAGTCTGTAGTTTCACAAAGGTTAAGGAACTTGGATACTGCACCTTCCAGTTATTTACTGTCTCATATTTCCTCCCATCTCTCGGAGGTGTGCATATGTTGCTTCTCCTTTAAGGTATGCGATACGGATTCTACTACCATGTATGGAATATTTGACAGTAAGGTTCTACTCTGTAATATGAGGGGCTTTTGCACATGTAGCAATGTAAGTAATACACAACAGTAATCACCTCAGGCAAACTTAATTTAACTTGATGCCTAGCAAGAATTTGGTGTCTAATTGCATTAAAATTATTAGGCTTTTTTGAACAGCATTGTGGAGAAATTAAAAAGTTGCAAAGACTTGACCCCAGTTAGTAGAAATCGGTAAAATTGCTTGTCTCTGGTTTTAGGCAGTATTAGTTTCTTTATCTGTAAATTTGGAATTATAAGGAGAATCTTTTCCTACACGTTTCTCCTGGACCAAAAAGGGTTAACTCAAAAGTTGTAACTTTAAAGGATGAGTGAATGACTGAGAGGGATAAAAACCATTTATTTTTATCTATAGTTCCATAAAATGTGATTTCCTGTATACAAACCTCTTCCAAAATGGCTCTGTGTTTTGAAAATACAATTATTTCAGTACCTTGACATTGTAATCTTTTCAGATCTGTTGTTCATCACTGAGGCACTGGTGAATCAGCATCGAACTTATTACTTTTTCATATAAGCCTAGAGGTTTGTGTGCTGAATCCTAAAAATCTATGAAAACAAGTTGTCAAAGTGTCATTGTTTCTGGTGGGCTATCTCTTAGCAGCGTGGGATGTAGGACTTATTTTTTGAAAAAAAAAAACCATGGCAAACTAGTACATCTCATCTCCTTTTGTGATGAACACAAATATTTGCTTTAAGTCTGGTGCTGCAAGGTCTTTTCTAAACTCAGAAAATTCAGATTTTATGTGAGCATATTGGAATGTACTTGGAAGGCAGACAAACGTATAGTTATCTTATTATCAAGTACTGTTTTCACACTAACAATAGACTGAAACGTATTAATGTAAATTCATTTCTCTCTTGAAATTGTAGCAGGTAAGTGTTGAACCACTGTTTGAAGTTTCTTGCTTCATACAGGGTTACTGTTTTGAAGCATGCCTGCACTTTGGCTCGGAAGTGGGGCTGGGGTAGGGTGAGGTTGGGAGCAGGTGGTAAGTAGGCTGGTGTGCCTTGGATGTCTGAGGAGACAGAGACGGGTAATGGAGAATGGAGGTCTTAGCAGTTGAGAGAAGAGTGTGGGAGCACAGCAGCTTGGTTTGGGCTGGAGGAAGGAAGAGACTAGGATTGTCTAGAAGGCATGAGGTATGGGAAGGACATGTAAGCAAGGGGAGGGGAATAGTTAGTTTTGTTCTGTTTGTATTTCAGTAGCAAGATTTTGTATTTTTTTCTCCCAAATAAATAGGCAGTTTGTTTTGGATAAGAAAATCAGACTATGGCAAATTATTTTAGCTGCACTTCCTGTGGAAGCAAGATACATGTTTACTGAGTGTGTGTGTGTGTTCAGTGACCTATTACCCCTACATCTCCATAATAACTTGGTTGAGTTCATGGCCAACTTCAAACATGTCTTACAAAGACTGATAAATTCTTACAAACATTGAGAAAATAGATGGCGGAGTGTAGTGGAAAGGTTCTGTATGTGTCCCCTGGAAGGGCTACAAACAAAGAACCAGCTACATCATTAAGCTGCAGACTATTAACCACTGGAGAATGGGGAGCAGGGAGAGAAAGAGTAAACAATAAGCCAGCCAGCCCTTATAAATGCCTGCCGTAAGAGAAGACTTCAGCTGAAGTTTGCATTCTTAGGCACCGAAGTCAATTAACCATAAAAAACAAATCTTTAAGAGCCCAAGCTTCATTAGTTCCAGTACTCACAGAGTGTTGTGATTTAATTGCAGCACTACCTAAAGCAATGCCATGTAGCCCATAGTCTGCAGATAATTGATGGTAAATAAAATATCAAAAGGGAGCTCAAAAAGCAAGTCAAAACCAGAAATTCCTGCACAGCCATATTCTCCCATACATACAAGCAAAATGGAAGAGGAGAATAAAACTTAGGATAAATTTTTCATCTCTGTTTTTTATTTGTCTCTGAAAGAAGGCCACTGTGACTACTTTGGCACAATGAGAAAAGATGGTCTCTGAGTTTGTTTTTCTTCCAGAGATTAAGTATTCAGGTAAAAAGGTCAAGAAATGTAGTGGCCTAGAGACCACAATCAGAGAATCAAGGTTCTGGCTGTTGTAAAAGACCAT
Source organism: Bucorvus abyssinicus (assembly GCA_009769605.1). Classification (NCBI taxonomy): domain Eukaryota; kingdom Metazoa; phylum Chordata; class Aves; order Bucerotiformes; family Bucorvidae; genus Bucorvus; species Bucorvus abyssinicus. The sequence goes on along the minus strand of CM020033.1, from coordinate 7,224,281 downwards.
GTGTACTTTTTCCTTTATTGGCCTGTTTAGGTAGCGTAACTGAAAATGCTCAAGTGGATTAATTTGTGTTTGTCCGTTGCATGAGCGTAGCCTGAGTGAACTGGAGTCAGCCCACCAGTTTGAGCTGCAAGTCACTCTTGTCTTCTTTTCATCCTTCTCTCAGCATTGACCAGAAAAACCAAGAAACCCAAACCTTCAACTTTGTATTTTCTGAGACTTAACCATCTACTTTTTCTCTTAAGATAACAGTGGTCGTTACAATGCTCATGATTATTTAAGAGCCCAGGGCTCTCTCTTCCTTTAATACAGAACACGGGAGTATTGCACTTCTGTGCAGAGCTCTTGCCGTGACATTCTTTTATTCTAAGCAAAAACAAAGATCTTGAACCTCAGCTTTCTCCTGACTTGCCTCTCTGACGTTTTTGAATTCTTACCTGTAGGCCTTTTTCTCTCAAGCCCTAGTACTTCTTTTGTCTCTGAAAATCCTCTCTTCTTAGCCTGAACTCAAGATAAGTATTAGACTGTGGTAATGTATGTATATCAGTAAATAAAATAGACTTACAAATCTATGTATGTGTTTTAATAACTTCTGAAAGTCTTTTTTTGCCAGGTATTTGCAGTATAGTACTGCTTTGTTTCTTTATGTATAATTCCGGTGTTTTATGTAAGCAATGTTTGATCTAAGCATTTCAATTTTAAGGCAATACACATCCTTTGTAGAATGCAGTAATCGTGGTGAACAAGTCCATTCTGTGACTATTTAAACTGTCAATAGGAATAGACTAGAGAAAGTTTAACTTTGCCACTTTTGACTTTCCTATTCTGTTATAATGCAGCTAGAAGACATTGTCCCCAGCTCGTTATTAAAGTTTCACTAGCAGTCTGTGCATGTTGTATATTTTAAAATGAGACATAAAATCTACACTTATATATACTTCACTTGCTATTTAAAATCTTTGGGGCACAAAAGGGAGTAATAATACTTTTAAATTGTTATTTTTAAAACTTCTTCTTTCTTATGATTTATACAGGAGTGTTTTAACCAATTAAATATTAGTACAGAACAACACTTGCATGTTCACTGTAGAAATGAGTGTACTGTTGCTCTTTAAAAGCAATTTAAAATGCATTGCATTTCTTCTTCCACATTCTGCACATTCGATTTAACGTGCAAAATTTTTAGCACAAATCTGATGGAATGACAAAAGGCATGTTTGAAGTAGAGCTGCTCTTTTGTCCTCTGTATTCACCTAGATGACATCTGTTGCTTTGGTGAGCCAGTTACTGACACGGTCAATAAAATATTGGCAATGTCACAAGTAATTCAATGCAGTCTAGGTCAGTATTTCCTGCTGTAGTCTCAGCTGTTTGCGGTATAGTGGAAGGAAGTGAGCTTTTGCTGTGAGTGAAAGCCCGTGACTTTTAGTTCAGAAAGTATAGGTTTTTCTATAGCTCTTTCTCTGTCTCATGTAAAACTTCGAAGAAGCAGCTTAGTTCAGACTTTTCAAGTGCATAGATTCCTATATGCAGAGATATGTGGAAGGTACATGGGGGAGATAAGCTCAAACAGATTTGTTCTGTTGTGTTTTTAAAGGGTGAATCCTATCTTGCACGTCTCTCTGCGTGAGCCGTAGGCGTCTCCTTTGTCTCTCTACCAAACAGTGAGTGAATTACAGAACCGACATAAGATGCTGTGCACAAAAAGTCTGCTTTATGAACATGGTCTCAGGGATGGTTCCTGTTTTCAGAAAATATTACTACCCATCAGCTTTCTTATATTCGCTGGGTGGTAGGTGGGAGAAAAATGAAAGTGGAGTTGAAAGGAGAAAGGTGATGGAAGATGGATTGTTTAGAATAACGGAAATCAGCAAGATTAATGTCCATTTACATCATCAGCATCATTATTACTATTGCTATTTATTACTGCTGCTGTTGCTATTACTATTAATTGCTGTTACTATTACTATGACTTCTGCTAACAATTCTAACTATTCCTGAGGGAGAAGGAGTGTATAGCATATGGCAATGAAACAAGCACCAGCATAGTTCTTTTTAAGGTGTGTTATATTTCCTCTCTAGAACTAGTGCTTTGGTATTCATGAAGTAATGATTAACTGGAGGGAGTAGTATTTACATGGTATTTGTTAAATTTAACAGCAGTATTACCTACAAAAAATAATAATTTTGTAACCCCAAAGGCATGACTTATTTTCAGTCCTTTTTTAAAAGCCTACTAGGAAAAAAGGTATCTTGACTGAGGTAACGCTTTTCAGACAGTTGATTACTGTGTTTAAGTCTGCACAATGTTCAAAAATGGTTTTCTGGCAATATCCAGTGATGTTTCTTGATATTTCCAGTAAAATAACAGTTTCTTTGAAAATGCTGAAACATTCTAAATTGTCTTGAATACCTATAATAATATAAAAATAATATAAAGCAAGACCGAGTTTCCTAATGATATAGATTTTATTACAAATTAAATGAAAACCTACATTTAGGAGGAGAAGGTTAACTTGCATTCCTCAAATGCCAAAAAACCCACAAGTTTTCTCCCCCCCTTTCCCAAGATGTGTCCACATTGTCTTTGTTAAGGAGCATGCTAGTCCTGCCATATTCAGGGAAGTCACGGACCAATTATTTTATTTGTCTTGGGATACAAGTTTATGTTCATATTTATTTTATGAAAGTAAAATGCAAAGAAAATGCGAGAGAAATTAACAAAATTGGAACTCAATAAAACAAGAGGTGGAAAAGACTCGTATGTGGATACGTAATATTTTTTAATGGTAACTTGTCTTGCTTCTAAATGCTTTTATACACTCCTGAAGGCTCAAGGTAAGTCACTATTTGAAAAGGAAATGGTGGGGAAAGCAGAAGAAATTGTAGATATTTCTGCATAAGTAATATCCCTTCTATGGCAGAGATACTCCAGAGTTATTCTGAAATATTTTGCTCATAGCAAAGAACTGTTTGGGCTTTCTGCAGAGCTATGGCAATCTGTTCTTGTTCAATTACATTAGCCTCTTGGCAGTAATTGAATCAGATTTCTTTCCTAAAATGTTATGCATAAGAGAGATCCACAATACTTAACCTTTGCTGTTTCCAAGGTACTATTTTATTTTTTCAGCAGCTGTGCCTGCTACACTATCAGTGGCCAAACAGCAAACACAAGATTTGGACAACAACTAAGATGTTGTAACTGCATTTTCAGTCAATCTGGATTACATTGTGATGGAGATGAGAAAGCATTTTCTCCTAAAAAGCAAAGCTTGAACATACAGGTTTAGTGTAAAAATTACAAATTTTTTTATATTTAAAAGGATTCTAAAGTTTCATTGTCATTTTTAATACACTGAAATACCTGCAAATAGATTACTGATAAAAAGATTGAACTCTAAGCAATGTGGGTTTTTACTGCAACCAACATAACTTACAAAGATGGATAAGCTCCGATAGGAAGACTCAAGTCAAACGACCTTTGTGAAGGAGTTAAATTCTGTAATCATTAGTTAGTGATGTTGACTTTTTATCCCATGATGGTCAGTTATTAAAATCTCTTCTGGTCTTTAGCATTGTCAGTATTTCAGTTATGAAAGGTCTGTTTCATTGTACTACTGGCCTGTAAGGTCTCTGTGAGATTATGCATCCTTTTCTGCATCAATTAATGCAAAATCTGTCATCTAAAATTACAAATATTTTTTGTTGTTGTTTTTCTCTTATAATTAAGAAAAAAACCCCAAAAACCTGAAAATCACTGTTAGGAAGATTGTGGAGCAAATGTAAAGTGGATCAGGGAAAGTCACTGTATGGGGAGTTTTCCCATTGAGTTCAGTCATTCACGTAACGAGGAAAAGAATTGACTTAGACCTGGCCAGTAAACTGACTGGCTGTAAGTTCTCTGATGTGTGTAAACCACTTGATGGCATGAAATTTTGCCAATTTTTTGAAGATTTCTATAAGGTGTTATCAAGATGTGCAGCAATAGCGTTTTTTCTTAACTTTGCTTTTAATCAAAATTGGTTTGTTCTGATTTTTTTTCCTTCAGAGTTTTTGCCAGAGGACTCATCTTCTAACTAATGTCATTCTGTCTGAGAAGGTAGTATAATTTCTGAGCATCTAGCTTTCAAAAGCCACAGAGGTTCGTTTAGTTTAAATTCGTCAAGTATTATACGTTCATTGTTTTACATACATTTCTCAGTTCACTTTTGCTCAGTGCTCTCTTTGAGAGAGTAAGGGCATGAAATATGATAAATTTAATTTTTTGTTGCTTCTGGATGGGAGTAAGACACAGTTTGGAAGCAGGTCATTAATTAATTTTGTGTGGCTTGCAGCCTGGAAGAAAGTGGAAACAAGTTATTGTATTAATGTAGCAAAAAGCAATGCCAGCTGCGTTTGTTATTATTGATAATGGTAACTCGTGTCTTCGTATAGGCCATAAATACCTGAATATCTTTGCTATTGTTTTAAGAAGACAAAAACAGTGTTTCGGTTTTTGCTTCACAACTTTAGTTTTATCTTGGCAAAAGTTTTTTTTTTTGCCACAGAACAAGTTTTTTTTATCTTAGCAGTAAATTTTCTATTGTCTGGATTTCTTTCTGAGATAGGATCCCCTCACTATTGAGTATTTTTTTATATTGAGAATATAAGACCGGGCTTGACTGTGGAGCGCAGGAGTGCAGCTGTTATCATGTACCTTGAATGTATACACGTATAGATGACCATTTCAAACTGTCATAACTCCCACTAAGTTGGTGGATCCCATTTGTAACAGGGAACTGATAGATAGTTTTCTGAAATTTTCCTGTTAGCTGTGTTAGGATTCATAAATTACTGCATTACAGGTAGAGAAGCCATTGAGCATTGTGTGAGCATCATTTTTCTTAGGCAAGGAGAAACTGCACCCTAATACATTTGGACAAAATATGACTTGGTCTGCGCTACTGCTTATGTTGTAAAAATCATCCTGTTGCAGCTAGTATTAACTCTGTATACGTTAGCAGATACCTCCTGAACAACAGTTCCTTTTTGCTCAGGTTCAGACGCATTACTTGAGATAAGCACAATCCTGTCTTCAAGCTAGGAAATGGTATCTGAGTACTATTAGATCATGTCATTGTACTTTTTCAGCTTTATGACAAGTTTTGGCATTGGTCTGTATATTTCTGAATTTCTGATTACGTAGAGACGGAGAGTCTAAGTGTTTTTCTTTCAGTGGAATTAGAGCATTGTCCCCATTCTGGATGCTGTGTGACTTTGCCAGAATATGTCAGTGTTTTGCTCTGTCTGTGACTTCAGATACCGTCTGAGTAATAATCTGACTTTGTTTACCAGCATCCTTGAGTAGGTGATAGAACTCTTCTGGGAGACTTGAATTTCCAGAGGTTTTTATTTTTATTTCTGCTTATACTGTGTACTTCATAAGTGCACTAACTGATATGTTTTGAGAGAGTTTTTAGTAATTTGCATTAATGTGCCTGGTGCTGTGCCCAAAACTAATCTTAATTGGTGCACTTCAGAAGATGTGTACTAATTGGAAAGTGTCCAAAGCAAACCAGCAGATTTTATCAGACATCTAGAAAATGTGATCTACAAGAAAAGACACAATGAAAGAGAAAACAGAGTATTTCAGGGTAGTTATTCTTTGATGATAATTTGACCTACTCTCAGGGGGATGAACTAGGCATTATCGGTAGGATTATTTGGGAAATAAATCTTTTTAAAAGACTCTTCTGATGGAAATTCTGGGCTAGTACTTGAGAAATGTGTACTCAGTTCTTGTCTCTTTTGCCAAAGTGGCCTTGGGAAATCACTGTTCTTTGATCTGCCAGCACTAACGTGTTAATATTTTTCCACTCTGTGTTGTTTATAGGGCTTAAACCAATTAGGACTTTGGCACTGAAAACTGAACTCTGGCATGCTTGGAGCTTTTGATTCTAAAATTGCTCCAAGCAAGTCTTATTTGGCCTCTGACTCTTCAAAATGTCGAAATTCACCTGTCATTTGATTTCAAAATTTTCCAATTCATTTGCTGGATTTCTGACTGTCTGTTGCCCATCACTGTCTCAGTCTGAGTAAGTTAGTGACTAAATCTTGGTTAAACTCACTTAGAAGCAGGAGCTGGTGCAAGTCCAATTTATTTCCTGTCATGGTGAGTTACTCTGTACATCTGCAAGAAGTCTAGAGACCTGAAATCTCTTGGTTTCAGGGCCCAATTTCATCTGTATTCCAGTGTCTGAGACTTGCGAGTTCATGCTGTAAAATCATGCTGGTTAAGACATTTCATTGAGCCTGGGTTGTTCAGCAGCCAGCCAAAACTATTTCAGCTCTTTCACTGTTGGCTATAGATAAAGAAGTGGTTTTGGCAGCAGAGGCCAACCCCAAAATCTCCCTGATGAGGGATTTAATTGATAAGTTAATGTAGTTGTTGGCATCTCATGCAGCCTCCTGTTCCAGCACTGGATAGCCCACTTATGCTTCTGAGAAGTACAGGTGTGCTCTGCTCTTAGCTCGTGCCGTTGATCAGCAATATATGTCTCTGCTCAGTGCGCAGAATCCATGTTGAGTTGCTTAAGTTGTGCAGAAGTACACGTTAAGGCACCCTGTGAAGTGGCCACATACCTGGCAGTCTTTCAGTTTTTAGCTCCTAGATTGTGTGCTCTGATGGTGGGTGAAGGACCTCATTATCTTGATTAAGAACCTATAGGCACTGTAACACAAATTAAAACATACCTACATACCTACCTACCTCACCTATTTTGTAGGTAAAAACAAACAGTAGAACATATGTGAAAGCTTCCACATTTTAACTGCTATCACTTCATTAGAATGCAAGTGAGTATTGTTTGGTAAATACATTTTGTCTGCAGCATTACAGAGGCTTGTTACTCGTATGGAACTCTTTTATCACTTTTATTCCCGATGAACACAAAGCCTAAGAAGAAGAAAATATGTTGCAGTAGTTTAAACCTGTTAGAAAGCAGAGAGCTGGGTCAGCTTTGTCCGCTATCATTCTCCTCAGATAGTACATTCCACATATTATCAATCTCAACATTTAAACAAAAGGAGCAGCTGGCTAAAGCTGAACCTAACCGTGATTAAGATAGTGCTGATTATGGCTGTACAGGTGTGGATCCTGTACCTCCTTGGTTGTTGCTGCGACTTTAAGCTCCTGTTCTTACGCTTCCCAGTGTGTATAGCCATACTTATGAGTAACTGCAGCAAACTCATCAACATTAGGGGGTTTGCTTAAAAGTACTCTGGGATATTAAACCATATCTGTGTATTTCACACCCAAAAATGAGGGCCTCTCTACTGTTTTGAGCTGCCACTTACAAAATTTAGTTGTCTGTTATTTCTCACAAAATGGCAATTCGCGGCTTGTCCTGCTGCCGAGATCAGTCTTGAGAAGCTTCTGGACTTCTTAGTGTAATTCACGTCAATAATGCCCGTTAGTAAACCACTGTTCCCACCTTTGGTTGGCTTTGTGTTTGGTTCTAGTATTTGCACTGGGTTTATAACCCTGGAGTTTAAATATTCCACTCCTAAAAATGCATATGCCATCCATAATTTTGTTCCAGTGGATATGGAATACAGCAGCTTGCATCCTAAGTAATACTTACGAGAAAGAGCTTTCTAGTTTCTTGAGTTCCTGTTCACTGTCCTGTTTTCCTGCTAGGTCTTAAATCCAGCTCAGGGCTGTACAGTTCACAGTACTCCAAGTTCTTGAGTGAATGGCTGCAATCTGGTTTAGTAATTTTTTTTTTTTTTGAGTTAGTTCCAAGAAATGTGGAGCTGCCCACTTCAAGGCTAAGACTGAGCAGCTAGATGGAATGTTTGCTCAAGGTCTGGACCACACCTCTTGAAGATTTGTGCAATGAAACATTTGATTTGCTGAGAGACACTTAGATAAAATAGCATTTAGCGCACATGTGATTAGAACGAGTCGGTCCAATTGGAAAGGCCAGCGTTGTGATCAGTGAGCTAATACTTTTGGCAAGGGTTTCTTTTAATGCAAAATTTGGCTTGTGCTTTGGTAAGGATAAAGTCCTGAGAGATTAAGATAAACTACAAACTGTAACTTACTTGTTCAAAAGCCCTGATTCAATAGCACTGACCGATCTAAAAACCATGGGAGGAACGAGCTACGCTGATACGGCTGTATTTCGTCTGATAGCCTCTGTCTCACAGCGCAGGTTGTAAACTGTTAGTGCTACTTCTAAGAGAAAAGCATTAAAGCTCACACCTTTAAATGACAGACTGCATTAGAATGACAGAAATAAGGCTTTGATATGGAAGTCATGACGACTTTATGCAGTCCCTTTTACGAGCCTGCTTTAAGAGCAGCGGCTTTCCCCGTTTGGTTTCTGCATGCTTATGTTGAGCAAAATGAGGGGGGTTCATGCGGCTGACTCCCAGCATGAGAAATCGAATAGGTCTGTGGTTTAGTTAGGCGGATGGTCAAACCTCTGAACCCCCACTGAAATGCACCTGCTCAGAAGCGCTCTGATTGTAGATCACGAAGACCAGGGACGGAATTAGGGATAACAGTGTGGCAGAACCTGTCAGGTATTGTCTCCTGCCGACGAGGAGTGGTGGAGAAACGTGCTCAAAGAAATTGAGAGCATCAGCCATCATCAGTAATGCATCAAAGGCTTCTAAGAAAGGTCTGCCTTCTTCAGTCACCTGCTTGGTGCTGTGTGATCTGTGCTGGGCGCAGTGACCATGCTGGTTAACTACCTAGCACCAGAGTCTCAGCGTCCTTGCTGCTGCAGGTCGCTCTGCAGCAGTCTGCCGCACCGGGCAGCTCTCAGGACAGGTTCCGGTGTTTCGCATAACGCTTGTGTATACAGCTCGCACAAACACAGCAACTCACCCCGGCGGTTCTAACCCCGCTCCCACTGATTTCAGTAGGAGCACTGTCATTTTTTCCATAAACAGCAAGTTAGTGGCTTACTACCTACAGTAGCTTTTATCTGTGTGTTTATATGCTTTTGTTAAATCATTTGTTACTTTTTCGTACTATAAAACAATTTTATAACCTATTGTTTAGAGTAATTTGGAATTTGTTTGTGGTTTTTGTACTTCTATAAAAGTCATAAATAAAAAAGCTATAAATAAATTTCATCTGTTTTGTTTTCACTCCTTTGGCTTCTGCACATTTGTCACTGTAACTCTTCTAATATGTAACTCTTGATGTACCAGATGATGGATAAACCCTTAGGATTATAACAGTTATGATGGTCCAATCCTATGTTTTGCTACTATATATGTATTTCATTGAGCCATTTCTGTCAAAGCGCTGGTTGGGGAGGGGGGATTTTTAAAAGAATAATTTGCAGCTTTCTGAATTTTTAAAGTTTCCTTACTGAGGGCAGAGAATATGTGCCCTTATCATCTTTGTTTCTTGGCTGTCCAGATAAGGGACAGCTTTTGTCCCCAAACTCTGCCATGCTCAAGCTTGTTTGGCTGTTTGGTTAATACGGTCAGAGGTTGTAAACAGCACTGGTGCAGAGCTCAGCTGCACTTTACTGAAGTACTGTTAAGGGTATACAAAATTTTTATGAGCTTAGATCAGGCCTGTGATTATTTGAGTGCTCTCATTCGCCTCTTGTGCTGTGTGAAATGAAGAGAATGATCTCAATCAGTTTAGCTGAAAATGCAAGAAGAGTTTCCTTTGCTTTATTTGACTTCAATTGATTTTATTACAAATTGTTTCATCTGTTTTAATTGTTCTTTGCATTTTCAATGGAAAAAAGTGCTGTGAAGCAACATTTTGAAATTTGTTTTAGCTTGATTTACCCAGTGTTGGCTCTCAATTTCTAGCCAGTGTGGGACTCAGTAGAAAATTTTGTAGTCGATGTGGGGGGGGGGGGGGGGGGTGTGCACATGCATGTGCATCTAACAAAAGAGAAATTCAAGAGAACAATGCAGCAAAAAAAGAAAAACAGTATTTACATCTTCAGTGTAGAACTAATGAGATGAGAATATTTCATTTTTCTAGGTTGGAAAAAAAGAAAATATGGCCAGTATCTTATCAAGGACCTTGCAACTTCTACCTGCTCCTTTTCAAACTCAGTTTGAGTTGCTGTTGCATGTTCTAAGTAGCAAATTAGAACACATAATGAACTTCTATAAATTATATATTTGTTAAGAAATGCTTAAAAGTATTGCTGAGTTCCCTGTACCCTGTGCCTGTGCAACAGAACTCAGTGAGGCTTTCACTGTCTGTCCCGAACCCACCAGACATGAACGTGTAGCACCTTGGGCTGAGCGTGAAAAGGGGCTCGTAGAACAAAGTTACAAGGTCCTTTGTGTGGAAATGACCATTTTCTTCCCTTTCGAAAGTATTACAATTAGTTTCACCTTGTTGGTATTTTCTTGAAAATAAATAACCTATACTGTGTAGTATGATATTTTCCTCTTAAACTTCACTGCTACTTGTCAGTACTGAGACAGCAGAAAAAGATTTCAGCAAACTTTTTTGAAATGCTGCTGACAACAGAATCCAGCATCTCCGAGGGTGAAAGCCACCCCTCGGTATGTCATTTGATGGCAGACAATAGTTGAAAAGACAGAGTAAAAAAAAAAATTTTAAACAGAAATTCTGCCATAATCACCTCCTTGCGAGACTGTAATTTTTAATCTTTTTGTTTTAACAGGTGAGTTATGCTATAAAATGGCACCCATCATTAGGTTTGTGACGTATTTATTGCCATTATCTGTTGCAATTAATTTTTCTACTTTTTACTCCTGGAGAAGCTCCAACAAATAGAAAATAGTGCCTTGATTTTTTTGGCTTGCACACTAAGATGGGATTGTCAGTGACCATGTTCCACATCTGGAATGTTTGCGTTATCACTGCCAGCTGAATTTTGTGGGTTGGATTTTTTTTTTCATTGAAAGTCCCAATAAATACGGATTCCAAATAGTCAAATATTTCTCACTGTGTGTCATCAATAGGAAAATTTTTTACCTGGGTTCTTTGAGAGGTTTGTCTTGCTATTTCTTGAATCCCATTTCTTATTTTCTCTTTGTCATTTGGGAGATATCCAAATATATTGAAAGATTTTCTGTATGTTTGAGTTTTTGTGTCATGTAAACTGTTTCAACTGTCTGAAAGATATTATTGCCATTTATCAGTCCTTTTTTCCTATTATTTGTGTTACACCATTGCTCCACACTCTTTGGTAAAGCAATCCAGTTGTCCAGCACATCACTGGACTTTGTCTTATCTCTTGATTAAACCGTTATCATAATCTTCATGCTGACAGCTTTAAAATTCTGGTCCAAATCTAAATGATGGCCGCTATCACTCCATTCACATACTATGGATCTGCTGTTTCAGTTTTAAGTAGAGTGTCTGAAGAGTTAAATATACTCTGTAACTTAAGCATGTGTAGTAAAAATAGAAAACATCATACTGTCATGTATGAAAGAAAATTGAGTTACACAATATTAGCTTTAATATCCATAAATATGCAGAATAAGCCAAGTATGGTGTTGAATTTTTTCCGTGTTACCTGAAAGTCATGCTGGAATTTATAGAATCAGAATAAAAGAGTCTACTATTGTCAGTTGAGTCCAGAGCTTGTCTTAGGACCACACTGAAATGATTCACCCTATAAATCTTCAATTCCTAACACGGACACAAATTGTCATTTGTGCAGGAAGGAGGGAATGGGCATGGGAAGTCCTTCAAACACTGCAGCCTCGTCTATCCACACATCAGTGCTGCTCAGCTGTTTGTGAGCAGATGGCAAGCACGTCAAGCCTGAGCTGCACCAAATGATGGGAAAGAAAGATTCTCAGAGCTCACCAGAAGCTCGCTCCTGGTCCTGTTCTTCATCTCTCATTGACGAACAGGCAAAACGGCATAGTCAGCATAACGGTATTGAACAAATTTGTCTGGATAGGCTCAGCCTTTTAAGACTGTGAGTACATGTTCCTGTTCTTTGAGCGGTACAAGAACAAGAAAAGTAACAATGATGCTCATAGCAGTGATTCTATGATCTGGACTTCCACTGTAAGATTTTATTAGAGATAATATATGACCATATGTTTTTATATATATCTGTTTATATATTTTTATACATATACACACACACACACACCCCATCATGAAGACTAATTTACTAACAAGAGTGTAATGTAAATTATATTATTTATAGAAAAAGCTAGGTGTTTGAGGACTTCTAACTTTAAAATCCTAATTTCTTTCTTAGTCTGTTGCTTCTCTTGCTTATTCTTAAATTGAATATAATCGCCGCCTAGCACATTCTGTCCTCACTTAGCAAATATCTAGCTGTTGTTTTGAAAAAAGCATCAATCAACACTGATGCTGTCCTTTCCATAGTCTAAAGACCAGTTCTGCTGACAGCACAATCATGCAAGCTGCAATTCCTGCTCACAGTATCCACAGACTGTAGCAATTGCAGCTGTGTATCTTCCCTGGCACAGAATGATTTAGGGTGGAGAGCAGATTCTTTCCCCTTCAAATCACTTCAGAAAATTCTTGGCAGAAAGCCAGCTGATTTGTGTTGTTCAAGTAGAGAGGTTTGATTTACCAGCACAGAAAAAGTATTCATGCACTGTGCTGAATTGTATGAATTCAGTGTCTGCGTCTCCCACCAGTTGATTTTGTTATTCATCAGCTCACAACAAATTTTTTTAATGCCATTACTAAAAAATATAGAAAAATGCAAATTTGAGAGAGTATAGCCCTATGACTTCCTTCATTGCAGTTTATGAAATAGTTTGTGACATAGTTTGTGATGTAGGTGTAAACTGGAAAGTGTTGGTCACAGATTAGACTGAGAAATACAAATTAAGAAATACAAGATCATAAAAGCAGTGCAAGGAACCAACTACACATTCCAAAATGAAACTGCAGTCCACAGATCTTACAGTTTAGTTTCTTTTTTCTTTTTTCTTCTGAATTACTTGATCACCTAAACAAAGAAGCCTCAATATAGAAAAAAGATTTGTATTATTTTCTTAAACACATCTATTTTTAGTAATTTTTTCTAAATTTCTACTAAATTATTTCTAAAGGAAACTCTATAAAAGTATTTTTAAAGTAATAATGTAAGGTTCTCTGTGATTCACAAAAATGCAACATTTTAAAAATCTTTCCTAATTCTTTATTAAATCAGTATGGGATGTTTTGGGATTTAACCCTTTGGTTATGTTTACGATTTAAGAAGTGTGGGTTTAGCTATAACAATGGTAAAGGCTTCTATTTTTATGTATGAATGCACATGTATGTATTATAGAGAGCTATATCTCATGGTTCTTCAAACCACGATGCCTGAATGTTTTCCATAATTCTGAGGTGTTGACATCAGATATATTCTATTTTTCTGTCTCCTCGGCAGGAAATGGATTTTATTTCTGTATCGTGTTACCGGAGGCACAGTCAGCTGAAGATTGGGATTTGCTGTTATGCAGTCTGAAACTAAGGAGTCATACAGAAAATCAGGGTAAGACCTGTTTCGAAGATAAAAGGGCAAATTTTTTGAATGGAGTAGGAAGGCAGAATGCTGATATGGCTTTCAAAATCCTTCCTGTTTCTTCAGCAGAATTAATCTTGTCCTGCTACAATCTGGCTTCAACTGTTTGCTCTATTTTTAGTTACCAGTCTTAGTCAGATCCTCAAATGTCTTGGAGCTGATGTTGTTTGTGTCTGATATAAAACTGATACAGACTTGGCTGGTATTTTCATTCATGTTTCATAACCTTCCCTAGTGCATACACAAAGACAGTGACTTTGGTGTGCTGGGAGCAGATCAGGCACCCGTTTTTGGACATTTACGGTGCCTCATGTGACCATAAAGGAAAAAGTAAAACCATTTTCATAAAGTTACTTATTTATGTAGAGCTGCCGAGAGGTGTCACAGTTAGAAAGGTTCAGGACCCTCTCTCTTGAGATTCCTAAAGGGGAATGTCAGAGTAACCCTAATGTTCCTCTCTTATTTGTGTAGTAAGTCCTTCATACAGTCTTGTATGCCATGGAGAAGACCGTAAGCGTAAGATGGAAGTAGTGGTTTCATTGGCCCTGTGAGAAAACCATTAATTCAGGATTAATCCATTAAAGAGCTTTTCAAACGTTGTTGATATAAAGCTTGCTTCCACAAAAGAGTTAGAATATGTATGTAAGACCTTGCAGGGAGATTTTATTGATTAATTAAATTAAAATGGGCACAGTGGGAAACAAAGATACCAACAGAAAACTATGAATAAGGCTGTTAATTTTCCTCATAAAGTACTCGTATCTCTAATTGCATAACTTTTTCTTACACTGCTGTATATAGGGAGGATCATTAATACAATTTAAAACATCTGATAGGAGTTAACTTTTGAAATAAGATTTTTCTTCTTTTCTATGAAATAATACATCTTTTCAGGCATTGTAGGATTATAAATTCTCAGATTTAGAAAATCGGAATGTAGTTGTTAATTTTGGTTCTGTGTCTCTGAGAAATGCATTCAGCAATCCATACAATATTCCTGCATTCTTGTTCCTTTAACTTTACATAGGCATAAAATACTCCAAAATGAAACTGGTTGTTGAATGCAAGCACATTCAGCTTTACCTGTTGAAAAGATGAAACAAGTGTTATCATAAAATATTAAAAGAAGGCAAATGTGACTTTTATATGTTAGCTTTTGTGATCAAGATTTCTATGTAGCTTTGCAACCATGACTATATTTAGGAGTCACTTGAGTATACCTAGAATTGAAATGTCATCTGTGGGTTAATTTTGGTAGTAGACTACAGCAACATTAGAGGTAACTAAAGGACAGTGGTAAAACACCTTCAGACAAAAGAAATTTCGTTAAGTGGTTTACATGAGGTGGCTTTTGGATAGGCTATCAGGGCTGACAGTTTTATAACTAGTCTTCACGAGTGTGTCCTGAGATTTGTTTTATTTAAAAAGGTAAATCCTTCTGTTTTGATTCAGCCAAATGTTGACAGTCATAGAAATAGTGTTCCTGAATACAAAGCTGAATGATGCCAGTATAGTAGAATCAAAAGCCTAGTACCTCATTCTTGTTTTAAACATTATTCTAGGTGGGTAACTTCTATCTTACTGTTTTAAGATTAGAAGCTCTTACCTCATGTTCAAAAAATGCATCTTCCAGGGTCTTTTCTCCAGTGCCACTCCCTACACCTTCGAACACAGCCTTGTATTCCTAAAAGCATAGACAACCACCCAATGGAAATAAGGTACTTTTACATTCTGTGCACCACAGATACCTTACATTATTAAATAATCTATGTTAAGTAATAGTTCTGCACAGAAAAACTCATGTATAGATTACAGTTCCACATAAATCAAAAGTTAAAAGCGTGTAGTCAGCAAAAGAAAGAAAAATCACATTTGTTCTTGTATTTCTTACCATCACTTCCTACAACTTAGAGTAATTTACAGAAGGCACTAAAAGAGACTTATTGTGGGATGACATATGACCTTGCACTCCTTTGGACAGGGAGCACTGAACTTCTTGTGCAAACAGTATCCATCAAAGCCAGAGCTGTAAATGGAGCCAAAACCCTGAACTCTGATCCTCACATTGCTGCTCATTTTATTTCCCCCCAGTCAGTGGGGTTTGCTTTATCTGCATTAATATTATATCGAAATCCATCAGTCTGGTATGTCATTCTGCAATATGCTGTACAGATATATTTGAATTCATTTCATGCATGTTACATGTCCGTGTAATTCACTTCTCTGTGTTGTTTGTTTTGTTCTTCCTATAAAGAACCAGTGCAGTGTAGGTCTAGTATGACAGTTCCCAAATCCGTCTAAATACCCTACCATCATTTCAACGGACTTGCTCTGTGCCACATTGACATGATGACACATGCTTCTAACACTGCTTATGCAGATGTGCATCTCCAGCTTTGTTTCTTCTGTGGCAAAAGCAGCAGACCAGACATCACTCTGTTTTGTGTACCTACCTGGAGGTAGCTTAAATATTACAGGTGGTCTCTGTACCGTGGTTAATTCGTAGAGCAAGTGTTGCAGATTGATTCATCTTTAGTAACAGCACCAGTCGCATAAATATGAACAACTTCATCTACTTCTTCGATTCAATCAGTGATTGAGAGAAAACTTTTCCAAAGGGCATTTTTACAGTATATTAACAGTAAATCAGGTTTGCACTCATCTGTGACATGAATTGTTTGGTCAGCTCATTTTAAAATAACTTATGCTTTTGCTCCAAAATCTTAGAGGCTGCAGCTGCGAAGTGAAACTCAATTTGGGTATGGTTAATGAAGTAGTAAGAGTAATAATCTATCTTCTGACTTCATATCAAAGGCCTTTAATTCCATATACATCTTTATGGGACCTTTTGTGTCTTAACTGATTTTTTTCTCTCTCAAAAATGCTTTTAACTTACGTGAATACTCTAAAATTTTGCTGATGTCAGGAGAAGTTAAGTATTTGTATTTTGGCTTTTCGTTTTCTGAAATTAGAATACATACTGCATAGTAATCTGCAACACACTTCACTTGCTCGTAGTCATCTGCGTTGGCCAACAGGTGTAAGCCTTCTGGATACAATTTTCCACAGGTTGGATACAGCTTCCTTCGGTCATCTTTACTCAGTTCAGTGCCAAATGAATTAATAGTGATGATAAAGGCACGTCTGTCTGCCTCAAACTTGATATGCAAAACAAAGAATAAAGAGGAGTTGTTAGAGATTTCATTCCAAATTAAGATGGCGATATGCTTTTTCTCAGTAAGCTAAAACTATGGAAACTTTAAAAAAAAAAAGTGGACTTCATATTTTAAAATTTTAAATCCTTATTTGCAAATACTTGTTAAATTTTAACTAGAAAATCAAACAGCGTTTTGCAAGTGCAGCTTTCATTCTGTAATTTTTTGTACTGAAAACATCATCTCAGCTACTTCCTCATTTCCCATTTAGTTACCCAGATGTTGACAACAAAAGATCTCCTCACACACCCTTCTGAAGTTATGAAATAATATTCTTATAAATAATAGTAATAAAGGAAAGGACCAAGAATCAACAGCATTGTTTTGGGTAACTCAGGGTACTGTTGAGAATAAAGGTTGAATGGAAATTCTGAAATAAACCAATAGCTTCTGAATGCATATTATTTAAAATGATAATTCAAGAAGGTGGAGGGTTTTCAAGTGTTTTGAGTAACAGTTAATTTTTAACGCACAGAATCAAAGGCTATAATTCTTCTGCCAGGTTTAGATGCCAGTTGTATCTGTATTTTCCCTGCAGCAGGGGACTGAAAGTCATTCTAATGTTTAGAACTCAGGATGTTCTTTTGTACCAGGCAAAGTTTCACTTGTCATTCTTACAGTAAGAATTAAAAATGTAATGGTAAATAAAAATAATCTTACTCAGCTCTGTCTGATTTAAGTCTGTTCTTCTGTCTTGAGATCTAAATTGACTATAGTTTTGTTTCTTTCCTTTATTACTTACTTTCACGTTGTAAAAACAGCAGAGCCCTTGCTATTTGCAGGAAGATCTTCCAAGTGAAGCATATACAGTATCCACACATTTTAGGCAGCTTGCACAATTTCTTACGCTGTGAATTTTTGAACCATTTTAAGCAGAAAGCTAGTATTTTCTGTTCAATAATGAAACTGCAGTTGCAACACAGCTCTACAACTTTAGCAGTTGAGAACATATTCATAGAATCTACACCTGTGTACGGGAACACTCTGTAACAGGGACCCGGCTGCCCTCTGGCACTGACTTCAGAGTAAGGAAAATGAGTAAACAATAGAGAAATAATGAGAAGAAAATAAGTGTGCTTGAAAAGATTTCTAGCTAATGAATAACAGGGCCAAATTTCATTTGCCCTATTAATATGAACAGGCATATCAGCCGTACTGAAACTGTTTTGGAAGGACAAATGCTTTGGTTTTTTAGCTTGTTAAAGCCATGTTGAATCTAGCTGTTAGATTTTTAATACTTTGTTGGGAAAAAAGCACGTTCAGATGCAAATGCAACTAAAGGTGGCAAGTGTGGGACGTACTTCTGGTGGCTCCCAGACTGAGAAAATTTGCGAGATCAGTCCCATCCATGCAGACCTCTCGATTCATCTCTTTATTGGCACATGGGGTTCTCCACAGTGAGTAAGGCCATGAGGCAGTTAGTTGTTTTCTTGGGCCATTTCATTGCTGCAGGTGGAGGTGGAGGCACAGGCTGAACATCTCATAAGCGCTTTCTATGTGGGAAACTGAAGTAGCATGTCAGCTCCTTGAGAATTAGCATGGGCTCTCCCTAACAATGGGCGCAGCACTAGCTGCAGGGCAGTCCTGCAGTTTCTTGCCAGATTCGGGGTTAAACATGGAACGTTTGTCGTTCATGGTGGAAGAGAGCTCATCCGTGTGTTTAATGTGGAAGGTTGTCACTGTGACTGGTGGTCAAGGAGTTGGGGAGCTTAATACTTCAGCCTCCTTCTGACAGAGTCGGGTTGGTAGTCTTACATATAAGATTACGGAATAAATAACAAGTATTTACTCTTTTGCATAATTAGACCTTGGCTTTTTGTGAACTCACCAATTAGCAATCTGCTCTATGTGTGTCTTGAGATTATTAAAATCAGGAAAGTTTATTCTCCTAGCTGATTGACATTAGATAGGGATTTTTAAAGAAGCTTATCATAGACCAAACTGTTACCACTGGTATAAAGAGAGTTTTACAACATGCTTAAACTAATATTGGTAAGTAATCTGCTCTCAGCGTGAATTTCTAGCTAAAAACATACTTTCTGAAAAATCTGGATCAACTGTGGAAAATGTCTTTACTTCTGCCAGCCAATCTCTTGATTTTTATTTTTCAGAAAAGAATAGTCAAAATACTTAATTTCTGGTCAATTTAACTTGATCAAGAATATTTTCTTTAGAAAATAAACTGAAACAATACGACCTGGTTAAATAAAATATGAAATTGCATTCCCTTTCAGGACATTGTTTTGTAAGATGCAATTTAGGGTCATTCTTCCTTCAGGGCTAAGCTCCAGGGTTATTACCTCTCTCCTATAATGCAACCTTTTAGTGTGGTGTCATCAGAACTCTGAGAATTTTGTTCAGTTTCTGGGGTGTAAGTTTTGCTAATCCAGAAAAACAGACTCCTGGAAGCAAACGGGTGACCTGGCTATCAAACTCTGCAAAGAGTTGTGATAAACCACGTTAAAAAAAAACAAACCAAACCAAAACAAAAAGCCCAAATGCTAAGAACTCAATTTTAGGATTTTCTGCATCTTTTATTACAATAACAGAGACCAAAATTTCACTGTGCTGCAGGTATGCTCTGGGAAAGAGGGTGTGAGGAATTTTCTATGTCATGGGAAAAGTAAATATTAAACTTCCCTGAGCTGAGGGAAAAATAGGACATGGAATGTTGGACTTTTCTGTACAACACTAGTTCCACAGGTCACTCAACTCTAACTTTGACCATTAATTTTAATAGGCGAGTAAAATCCATGATGGTGCCATGAAGCTTAAAGAGTATTGATTACTAAATGTACAGTAATGTGAGACCTTAGCTATCCCAAATTTAATTTTGAGCTGGGATATATAAGAATAATCCACTTTTTCAGCTTTTTTGCATAATACAGAAAAATGTTAAGGGGCAACAGTTTGAGATTAGTGAACCATTTATTCTGTTCTGCTCTCTGTTATAGAAAAATATTAACTGAGGCTAACTCCTCCCTGGTAACAGACTGACTGCTTCTCTGGTCAAGAGGTAAAACTCATCCTAGAATAAAGTCTTCGTTGCATCTTAGAAAAACATTATTTAGAGGAGAAGCAAACGTTTGACAGACAACTTTGCAAATGGAAAGAGAAGTAACAGGAAAAACAAAGTAACCTAATTATGAAAACATTGTGGAGTACGTTCATGTACAAAGGCTGAATTTTTCTTACCTCAAGAATAGGTCTCATTATTTCTGCTGTAGTGCCACCTTGCTTTTCACAAAACTTACAGAATGCCTCAAGATAAGACTACGTGAAAGAAGAAGAGAAATAATTTAAATGCTACCTAAGACGTGGACCAGCACAGCACATAGCACATGAACCTGATTTTTAAATGCTTCCATTGACTTTGATAATTCTACCTATGAATTTAAATTCAAGTATGTGCTTAAGTACTTTGCTGAACTGAAAGTTGAAATATTAAAATGCAGATGTCTTGTTACTACAGTACGGGTTCAAATTATTTCAAAAATTGTTATAGGGCAAATATTATGTTTTCCTTGCTCTCTACTGAAGGGAATTCTTGAGCTCCATTGAGCTTCCACTGCGTAATAAGCAGATGGCTGAAGGAAACTCTGCATTTATAGTGTGGAGGAGGGGATTTGGGAATATGCCACGGCTCTCGGGCCAGCACTAGGAGGATACACAAACTAATCCCTACTGCTCTACCCTAAACCCTGGATTAGGACAGCACAGCAGACAAAGCTTCTGTAATACTTGCATGCAGAGCCCTCTGTTCTATGAAGGATTCTGGCCTTCACACCCATTTCGAAATACCTGTGCAGGAAGGACCCTAAATATCTCAGAGATGCTGTTCCCCTGGCTTTCCATCCCCCAAAATACCATTTTAGGAAACATTTCTGTCATCAAAATGCCTTTGCTACGAATTCACACAGTCTTGTTAAAAGAAGCTGTCACTAGCTATGCAATTAAGTGAATTTTAGGTAGAGACATCTCAAGGGGGGTCTGCTGCCTAGGATTATGCATTAGGTTCTGTATAGTGCTATCTGATAGTAGAGCTGAAACATAATTGATCACATCGACAGCTGAAGAGGAGAAAGGATATATTAATAATTTAGAAATTTTTGCAGAATGACCCTCCTGGTACTTAGAAGAGTGGGAAGAAAAAAACAAAAAAATATATTTAATAAGTGTAAATGTATGGTCATGCACACAGGATAAAAGAATCAAATCTTTATGTTATCAAATGGAAAAAGATTGTCTAGTTTAGTAGTACTGTGAAAGAATTAAAATACTTGGCATAACTAAGGTTGTTTTGAATGAGGGAAAGTAGCAGAATAATTATGAATTAAATATTGGCTTGGGAATTAATAAATATCATTTGTAAGACAAACAGAAGATTTTTTTTGCTTTCCTGCTAGTGCAGTCAGATCACTCTAAGAACAATTCCTGCAGTTTGGGACATCCGCTGTGAAAGAAAGATAACAAAGAATTCGAAGAGAATGTACCAGGAGGAGCCATTAACGGAATGAAATATGTATAGACTTTAAAGAGAACCCCCTAAGAGTGTTGACCTGCGTGATAGTATTTGTAAAGTATGAAAATGCAAGGCACATGTTAGCACACTTACAGCAGTGTGCTGTAGCAATGCTAAAGACAATTTAAAAGGGGAGAAAATTATATAAAACCTTTAAGTAAAAAAAAATGTTATCTAGACTCAAAGCAATTAGACCTTTTCAAATCGCATCTACCTTTTATAAATAGAAATAAATGTTAGCCAAGAGCCTGTTTAGGCTCAGTTAGGAACTAATAGTTCTGTGGCATTTGCTGGGTAACTGAGTTACGCATAATCGGATGGATCTGGATATTAGCCTGTCATCTAAAGCATTTTCAGTAATGAGCTATTAAATCAGAATTTGGATGCAGAACTAAAATTTGAAACTCTCCAAACAGTGGCGTAGAAATGAAAGGAGTTGGATTGGATTCCTGGACTTGCCATCAACCAGGTGACCTTAGACAGCTTTCTTTATCTCACCGTGCTTCTGTTTCCCTACCCATAAAACAGCGTTAATGATGCTGACCTCCTTTTCTGAGGCACTTTGAAAAACCCCAGATATTATGGTAAAGTTGCAAGAACTTGCCTTGTACAGTTTGTTGCGCATTATTTCAATGTTCATTTCATCCAGGTCGTTTTCAGACAAGCAGTCCTGAAAGAAAGCAGCTGAAAGCAGAGTTTATTACGTTGCACTACATGCTAATAATACTTGTCTATTGCCATTCACCAGTGTGTAAGCAAGGATCGGAGGTTTCCGTTGTGCCAGAAAGAGTGATATAACAGTGAGAAAAAGAAATCCTCTTGATTTCCCCCTTGTCCTCCTACTCCCTCCTTTTTAATGAGAATCTGCCGAGAGTGGAATCAATCAGTGCCACAACCAGAGTCCACATCTCCAGAGAGAATCAGATGAGAAATGCTAATGAAAGCCCTAATCTTCTCTGAAGTATGTGGTTTGGGCATTAGGGAGATTTTCTAGTGAGGAAAATGAAAGATAATTTTTATCTTAACTCATGCAGGTATTGCACAACTATTAAGCAGAATCCTCTTTTCTATTTTCCCTCTTCCTCTGTGGGAAAGGGGGAAAGGCTACAGGTTGCAACTAGTAAGGGGCACAAGCTTTGACCTTGGCCATCTGTGCTTCCAGGTCCCCCGCAGAACTGGCTAAAGAGCAACCTTTTGAACAGGGAGGCAGAGCATGAAGTCCATTTGTGCAACTGGACCACTTAAAAATACTGTATTCCTAACCAACAAAGGTATGCCAGTCCCTCTACTGTTGCTAAGCTATGCCAGCAGGGCAGACCAGTGCTGCAGGACAGTGGCAATGGAAGATGGTATTTAGAGAGAGCATGTGAGCCTGGACGTGTTGCATAGTCTTCTCTCTTCCTACTCTTCCAGCACCCAGATTTTGGATTAAGAACTTTAGAGAAAGTAGCCCTGACAGTTCCCTTCAGTACCTCTTTGTAGATCCATTGCCCATTAATTTCTCCTGTCTTTTTAAAGACCTAATACTACTCCCTGCTTTTACAAACTGGTTCATCAAAAAAACCCAAACAAACAAACAACCAAAAAAAAAAAAAACCCACCAGAAAATTACTACCAGCTGTGTAAAAAGAGTGCTTTATTTTACATTTTGAAACTAGTTTTCTGTTGGGATTTGGTCTTCTAAAGGATTTGGTAAGCAACAGTTTGTAGCTTACTGTGGACAAACCACCACCCTTAGGAATTTGTAAACATTGTCTGTATCTATCTTCAGTCTTGCCTTCTCCAAACTGAAGTCCAGCCTTTTTAGTCTGTCCACACATGGCAGTGCTATCCTCTTGTTTATTTTGGCTGTCCTGTGCTTTACCTTCTCTGCTTTCACCGTGCGGGGTGTTGGTGCCCAGGTACTGGCAGTGAGGGGCTGCAGGGCAGCCTCTGGGAGGAGAGGTCGGGGCTGCCCCTTGCCAGGCACTGCCAGTTCCAGCCCATTCCGGCCGAACCATCACAGGGCACTGCTGAGCCCCTCAGCCAAGCAGGTGGTGCCTCTTGGGAAAATATGTTTAAGAAAGGGCAAAAAATGCATGACGTAGAGAGGAGAAGGGAAAAAATATTGAGAAACAGCAGAGGGAAGAGCAAGGTCAGAGAAGGAGGAATTGCTCCATGGCACCAGAGCGGGTACTCCCTGATGCCTGTGGAGCACTAGAGCAAATACCCCGGACAGGAACTGCAACCCATGGAAAGCCCACGCTGGAGCGGAGGCTAAATGTGAGGAGGAGGGAGCGGCAGACACCACCATGAGCTGACTGGAAACTCCCCCGCTCCTTGTGCTGCTCATTGCCTCTCTGAGGGGACTGAGTGTAACCTGCGGCGATAACAAGGGGGCAAAGGAGAAGAGCCTGGAATGAAGGAGTGGCAAAGTGAGGAGGAGAGGTGTTTTCCCTAAGCATGTAAAAGTTTCTTTCTTTTCTGTTTGTTTTCTAATGCCTGGATCAGTAATTAATTATACTTTTATTAATCAACAACAAATCAAGTTACTTTGCCCCAAGTTGAGTCTGTTTTGCCGGCAACAGTATTTTGTAGGTGATCTCAACCCACGAGGTCCCTTTTGTCCCCATGTTTTCTCCCCACATTGTGCTGGGAGTGGGAGGTGAGCGAGTGGCTGGGTGGGAGTCTGGTTTCTGGCTGGAGCCAACCCACCGTTCCTTCTCGAGCAGCAGAACCCAAAACCACTCAGTAATCATGATCAGGACACACAATGGTTTCGTATGTATTCAAATCCATCCAGTTCCACCTTACTCCCAGTACACTTCCCAGCGCTGCCCCACAACTCCTTACTTTTTGTTTGTGTTGGTTGCTGCAGTACATTGAGCAGAGTTTCATCCCAATTTCAGTTCTTCAAAAAAGGGATTTTCTTTGTGTTTGAATCATGCCCAAATATCAAGAGGGAATCTAGATTCTACCACATCTAATAGTTATTAGTAACTGTTTGCTTCTTGATCCTTGATGAGGGATAGGCAAGATTTCATCTTACCTTTTTTAATTATAGATGCAGGTGTTGAAATAAAAATCTCGATGTTCCAAATCAGTGGCTACTTTGGATATAAAAGAAACCCATTACACTTCTTGAGTAGCATGTTTTCTTTGTGTCTGCTACCCAAGGCTGATACAGAAGCTGTTAATGAATTTTTCTAGAAAATGTCCTGAGCACCATTTGATCCACACTTCACGTTTCGTGTTACCAAAATACAGCATATCCAGTGGAAAACATGCTACCCCATCTGAGATATTATTAAGACTAGAGGATGAGTAGTTTCAAGAAGCAAATAAGAAATAATTGAGTGTTCCTACCTAATGGTGTGTCAACCAGAATTGCATTGAACAGCTCAGTGGGGTTTGAGGCAATGCTGACCGCTTCCATTTGCTCAAAGCTCCCCAGGGGATGGCACTTGGGAACGAGTTCAGCTATGGGCCGCTGATGTAATGTACCAGTTATTAAAAGAATTACGTTGTCAATCATATAGCTGTATCTGTATTTGAAAGAAAAGGTAAAAGAAATCTATCTTTAGAATGAATTTTCCTTTGAAAAAATACAAACCCAAGGTTTTTGAAAATCAGTAATAATACTAAAGTCAGAAACAACCACAGTACTGGCAGGTTTGTACATTCACTCTCTATCCACGTCTCATCATAAACAAACACAATTTTTTCAATAGCAAGTAGGTAATGCAGTACAAGTTCGAAAACACATGACTGGTTTGGAAAAGAGATGCTTTTAAAGAAGGGGAAACCGAGACTTTAATAAGTGTAACACCTGTGAAATGTAAATTCACTATACCGAGTGACAATGAGTGGTATCAAAAAGTAAACCATCTGAGCTAGTTTGGGATTTTGTTATTTCATATAGACCACCTGGACAGGGAAGTGGGTGGGAATCTCGGCACTAGAACTGCAGAGTTCATGCAGATGGACCAATCTTTCCTTCTCACTCAGCTTTAAACATCCTCCTATAAGGAAACTAAGAACAAGTTCTCACAGATTTCTTCTTCATTACTAAAAGATTTCTTTTCAGCAGAAGTTTTGTATCAGCTTCTTATTAATTTTACTGTCAGAGTCTGATAAGAGTTTTGTCAGTGACTTGGAAACGGGAAAGCTCCTCCCTTGGAACACTTATAGCCAAGATGCCAGTCTTCAGCTTGTGTTGGTTCAGAACACAGCTGGAGGCACGCAGGTATCAACAAGATCTCACATAAAATCTGTGAGGGGGCTCGAGGTTCTGGTGAAATGTAGTTCGATGATCTAATAATTGTGTTAAATATCTGAAACTAGTGTCTCAATTATTAAAAAACCCAACAGTGTGCAGAGTTCATGTGTGTACATGTACACACGTGCGTCAGTCAGTGTGAGAAAAGAGCTGCCATAATTTTCATATTTTAACTGTCATTTCCCTGAAGCAAAAAGTAAATATTATATGTCTACAAGTCACAGTTGTCTTTTGGGGGCAGTCTTTAGGATCCTGTTGGTATACTAGCCTAAAACTGGTCAGATATACACCTGAGGCAAAAAGAAAGAAAGAAAGAAAAGAATAACGATACTTAATTTTGCTGTACAATAAAAATACTCCTTCAAAGTAAGCTGAACAGTCTATTGTTCATGTTATAATATATTAAACAGATAAGATCAAGGGGAGTAAACAGTTGGGTAAACACCCTGCTGGAATTTCACTAATCCATGTTGTTACACTGTTGTAAAGCACATACCTGTTTTTAAAGTTGTTTAAGCCATTGATTTACAAGTTTTATCTGTTGATGATTGTATTGAGATGAGAACTTTCTCTTCATCAGGCATCAAACAGCACTTGTACTTTTAAAAAAATCTACCTGGATCTAAGTGTCTTGCAATACACAACATAAAGTTCTGCTTTTAATGTTCAAATGGTATAAAAAGTACAGTAAGTGTATGATGTGTTGTCTTTCGCCCTTAAAAAGTCTGGAACTTGCTGCATGCCTACGAATAAACTCACTGTCCCCTACATCATGAAATGGCTGATCTTCCGTGAGTCACCCCCACAAAGTGAAGTTTTGCAAGTTCTCTGACTTGAATGACATTTGAAAATTACCCCCATTTTTCTCAATCTCCACCACTCCTGCCACTCTACACAGAAAAGGATCTGCTCGTGTTCTTTAAAATAATTGCGTAGGCAATAGCACTTCATATATGTATAAATGCAGAACTTGTATTAGCAAATAAAATATGCAAACTTTGAGTACTAAAGTAATTTTGCTATTTTTGAAACTTAATAGAAATTCCAGTATGGTGCATTTACACCGGTTTAAATTCTAACTGTGCTCTTTTTTTCTGAGTCTCTCTGGTAAGCTATGTGGTAATATTACTTACGTGATGAAGTTCAGAAAAGTGGCAAGTGGTTCAAAAGCATGGTTTCTGAAGTAATGGAATTCCGTGAGTAGTTTTGCTTTCAGTTTATCATCAATGGTGGAAATAGTGAGAGGGCCAGTTTCGTTAGCCAAGAAGTTGCCGTAGTCTGTAGTCTGCAGATGTAACTTCAGATCTGGAATTGGATTCAGGGAAGATCAGGAGAATAATCTGTCACTATATTGCCTACACACTAAAGAAGCATTTAAAATGTTAATTTCTAACATTGTATTTTCACATTAAGTGTCTGGTCATACTCTATTGAAAAGTTTTGGGCTTAGATTTACTGTCGAATATATGCATATTTAATGCAAATTTGTACTGCCTTCTACCAGTAAGACTTGCTGCATGCCAAAGGAAAGAGCAACTAATTTGAGCCTTTGTTGGAGGTTTCACCAGCAGCTTTCACTTCCAGCCACACCAGGCACAGGGTTAATTACTGCTGTCCCTGGGCCCCTCCCAATCAGGTTTGTTCAAGGTTTCAA
The DNA here is from genome assembly GCA_009769605.1 of Bucorvus abyssinicus. Taxonomy (NCBI): domain Eukaryota; kingdom Metazoa; phylum Chordata; class Aves; order Bucerotiformes; family Bucorvidae; genus Bucorvus; species Bucorvus abyssinicus. Next base: position 7,197,124 of record CM020033.1, on the reverse strand, counting down.
TGTCACCGATCTGTACCACTGTTTGGTCTCCTGCGCTCCTACGGACAATCACGCATCAACAGGAATAATCCTTTAACTTCGTTCCATCATCATGGCTTGGCTTCGCGGACGAAGATTTGGGAAGGGCTTTGCCCATGCTTATTGCAAGCGCGCTGATGGCTGAAAAGGCCAATGCGGGATAGGCAAGACCGGTTGCAAAGAGCACACCGGAGGGTCTCCTTGGGTGGTATTGCCGTTTCGTCCCTTGCCTGTCGCTACAGGGCTTTGCGAATGTGAGTACACCTTTCAAGCCTGCGCGGTGGATTTTTTAGGTGAGGCGCAGCGTGCGCGAGACTGGCCCCACCCTTTACACCTGAGGTTCATCTGCCAGGGCCGAGCGAGCTTGGACGGTGACAGCAAAGTCCTCAGGTCGTAGGTTTGGTTAGAGTATCCTTCTCTTAGATGGATGGCCTTACAGGGCTAAACGAGCTCCATCTGCCCGGGTTTGGAGTTAGAGTTGTCCTTCTCCTAGGATGGTTGCCCGAAGGCTAGTGAGCCCATCCTGCCCGTGGACACACTTTGTCTGACCCTTCAGTTGAGACCTGTCTGGCTTGGGAGACCCTACCGGAGGCATATGCCACCACCAGCATAGCTCTCAACTTCACAAGGGCACGCAAGCTCTTTCCCCACAGCAAGGGGGTGCCCGTGAAAGAGTAACTTCGTTAAGAGCTTAAAATTTTGTATTACACATTTAAATCTCGGGTAAGACTACGATCTTACGTTATCGGGCTGCCAGAGCGGAGAGAACACCCCTTGCCTGGGTCAGATTCTGGGCTCCAAATAGCTCCTGCGGTGGAGCACTCGAAAGGGCAGGGTCACCCGCTCTTAGCAGTTCTGGTTTGGTTTGATTTATGGCTGCGACTACCAGATCCTAGAAGGGTGTTCCAGAGGCTTGGGTTATCATGACATATTCTGTCTGAGCTCCCAAGCCTGGTTACCGAGGAAAACGAGCTGGTTAGACAATAAAGTTGAAAAAAGCTTGCGTCACATCGAACTCTTTTGGCAGATTTCCTCGGCTAGCCATTTTCCACCAAGAGGCAGAAGTAAAAATTTGAATCAGTCCTTAGTGTTCAAAGCAGATTAACATTTCCTTTCAGAAAAGCCCCTGCTATATCGTGTAAATATGTTCAAATGCTGTAATCAAAACTAATGCAAATTATAGATCGAGATAAAGTTCTGTGGTTTGGGCATTCGTAAGAATTAGATTTCCAGACAAAATCTGAAGCGATATTTAGGGACAGCAGCACTCCCGCTGTCTGCAAGACGGGTGTTCCTGTCGGGGACGATCGTACGCAGTGAGCGAGGTGAACGTTTCTCAGGGCAGAAGCCGCTCTTTCCTGTTCCCCATGGGCATGCTTTCTCAGAACGCAATGACGGTGCCTGCACCGAGACTTCGCGCAGAAGAACTGGTGTTGCAGTCCCCCGGGCAGCTCCACAGAAACCACAGTAATTCAAACAAGCCCCAAAGGGTGTGTAAGTTCAGCTGAAGACCTCTTCTCGCTGTGTGGCGAGGACACCGTGGGACCGTAGGTCAGTTAGCGCCCTCCTCTTTTTCATTCCCTCTCACTGCTGTTCTGAGATTATCAAGCACTACCTACAGTTTTTCTTGTGGTTCTTCTGTACTGACATTATGGTTTCCCCTCTAGAGATACCAAAACCACTTTAAAATTAAAAGAGCTTTTGATTCTATTTATGGGTTACTTGGGGTTGTTTTGGCTTTGTGTCTGCTTGCTTGTTTTAGCATATTTATAGTATTTTTAACTTAGGCCAATTTTTGTGGTGTGATGCTGTGCCACAGGATGCAGAATGGGGTACATTTATTACCTTTAATGTGAAGACATGAAGTGAAGGCACAATTGGACACACACAATACCACTACAGTATGAATCCACATGCTGGATCTTTTAATTAGAAACAAAACACAACGAAGGCATGAAGCTCAATTTTTTATTTTAGAGGTAAGGGCCAGTGGTTTTGGTGCACTGTGCACTTGTGGTGCAAGTTCAATATTACAGGATCCTTTATGTGCAGAGAGATAAATGTATTTAGCCTCATGTACAAATCAAATACTTCTCCTATTTTCATTATAAATAATACATTTGGTAGATAACTGGTGGGAATCTGTTAGCTGTCTAAAAGAAACAGAGTATGTTACAATGGAGAAAGAGATGTAGCTGAATAGAGAAAAAAGGGAAGTGATGGTAGGAGAGATGTGCTCGTAGGCGGGTTGATGAAGGCTGCTGCTTCTGTTACTGAAATAATTTGCATTCTAAAATTGAATGAACATTAGAAGGAAGAAGGTTCAAAAAAAAAAAAAAGACATTTTTCTTTCTACTATAAACCTTACTTAGAGAAGGATTTTTTCTCTCTGTTGGGATCTGTCCGTCGGTCCCATGCTCTTAATAGTGTTGAAGGTTTATACATCCCAGAAATGTTTGAAAACTACTTCCTGGTGGTAGATGACTTCCTTGTAGCATGACTTAAAATGTAGATATTTTTTGTTAACTATTCTTAACTTAACATGAACAAGTATTCTTCTGGGAAGGATGTGGAAAATTCCTTTTTTCTTGTATGTTTTCAAAAATATTTAAATCTGTATATGTTCTTCTTACTTAGAAGTAACCAGGATTTTACGGTTGATTTGTTTCTTAATGGAGCCTTTGATGACATCATTTATTGAGCTTCTCTGCAGAGGCAAGTGGAGATACAGCTCTCCAGCTTATCAGTTGAAGCAGGCACATGCGCCTGGTCGCTTGAATAGTCTCTAGGTCCCACTGACGGTACTGACAATCTCTTCTTTAACTATGAAAGGAACTTTATCAGGCTGACAGGTAAATACTTACATGTATCTGTTTAAATGTAGTTTTTTAATCTGCAAGATGAATGGCAAACAACCTTCCCAGACTTACGTTGTTATTATATTAATAGTTTAGACAGACTCAAAACCCTGTTGTACATGGGAATCATCAGGTTCTGCACTTCTCGTTTCCCTCAATCCGTTACTGCATACACAAAGCAACCAACGCGTTACACAGGCTGAGCTTATTATTTCTCTTTGTTCCTTTTTCAAATTAATCCAATATACTGCATGTTGTAGAAATTATTTCAGTGTACAGTCATAGCTTTTGTTCTGGCGTCAGGGAAGAAAACCTTATGTTCCTTTAGACAGGTGAAGTTATTCTGTTGCGTTTTTTCCCTGCCAAATGTCTAGAGGTATGTCATATGATTTTTATTTTTTGTACAAGTCTGTCTTCATCAGGCTGTGACCAGTCTTGGCCACAGAAAGCTGTTTTGGAAACTAGTGTGTGTGCTCTTTATTGCTGTGGCAAAGTCACCTTGAAAAAAAGCTTTTTTTTTTTTTTTTAAGCTTGAGATTAGTTTAGTTTTACCTTTGTGAAGCCTAGCTTTCTCTTCCTGGTAAGTAGAATGTCCCCCACTTCCCTAAAACTCATGAAGTATTAAAGTACTAAATTATATCTTTTGGATAGAAACTCAGAGCCAAATGGTAAACTTTTTGTAAGATATTGGGAACTCATTTATCCAGCCGAAATTATATGAAACTTCTATACTTGAACAGTCCTACAGCATGGTTAAAATCTGTGAGAAGGTTACCAATCACCATAGGAACTCTGTGGATGAGATTTCCAAACCTTATCAGAAAACGAGAAAATCCCATCATCTGAATTGCTTTGTAAATCAGAGTCTGTGCAATCCCAGGGTAATTTCTATGGAACGCTATAAACTCAAATATGAGAACAGTTCTTCAAAGGACATCAGGGTTATCTCTGGGCTTTAAGATAAGCTCTCAATACTTCAGTCTTCTACCTTCCCTTCTTCAAAAGTATAAGCAACAATATTTCTTCTTAAATAAAATAAACCAGCGGACTTACCTTCTAGTGTCTCGCACTGTGCCAAGTTGACATAGTCTGCACTTGTCAAGATCCCAGCTTTGAACCCTCGGACCAGACCCTCCAAGTAGCCATGGTCCACATTGAAGTAAAACTCTGAGTATCCTGGCATGGAGGAGAGGAGACTTAATCTTTCTGCTGGATTCTTGATGGTACTGAGTATCTGCCACCAACTGTTTTCCTCCTCTTTGGAAGGAGTGACAAATAGTCACTGATTTCCTGCTAGCCTATGATTGTGTTTTACCAACTGGTTTCTTCCTGTTTCTTGCTCCTACTGTAGTTCCAGTATAAGTTGATGCTTATACAACAGCCAGCCAGTAAATCCACCTCCCTCCTGTCAGAGCCAGAAAATGAACCTATTATTGTTGAAAGAGAAGCCAGAAAGGAAAGATTTAACCTTTGCTTACAAGAATGCTCTGTGCTGATTGGAGAATGAGAAAGCATATTACACAGCTCCATAGCATTTTTGCATTTCTAAAGTGTATTATAAACAGGAAGTTATCTGTGAATAACTACTGAAAAAATATTTCTGCACTAAAATGGTGGGCTGTAATAGAGCATAGACTAATCAAGGAACTTAGATTTTTTTAATTGTCTCTGTATACCTCTTGTTTTTTAACATTTCTGATTGCTCGATATTTTCTGCTTCTCATCTCCATCAATAAATATGTATATGAATTATAAGGTCCTTCTAATAATTGCAGTGAACATTAGATCATGCCTGTAGGTGAAAGGTCTTTGAAGGGTTTGACTTTCATTAGCCTTTAGAGTGAGTATCCAGAACTCACCTCAATTTGTCCAAGTTCTGGTCAAAATAATCTGGTTATATTCACTAAAATGTGGAAATAACTCATATTTTTTCTCTTACAAATTAAGGATTATAAAAATAGAAATCTTTATTTCAGAATTGCCTTTTTAGGCTTCCTGATTTTGATTCAATTTAAACTTGGACCTGATAAATCTATCAGTGACTATTACACTGAACAGTTAAGTCTGCTTCCCTTCACTTCAGTGCCCCAAAGCTGGCAGCCTGAAGCGTCCACGCTTGTTTAATCAGTGCAAGTCCTTTTTCTCCCTAAATTCACTAGTGAATGAGAAACATCTGCAAGCGTTGCTGGAAGGGAAAGTCTTATCACACCTTAGGCGATACTTAGGTATGTGGTTAACTGGAGCAGTGAGGTGTCTGAAGACTGCTGTGTGGTTGGAGGGTTAACACCAGCAACAGCAACTACAACAGCTGCCTGCCACCTGCATCTCAACACTTCCATTCAGTTTTCCGTGCTTGGGACACGGTTTGTGTCCCGAGTCGGCTGAGGACGTGCGGTTTGGCATTTCTGTTGATCCCTTGTGCTGACGCGTGGCTGCAGCGAGAGTTGTGAGGTGGCAGGCGCTGGAACAAGGCTGTGACTACGAGACTTCATCCCCATCCTGGGAGCTGGGGACCTGACGGCAGCTTGGTTCTCACCGGGTGATTCTTGTCTACGCCGCCTTGCTTGTGGCACAGCAAAGCTTTGCAGGCCATAAAATGCCACCTCCTCTAGGAAGGTGACTAGCTAGCTGGCTGACCAGGAGCCAACGGGCAAGAAGTGGCCACGAGCCACCTGGTGGGCCAGGCTGAGCCAGGGGAGTGATACTACTGCACCTTGGGGCTCGGTTTAAAATTGTCTCAGCCCGGTTATTACCATGCCTGTAACTGACTGCAGGGGAAATAATGACAGCATTTAGACATTAAAAAAAAAAAAAAATCACGTGCTCAGATATGCAAACTGTAATTAGCTGAGAGTTCTAATGGTGCCTGGAATACTGCAGTTTGCTCCTTGTGAATTAGGCTTGCAATTTTAAGTCAGTCAGTTCTCAGCACGGCAGAGTTAACCCAGCTAAACAAGAATGAGACAGATTGGACCTCTTAGACAATCGGAATAAACCGGCTCCCTCCCACACACGCACAGTTTTGGGCTCCCAAGTCTCCCTGCCCACAGTGCCCAGAACCAAGTCGGGCAAAAAGGTGTCCGAAGACGTGCGTGATAATGTTGCGAAAGCCAAGGGGACTTTTCAGGATGTGTGACCACTGTCAGTGCTTCCTTTTTGGTGAATGGAGAAAACCACTTTTTAACTTGAACCTGCTTTTCGTTGTTGTCGTCATCATTGTTCCAGCGTGTTTCACTCGATATTAATTTTTCGAGGAAAAGAGACGAGGAGAAGTAATAATAGGAGGGACTCGTTATTGTGTACACTAAGAGCAATGTTTGTTTTCACCCGCGCATCTCTGAAGTGTGGGTTACATAAACAAGTAATGTCCCGCAGCAGCTGAGTCCGGGCTCCCCCCGCCGCAATCACAGCCTGTCAGAAGGTGGCACACAGCCAGCTGGTGACGGTCCAAGGGTAGGCTGCTGCCAAGATTCCAGACCTTCGGACAGCAGAGCCGGAGCACGAACGGCTTTGCAAGAGATGCTAAATTTAGTAAGGTGTGGGGTCATGTGAATACTGGCTGGCAGGTGCAAATACCACCACTGGAGATCCTCCAGTGAGAAAGTGCCACCATGAGATCCCTAAATGCTGCCGGGGCCGTTACTTAAGTATAATCACTCAGCAAAGTTGTTTCATGAAATCTGTGTAATTTTGAAGGATCTCAGGAAATTTCAAAATCAGGCTAAAGCCTTGAGTGATGTCGTGTGTGAAGGGATGAGGTGTCAGATGATACTATCCAGGGTAATAAAGCGCATTCAACAACATCGGGAAACGCTCAGTTCTCTGACTTCTGTTACAGGAAAAATTGATGAAAGGAGACGGCTTTAGCAGCAATTTAGACATGATACATATAATGAGCTAGTGCACTAAATTTTAATATGAAATATATATGTTTGGTATCTATTGTTGTAATCTATCAATGTAATGTTAAATATCTGTTGTTCTAACGGCTTATAATGAGTGGCTGATTAACATTTTGTAGTGGGTAATTTTTTATTTAAAAAATTATAGTTCTTTCTATTAATGAATTGATTTATATAGAGCTGTGAATTGACTTTGACAAGTTACCATGCGAGAAAATGTGATACTCTCACCTGTTATGTTTGTGGAGTGCAAAGGTTGAGATATTTTTAAAAGAATTATATAGCAGTGAGCTAAGCAAACACTGATAGCGAATTAGAGAAGTTAATTTAGGCTAAAAACAAATAGCAACACGAAATTTTCAGATCTATGAGCAGGATTTAACCTTTGACACTGAAAGCTTTGGAAAATTGTTAAACAAGATGCACATATTATTTAACCACAAGAGGTCATCATAACACTGCTGTAAACCCCTTTTCGTCAGCTTTTTTCCACCTCCACTGAAAGAAAGAAACTTCAAGAGAAACCTGAAAAAATCTTCTGGCGGGGGGTTATTTGTTTTCTCTGAGCGAAAGCCAATAAAACCCACATACACTGATAATCCCTCAGAAGTGACAAACAAATTATCCATTTTACCTGCGTTTTTGCTATATTCACAGGTTTTTCTCTGAGCTTCCTTTTTTTCCAGTGTTGACAGCACTTAGCCACGAGTTAATACTGACGAGCAGATGACAAAGAATCAGCAGAAGAGTGAGTAAGTGGTGTTATAGCAGTGGAACGGTGACTAAATCCCATTAATTCAAAGTTATTCATTTTTCATTGAAAGTACTACAAGATGCCATTTTTTTCATCTTCGAATCTCATTTAGAACTCTGTTTATAACAGCTTTAGCCAGGCAGATCTTGGCTTAAATTGTGATTTTACCTACCCAGAAATAAAATTCACTCAAGTCTCAGCTGTGCAATTGCTTACACAGATAATTAGAGATGTGCCAGATTCACTGGTTTTGGTCTATACTGCTGCTTCAATGTGTGCAGGAAACAGATTTCTTCATTTGTGGATGTGGGAGATTTTTGACCTCTACTGGCATTGAAAGGTGATTACCTAAAACTCCTTAAACTCTGTAAACTCTGGAATGTTCTGCTCTAAATTTCTGATGGGTGTGACCCATTCCTAAAGATCCTTCCAATATATGATCTGTTGAAATCCCCCATCATCTGAAGTAATAGTAGGACATTTCTAATTGCAGTACGTAAACTGGGATTCAACCTTCCCGAGGTGTTGAGTATCTCCAACTGTTGTAAGACGAATATCAAACCCGAGCGGACCCTGCACGGACCCCAGCACTCTAGCTAGCTAGCAGGGGTAGCAGAAGTGTAGCTCAACTACAGCTCACACTCTTGTGTTTGACCCAGTTTCTGAGCTCTGCTGAACTACTCTCAGCCACGAAGAAACAACCCAGATGCAGTTATGTCTGTGACTATGTACAACATAAAATGTATGAAATCAATGCATTTGCATAAAATGTGTGAAAATTGAGAATGATGCTAGACTGTACGCGGATAGACACAATTCAGCTACCATGCTTTCTTACCTATTTTTAAAGCATGATAAAGATGCGTTCTCATTCAGATCTTATTGATAGCTACGCCCTCTTTTGCCCACAAAAAGTGTTGTACCTTGCTGACACGCCCACACCCCAGCCGATTTCCACTGGTTTTGCTGAGACTCTTCATAGCAATCATGCACCCCCAGCTTTCCTACCACTTGATTGGCTTTGGATTGAATTTGCATAAAATGCCTCTTTTACTCCTGTTCCTTGTTGGAAGTATTAACTTGATACTGGGTTCAGGAACATCACTTACTGATGTTTTAAAATATTTTAAAATTCCTCTTCCCCCTCCCTTGCCTTCAAGAGATAATCTAGCAGCTTTGAAGGCCAGCAAGCCTCTTGGTTTTTGGTCTCTGTTCAAGGAATTACATGCCAGAGTAATAAGAAGGGTTTTATCAGGGACTTAAAGTGGTAAGTCAGGGGAGAGAAGCCAGAAGAAAATAATTATCAGTAGATGTAGACCCAGAGAAAAGCAGATTTGAGAGAATTAACAACGCTCTGGAATGCTTTCAGCAGTGAAGCTAGCATTTTACAAGATTTAAACACTCACAAAATTGGGCTACTTTGGCGTGAATAATTTTTACTTTTGGGCACTGAGAGCCTTCTGCTCAAGTTCTGGCTGATTCTAATGAGGATGGCAAGAATTCAGATCCTGTGCTTATCTTCAAGGCCCTGAAGTCTTTCTCTGCACAGTGTCAGTTCTTTTTTCTGCTCTCTTAATTCTTAGTCCTCTTCTTGAGTTTTTATGCAGGTGAACATCCTTTTCTCTTCTTCATGGATTAGTTATTCGGTAACTGTCACAAAATTCACAGCCAACAGATGGTATCTTTAGATTCCTTCAGGTATCATAAAGGGTTTATCCTTGATACATCCTGAAAACAAAATAAGGGTGCTAAAACCTGGAGATAAAAAGTACAGACAACTCAATACGAAGTGCAAGTAGTCCGTTAATTCCCCACATTTACAGTTCTCTGCTGTACTAAATCCTCCACTCTGAGGGCCGTAACTTGAATGGTTTCCTCCTCATCATACTGATTTCTAACAGGGATGCAAATTCTGACAGCTTTTTTTGCCAGTACACCAATTGGCCGTTATTGTGTCCTTTGGCCACCAACTTTATCTGCTTCAGAGAACAGCCAGAAGACGAACAGGACTGGAAAAAGTAGCATTTCATTAACGTGGCGTTAAGTCATTGTGGATTACAGAAGGATCCTTTACTTCTTGCTCCATGATCACAGCAGCTGAGCGCTCTGAGGCAATGAACCTGACAGTGAGCGTCCTGGTGTTACGCTGGGTATCTCAGCACACATCTGCCTGCTCTCTTTCTAGGGCAGACGATTGCAGACCTCATAGGAAGGAAAACAGAATTGAAAAAATAGGTTTTACAGCACTTTGAAATGGTAGTTCCTTGAAGGGCAGAATTGCAAAATATTAACTTTTGGATATAATTAAATACGTTGTTTCCAATAAATCTCATTTCAGATAAAGTAATAAGAGGTATTGTCAAAATTCAAATTTAAACATTGAACATACGGATAATTACTTTCAGTGACATCATGGGCCCTGGTGCTTTTGAGCTTCTTCAGTTTTAGAGATAGATACGAGGAATTTACTAAATGCAAAACATTCCTACTGTTATTATGATTTCTTTTCCTTTTGCTAGCTGCCTCCTCCACCTATCTAAATTCTTATTCTCAAAAATGGATTCTAGAAAGCAAGATAAAAACTCCAATTGTGATATGGATTGGATCTGATTATGACTTGAGAGAAAAGCTGCAAGCATGAAACCTCTTAAATAAAATTCAGATCCAGAACGAAAGAAAATAAAATTAGAAGCATTAATTTCTTACTTTCAGCTGTCTTCATATTATGCTGTCACTTTAAACTCAATTTCCAAGCTACTGGGTAGTAGCATGTTCTTAACTGTGCTGGGCCCTTAGTAAATAATTGTTAAATAGGAAGGAGCAGTTGTATATTCCAGACGTTGAAAGGAGACCTCCAGGTATTTATTCCTTCATGAAGTCTAGGGGGTCTCACCAGTTCTCACAGAATTTTGCATTACTTTCCATTCTATAAATATTATGTACAAATGGACAATGCACAATGCATCATATAGAAATAATAATGTGCACAAATACAAGATGAGTCTCTTCACATGGATTAACAAGGGCTGTAATTTAACATGAAAAATCAAAAAAAAAAAAATCCATTAATAGGAGGTACTAGATAGGGTCCAAAATGAATGGTTGGGTTGTTGGGTTTTTTTTTCATTTTCAGTGTAGAACAAGCAACACAAAACCTAATTTTAAAATCAACCAGCCCTTCCTGACCTGATTGGAAATGGAGCACCAGGGGAAGAGGAAAAACATCTTTGCAGAGGGCATGGTTTTCTAGTGGTTTAGCCCTGATGAATTCTCCTCTACTTAATAAGTGAGGGTGATATGGATGTGTGTTACTGACAATGAAAAGGGCAATTTAAGACAATTAATATTGGGAAGAGGTCACTGAAAGGGATGGCTGCTATTGAAAATTGTGAGGGTAACTTGAATAGGGTTAGAAAAGGGCGATAGGGTACTAAAGGATGGAAAGACCTTTAAAAATTCTCAAGAACAGCTGAAAGGATAAAATAAAAAGCTAGAAGAACAGGAGGGATTGGAGAGAATTTTATTGCAAGAAGAAGCAACCAGGAATGGGCTGAACTTCAGTCGTTTGGGATGGAGAACATCTACATTTTATTTCATGTAATCTTCATTGCAGTCCAATTTTCATTTATGACTTCTGTCTCTAAAGGTTATTAATAAAGTCTTAAACCTGTGATATACTGCAAAATCAGCACCATGTTTCACCAGGGGTATGAAGAGAATTGAACTCGAGGACAATTTTTTTCTAATTTTTTTTTTTTTTTTTTTTTTTTTTTTGGCTACATACTCTGGATAGATTAAAAAAGTACGTTGTTCAACTTTGGGCTTGGAGCCTGATATGTTAAAAATTTTTCACTAGATGGAGCAATAGTATCCTTCTTAAAGTGCTATCCCTTCTCTGAACTGCTGTGCCAGGGACTTTAAATATGTAAGGATATACTAAGCTAAATCAGTATGTATTGTAAACGGGCTATTTAAACTTGGGAGTATGTTTTTATTCAATTGGAATATTTGTTTTTAATTTCTGATGAGCATTTTGCTAGCTCTGATACCTGTTAAGAATTATTAAAATGTAGAATTAATAATTTTCGTTCTTTTTTATCCTCATCTTCATGAATGTTTTATAGCTGATGAAAAAAAGTAACAGAATACAGTCCACATAACAATTTAGTATTTATACTTTTTTTGTTGTTGTTTAAGGCGTGTAATAAGAAACAAAACCCAGTTCTGGCTCATTTGTTACATGAATACTTGTCTAGTTACAATTCTCCAAAATGTCATTTCACAGAAATGCAAATTTTTGCAATCGTTTCTTTACATTTTATGTTAAAAATCACTATTCGAGATGGATTACTTTAAAAGGTAGTGATAGTTAAATGAGAAAATAAAGTAAGAAGCCTTTCAATCACAGTCTATCTTCTCGAGATTTTTAATTAAAAAACATTGGTGGTAAGCTTTAGAATTTTTCAAGATATGGCAGTTACGTCAAAGAGATCCTTCTCCTATTACCTGGAATAAGGATTTATCCAAAGATTAGTTACTCTTTTCTACAGGATTATGTTTTCAGAAGGAAGATTGCAATATTATTTTACAAGAAAATGATAAGATTATAGATTTTTACCCTTTATTCGGTGCTCAGTGGTATTTCTTTTACATTATAATCCATACATTTCAATTCACAACTTGATTTGCTCCTGCAATGATATTCCAGTTCTTCGGTTTCAGACCTAGATAGAAAGTAATACCTGAACACGTGTTATTCTGAGATTTATGAAATGACTGTTGTGCTTCAGTTTTTCGTTTGCTTGTCGTCTGGTGTTTCGTGAAAGAGCAATCGGTTACAGTAAAGGCCAGAATTAATCTGTAAAATTAAATCAATGTATCAGATACTGGTTCGCACCGAGGAAGGAATTCATTCTGGTAATGTGTTTGTTAACTTCATTTCCTCCAAAGGTAACAGAATTAAAAAGGTTTTTCTTTGATTTTATAACAGGATTAGAAAATAACTAATCCTCAGACACAGTAAAGACAGCTCAGGACTGCTGCTGCTAAAATAAACCCTAAACTTGCAAAGAAAGCACATTGAAATTACATTCTGTCACATTTTAATAGGTGCCTTACTGGCTGCGTAAAGTCTTTTGTGGAGAGATTGCTCTCTCTCTGACACCCTGGAATCTCATTCATAAATTCATCTCAGTCTACAGTAAGATGGGAGAGGTGGTTCTAAACAATTACTGTGTATTTTTGGATGCAGAGTTCTCTGAGCCCTTTTATCTGCTTAAACAAAACCAGACATCAGCACTCTGCAGCTCCATGGGTGAACGAGCTGCCAGAGCACACCATCAGAAGGGCTTAAACACTGCAAGAAATGCACGTACTCTTCAGGACAGAAGTTCTTAATATCACATTTTCCTACAAACCCAAATGACCACATAAATCATGGGAGAGGTGCTTTCAAGACGGTGATTTCGTCTTTATCTTTTCCGATAAAGAGCCATATACGTTGGTTAAACACTGCAAGAATGTTGAGCAGTAACAGTACTGCAAGCGCAGTAAGTATTTAGGCAGTGCCTCCTTCGCTGCAAAATAGCTGCTAAACTTTCTGTGATGCCGGGTCCTGATTATCCGTATGTAGAGGGATCCATGGGACAGGTGGGAGAGACGGTACAAAAAATTTTTACCCCATGACTTGGGCAGTTGGGATCTGATTTAGCATTAAAAAGTACAAACGTGGATTTCTGTGACTCCAATGTCAGGAATATTGAACGGAACATCCAGAAGTTTTGCATCTCTGACCCTCTTAATCCCAGCTCCAGTGCATCATAGATCACGGTATAATGAGTTATCAAACTTTTCACGGTCTTACGGACAGGATGAGTGTCAGCAAACAGATCAGAGATTTGTCCGACCTCAAGAGAAAGAAACTGTGAACCTTAGGGGTACTTGTCTCTTTCTAAACAGCATCATTTTCGTACTTAAATGAATAAAGTAGCCGATGCTGTCCCAACAGTAACTTCTAATAAATACGTACAAAACTCTTAAAATACTTTGAGAGTAAAGAAGCTGGTGCACAGTACGAATAACCGTCACGCTCCTGACTGTAAAAGCAGATTCCTCAAATGTAGACTTTAAACTTCAGAACGAAACGTGATGTTTTTATGCAAACAGGCGTAGAAGACAGATAAAGGACTAGTTTAAAAATAATACCGTGAAATGCCTGGTCAATTCCCTAATCTCCATGTGCGTTAGACATTATCTCGAGCAAATTACATTTTCGGTTCCTTGCCTTTGGTGTTATGAACAAAGGCAAAATGCAGCGAAGGTTTAAGCTGGTACTGTACACACAATCTTTTCACTCCGATTGGTACATGTGGGAACAAATGATTAGATATGGAAAGAACTCCATTTATAGAGAATAATTTACCAGAAAAATAGTTAGGTTGGCCTTTTCACCGTAAAAATTGCTTTGACTTAAACTTCTCTACACCTTCAGCTACCACAATTTGAGACAAATCTACTGATTCCCAAGGAGTCACACCGAGTGCATAAATATGAAACAAGCGTAACCAAAGGTGTTGCTGAACAGCAGCTGGTTATTGTCTTGAAAAGTAAATTCATAGAAAATACGAAAATTTTCAGCATAGTTTCCTAAGTGATGTACTAGTCAGGTACATTCATTTTGCTACTATATTTTTTTATTTAAGGAATTTAATTTGACTATGACCCAGAGAATTTCCAAGTGATAATCACAAGATGACATTTCTCAATGATTTTAAAATATTCATGAGTACAAAACACGACACCATGTTGGAAATTACCATGATTAATATTCAAATGATTGTAATTTTTGCTTTGCTTTTAAAATTTTTCCTATTTTCCCTCCTCTTCCTTCCCTTCACCTGCAAAACAAATAAATCTTCTTAAGTGCATGTTGCTTCAGTACTTTTCTGCTCAGTTCACACTCTCCGGCAGGCTTCTGTTCAGTGATTTTCTTCTAATTAATGATGCTATGCATTAATCCCTGCAAGTATTCTGCAGAGCTGTCTTTCTATTCCTGCAAAGGTTGTATCACATCTGAGTGAGTTTATAATCATTTTAATTTTTAAAGGCTCTTAAATAGAAGGGGATTTGTCCCACTTTGTCTGGCTTGTATAGTGTCTGCTCATAGTTGCCAAAGACATTTTAAGTGAGTCTCCACAGACGTGACAATGTGGCTTGGCCTCCCCGACACTTCATCAACTTCTCGGGTTTGAAATTCCCAAGATTAGCTGTAACTCTGAAGGCAAGTTGACAGACTATCCTTAACTATAAAAATATTTCCTTTTGCTTGGACTAAAATTCTGGACGGATTGTGCTGCAGGGCTGAGATTTTAGATCAGATTCACCTGCTGAGAGACTCTTTGAAAGCTGAGTTTTTCTCTGACAAGTTTACGAATGACATCTGTCAAGGAATATAAGATTAAAATGTGCAGACAAGCATGGCATTAATTAGAATAAAAACACACCTTTCATAGAGAGAAATCTAGCATAACTATATATTTTTAATTAGTTACTTCATCATTTCATAATTTTCCTTTGCAATTAAAACAAAGAACTCATCTACATTAAAGATACAAATAAACATTTTAAGTAATCCCTCTGAAGTCAGTGAATCTGTTCACTGTCCGTTAGCAGTCAATTTTTTAACCTGATTATTTAGACCCTAAAAGAATGAATTTCAACTTTGAATTTAATTGATTGTTTTATTTGTTAAACACAAATGGAGCTATTGAATGGAGAGGTGAGGATTTAAAATTGCCATTTGAAAGGGGCTTGTAGGAATTTTGGGGGGCGAAACACATTCCTTTCTAACCTGTTCTTTAGAAAAACAAACCATAGACTGTACAACAATTTCAGAATGATTTCAAATGCTTATTTCAGATGCCCTAACGAAGGGCAGAGAATCAAAACGGAAGATGAACCAGATAAACCGTTGAACACTTTACACCTCTAATGTATATATAACCCGAATTTTCCAAAGCAGTGACTCATTGCTCCGTTTCACAAACCTGGTTTATCGATAGGTATTGAGAGCTGTAAATGCTAAACGTCTGTGAAAATCTGCTCCGCGGAGGATGGTTCCTAGGCTAAGAGAGGCTGTAACGCAACTGACTCCCAAACGACATTGGTGAGACTGGCGTCCTAATTTCCACTTGTCTCTGGAAAACGTGCCTCAGGGTGTCTGGGATGGAGTCACCTCAAATTATCGGCCTTTTCTGAAGCTTTTTGTGTATGATTTTAGGGCTACATGTGCCTCACCAATCAAATCAAAATACAAAACACTGAGTAAAACGTAGAAAGACGGTATTCCAAAGGCAGTTTTTCATGTCACTTAGGTTACTGCTAGTAGTATGCCAGAAGTGCCGTTAAGGATAAACATCAAAAAACGGGATGAGAAGAAATGTTAATTGTCATATGAATTCTGCAGGTTTGAGAATTAGCTGAATCATCTTCTGAAAAGACAATTCCTGTTACAATAGCAGCACAGTCATTGTACAGAGGTCAAGCACGTCTTCCATGAACTTCCACGAACCGTATACAAACACACACACACACAAATACATACATAAAGTACTTCTGTAGAAGGAAACTCCACTAGCTTACAGGAAAGAAAGGTTCATGTCTAGAATTCTTCTCTTCTTGTTCTTCTGTCTTTGGAGATGACATCGCATTCTCCCTCTTTCAGTTCAGAGGTAGAAAAATGTTACCTTCAGTTAGCAAAAATAGAGGCAAGTTTCTTATGCAAAATCGTTAATAGTTATTATAAAAACAGTTCTGATTTTTTTTTTATTTTAGCTTTTTATGGGAAAGTTAACTTTTCAAAGGATGTAAGCACAGCTCAGTTACGTAGAATTGTGTAGAATAAAAAAGTATCTAAGCTCGGGTATATGTAACCTTGACTGTCATCTGCAAATCACCAGCGTATCTATTTGTCCGCCTTTTAGCATCCTGATCGTCAAGTCAACACTTTGGGCAGAAAAGGGCAGAGTACGGCTTATTGATGATGCATTCATAGGTGGTGAGTGGGTTTATGTATCAGCTTTTTCAGTAGCTAAAATTAAGGCAAAATTGCCTTTGTATGAAATTAAATGTGGTCAGATCTTAGAACTAGACTGGTTTTGTGCTGTGCTCTGATTGCTACAGAAGCATCTGAAAAATGGTGAGTTGCCTTTCAAGCCATTTTGGTATCTAGGAATGCTTTTAATTTCCAGTTTATCTAATAAATGCTGGTTTTCCAGATTTTTTTTTTCAAGTAACACAAAATAAAGCACTCATGTCAAGAATGGCATAAATATTTAAGTATCTAACAAGAAAGAGAGCAAGTTTAGTTGTTACCTGACTGCTAGGATTTAAACTAATGGCTTTAGAGAATGCAATTGAAACTCTGGTCCTGGAGTTTCTTTCCTTGTCTGTTCTCTATATTTCTGGATTTTTGACTTTTAGATTGATCAGTCTTTTAGGCCAAAATTATGTTTACTTACTAGAGCAGACACCTGAGACTTCAATTCCATTGTGCATACTTCATCCAGTTGCACCACATGTAAAACATGACGAATGAACAGAAAACATTCGAAACCACTCTAGCATCAGAAAAGATATCTGAAATAAATGTATGCTATCAAATGTACTAATTTATAATACCTCACCTTTTCACCAAATCTATAGAAAATTTACAAGGTGCTTGAAAATTGTAAGACAGAGTATTGAATAAATATGTGTCATCATAATATACCTTGCACACACCATTCTTTCCTCTGAAAATACAAATAATCGCCTTTGATTCAAGAATATTGAAAACATTTGGAATTGAATGTCCATTTTTGTTTAGTCAAGCCCTAGCTGATAAAGTGCTTCCATTTTAGTCCAGAAAGCGTACAGGATCCTTGCAAAATTCTCTTCTGGAATAGTACGGCAGAGCTTGAAGGAACCTGGAAAAATCATCTGCACCCCTCCCCGTGTGTGGTAGGATCAACTACTGGTGACTTCTCGCAGATATTTGTCTGCTTTGTCTTCATAACTTTGTTTGTCTTCATGAATAGTTCGCTGCTGTGTTCCACTGTCCATAGAAAAAAGCTTGTCTTAATACCTAATATGAATTTTCCTTACTGCAGTCTGAATTTATTTCTTGTTTATCTTACCCCATATAGACATGTAGAATAAATATTACTATCATGGTTACGTAATTGTTTATGTAGTATCACAATAAATGTTTTTTAGATCTCTGACCATTCTTCTTGCTCTTCTTTGGATTCTCTTCAGTTGCTTCATACTTCTCTTGAAGAGCAGCAGAACTTAAGTAAACGCTGCGCCTGTGCCTGAGCTAAGATGGGTTAAGGGCTGATTCAGTGTACTCCGAAGTGACGTTCTGGGTTATATAAATGGTAACCTTCTGATAGGACTCTTTTCATGTTGCTGTTATACACTCTTTTTGTCTCAAGACGTTTGTTGTTTCAAGCCTTTGGAGAATATTCAGGCTCCAAAACTCGACCTTTGGCCAATTACAATATTCTCAAGAGAAATTAATGTTATCTCTGCGTCTGCATTCCAGAGCTGTGCTACAGTTCGTGCCCTCCTTGCATTGTGTTGTGGATACGCTCTAATGGCAGGTTCCAAGGCACAGTAAACTAAGATATCCAGCTCAGCAGGACAGGACTCCACAGTTAACTCTGTAAAATTCTTACAGGATTTGGCATTAGGCATTTTTTTTTAATGTATTCAACTGTAATCAGAGGTGAGAAGCATGTGGAAATCTGTACAATATTTTTGTGATCCTGCGTGTGTGGTCTGATTATTTTTTTCAGCAAACAATGATTGCTTCACCATTTACACTAAATTATTTCTATTTAAAGTGAATTTCAATGAGAATCTTAAACCACTTTTCTGCCTTCTAAATGTAGATTGGGTTTTGGGGTATCTATTCTCTGTTATTTAGACAAGCAGTGCACAAACTGAAGTGTCAGTTTGCTGCAGGAGTAAAATGAGTCTCCCTTTAGGTTACTTAGAGCCCGAAATAAAAGAAGGAAATAACTGTTATTAGAGTTGATAACGATTTAATCTATAAAATATAAATTAAATAAAAATCTCTATGCCTTGCTTCAGATTACAAGTTACAGGTAATCAGTCTGACATTATCCCCCGTGGAGGAGGGGATAACGCATAGTCAGGTTCTGCCGCTGCTGGAGGACTAGGCAGACCAGAGATCTCATTCTGTTGCCATGTTTCTAGAGAGATAAAAGTAGTTCTCTGAAATGTCATCTTTCTACTTCCAGAACCTGAATAGATGGAATTTCAGATTAGCTTAAATGTATTTCAGATTAGTTTGTTTCCTTAACTATCTCGAGATAATTATGGTCTTAATCATTGCCTGCGCACTCAATCATGTGTTACAGCATAAGTTCATTAAAAATGTGTAACTGTATTGCTTTAATTTATTGTAGCTACCAACCATGTTGATTCAAGACGTAACTGCTTAGGTAGAACACTTTTGATCCAATGTAAAACTTCTCTAGCGAAGCATCTTTTTTCACAATCTTCTTATGGAAATCCTGTGGCTTTGACTTGCCTTCAGAACTGTCTTTCCAGGTTCACTGGGCAAATGAACTCGCTTCATTAACTCAAGCAGAAGAAAATTGTATTATTTCTTGCTGTCAGCCTCATTAGCTGGCATACTCATTAGCAACCTAAGTTCCATTAAGCAGTAAACTTTGATCACTTCTGAAAAACCTGAGGGTTGCGTTATTGCATGTTTCTGGCTCTGGCAGTTTCGGGCAGATGTGTGTGGGTTAAGAAGGTTTTCTATTGAAATTTCAGCTCTTTGCATTGCAGCAGCTGCTAAAATGAAATTGCCTCTTAGTCTTTATTGGAAATGTTTGTATAAAGGCTCTATATGTCCTCTTCTCATGATTGTATGATTTTTAGAGGGACTCAATGGAATTCATCTGCTTGAGAATATCCAAGCTCTTCCTCATTCTTGAAAGTTTTCTTAAAGGCCTCCCATAGACTTCTGAGAATTTGATGTTCTCATGAATGTACAAAGGAATTACATACAAAATGAACAAAAAAATAAGTCAAACCCCTACATTCAAGGGGTTCACATATATTTTTTCTAAGCTCAAATTTTGCCGCGAACACAAATTGCCATTTTATCTCTGGAGGATGCAGAATGCTCTTAGACAAGGAAATAAGGAGAAAGTCAAGGAGACTCCCCTGGGGCTGTGCGATTAGCAAGGCCGTTTACAGCTTATGTTTGCAACTTAATTTAGAAAGCAGTAAATAAAGACACTAGTCCCTAGTGGCTGGGGAGAGAGGGAAACACCAGGAAAGGATGTCTGGCTATGTAGGAGGCAAAGCCTGAAGTGGACCAGTTCCGTGTCAATACCAAGCTGGCAGCCGGGACCCCATGCACAGAGGGGTCGAAGGGAGTGCCTGTTCCCCTCGTGGTGCAGGTCTGTGCTGACTGGGTTAGAGGAGCTGGGTTCCGGTCGTGAGTGTGTGATATGAGTGCGTGTGGCTGAACAGAAATCTTGGAACAGAAATCATCGCTCAGCTGCTACATCCACCCCGTTCACAGGAAAGTTAGTAACTTCTGGATTATAGGACATGTATGGCTCTGGGTTTGGGTTTGGGTTTTTCTTACCCCACCCAATTTTTCTGTAACACCATCCTTGGAGATTTTAAAAACTCAGCTGAAGCAATTTGATCTGATGTCCGGATTGGCTCTGGTTTGCAGAACAGAGAGTCTCCAGAAGCCTAGTCCAACCTGAAGGATTCTGTGATACCACGACTACAACTTACTGCTAAAACCCAAGAAGCTGGTGTTCCGTCATTCCCGAAAATTGGTTCAGGCACTACCATATGATCTGTTCCGGAGCTTCCAGTAGTTCATGAATTTCGCTGGACTTTGTCATGGAGCTTGGATGAAGGCCTGTGCATCCCTAACACAGTCTTTGATGTTCTTTATCAATGAATCCTTCTGATTGTTTTCAGACAAATGTTGACTTGGTTGGTGTATCATCTCGAGGAACTTCTCCAGTGGAAGGAGCTCTAAAGCAATAATGAAATGCAGTTATTCTGTTTTGGTTTTATTTCACCTAAACTTGCTACCATACCCCACGCTTGCTTCAGGACATAACAAGTAGCCCTCTTTGTTTTGTTTATATAAAATAGTGAGTTAAATGACGAATAATATCTAGCAAGGAAAAAGAACTAGGAAAGCAAAAATAAGTGATTGCTGTTCTTTTTTTGGTTGCAGCTGATCAGAAGATAAAGCAGAACACAAAAACTCGGAAATAGGAGTAATATGGGTGATACAGTTTTATTGTTAGGCGTATCTCTTTCTGTGTGAGGAGATCAGGAAACTCTGCAGGAGGCACTGTCCAGAAACTTGCGTGAACAACAATAAAAAGTGTGTGAAAGATGGTCTGTGCAGATCAGGGTTCCAGTCATCCAGGACTCTGTGTTCTTTTAGTATCATAGTTTCCTTGGTCCCAGGAGGCTATGAGCGATCTGGCACATTTTTTTAATGACTATGTGCCACATTGCACCTCCTGCAGTGACATTATGATGCAGAAATGTCATATACAGGTGTCTGATGAAAGAATGCTTCTAAAGAGCCTATGATAAGCCTTACAAGATAAGCTCGTGGGAGACTGTCCAGTACCTTTAATGGAACCGTGATGAGGGAAGGAATTCAAAGGAAATTTCAAAGTTAAGTATGCCTAATGAGTCGTGATGAGAATGAAGTTTTTATGAAATGAAGTAAAAGGTTTGTGGGATGGTAAAGCATCACAACTGGTAAGAGAAATTAAAAAATTTCATACCAAACACAGTATATAGTGTATGGTAGCTTATGTATACAGTGCAGGGTGAATGGTTGCTCTTGATCTTAAAGGTCTCTTCCAAACAAATAATTCTGTGATTCCATGATCTTTAAAAGAAAGAGGATAGAACACAATGCCTTTTAGAGGGAAATGCTGACTTAGCGTGGCTTTGAAGTTTCTTCCTTTCAAATCTTATCTTTGACTTTCCTATCACAATATATTTTGCTTATTATGTTTTGTTCATATTCCTATGGGCTTTTTATGTTGGGGTTTTTTTACTAAAAATAGTAGCTTCCCACACTACGCTCCCCTACAATTTCGGTTAAGATAAGATTGTGTTTTGCGTTAAACATACCAGTATGTGATTACATTTTCCGAAATCCCAGAAGATAAATTTGCTTCCACCACCAGTCAGCTAAGGGGATGTCAATGACTACGGATCCCACATCCAAAGGGGAAGTGGCTGCTTAGAAAACAAGACTTACCAGAGACTCTGTGCATGTTAATACTCAGCAAAGCAAATGTCGCGTAGCTGTGTGGAAGATTTCAAGTAAACAGCCTGAGTCAGTATGAAAGGTTTTAACTGAAGTCTACTTTAAATCGTCTCTATTGTTCAGTCAGCTTCTTTGCAGCAACATTACCAATTTCTAGCCCTAATTACGCCCAAGTACTGACAACACTGCTGCCTGTGAGATGAAAGTGATTTGTTATTAGAAGATCTAGCCACCGTGAATGATTTAATTTTCTGCTCCTGAAATCATCTTAAATTACGTTGTTCATAAGAAAATGACTGCAGACAGAGGGTTATTGTTTGGACAGCCCTGTATGAATGAAAGTGCAATGGCCAGACTCTCATTTGTCTGCCTAAAGATACTGTTATATTTTAAGTTCACTTCATTTGGAAAGTTTGATGGTAACGAAACAGGACAGTCTTTGCTGGAGCTTGTCTGGTGCAGGGAGGTCCAACTTCCATCTCCCTCATGCAGCCTAACAGAGACAAAAGTTAAATCCTGCTGAACAATGGCAGTATTTGGCTTCCTTGCAGAGAGACTTTAAATAGGGTCTTCACAAAGTGTTAATGGAAGTGCCTTATGCCTGACCGGTGTTCAACTGCTTTTCAAGCTGCTGGTGTGCCCTTCACTAACGTGTATCTGATTTTGATTCCTACATATTTCTTTTCTATTGCGGCAAGGCAACCTTTAGGAAAGACTTGGCCTGTAGACAAGTGCAGGACTGTTTTGGTGAAAAGGACCTCTGCAAGCAGAGGAGGCACTTTCAAAAAGAGTTCACTGTGCGGAGGGTGCGGAGAAGCAGTAGCAATTGTTCCTCTACTGGTGAGAAACTTGGCCCTGCCGAGGGATGGTGCTGGGAAAATATAATTGAGACGGGAGCTGTGCAGGCACCAGTTCCACCAGCCACATGGGAGCTTATTGGGAAATGTGACTTTTTTACATTTTGCTATATAAAATAACCACAGAAAGTTTTGAGCTACTGTTACAGCTAGAAACTAATAGCTGGAGACTAATTGTTTCCAGATCTGCTGTGTGTGTGCTTGCTCTGTGTGTGACGGGATACCATTTTTCTGCTAAAGAAGAAGAAAATGTGCCAAATGTTGCTCAAATGCTTGTCACAGCATGCTTTCAAATGTGATTTATTACAGAGTGTTAAGAAATGAAGAAATTATAACCTACTTTTCATGTCTCATACAATAAAAAGATAATTTGGAAAGCTTGGATGAAATTAATACTTGCGACATACATTACTCGGCAGCATATATTTAGGCAGACGTAATACATGTAGGATAGCAATAACTTTTGTCTGTCTTTAACAGTCAAGCAGTTAAACATATTAGAAAAGGTTATAACTAACAATGCAGTTCCTGGGCATCTTCAAACAGCAGAGTTCTTTTTCTGGTCTACTAGGTTGCTGTGAAAGGGCAGATCGCTGCCTGAACCAGAACTTCTGTTTTAATTTATTTCTATTAAACATTACTGAGACCTCATCATTTATTTTTTATTGAACAGAAGCTTACAAACCAATCGTGTATAGTTTAAAACAGAAAACAAGAACATTCATTCTTGGTGTGGCATCAGTTTATGAAGTCTCATCAAATTTCCTTCATTCATCTATACTGGCACTCCAAAGCAGATCCTAAGTGGGAATGTACGTGCCATTCATCACACAGTGAGGCAGATGCAGTATCTAGGTCTCTGAAACATGTGACTCCAGCGAACACTGTACGGGTCAGTTGTCATTTAATTTCTGTTTCACTAATAATCATAAAGAATGCCATAGGGGCTTTTAACAGACAGTAACAAAACAGTGGCTTTTGAAATACCACTCTCAAATCTGAACGAAAATGTCTGATAATTGAATTTAGCTATCCCAAATTTTGGCGTGGGTTTCCTGTGTTTTCCTAGTGACATTCCTATGCTTCCAATAACATGGCAATTTCTATAGAGTGTGTTTGTGTGTGCAGGCAGGCAGCTCCCTGATGACACTTCTCCTTTGTCCCAGCAATACAAAGAGGGATATATTCGCTACCGAATACAAAAGGCTAATTCTGCTTTATCAGCTTGTGGCCTCATTAGTGGATGTAGCAGTTCAGAAAAGTTACTTAACAAAGATTCACAATTACCTTTGCTAAGTGTTATTAATTATTAGTTTTCTGTATTATAAGCCATTTCACATATTCTGCCTGAATGCTACAGATGCATTTGTTTAGAGAATATGTGGTTTTCCTTGTGATTATTTAGTACGAAGCACACAGTGACGGTAGACCCTCTGAGTAACTTTTCAAAATCATTTCCTTGCATGTAAATTCAAAAGGTTTGTCACCACAGTTCAGTGGGATTCTTTTTATGAGCACAACACATGGATTTAGGGACATGAGCATGTACATGTTTTTAATACATTGTTCTCGTTTAAAAATATTAGTAGCTAATATTAATAACTAACTCATTACAAATGTGTGAAGAGAAAGCAGACATGATAATAAAATAATTATGGTATCTCTAGTCCAACTAGTGAATTGCTAAACTAGGATTCAAGGTACGATGATTCCAGTTCCTCTCTGGTACTTCAAAATACTGGTGTACAAATTAAATTGCATAAAAGTGTTATTTACCCTTCCATTGAAAGTGAGATAAAAGGAAATAAACATTGAATCATAGAATATCAGGTTGAGAGGGACCTCAAGGATCATCTGGCCCAACCTTTCTTGGCAAAGCGTAGTCTAGATAAGATGGCCCAGCAGTCTGTCCAGCTGAATCTTGAAAGTGTCCAATGTTGGGAAATCCACCACTTCCCTGGGGAGATTATTCCAACGGCTGATGCTTCTCATTGTGAAAAATTTTCCTCTTGTGTCCAGCTGGAATCTCCCCAGGAGTAACTTGCACCCATTATCCCTCATCTTTTCCTTGTGACTCCTTGTAAACAGGGAGTCTCCATCTTTGTATCCACCCTTTAAATACTGAAACATGGTGATAAAGTCTTCCCTAAGACTTCTTTCCTGAAGGCTGAACAATCACAATTCTCTCAGCCTTTCCTCACATGGCAGCTTCCCAGTCCTTTGATCACCTTTGTGGCCCTTCTCTTGACCCTCCCCAGACTGTCCACATCTGTTTTGCAGAGCTAGGACCAAAACCGAACACAGTATTCCAGGTGTGACATGACAAGTGCTGAGTAGAGAGGGATAATGGCTTCTTTGTCTCTGCTGGTGATGCCCTTGTTGATACAGCCCAGCATCCTGTTGGTTTTCTTTGCCCAGCAGCACACTGTTCACTCATACTGAGCTTGCTGACCACCAGGACCCCCAAGGTTCTTTCCACAGAGCTGCTCCCCAGACAGGTAGGTCCCAGCCTGGGCTGCACTCCTGGATTATGTTTTCCCAAGTACAAGTCCGTACACTTGTCCTTGTTGAACTTCAGAAAGTTTTTGTTATCCCACTCTTCCAGCCTATCCAGGTCTTCCTGCAGAGCGTCTCTCCCTTCCAAAGTGCTTCCCCACTTAGTTTGGTATCGTCAGCAAACTTCCTCAGGTATAGTTGATCCCATCATCCCGATCACTTATGAAGATATTAAAGAACGTTGGGCCCAATATTGATCCCTGGGGGACCCCATTTGTGGCAGGTTGCCAGTCTGAAAAGGAGCGGTTTACCACCACCCTCTGGGTGTTGCCAGTCAGCCAGTTCCCCACCCACTGCACAGGCCACTTGTCTAGACCATAACACATTGGTTTCCCTAGCAGGATGCTGTGGGGAACCGTATCGAAAGTCTTGGAGAAATCCAGGTAGATAATGTCCACCGCCAACCCCACAGAAACCAAGCAGTTTACTTGGTTGAAGAAGGAGATCAGGTTTGTCAAGTGTGATTTGCCCTTGGTGAATCTGTGCTGGCTTTTTCCACTCGTGTGCTTCAATTGACTTGTCACAGCCCCCAGGAGGATTCGTTCCAGAACTTTCTCGGGGACTGAAGTAAGACTGATGGAACTATAGTTTCCTGGATCCTCCTTTAAGCCCTTCTTGTAGGTGGGGGTGACATCAGACTTATTCCAGTCTTCTGGGACATACCTCGATCTCCGTGACTTCTCCAAGATTATGGAGAGTGGCCTTGCAATGATGTCAGCCAGCTCTCTTAACACCCTTGGGTGGATAAAATCTGAGCCCATCGATTTGTAGAGGTCAAGCTCCTGTAATAGTTCACATACCAACTCTTCCTTCACTGGGTTTATGTTAGCAGCATACCAGTGATTCCAGCTCTGTACAAAAACAAAGTGCTTCAGATTTTATGAATGTTTGAAAAAATCCTGTTTGCAAGTATTTAAAAACTGCACTTGAGACAAGCAGGGGATGGGCAAGGCAGAGTACCGCTTCGGGATGGAGGAAAGTCAAAAATATAAACATATTTGCAGTGCGTATTAAAAAGGTTTTTAAATTTGTGAATTACAAAGTCCTCAGAGAGAGTTCTCACACTCCACTGTAAATACCCCCTTTTGGAAACATCTTGCTAACTTTAATCAGAACTGAAGCTGCTCGATCATTGTAGAGTGGAAGCCCAGACATTGCAGAATACAAGCTCATCACCGAGATGGTTGCGGGATTTTCCTGTCTCCAGAATGATGTTGTAGGTCATGCTTTCCTGTGAGTGTCTGGCTTTGCCAAGTGATGCCTGTAAATAGGCAGAGTATATATTTAATATTTGTTGGATTTCATTATTACTGTGGTGTAAACCCTTTTGAAACTGTGATGACTGATAATAAATTTTTATTTACCATTTAACAATCTTCCCTGGTAGTTGATATCTCCTAAAATGGTTTTCCATCAAGATAGCAGTATGTCATTGCTTGCCTGATCACGCAGATCAAAGTATAAACAACTGACTTTCATTAGAGTAAGACCCCCCGATGTAGACAGCAGGCTTGGTGATCGTACCTGCAGGCTCAATGTTCCCATTTATGGCTCAAAGCAGAGGGCACAGATGTGCAGAACCGCCGAGGTCTGCACCTAGACGTGTCAGTTTCCAAGTGTACATGAAAATCAAGATTCACGTCCAAATCGTTTTCATAAAATAATCTTACCAAAATTCTTTTGCATCATATTTGCATAAGTGTGATAAATGTCCTTCATTCAGAGTAGGCTTTAGGGCATATTCATTTACTGCAACCAAATAATTTGGCATGATCCCAGCTCCAGTTTCTTGTTGCTGTTATTTCCCATACTGCTTCAAATATAGTAGACTATATTTTTCCATTCCAGAAACATTACTGCAACCTTCAAATTTTATTATTATATTAAAATTTTATTTCCTATTAAAATATTATACGTTCATACATGCTCAGCATTTCATTTACTGCCCTTTTCACAGTGAAATAAGTCAATTAAACATGAAATTCAAAGTAAAATAAAATAAGGTCATTGCTGAAAATATTTTAAAACCTCAGATATAATGTCTGAACGGTTTTATCTTTCAAATTTAAGTGAGTTAACTGACAGAACATGAGCGAGCAGCCAAAGCGTGTTTTTTAAGCCTAAACTCATTTACATTTCTCCTGTTCAGATCCAAACTGACTGAAGACTTCTGAAGTACCAGTGGGGTTTGGATCTGTGGTTTTATTTAGTATCAGTTACTCTGGATTCCTCTCCTCTGCTTTTCTCCTCTTCACTGGCCTAGAAACTGGCATCATACTTGTTGGTACGAAGTCAGCACAAAGATTTGCTGCTGTGGGAAGAGCAGCAGGATGAACCTGGGGAGTATCTCCAAACCAAATTAATTTAGTAAATCTAAAACATAAAATATGTGGAGAGGGAAGAAAAAGACTGAGAGTTTGTCTGAACCTCCCCTCCTACAGAAGTCCAGCCAGATGCTTGTGTTTAGTGTGAAATCACAGAGTGTGCAGGGCCACATCTCTTTTTTTTTTTCTTTTTTTTTTTTTTTTTTTTTTTTTGCTATTGGAAGTGTTGTGCATTTAAATGTAAGGCATTCCGAGACTTGCTAACATGTCTGAGGCAAACAAATTTTATCCTATAAAAACACATCTGTGTTCTGACTTCACACTCCTAGGCAAAAAAGCACATTGAAGGGATGCAGTAAAGTGGGAGGAGGTAGGAATATAGGTTTATCCTGTGTCTTTACATGTCATTGCATTAAAAAAGAAAAGGCGATTTGTAAGCAAGTTAATTAAGTTTTAGCATGTTGCACTAATATTTAAATGTGAAATTTCCATTAACTTTAATGTACTTGGTAGCGTAGCAAATTAAACATGTACCCATGGAAGTTATTTTACATGCGTAATATAAAGTCCTCATCATGCAAATAAGAACGGGAAGTCTGTGTCCCCATTTTTTCAACAACAGCACCTTCTTTGACAATCACAGGGATGTGCTATATGTCATAATAAATTATTAAAATTTCACAATAACGTAAATTTACAATTTTCTCATTCATAGGTTCTAATACAATCAGCAGAAGAAATTACATTTTTAAAAAAGCGAAAAATATTGCAATACTCTTTCGAAATATTCACTCATTAAGACTAGGACTCGCTCAGAAATATGTGTAGCATTTTTGACGGATGTGAAATTCCTGACTGAGATTCACAACTACTAAAGTATGAATTGCTCCTCATTTGGAGGACCTGACTATTAAAGAGCTCTGCCCGTTTGTGTTGGGGTAAATTTAAGACTTTACCTCCCCAGTCCTGTGCTCTGCCATGGAAAATACACTTCAAATAGAGTGGAACTTCCCCTTGGGATGTCACCTTTTTTGTCAGGATTTGTCCAATGAGAGCTTTTTATTCCTCGGGATCTGATAAAAAGTATTTTTTGGCATTGGTGGCAAAAGCTGACT
This sequence comes from Bucorvus abyssinicus, assembly GCA_009769605.1. NCBI lineage: Eukaryota > Metazoa > Chordata > Aves > Bucerotiformes > Bucorvidae > Bucorvus > Bucorvus abyssinicus. The sequence goes on along the minus strand of CM020033.1, from coordinate 7,168,390 downwards.
GTATAGCCTGACAGATAGAGCAGTCACTTGGCTGAGAAGTAACGAACATTTGGGTTTGTTACTTGATAAATTGTTACTTTCGTAAAAAAGACTTCAAACGTATGTTTTTGAAGCCATCTGTGTCTGCATGGCTCAGTTCAGAATTGACCTCCAAGTAGGAAATTGCAAAATTTATTTTGGAAGAATTCTCAGGCATTTGAAAGTGTTTTAAACTTCTTTTTGAGAAAAGAACGTGGAGAATGAAGTGTGAGAAAGAGTATGAACTGTTCTGTATAATATTGTGGTTGCTTTGATATGTCCTATGAGTGACCATCCTTCCATCTGTACAGTTTATGGAAAAGGTGTGCCCAAACCATGAGTGCTCCCTCATGAACAGAAAATTAATGACAATTGAGTTCCCTGCAATATCAAGTCTCATTGATCCAAGAAGCGCAATCAGAGAATTGCTTAAGCAGGAGGATACTGCGTGGAGGCCCATATGTGCAATCCCGGATGCCGCTCCACTTCTACCAGCGTTACTACTGCTGCAGGTGGCTGGCTGGAAAGACAACCAGCCCGCGTCTGTCTGGAGCAAGACAGAGAGGACTGCGAGGAGCACGCAGGGGAAATCTGCTCATGCCTGGAAGGGGTTGCAGGCAGGGGGAGACGCTGGCACCCGTGGGCATGGCTCACTGCTGCTCTGCATCTTTGCTCGTTATTCAAACTAGAATGCTCATTATTCTACCTAGAACACGTTTGCTTCGATTGAATATGATTTTGCATCCTCCCTCCACTCCACTGAAGTACAAATGACTATATAATATCATTCACCTGTAAAAAAGATTATTTCTACATGAAGTTTCCAAAGAATAAACTATTCCATGCTACTGAAAATGTGTAGAAACATAATAGAGTTGTTTAATAATATTTTAAAAATCATAGGCATGCTGCAAAATAGGTATGTGTCCAGGCAATTTTTTGTTCAAAATACGTAATTCATCTGAACCAAATTTTTAACTCAGAGCTCTGCCTTTAATCAGAGGCACTAGCAGTGAGAGCTACAATGATGACGAAGTTAAAATGAAGTAATAAAAATCTTGGAGAAAAATACCTGAGCATCAGTCATGATGGTAGTAGACGGGATGAGCTAAGTTGCAGAACATGGATGGTGCTAAGAGATTCTGTCCGTGTTGGTCAACAACTGCAGTGGTGGCATTGGTGGCAATTATTTTTTATTTTGTTGATCTTGTCATTTTTATACCATTCTTTTTTCTTCGGTGCTGGTAAAAGACATCATTCTGGTGGTACGCTTTTGTGGAACTATCTTTGTGCCACAATAATAGAACAGTATGTTGTGTGTACATTCTGGTTTTTATATCTTAATTGTAAGTTCATGAGAAAATACAGGAAGAAATCAGACTGCAGTGCAAATCATCTAACAAGGTGATCAGATACTTGGGTTCTGCATTTGCTGCTGAAACAGAGGCTGTTCAGATCCGCCACAATAACCCTGTTGTGCAGTGAAGTTCTCTCACACTGTATTTGTATTTCGAATCAATAGCTGCCCTGTAGCCAAGGTTACTATGACGCATCACCAAAGCCATGGGAGAAACAGAATCCCAGAGCTGAAGTTGGTTAGAAACTGGGTAGATCTGTGGTGCATTGCCTACTTTGGGATATAATCAACAACATAATGTGTGTGTCTCTAAAAGGAAATAGGCGTGAAAATGTGATTCAGACACAGATAGGATAGGGTAGGGCTGCTCAGATTGCTAATTTTAATTTGCTTTTTCTTTCCAAAAAATTTTATTTTTTCTACTCATATTTGTTCCCTGCCATTCTCATCATCTTCCACATTCATTGTGCATCTTTCAGTGTTCATTGGTGAACCTGTCAGGGTATTGTGTTTCTGATGCCTTTTTGGGCAACGAAACAGGAGTCAGTGTTCAGATTAACAGCTACTTCTTGGTACCACCACGTTGTTTCACAACTCTTTTGATTGCCAGAATTCCAGATTGGACCCCTAAGTTGTCCTATTGCTCTTCCAGTCTTGGGACCACGAGAGTCAATGGTAGCATTCTTCTTAAAAAAATTTGCCTACCATAACTGATTGAAAACTTTCCACTTCTGTTTCCGCTTTCTCAGGAGGAAGGGCTAGAGCTTTTTGTGTGACCAATGAAATATGCTTTCAACAGATTTCATTTTATATTGCATACGGACTCAATAAATGCCGCAATGCTTTTCAGGCTGGGGTGTTTAAAATAGTTCTTAGTAACTTTTCAATGTGACATTTCAATTCAGTACTTACATTTTTTGGAAAGAGAAGCAGATTTCTCTGGGGGTAGAGCGTTATGTGTTAGAAGAGTTTGGAAGACAGGTTTTTTCTACTGCAGAGGAACATGTGGTGCAAAACTATTCAGCAGGTTTTTAGAAACTTGGTGAAGATATTCTCCGTTTTCGTCAGAGTTGTTGGAAGAACATCTTGTTTTCTATGAGACCACTTCCCCAGTAATTTCATATTAATTTTTCCCCCTCATTGATGTTTTCTTTCACTTAAAATGTTTTTTACCTGATTCTTGGGGGATGCAGAGGGAAGAATGATGCAAAAAGACCAATGTAGTTGTGTACCCCAATAGTGTACGAGGCAGGAAGCAGGAATATATAAAATGTCACTGTCTTTGAACTTGACTGAATGGCAGCTGTCACCCAAACTATTCTAAAGAATTGCTTCAGTGCCAGGTGTAGGCAGTAGAAATAACCAGTCCATGATCAGATAAATTTCTGACTTTGGCATCTCATTTTCAGCTGTAGTAATTTCTTTCTCGTTTTTAAATGATGACAAGGAATTATACAGGGGACTTTCATCTGTTTTTTATTTCTTTTGTTTCGTTAGCTGTTTAAAAGCAGTGAGATCCTGTATCCTGGCTGTGGGGATCTCAGAGATTTTTTGGAGGGTGTTTTCTTTTTTTTTTTAATTTCTTCATTTGACTGAAGAAGTTAGACACATGCATGAGAAGAATGTCTCTATATCTGAAACGAAATGAACATAGAGTTCCCAATTACCTCTGGAATTCTTCTGAAATGCCTTAGGATTCAAGCAGCCTGTAAAGGCTTTGAGATACCAGGAGAAAAGACCTGACCAAGGGTGGTATGCTTTTGACTGTGGGAATGGAATGCAGGTGGCACTGGTTGCTTCAGTTCATCCACAAAGGATGTTTTTTAGAAATACTTATTTATAATTGCCCCAAGTTTTCAAAACTGTCTCTGCTGTGGTCTGTGTTATACAGAGCTTTGTTGGTAGGCAACATTTGAAGGTTCATATTGGAGAAAAAGTAGACTAGATATTTTTGTACGTGGAATTTTCTCTATTATTTTCCCCTTCGAACAAAGGAAATACGTAGTCTTTCACAGATTAGTTTTAATCTTAGACAAGCTAGGGCTGGAAATTGGCAGAGACAGTCATTAAGTATACTGTTCTCCAAGGCACAGCAATGCATTTCGTCTTTCTGTCTGCTGTGACACTGTTGTCCCCAGCCCTGGAGCTGTGTGACTCCAGAACCACCCACTGAGGCACTGTAGAAGCACAGTTAATGTTCTTTCCCTCACCGGTGAGAAATGGCATTTGTAAAAATAGGTAAAAGGAATTTTTTAAAATGTCTCATTCTCCTTCATATTTCAAGGGACTTCCTTGCAAATCTCTCCCAGCCAGCATCTTCAGTCATCTCATTCTCAAATCCAAACTGTGGAATAGGTTAATAATAATTCTGGAGTGTATTCCAAATATCTTTATTCTTTCATAGGAGGAGGATACCAATGTAACTGCCTCTGACTTGTAGCTTTATTTGTAGTCCATTTATTAATTTTGACAAAACAATCACTTTTTAGTGTCCACCAATAGAGTAATGAACCATTTCTTATACCCATCAATATAATAGGACCTTTTATTCAAAGAATTGTGGAGATAAGTAATTTGGCTTATCAGGTAACAGGGGAATGTTCTTCATGTTTCCAGAGCTACAAAGGATGCTTTTATGGCTGTAACAAACATCCTCAGATAAGTAAAAAAAAAAATAATTTTGCACTTCATTGATGTTTGTAGTTCATGTTGCAACTTCAGTGACTTCTAGATTTTTTATCTATTAAAAACATTTTTATCTTTTGCCACAAAGCTAACAAAAATCATCTCTCAGTTGAGCTCGTTCTTGTTTTAGTTCCTCGAGCCAAAAAAAAAGTTTCCAACTTGTTTCAGATCAGATTGTATATGTAGAAATGTTAATGGTACTTTTTTTTTCCTTTTCTCCCCTTTTGTAAATTTTAATCACATTAAATATACTACGTTGAGTATATAAAAATATATTAAAAAAACAGGTTGAGGGTGAGAAAACAAACACAGTTCAGCTTCTAAAGAGGTCACAGATTGAATTTTATCCTTTTACTCATATATACCGTAAGATCTCCTTCAGAAGCGGGTATCAGACAGGTAATGAGGTCATTTTGTAATTTGAATGTAGCCATCATCTGAACTTCCAACCTCTTCTCTCACAGGACTTACCTATCTGTTTTATGTGCTGTTCCATTTAGTGGAAAGTGTGATTGTAAGTTAAACTGGACAAATTGTCTTAAAGTATTATTGTATCCTCAGATGGAAGCTGCTGGAATGGAAGTATTTAGTGAGTGAATACTGAAACTCAGCTGCAAGGCAGTAAATGACTGAGCACCTTCTTCCAAAATGAGGAAGATCAGGTCCACTTCAGCCACTGTGGGAAAAATGAGCTGGACTGACTGATAGTGATGTCACAAGTCTCTCTACCATGACAAGAAGTATTTGTCACGTCATAGGCACTGTAAGTAGCTTTATCTTTTACAGGATGTGAACTCTTGGTTGAATTCAGCTGGGATGCACAAACACAACAGACGTAATTTGGAGAACATCATTATTCTAGTTTCTGCGTTTGGCACATTTTAAAGGAAGTATGCAGTGTGTGAAGTATATAAAATAGCATATGGTGGGGTAAAGTGAAAAATGGGTTTTTTTGGAACTGCCTGCCCAACATATTCAAGACTTTTAAGTTTTTTTATGTGAGCCATCCCATGCTCCTTCCAGCTGAATATACATATGCTCCTGTAAGAAAAGGAATCCATTACTTCTGAATGTCACCAAATTTTGGAGCAGGTTCTAAGAAGCAGTTGATAATTCTCTGCAAATAAGAGCCAAAGTTTCTTATGAAGTTGTTCCATACAGTCAGTCCTCTTAAGCCCCTTGATGTCCTATGATAAATATGTCTCTGTTAGCAACTGTCAACCATTCCACTTTGAGACTTCCTCTATGTTTAAAGGGACTAAAAATAAACCATTGACAAAATACACACATTTGGTGGATTTAGGTCTGTTTCAACACTTTCATACGTAATTTGGAGTCTTAAGGTTCCTTCGTTAGGTCTTGCAATGATACTGCACCCAGAAGTCTTTCCTCAGGTTCTTCTTTTGCTTCCCCCTCTCCTCATTATCATCCTTAGGAACAGGAAAGTCATCCAGCTTTCAAGGAGCTGGGATGACTACTACAACTGCAGCGGTTCAGTGCACTGCCACCCGGCCTTCACAAATCTGAGTGCCATACATCTTCTGTTTCAGAAATTGCCAATTCTTCCCGGAATAAGAAGAAGAAGTGGGGTTTTTTCAGATTTCGGATGACAGTACACTAGGAGGAACAGAGCAACAAAATCAACTGCAGGTAGAAGTACTCACTGAATGAACTGGGAGGGCCATACCAAGATAACTGGTCTGAAGTTCAAGGGGATACAAGCTAAGGTTTTTTGTCTGCTGCATAGAAATTGGCTCTCCGAGTCATTAGAGGTAAGGAGGTTTAGAGCAGAAAGAATAAAGAAACAGATGTAGAAACCAGCTTTATATCCCTGATTTTAATGCCTGACAACTGACTTAAATTCAACTGTGTTGCTAAGGAAGTGCATACCAAATTATTTCCAGTATGCCAAGGCCAAAAAAGCGACATAGTGGATGATTTCTGTGTATATACCAATACATAGGTACATGTGTACATGCAAAATAGAGCTATTTTATGCATTAGTGGTTTTTAAAGCCATAGTCATGATATACCAGATGATGTGCTCTATCAAAAAGGTCAGTGCTGCTGCAGTGCGTTTCTCCAAGTGGAAAACATTTTATTACTCCTACAAATGAAAAACTGTGGGTCTGATATAGCACAAAAATTAAGGGATAAAGTGCTGTTGTCTCCTCCCAAGTTCCTCATCTTTGCTGTAGTGGCCTGAGCAGGACCATGCCAGAACTTCCACTCTTCCGTAGTGTGACCGCTCAGCTTCAGCTATTTCTCTCGGAGGCAGTAGATGGCACTTTTCAGCCACTTTACTTGGCTACTTCTCTGTGCAGAAACTGTAAGGAAAAAAATACATTGCTTATAGAAAACAAGTGTTAATATACCTGTGAAAATACTTGACAGACAGAGGGTTTACAAGAAAATTCTTCTGGACTTTACTTTCAAATTGGCACCAGCATGGGAGACTGAGGTCTGGAGAGAAGACAAAAGCTTTATTTCAGGATTTTTTTCCGCCAGAGAAAAAATTACTATACAAATGAAAGGCAAAAAAAGACTCCCCAAACATGAATAAAATATCCAATTAATCTGTTTTCATTAAGCAAGTTGTGTCATTATTTAAACACCGCAAGGTTTATGCTATTTTGTGTATGACAATGATTCCATGCAGGAAACCTGCTGGTGTTTGCACTTGTAAGATCACTTGAAAATATGGGATAGGGAAGCAAGCATTTATGCAATGTAAAGAATAATAGTGACGCATTAGTCCCCACTTGAAAACAGTTTAATGCAATGCATTTTCTCAGGAAAAAGGAAAAGAAAGGTACGTTTTGTTCCTAGTTCTAATGATCAGTGTGTGGAGATGTTGAGTCTATAACAATCTCCTGGGGGAAAAAAGGTGTGGGGCGAGCTAAATGTCAGTATTTTTAGGAAGTCAGGAATACCATGTTTTCAGATTAATTCAATTGTTGAAAGTGAGAAGCTTGGATCTAAATGCACTCTTTTGAGTGTGTGCATGTGTGGGTTTAAATGTCTGTGAAAAATATACTCCTTGTGAAGGTGATCAGTAGTAACATTGGTTTCTAAATCCTTACTGTTATACTGGAAGAAATATTCTCTATTACATGCAGGTTAATTAGATCATTCCCTCAATACTATGCTGTTGCGTACTGATTGTTCCCATGTAGCCCATTAGAAACATTCTCTGGACTGCAAAGTTGGGTAAAGGGTGACTCCAAGGTGAAGTCAAACAGACTGAATGTGCACTCCATTTCTTCCAGGCTCATCCTGCTGCCACAGCATATCTTCATATAGGATATCCGGCATTATATTGGAAAACTAACTTTGTAGTTCAGCCAGTGATGATGTTTCATCTCAGAGAGTAGGAATTTCCTGAATGGAACTTGCTAAACTATTGGGAGAAGTACCGCTCCATCCTTCCCTGCACAGTTGTTATCACTGTAACACTGCTGCTGTGACTTCCCTCTGACTCAAGAACCGGCAGCTAAATACGGCTCCTACCCCTTTGTCTTGGGGTCACCCAGGACTGCCTCTCACAATCTACTTTTGGAAATCAGGTTCTGTACTAACATTGCTTCAAGAGGGAAAAGAACGTCCACCCAAAGGTGTGCTAGGCTAGGCAATGTTTCACAGATTTTACTGGAGTGGAGTAAGTTAACCGTGGTGACTTCAGCCTGGTGCTGCCATGCCTAAGCTAGGTTTTAACCAGCTGTGTTCTGTACTTATTATGAATTCTGTACCAGTATTTACACGATATTCATCACGTAGACTGAGATATCACAGCACTGGGATATTGTGAAATAACTTTCCAGCTGGAACACAGTAAATAATTTTCATTGATATATGAATCTCCAGGATCATTGAGTTTCAGGTTGCCTTTGACATTTGGCTCAGCTCAGTATTTTTTAATAAACAGAGCATTTATCAGTAAATTTGATTTGATTTGATTTGACGAGGCTTTTCTCCAGTAGGAAAAGTTGAGATAACTAATATTTTTATAAACATTGTGACATAAAATCTTGTATTTTCCACAGACAAAACACAGCGTCTCTGACCTGCTTCTGGTCCTAAAGGGAGACGTGAAGCACCTTCCACAAATGAATCTATGAAGAAAAAACCTGTTCTGATGGAAATCAAAATCACATGGGAGGGCTATTTCTTCTACGCTTCTACATCTTAACCTCCATATCCCCTGTCTGCCCACAAGCACTTCAGGGTTCCACTGAAGATCATTATTTTTCTTTCTTTCTCTGCTCTCTGATCTCTTCTTAAACTCTCCTTCTCAAACCTCAGCATCTTCTTTTTCAGATTGTATAGCTCATTAACATAACCTAGTTCAACTTAGTGCCGTTTTGGTTTTTTTTTCAGTCTATGCTACACTGAAGATTTCAGTTTTGCCTGAAGTGTACACCTGTGTTGCTTGGTGGTTTTTTCTCCCAGTTGCATCAGTTGGCTAAAAGAAAGGTATCTCCCTTCAAATCATGCTTTGCCAATGTAGTCACAACAATCTGTTGTCTTTTAATAGGGTAATAGATGTAATAGATGATAGCATTATTCTTAGCATGCTAATCTGTATTAACACTATACCTTCTATTCTTGAAGGTTTACTTTGTGTTACCACTAGTTGTTTGAAGAGTGTTAAGAACAAACTTTATTGAGAAGTATTGTTTCCATGCATAATTGCAGTTAAAACTGTAAAACTATGTGACTTTGAGTTGATTAAATGACAGATCTTTTGGTTCTGTAGACATGGCCAAATCTAATACGTCACAGAAATAGTAATTATCTGCCCCTGTAAACTATGTCTGAGTTCATTTCTCTGTGTAAGTGTTACCTACTTAGAATCCGACGTTTCTAGTGTCCCCCCTTAAACCTAGACAAAATCTAGGTTAGGTTCAGTTTTCTCAACGCTTGGTACAGCTCTCAGGTTTTGTGGGATTTTGACCTGTTCTTAGGACTGGATATGTCCGTATTCTTTTGCACAGGTCTTCCTGCTGTGAGGAGGGATTTTGAAAAGAACTACAGGGCAGTAGACTGGAGATTGCTGTACTCCTGAAGCCTTTTGAACTTGGTACGAGAGGTACCAATGTTTGTCATCATAAGTTTCTCTCTCAGAGCTAGCCCCCAACTGCACTGTATGGCTGCCCACCCAGCCCTTCCTGATCCCACTGCAAAGCTATTTGCTGTGGAAAGCATCGTGCAAAATTATAGCATTGAATGAATGTTCCGTATTTACCATCATCTTCTCCTTCGTTTCAGCTTCTCTCTCTTCATAGCTGAGAAAGTATCTAGAGTTAATTCTTTTTGTCTTCACATCAGGTAAGAGTAACTCGTTGCTCTTAAAATTGTTGAGCATCTTTTATTACACTTATCGGAGCATTTCCAGAGAGGGAGGAGGAAGTGGTGAGATGAGTAAATGTGTAAGTACATGGGCCAAGGAACAGGTTATTACTGTCACCCTTTACCAAGGTTCAATGTAGCCAGAACAGGGTATGAAATAAACTTTTATGGGAATTGTGTTTGTTCTTCTGCTCTTACCTCACTCCTGCATCTTTAGCATACATGAGCCTAAGCCATGGACTTTGGCACAAGAACGGGGCCTCCCTTGCTGCACGCTCTTGTGTGCCATGAGCTGTGCTTCAGGGTGGTGGATTCAGATATTTTCAAACTCATATGATGCATGTGCCAAAAGAGTTTACCTCTTTTTTTCCATTACTAAAATCTATCACCTATGAGCTATTGAATATATTTGAGCAAAGTCTCCCATGCTTGACATGAGTACATCATAAATGAAATGTTCTTTTATGGAAATATTTCTAGTGATCTCTAATTACTTGCCAACACGAAGACTAAACACAGCAATTATTCTATTCTGATCCACTGTACAGTCCTTCCTTCCTTCGTCCCTCTCTTCCTCCCTATAATTCTTGCCACTGATCTTTATTTTTGAGCAGGAGAGACCTGGCAATGAACTGTAGCTTCTTCCGAATTTTTAATACCTGTGACACAAAATATTAGTGTGATTTGAGCTCTGGACATACAATATGTTTTCACCATTGCTTATACCTGTCTGATACGTAAATACATAAAGACCCATAAAGTATGGTACCTTGGGTACCTTCTGGACTGCAGTATTGAAGAGTGTGTCTGCAGGAATTTATCCCAAGTATGGTAGGCAATCTGGATTTTAATCTTTGAAGGCTATTGGTGACCATTAGTGTTCAAAGTGACAAAATTAATTTTTACTGGACACAAGTAATGGGACTGGTTGAAAATTTCTTCAGAGACTTCAAGTTTTGGACTAATATTCCACTTTTCCCAGTGAAACTATGTATTGGTTGAACTGACTTAAACTGAACTTTAATGGCTCTGTGCAATATTGCAATTAGCCAGGCAGTTAATTTCATGGGACACTGTTGAGAATAATGTAGGTTATGTAATGTGTAAGAGTTGTGCTGTTAAAGTGAATGACTACAGCACTCTGCCATGAGGGGGTCACTGTAGACATATTGCAGCCAGAAGGCAGGGAGTAAGGCATCACTAAATAGTATGTATTAAGCTCCAGATACTAGTACATAATTATTTAAAGCAATAAAAATCTCATAATCGCTAAGAGAGCATTTGGTATGCTCTCACAAGGGGAAAAAAAAAAAAGGCAGAGAGCTTGTGCTGGACTTTTGCAATTTAGAAAATGATCTAAGTATCTATTTGGTGTCCAGCACTATCAGGTTTGACTGGGCAGCATTGGCTGCTTTCACCATGAGGCACAGCAGAGAACATGGGAACAAAGCATGGTCCCAGCTACCTGTGCTGCTAGGGCAGCCAACGAGTTACAAACCCTTTGAGATATGGATTTAAAAAACCACCTTGATGTTCCAAGTGACCTTCGGGTGGAACCTGTGAGAGTGCAGATTGCTGGTGATGTGCACGTGTTGCCTGTTAATGTTTTCTTTAAAACCTTTTTGAATAAGAGCTACAGATGCCATTAAGGAGAGCTGTGCAAGTTCATTGCCGTAATTTGAAGGCCAAATGCAAGCCCTTTTGAGAGTTATCTTCAATGTGTGTTATTTAAGTGATGACTGGTTTTGCTAATTACAACAAAACCAGATTAATATTCCATTAAAGAGAAAGCCACACAGCTTAGCCAAGTGATAGAAAGATTAGAAGGTGACCTGCGCTTGCAGTAATGTAGTCAGACTAGTTAGTTTTGTTCTGCTGAATTTGTCATCTGTCTTTGGGCTTGTGTTTTAATCTAGACCCTTGTAGCTTTCTTAGAAAACTCAAATTTCTTCCCTTTCCCTGGCTAACACTGGTGTGTCATTTCTCACTAAGGCTGGAGTGTTTGCACCTGCGATGATTTTTTTAAAATAAATTTATGCAAAGTAAACTCAGTTTTGTGAAAAGAGTGCCAGAGCAAGGAATAGGTAGGTTAACTGATAACAGTCTACTGCAACTCTATGGCATATTAAAATTTGCAGCTGAACTGGACGCAGGTGTGTGACTGTTGGAAAGGCTGTATTAAATTCTTCTAGAAAGGACTCTCTGGGCTCAGTATTTTGGAAATAGTCTTTCAGTATTGTTTTGCTCATTGAAGCTTTTCAAGACAAGGCTGCTTGGAGGGGATCTGTTGGAAGTACTCTCTGATATTGCAGATCATCCAACTCAGAGGTAAAAAGGCAAAGTTATCTTCTGAAATGACAAAGAAAACACGTTGTTTGTGTGTGCTTTTGCTAATTTCTCTTTAGCTGTACACGTGGGAATCCATCTCCCAGCGTCTGATTCCCTGCTTAACTGGCAGCTGGAAGGAGTGGAAAGCCATGCCTGGCCCCTGCAGTACCAGCTTGTAGGCACTACAGAACTCCGTCTTAGGACTGTACTTTCGGTAATAGCTATTTAAACAGGATGGAGCCCTTTACATGACAATGAATCAGAGCAGCAGATTTTCAGCAGGGAAAAATGGCCTGTTTCACAAAGCTGCAGATCTTGTCAGAGAACTCACTGTGATTAGCGTTAACAGTCTTTTCAAGTTCCCTGCTACGTCCTGAATGACCCACACGAGACCAAGAAGAACCTTATTTTCCTTGAGTTTTTTTTCATGGTCTTTTTTCCTATCCTTTCTGGTTTGGTTTTGTTCTTAAACCTGCATTTCAAATATGTTCTACGTCTTTCTCCCTCCCCTTTACACACACACACACACTCACACACACACACACACACACACAAACACACACGGTATTTCATGGTACTAATTTCCAACCTTTATATCCCTTTGTAGACAAATGATTGAAAGGCCATTACAAGCCCAGTGAGACAGCAAGGTGGATCGGGAATCTACCTCATCCTGCTGTCTTCTAGCAAATTTAGAATCATAAAGTCTTAGAATCGTAGATTCATAGAATCATACTGCTTGGAAGAGACCTCTAAGATCACCACTTCCAACTGTTAACCTGGCACTGCCAAGTCTACCACTAAATCACTGTCGTCGTTTAGACCCATCTGGCAACTAAGCACAACGCAGTCACTCTGTTTCGCCAGGAGGAGAAACTACAACAAACCACTTAGGGGTCAAGACAAGAGACAGGGAGGGCTCACTCACCAATTATGGTCACAGGCAAAAGAGAGACTCGATTTGGGGAAAAAAACCCGATATAATTTAAACAACAAAACCCGCAGAAAAATCACCAATTGAATCAGAGTAGAACAGTAAGAGAAAACAAAAAAAATCTTAAAGACATCTTTGCCCCACCCCTTCCTTTTTCCCAGGCCCAGCTTTGCTACCTCCCCCACCCCGACTTGGCACAGGGGGGCAGAGGATGGGGGTGTGGCGGGGGTGGGGTGTCCCAGTTCTCTCTATACTGCTCCTGCCACTTGCTTTTCTTCAAGGGAAACAGTCCTCACAGTTCTGCCTTGAAGCCACATGGCATCCCTTCCGTAGGAGAGTCCTCCATGAAGGTCTCCAGCTAGCATAGAGGTTTTCTGCCAGCAGTGGTTCTCCCAGGGCCGAACCTACCCAGTGCCAACCTATACATCTTTTAAGTATCTCCAGGGCTGGTGACTCCACCACTTCCCTGGGTAGACTGCTCCAATGCTTTACAACCCTTTTGGTGAAGAATTATTTCCTAACATCCAGCCTAAACATCCCCTGGTGCAACCTGAAGATGTTTCCTCTCATCCTAATGTTTATTATTTGGGAGAAGAGACTGACCCCCACCTTTCAAGCTAAACAACCATAGTTCTGTCAGTGGCTCCTCATCAGACTTGTGCTATAGACCCTTCACCAGCTTTGTTGCCCTCCTTTGGACATGGTCCAGCACCTCAGTGTCCTTGTAGCGAGGAGCCCCAAAATGAACACAGTATTTGAGGTGTGGCCTCACCAGTGCTGAGTGCAGGGGGACAGTCACTTAGCACATTGAAAATCCAGTTGCATTTAAGAAACTCACAGCTTGGAAAAAAGCCTACATTAGTAAATTTTGTGAATGCAAGTACAACCTGGTATCACTGTTGGCCAGTCCTTTAACAGGGGTGAGCTTGAGAGATTGTGATATTGGGGTATCCTTTTCCCTTCCCTAACCAAAGACTTTTAGTTGCAGATGGGCTTCAGGAGGATGAAGACTGAGCTTTGAAAAAGAGAAGGAAAAAGTGGTGGGGACAGTCATGTCATCTTGTAGTGCTTATAATTCATTAACACAGTTATTTGAACAGTAATGGGATCCTTGCTTAGCACTGGTTTTGATGAAAATCCAACAGGACATAAAGCTACCAAAGTCAAGCTTCTTTAAAGATCACAGTTCACTGAGCAACTTAAAAGCTTCAGTAAAACAAAGCATATGCAGCCCTCTTTGTGTTCTGCACAAGATAAACTTCAGATAGTCTCTGCAGAAAAAATGGCTTATTTTAACAACTATTCACATCTAGTCACTGGACAATACTGTAGCTAAGGTAAAATGCAAAATGTTTTCTTTGGGGAGAGGAAACTTAACAATTAAATTTGTCAAGTCAGCTGGTTCGGAGCCTCATTAAAGGAAAGTGTGTGTCCAACAAAAGGTTTGACTCCCACACATAGATATTGAGGATGTATGTATGTTTGTCCTGACAGAAAGCTGAATGCCCAAGTCTGGGAAGGATGTGAGTCTTGGCATGGCATTGCTTTTGCTTAGGTGGGTAAAAATACAATCTAAAAATACACTATTTCCAGAACATCTAGAACACAGGGCAGATGTTTGGATTCAGAGCACAATATGGTACATGCAGATTGTAATTAATTGGCAAACGTTTAGGGGCCCAAACACCTCCTAGAAATGTGTGTTTTATTGATTAACAGTTAAACTGTTAGATAAAATGCAATGGGGGTTAACATATTGATAAACAGTGTTGTCTGTTTATGACGTGAGAAGTCACCTTAGCAACTGGGGGGTATTCATCTCCGTTATCTCCTGCGGTGGCTCACAGCTGCATGGATTTTATCAAGGTCGGGCTGACATAATCAATTCACAACCTGGATTTTAAATGGGCAAGTGGCCAAAAGGATGTGTTTGGTGCTTTGTAACTTTCAAACCTGTCCAAAGTTCCAAGCTACTGAACTGGGTGAATAATTAAATGAGAATGGTCGAACAGAAGTGGGTGCAAAGTGTGTGCAGGCCAGGACAGTGCTGAATAATATTCTGTCAGGTTTAGGAGGAGAATACGTCAGTTTGAGGATCTCCAGAAGAGATAAATAGGCATTGTAATACAGATGAGCTGGGGAGCATCTTGTGCTTTCACTGTTGAGGAAACTGCACAGAAATGGGATAATGGTTCAAACAGGAGGGTTTTGGTTAGTGCAGCATACATGGGGCTAGATCTTCTGGGCTCTGCTGCTGATTTCCTGTGTGACCATATAACCCATTGGCACCTGTGTTCTTCTTGAGGAATAGAACCTGCTTTTTGCATACTTGTAAGCCTAGTAGCTAATGAAAAAAAGGAGTGAATTAACTTGCCCTTTTGGTGAATAAAATCTGGAAAAAAATCAATTCTGATGTTCCAGGGAAGTAAGAAAACTGCATATAATTTTGCTCATGCTCCATCAGTCAGGGTTCAGTTTTATTTCTCTTAAAATCAAGGAAGAATATCCACATCTATGTAAGCGCATATAGAGAGGATCCACCGTGTTTACGTAAAAGTCTTTCAGAACTGCAAAGTCTGATTTATTTTTCTTATATACAATTGGAATCCGAAGAGTCTCAGATCCCATTGCTTTGTAGTTAATTTATTTTTGTGCTACCCTGTTACGGTTTTGTGCAGTTTTGGGCAAAAGCATTGCGTTGGAGTATTTGCCACTGCTGTGGTAAGTACGACCCTTTCATTCCCTGTGAGTGAACATCAAAGTGTGTGCCATCATAGCCAGAAGGGAATAACTGGTATCTGAATGGATGGCAATATTAGATATCAGGCAGAGAAATAAAAGGCCTTTTATTGATCGTACAATTCTTTTCAAGCAGCTTTTTTGCATTATTACTTGATTTCACATTCGAGTCCTCAGTCATGCTGGTGTCTTTTGACTATGTATGTTTGGAATGTACAGCAATGCCCTTGTAGTTTTGCCATCAATTTAACAACTGTTTTAACTTCAACAACAGCTGACTATTTTCTAGTACCATATCGTCAGTTACAATCCAATAACCATTACACATTCCGGAAAGTACCACTTAAATGCTCTTTTGGAGGAAAGGACAAGTACAAAATACAGAAAAATCACCAAAGTTCTATCTATCTGACCTGAGGTTTTCTGGTAACCTCCCTGAACACCTGGGAGGAAAAGATTAGATCAAAAGGGCTGGGAGACCAAACCACCCTTTACCCCTTTCTCCAGGCTGAGCTAATCTCTACAGGTCAAGGTTCAGCGCAGTGGTGCAGCAGGAAGGAGTTGATCCTAGAGCGATAAGGCAGGCAGTCAAATTGTGATGGTTGAATGTGTGAAGAAATGTGTGGTCAGTTAATGCAAACATCTAGCAGGAAAAAAAAAAAAAGAAGAAATTATACCGGTGCTTTTCAACATAAACAACACAAAGCTGTATTAAAAGAGCATTTCCCGTAGTTATCCCTACAGATTTGCTTCTGCATTACTTTTTCTTGAATATACAGAGGATAACTAGCCATTTGTAATGAATTTACAACCTGACAAAAAGCTCAGTTTCTCTTGAAATCATTGAACAAATTACATTTTTCAGCAAAGGCAAGAGCATAATAATATTAGAGAAAAATATTTAAATGTTAATGTATATTGATATTAACAGATATTATTAATTTAACATTACTAGAGATAAGCATAATAGAGAGAAACCCTTAAATGCAGCATTTTAAATGCAAGCCACCAAGCCAGAGAAAGGCTGTAAATATCACTTGTTTGAAAGAAGACCTCTAGCCCCTGCGATTCTAGGTATCATCAGTTATGTTAAACTATAAGATAAAACAGACTACGAAATTAAGAATATGTTCTATTACTTAAATATATATTCAGCTACATTATTCTCCTTAAAATGCAAGGATAGTTTCTCTCTCGTACCAATGTGTCCAGGCTGGACATGAGCTCTCATTTCAGAAAGGAATGGCTACTGTACTGTGGGATGCATTTAAAGACGGCCTCCAGTTCACGTATGCACTGATTGCGACTACCCAACAGCCTTGCCTGCTGCCTGCCCTCCTCGGCTTCCTCAAGCCCTTAAAGGTACCTGAACAATTGTGGGACTGTGCCAAGGCTGAAGCTGGGAATGCCGTGAGATGACATGATGGACCAAATGCACAATCTCTGGTCACATAAGCAGAAGAGCCAGAGCCTCTTCGAAGACTGGAGCCCCTTCAAAGAGGGGCAGAGGCAGTGGAAGCTTTTGGGGAGTATAAGGAAGAAATGTGTCATGGAGGGCGAGGGAGAACGATGCCGTATAACGTGTTTGTCGCTTTAGCTGCCTTATTGCTACGGATATAGTTAGCCGTAAGGGTGGGACCTCACTGATTTGACTCAGACTATATGTGTTCTTTGAGGTCAGGATTGGGACCCTAAAAGCCTGAGCAAAGCAAATACATGAAAATAAGTATTTGAAGCTGAGGACAACTCTGTAAACAGAGACTGGTACAGACTCATACTTTTACAGATACTGTAAAATTTATTCTGTATTGAATAACTTGTTTACTTTATGTAGTCTAACTTCAGAGCTTCACTGGAAGATTGTCATGTGATTAAAAAAACCAGTGAAAAGATTATAAACTGTAGGGAAAGGAGGGATTTCAAAAGAGGAGAATTAAAAGGGACACTGGAGTAGCAGGAAGAGGTAATTACTTATTTAGCTCTTGATCTGGTGCGAAATACTTAATGGAAGTAACACTGATAGGCAGAAACTGATAATAAAAATTTGAACATGAAAATATCATATCATAATATATTCAGGAGGGTGAGACAGCTCCCACACATTTGGAGCAGTATTAATTATGCCTTCCAAAGCAGAACAATCACTTATGGGCTGCCGAATATTTAACAGGTGTCAAAGTCAGTTCCAAAGCTGGGAAGGGCAAAAGTAGACGGAGATATAACAAAGAACAACAACTGTGACTACCAGAATCAAAACAGTGGAAGAACCGACTCTCACATCGCCAAGCACAAGACACCTTACACAGAAGCTACCATAATACGCCCTTTCCCCTGCTCTCTGCTCCGTCCCTTTCTTGCAGTTTTTTATCCCTTCTGAATGGATGGCTCCGCTGCCCATGAAAAATAATTTAACCAGCTAAATCTACAGGTTTGCTTCCTCAGGTAACCTGAACTTTGTGCCAGTGCACCATTAGGAGCCCACCCGCAGAACAGCAGTCGTAAAGGAGCAGAGGCTTACTTGACCTAGGGGAAGGAGTTACTGGGAGAGAATCAGCAGTGACAAGCCCCAAGCACCCCAAAGCAAGCCAGTCCCTCTCCTGAGAGTCCAAGATGTGTTGAGCAGGAAATGTCAAGGGAAACAATGACATGGAGAAAAAGCTTTAACACATTGCAAAAGACCTTTTGCTTCACAAAAAAAAAGGATTGAAAGATGCAAAACTAAAACCAGAGAATGAACAAAGGTCAACTCCCATTAAAAATCTATGACTGATTAAACCACTGATTAAATCCTATGTAGTGTAAATAGGTATTTCTGCCATCTTAAAAATGATCTTAAGTAAATGACTCATTTCTGCTTTGAATTTTTCAATGTCAGAACTGACCGTAATGCTCCATGAACGTCCGAACAGACAATTTCCAGTTAACTATTCTTCACCAGATTAAAAACAAAACAACAAAAGAAAACAAACCCCCCACCACTCAGTGCAATGCCCAAGGACTTCTTTATCTGTCATTTGGAGGAGCACAGGCTTCTCCCCCAGCCAGCTCAAGTCCTCACTGCCTTGCTCGGTCATTGCTCAAGTGCGGAGGGCACGGCTGCCCCTGAATGTCACCCCGAAGTATGTGTTATCTCCAGGCAGAGAACAGGCACGCTCCTGACAGTGCTGCTGATGCATAGATTGGCTGGAGGCGGGCGATAGCAGGAAGCTGGGCAGTTCTCCCAGACACAGTAGAGACCGAGCATCATGTTATGCCTCAGTCTCTACCACCCCACAGTGCTCTACTACCAAGAGCCAGTTTTAGAAATATATTTCGGAAGATTGGTGGTGTGGCTTAAATACTTCAAGAACCAAGAATACTCATGTGTAAGTTCACTTACAAGGGATAGACCATGCTTAAGCCAAACCTCCAGAATAATGCATGGCAGAGACATGGTGGTCTGTTAGGGAGAAAACACCTAGGCAAGCAATATACTTCTTGTTTGAGAACTAAGTGGTTTGGTTGTTGCCTCGAGAAAATTCTCCCTAATTTGTGTGGTGTCCCAAATCACGTGTCCTGTGGATAATAAAACAGTTGTGCTTTCTGGTGGCTTTTTTTTTTTTTTTTTTTTTTTAATTGCATATCTCGTTTCTGTGCTTCCTTGTTAGAAAAAGCTAAAACACTCCAAACATTTTCTTTTCCAGAAGAATCCATTGTACAAATGTAGTAAAAAGTCGTGATATCCAATCTAAGCAGTTAATAGCCTTGGGAGTCACAAGACACAGTGAAAGGTGAGAAAAGAATGGAACGATAAAGTTGGCAGGTTTTGCTTAGTGAGTAGCTGTTTTGTCTCTGTTTCTGTGTCTCTACAGACTGAGGTGCCATACACCATGGATATTCTGTGTCATCCTCACTAGACTTTGGAGGAGGCCCTGCACTGATTCATGCCTAGGCAGTTTTATGAGAGACGAGATCTACTTTTATTTACTTCAGATAAAATGAAGAGCCACAGAGGTCATGTAGCAAATATGAAACATGACGTAGTTATTAGGTTGTATTTTTTTATCAAAATGTGTATCCTGACAGAATGTGCATACCTTGCACATAAATTTCAAAGTTACTGGAAACTCGAATGTAGAAATCAGTGGAAACTTCAAAGAAAAGGGTCCCACCAAAAAGTTACTTTATCAATGAATGAAACCTAACTGTGTCTGTGCAATTTCAAAATTCAAGTTGCAGCTGAATCCTTCCTAAGGGTAACATAGCATGACTGGATCAGCTGTAAGATTCTTTGAGAGAATGCATGAGGTATTCTGAAAGACATATAGTGTTCTTCCCTGACAGCACCAGCCTCAGTTTGTCTCATGTCTGGCAGCATGCAGTGCTGTGGAGGTCTGTACCTCAAGCCACGTGTCACCTACCAGAATGGAGTGTATGCAGCCAAAATCAACGACATACACTGAAGGAGGGGGAGTTGTGGACCCTGCTGTAGCAACATGGGGGGAAAGCGTACACTCAGTGTTGTACTTAAGCGTGAACTGCTGGTAACTGCTTCACACGGAAACAAATAATGACTCTTTCAGTCCCCATTTCTACTGCTAGAGAAATCAAAGCTCTTGGTAGTCATTGAAGAGCAGAGAGAGCACTGTGGGAGAACCATCGTCTCCTCACACCACTCAGTAGTATTGATGGACAAATGGCTAACAGCAGGATGCCCTGTCTTATTCAGCTATACCAGGACTATTAGTTATGCCAAGACTCTTACGGCCTCTTTTTTTTAGGAAATAGGAAGCATAGAAGAATTTATGAAATCACGATGAAGCCCAGGAAAAGGTTTGACAGGACCTGTTGTGCAAATGTGTTTGAATTGACTCCAGGCCACTGCCTTTTTCTACATTTCCAAGAATAGTGAATCTCAGACTAAAATCATGCCGTTCTTATATGTAGGAAATTTTTCTCTATGAGTGAATAGTGCCTATTCCAGACCTCACTCTCAGACAACGTGGGCAGAGTTGGGTGGAAACACTGTGTCTGGAAGAAAAGGTTGGGGCTTTTTTTCTTATCTTAACCTAAAGTCTTTGGATCTGGTCTGGAACAAGAAGGGGGAGATTAACTAGAGAACAAATTCAGGCAACAGCTCTAACGGTCTTAACAATGCTAGGTTAATAGTATGTATGTATGTATAGCTCTACCCGTGATATATGTATGCATCTAGGTCTCTTCAGGCGGTTATGAAAGAGACATGTATCACATGATGGTTCATACCCTTCTAGACATACATACAGCTGACAGTCTACAGAAGTTACCAGTAGAACAGAAGAGTGATTTGACAGATTAAAAGCCATCATATAATGTAAATATTCTTTAAAAGAATAAAATTGGGATTAGATGGAAAGAGAATTATGTGGCATTTGAGTTCACAATGAAGAACTGAAAGATGTTATTAGCATTTTGATGCAAAATTATCAAGGAGAGACATTAAAATGAAGAATGAAAGATTAGAATCAATTGTCTTGTTTATACTAAAATCCCTCACATTTTTTCCATAAACAGATAGTGTACAGGTGGCAAAATTATAAAGCAAATGGAAAAATAAATTAATTTTAATAAAGAAAGTATGTTAATTGGGTTGTTCGAAACATGTCAAATAGCTCATTTAGCAATATAAAAATCTCATCAGTGAATACATATGCATGCAACTTTATTTGCCCAGGTGAAGAGTGAATTGTCTTGTCTATGAAGAAAATAATATTTCTGAGGGGAAAACAAATTGTGAAATATAGAACGAAGCAAAAGCTGGTAGAGGATTGTGTGGAAATTATTTTTCTGTATCCTTTATCTGAATTCAAAGCAGTGTCTTTTTTTCAGTGGTAGAACCAGCTGTGGTTTGTAACAGGTCACATCAGGCCATAAGAATGATGGCGTGGGTGGAGGTTACTTTAAAATTTTATTTAGCATTGGTTTGTCCCACAGCAAATTGTGAGTTAATGCTCTTATCTTCTAAATTCAGTATAAAGTCTAACCTGGAGCAATGTCATATTTCTCATGCTTTTCTTCTGTCTTTGATTTTGTTATGTAGTTTGACAACAAAGCTTTAAAACCAAAACAAAAAAAAAAAAAAAAAAAGCTTTTCTCTGACAGTTCTTATCTGGCAATAAATGCAGTTCCGAGGAAACAGATGTCTTTTCCACTTCTAAGAGATGGAAGCAAAGGTGACTATGTAAGCCCGGCTAGGTTTTGGGGGTTAAAAGCCGGTAGCGAGCGGCTGTCTTTGCGAGGCATGTTAAGTGAAGACCTGCCCACACTGCAGGGCTCTGGCAGAGTAGGACACGTAACGCGTGGCATCGCGCAGTACTCTGCTCAAACCACAGTTGTGCACACCGCTTCGATGAGAGGGCGAGCTCCAGGACTGTGTTGTTCAGCCGCTAAAGGCATCTTCTTCCTTAACAATATAGCTGGAGTGTTGAACCTTGTTCGTGCCGTTCACACAAGGAATAGTAACAGCATGGGAGCTACCACGCTGGAGCAAGTTATTGGCCTCTTTGAGTCTATATGTCTTCTCTGTCAGCAGCCAGCACCGGAAGCTTTGGAGGAGATTCATCAGGGAAACTCTGAGGAGGAATAAACACTTCTGTCTGGCTTCGTATCATAACTGATTAAGATTAACTGATTAAGATTTTTTAAATTTTTAAACACAGTTGTTTATCTAATCTAATAGAGTGGTCTCATTAGCTATTGAAACATCTATCGCTTTAGGATTTGCTGGCTTTCATGTCTTTTTCCGTTTGTTTTAATCTAGTTATCATAGGCAGACGTGAAATGTAACACCCCCTCATTAAAATAAATGTAATGTTGTGACATAAACTGACAAAAGCAAGTAAGTCCCAAGATAGTGATTTTCTCAGCCTCCTCTCCTTCATACTGCCAAGATACGACACAAAACAAAATTCCTCAGTCACGGTGTTTAGAAGCAGCAGGGTTAACACGAAGAGAAGTCAGAGGAGTTTTGAAGTTTTTATTCCTACTTTTCACCCTGGAACTCCACGAATAATCCTAGCACATTGTTTCAGGATACCTACAGGGATAGAAATTATTATAAAATAATTATACTATAAATATAAAATAAAATAAAAATAAATAAATATAATATAAAATTAAATATAAATATTATAAAAATAGGGTGACAGAATGGGTCCTTTAATGTTGCCTGGAGGAAGGTCTCTGATAGAGGTGGCATTTTAAAATGGTAGCAAAGAAACCAAACAACAAAAAGACACCAAAACCAGAAGTAAGGCGGAGAAAAATATTTATACCTTTTTAATCTCTTCAGTTACATTTTGTGAGTTAATATCATGACATGGCACTTCATTATCCTTAAAATACTTACATGTTTAATAGTTGTGGTAAACTGTGCTAACAGATTTTTTTTTTTCTGATGGTACCACAGAGACCATTCTCTTGTGCCTCCCATTGTAAGAGAAATGCATAGCTGAATAGCAGACAAATTACTAACTGACAAGACACATCGTTTCTAGATAGTGACCGTGTCCAGAAATACCATTTCCCAAAAGAATGCTCAATCTGGAACACATCGCTGAAGGAGAAAAACATATTTGTGTAGAGGTTGTGCTGTGATATTTACCTATGGCATTTCCCGGCTAAATTGAGTTGGAGTTTATTTTCCCGTGTAAGGTAGCATTTCAGTTTTGTTTGATGTGCAAACATACTGACATAAAACATATCCCCTTCAGTTTCAAGGAAATTTCATGTCCTAGAGTCTGACAGTTTGTGAGAAACGAATTGTACAGAAATTCACAGCTTCAAAACGCAGTGTATGTGTAGGGTTTGGGCACGTTTCAAGCGCTGGTGATTAGCAAAGGAGATGAAGGACAATTTTTAAGAGCCTGAGATCTAAAATTAAGCTTATCTGCATTGAGTGTTAGAAGGACTCCCGTTTAGCAAATGGGAAAGGAAAATCTAGGCGTTGTAGTGACTGATTGATGCTAGACCTTTGTAATTTGTTTTTATCACAGGCAAAATTACAGTAAGTCACTGTATAGGCAAGGTCCTTCTGAGGATTTGGGATGGGATACCCAGTAAAACTGCGGTCCCAGCTCTGAACAACTTGCTTACCTCAGCTTTGCAGACCTTCATCACAAGTTTAAAGCTAATTATAACCTTGACATAATACAAGAAATTAAATCAAGACTTTGGATTGGCTGCCAGAGCGGGCAATTAAATTCCTACAACTGCTTGTGGCAGCAGCTTTTCTCAAACTCATGTTCCCAGCAGACGTTGCCAAAGAGTGATGGCTTTTCATGTTCATTTAAAAAAGACAGGTTATAATAGACATAGTGACGCCACAGACAAAACAGTTCAAAATTGAGAATATTTGCTTCCAGGAATGGAGCATTTACCACCCCTGTGGTTCCTCTTTAGAAAATTCCCCTTAGTCTGAATAACATCATGTCTGACCTTTTGGTTTTTTGGGTTTGTTTTGTTTTGTTTTGTTTTGATTTGTTTTGTTTTGTTTTTAATGTTCAGTATTTCCTGGATTTATAATGGGAGTCTGGGTAGTTTGAGTTGCCATGCCTGGAACCGGGAGCTCAAGACAGTAGTAGAAGCCAAGGAGGACAAAGCCTCACATAGTTTGAAATGCTCGTAAGTCTTCATTCAGTTCCAGTTTAGGAGAAGAAAGTTCTAGAGGACTGAAGCAGATCTTTGACCTGAGTTCAGCATGATACTCCTCTAAGATTAAAATTCGCGTGTGTGTCCCTCTCCCTGCCCATTCCCAGCAGAGTGTCCCAAGGTGGAGCTTTTCTCTCCCAGACTATCCCAAGCTAGCAGGGTCTGTGTGAGGTGGTGTGCACCGTTGCAGTTTCAGCTAAACATGGAAGATTGATGGGATCTGTGAGGAGATTCTGTAGACAAAGTTATGGCTCTATGATTTTGACGATGTCTAACAGACTAGGGGGCGGTTGTTCTGGCTGCCGTTCATCACTACTATGGTGGCTCTGTTCTGACACCTCAGTGTCATTGTGCAGGATGGTATCCTATATTTTGGCGCAGGAGATGTCTGGCTGCGCCTCTCCCTCCTCTCATGGCCTTTGCAGATGCATGTTCTTGTCAGAAGGGTCAGCCCTGAGTGAACGGAGATGCAAGCAGGCAGCCCTGGGGAAAGTGCTGTAGCTGTAGAGAAGAGGAGGCTGAGGACACGTGCTTGCACCTGCCCTACCGACTGTCTCAAAGCAGGTCTCCTGGGGCAGCTGCCTAACCCCATCCAGGGGCACCAGGGGCACTGCGGTGAGCTGCAGCGTTGACTGCACCGTAGACATCCCCCAGATCTAAGCACTACCTCTAATCACAAGCTCATTTCCAGAGCCCTGTGTTTATAACGCTAAAAGAACAGAACAGTTGTTCAACACACAGAGCAAACACGAGGTAGCAGCGCACCGCGTCTTGCTGGGATGACTCCTCTCTGGAAGGGAGGAAGCCACGAGACAGCACTGAAGCATCACTTTCCCAGGGGGAGCAGCGAGGGTGCAGACAAATGGGGCCAAAACCCTCCAACCTCTTTCTCACTGCATCCTGGGCAAGTTTTGCAACTGTGCTGGCAGCTGTGTGCTCTGATGTGATTATGGTTCTTCACGAGAAATACAGATGAGCTAAACCCCGAAACACTGAGCGTTTGAAGTCACTTGGCTTTTAGTGTTGGGGTTTTTTTTAATGTTTGCAAATCTATGTGCTTGTTTCTGCCTGATGTTTCTCCCTAGGCAGCCTCAGGGAAAGTTTCTTTAAGATCCTTCCAACTAGATTGCAGCCAGAAACTCCAGGATATAATTTGAGTGAATTGGTGCCTATGCCCCCCCAACCAAAATCCCACATCAGACGTGTTCAGATAAGTTTGGAAAAGCTTTGCAGTGAGTCATCAGCGCTTACTGTGCTTCGCAGGATAGAAATTCAGATCCTTCAGAGGTTTTTTCTTTATAAGGTTTATTTAAAGCTTTACCTCAGAGATTAATATATTTAGGGAAAAAAGCAGAGAACAACAAACCCCTCTGTGCTGCATTTGTTGATGGAGCATTGTTCTTGTTCTACTGACTGGAGCATGATTTAAACCTGATTATTGAATTAAATGTACAGTTTGTATTTGGCAAAGAGCTTCTGCCTTCATGTTAAATGTCCTAATCTTAAACAAACTGGGACAAATTCTCCATGGTGAAAATTCAAGGCTTTACTTTAAAAACAACAGAGATCAAACCCTCCAAATGGAGGATTCCAAATGAGAAAAAAATGAATATATACTTGGTAAGTAGTAGATAGATAACAGTCCTTTTAGACTAAACTGATCATAAGCTTTTTTGACTTAAATTTAGCTGATGGAGAGCAACTTAAATTAACTCCTTGAATTGTTTAACACATTGTATAAAATAATCATCAAATAAATGAATTCCAGAAGCTGGGCTGCTGAGATGAAGGGAAGGGAAGGGAAGGGAAGGGAAGGGAAGGGAAGGGAAGGGAAGGGAAGGGAAGGGAAGGGAAGGGAAGGGAAGGGAAGGGAAGGGAAGGGAAGGGAAGGGAAGGGAAGGGAAGGGAAGGGAAGGGAAGGGAAGGGAAGGGAAGGGAAGGGAAGGGAAGGGAAGGGAAGGGAAGGGAAGGGAAGGGAAGGGAAGGGAAGGGAAGGGAAGGGAAGGGAAGGGAAGGGAAGGGAAGGGAAGGGAAGAAAGGCAGATTTGCCAGTAAGAGGACCTTTGCCACGTTTGAGCTGAATTTGGATGCTGCAAACCTACCCAAAGGCCAAAGAACCAACAGAGTCCAAAATAATTGAAAATCATTGAACAATGAAGCATGAGGAGTGCCCATGTTCTGAAGGCTGAGCAGCCATGCACACAAAGTCTGCAGGACCCTCATGCATCCTCAACAGGGTGCGTGTTCCAGTAAACCCCACAACAGTTACAAATCTTGGTCATGCTTTGAAGCACAGGGTTATCCTTGGCAACTTTCCTTTGCATCAGTTATTGCTTGTGAGCATCTTCTTTTCTTTCTCTCTTTCTTTCCTTCCTTCCTGTCTTTCTTTTTCTTTCTTTCCTTTCTTTCTCTCTTTCCTTCCTTCTTTCTTTCTTTCTCTCTTTCCTTCCTTTCTTTCCTTTCTTTCTCTCTCTCTTTCTTTCTCTCTTTCTTTCTTTCTTTCTCTCTTTCTTTCTCTCTTCTTTTTTCTTTCTTTCTTCCTTCCTTCCTTTTCTTTCTTTTCTTTCTTTCCTTGCTTCTTTTTTTCCTTCTTTCTGTCCTTTCTGACAGGTCTGTATGAGGTGGTGAGCAGCCCTCACTACTCTGAGCGTGGAGAAAATGACAGGCAGAGCAGTACTGCCTTTATGTAAAGTTGCCTTTCATCCCAGCTGGGTTTTAGCTTGCAAAGCTGTCTTTCTGAACAGAAAGGTTGCCTGCCAGCTGACACTGATATTTTTATACATAATGCAAGCCAGAAAATAGGTCTTTATACTTGTTTCCTCCATTTTTAAAAACAGCTATTAAATCTGTCAGTCCTGGAATAAAGGATTAAAGAGAAATTGTGTGGGCACATAGGGTCTATGAAATGTGTTTATTAGCAGTCCTGGAGAGTTTCGTCCATGGGGCAGGGACAACAGCGTGGTTTAACCTTGACACAGCAGGATAACGTACAGAGGGTTCAGTCACCAGCCATTTCAGCCATAAGTATGGCTGCTGAGACTTTAATCGTTACTGCTAATTATGGCTTTGCAATATGGTTATCAGCCCACAATAAGTGAAATAAACAGGGCACATTCCCTTTTGTGAGTCATCACAGAGCCATAAGTGAGAAACTTTTTATTGCAAATGACCTGAAAAAGATTGAAGCAAGGTCCTAGAAGCAAAGGAAGGTAAGTCCAGTAATTCTCTCTCAAACCGAATCGCTTTGTATGGGTTGAGATTTTTACAGTTGACCCTACTGTCTCAGCAGGTCCACTAGGTCATTCTCCCCAGAGCAAAGACTGGCCTCCAAAGCTAACACTCAGGTGCTGTGCTTGAAAGGACTAATTTAGGTCAGCTGAGAAAAAGAGACTTTTATATGTATGCATATTTTTAAGTTCAATGATGACAGTGGAGAGATCATGTAAAAGGAGATTATAAATCTTCAGTTCTTTGGAAGTGCATCTGACTTGCTCTGAGGGAAGCAGTGATGTGATGACTATAGATTGGTTGTTTGAAGCAGGCGTTCTCAGCCTCTGTTGCACCTGGAGACCCTTCTCCTGCCTAGCCAGGTCATATACCAACATGATCAGGAAGGTGTGATAACAACCAAGCTGCTGGAGAGAAGTGATTTTCAGTTTGAATCTGTTTTCCTTATTATTCAGAACACTTTGTATGTTGAATGACTTGTACAACATTGTGGGTGTGAATGACTCCTTACATTATCACACAGGAAATTCTTCTCTGTCACAAATAATTTGCTTTGCAAAGAACCAAATTATGGAGAAAAGTCATGTAGAAGAGTTGTCAGTTTGCTGCTTATAGGATTGCTGTGGATTCTTGTCTGAAATTTTGACTTGTTCTTCCATGTTTGCAAGCTCAGACTCCTGACAAGAAGGCAAGTAAACTGTGGGTGAGGAAGTAGTTCGCATTTAGCTGGGAGGTTCTCGGTGATTTCTGTCAGGAACTGTACTGTGCTGCAGGTGCTGCAGTACTAGCAACAGTAAATCATGTCGGTTCTAGCTTATTGGAATGAGATTATAGTCCTAAATCATGCAAGAACCTGTTGTGAGAAGAATAGAGCTGGCACATGCCGAAGAGTACTCTTCCATGAAAAGTATTTGAACACCCAAAAGAAAGGGCTGAGTTCTACAGAAAGTCAAGGGCACATAGAGGGGCCAAATGTGTCTCTCAGAGGTTGGATTAGAAATGTGCTGAGGAGCTGAAAGGTCTGGGAGCAGAAAAGCTGAGTGAGATGATTGCTGTCAGCTACGTGTCACTTGCTGCTGAGAGCAAAACCCCAGAGCTGATCGTGAAGAGGATCTGAGCCAGAGAGAGTGCACCAAGTGGGATGGGAAAACATGGAAAGAAACTCAGTGCTGGCTCATTGATTTGAATTGTAAATGGCATAGGTGGATAAACAGAGTGCTGAGTTTTCCACAGCCTCTGGACTGATGATTGTAGGAATCAGAATCGCAGAATGCTTTGGGTTGGAAGGGACTTTTAAAGGTCATCTAGTCCAGCCCCCACTACAGTGAGTAGGGACATCTTCAACTAGATCAGGTTCTTCAGAGTCCCATCCAACCTGATCTTGAATGTTTCCAGGCATGGGGCATCTACCAACACTGGGAAACCAGTTCCACTGTTTCACTACCCTCATTGTAAAAAATTGCTTCCTAAAATCTAGTCTGTATTGATCCTCTTCTAGTTTAAAACCATTAATCCTTGTCCTGTCGCAACAGGCCTTGCTAATAAAACTGTCCTCATCTTTCTTACAAGCCCTCTTTAAGTATTGGAAGGCCACAATAAGGTCTCTCTGGAGCCTTCTCTTCTCCAGGGTGAACAACCCCAACTCTCTCAGCCTGTCCTCACAGCAGAGGTGTTTCATCCCTCTGACCATTTTTGTGGCCCTCGTCTGGACCTGCTCCAACAGGCCCATGTCCTTCTCGTGCTGAGGACTCCAGAGCTAGATGTGGTACTCCAGGTGAGGTCTCACAAAAGTGGAGTAGAGGGGCAGAATCTCCTCCCTTGACCTGCTGGCCACGCTTCTTCTGATGCAGCCCAGGGTATGGTTGGCTTTCTGGGCTGCGAGCACACATCGTCGGCTCATGTCCAGCCTTTCATGCACCAGTAGCCCCAAGCCCTTCTCCACAGGGCGGCTCTCAGTTACATCATCCTCCAGCCTGTATTGATACCAGGGGTTGCCCGATGCCAGGTGCAGGACGCTGCACTTGGCCTTGTTGAACTTCATGAGGTTCACACGGGCCCACACCTTAAGCTTGTCCAGGTGTCTCTGGATGGCATTCCATCCCTCTGATGTGTCAACTGCACCATCAGCTTGGCGTCATCTGCAAATTTGCTGAGGGTGCACTTGATCTCACCGTACATGTCATTGGTGAAGATATTAAACAACACTGGTCCCAGCATGGACCCCTGACAGCTTGTCACCAGCCTCCACCTGGACATCAAGCTGTTGATCACTACCCTCTGGATGTGACCATCCAACCAATTCATTATCCACCAAACAGTCCACCCATGAAATCTGTATGTCACTGATTTAGAGAGAAAGATGTTGCGGGGGACCATATCAAAGATTTTGCAGAAGTCCAGATAGATGAAGTCCATAGCTCTTCCATTGTCCACTGACATCATCTCTTCAGCACAGAAGGCCACTAGGCTGGTCAGGCAAGACTTGTGTTGCTGTTTAAAACCCCAGGTCAGGTGACAATTGCTCCCGGAGCAGTTTTATCTCCTCCGGGAGGAGAAAACAGAACAACTATTTAGTGGTTGAGGCAGGAATGAATCGAGAGCTAAGCACGCCACTTGCAACCATGGGCAAAGAAACAGGCTCATCTGGGGGGAAAAAAGATAATTTAATTCAAAACAACAAAACCACAAATCATCAATTAAATTAGGGTAGGACAGAGAGAAAGAGAACAGCAGGATCTTAAATAGACCTACCCCCCACCCGTCCTCTTTTCCTGGGCCTGGTTTTTACTACCTTGTTCCACGCACAGGCAGCGCTGGAGGAGGGGAGGAGGGATATGGGGTGGGGGGTAGTGTTCCAAACTGCGGCTAAGGGAAACAGCACTAAAGGTTACCAAGATGTGCAAGCAGCACAGCAGGGCAGCGGCAGCAACGGCAGAGGAAGCAGACTCTGCAGCGAAGCGACAGCAGTGGCAGCGACAGCAGACACGTGGTGCAGCAAAGGTGGCAGGGGAGCGGCAGATGACGCCACAGCAGCAGCCGAGCATGTGGTCCCACCTGCGCAAGGTTTTTAAGGAAGTGCCAGGGTGCTGCAAAACTCCAGAGCCGGTGAGATGTGCTGACATCATGGAAGGAGTATGCCATTGGCTGTTTGATGCACCTATCAAAGAAAAACTAACCCTGTTTATCTTAAACCAGGAACTTGCCCTCGGTGAAGCCATGCTGGCTGTCCCAAATCACCGCCCTGTCCTCCATGTGCCTTAGCATAGCTTCTAGGAGGGTTCTGCTCTGTCTGTTCCAGGAGCTAGTGCAGAGCCAATAAGCACCATCCCTTTGGGCTGGATGTTGAGGAGATTGCCAGCACTATAACCAAATGCGTTCTCCCAAGGCGCTGGGGATCCGTGGGGCTCCACAAGGGAGCGAGCTGCTGCAGCAGTAGTTATCCGTGCAGGAGCAGATGGTAGGACAGTGCATGTTCTCATTACAAAGGCACCGCTCCATGTGTTGATGGAATAGTCTTTGTTTCTTGGATGTTATTGCCATCCCGTCAAAATCACAGGTTGCACTGAGGACTGGCTTTTTCTGTGTGGTCATTTTAAACTGAAATGTTAAGCATTACAAACTGACGTAAATGATAGCAAAGCCTAGACTCCAGCATTCACGTTACTGCCTACTTTAGGCAGTGAAATACTTTATTTAACTACTAATAATTGCTGTTAAAACGAGAATCTGGGGGCTTAGTAGTAAAGTAAGGATCTATATCAGAAATATGTCAATTCAACATAGTTTTGAAAATGAAGAAGAATGGCTTGGCTTCGCGGACGAAGATTTGGGAAGGGCTTTGCCCACGCTTATTGCAAGCGCGTTGATGGCTGAAAAGGCCAATGCGGGATAGGCAAGACCGGTTGCAAAGAGCACACCGGAGGGTCTCCTTGGGTGGTATAATCGAGGCACGGTTCTTTCTGCACTGTCTTTTCTCCTCGAGACTGATTCTACGCGTGCTCTCAAAGGAGACAGCAGCGTTATGTATGGTGTGTCTCCAAATCTCCCGATTGGAGGCCAGGGTGGACCACTGACGGTGGTCAGTATGGCCAGTGACATCTTTCCACCTGCCGTTTCGTCCCTTGCCTGTCGCTACAGGGCTTTGCAAACGTGAGTACACCCTTCAAGCCTGCGCGGTGGATTTTTTAGGTGAGGCGCAGCGTGCGCGAGACTGGCCCCACCCTTTACACCTGAGGTTCATCTGCCAGGGCCGAGCGAGCTTGGACGGTGACAGCGAAGTCCTCAGGTCGTAGGTTTGGTTAGAGTATCCTTCTCTTAGATGGATGGCCTTACAGGGCTAAACAAGCTCCATCTGCCCGGGTTTGGAGTTAGAGTTGTCCTTCTCCTAGGATGGTTGCCCGAAGGCTAGTGAGCCCATCCTGCCCATGGACACACTTTGTCTGACCCTTCAGTTGAGACCTGTCAGGCTTGGGAGACCCTACCGGAGGCATATGCCACCACCAGCATAGCTCTCAACTTCGCAAGGGCACGCAAGCTCTTTCCCCACGGCAAGGGGGTGCCCGTGAAAGAGAGTTTTGAAAATAAGACATAGTTAAAATCTGCTCTGAATGCTTTGTGGGTTTTTGTTTGGTTTGGGGAATTGATTTCTTTATTACATTGTCATCTCTCTGCACTTTTACTGCCGTACCTATATTAAGTGCCTTGCCTCTGTTATTTCTGGAAAATTTCAGTCAATGACATGCAAATGATAGATTACTAGCTGCCTTTAAATGTTATTTTCAAAAAAAAGGAAAAATTTTATCCACAGGCAAATACTCTGGCTTTGTCAAGCTAAATCACGATTTCTGGATCATGGTGTGACACACACAACATATGTCACTTGTTTTGGAGTGAAGTGCAGCTATGCAGAACCTTTACACTGCAGTTAACTGAGTTTAGCAGTAAGCAGTAGATGGCAAGGTTTATTTCAGGCAAACGCAGAAAAATGAAGGAGAAGCCTCACAAGTTTAAGACTGCAAAGGATGGCTTGACATAATCCTCAGAGGCGGACCAGCTGTTCATAAAATCCTTTGCCCTTAGATGACTTATGAAAGGCTGTTTACCTACAGATTGGTCAGAGGTGCCTCACATTCTGACAGGTGATCAATAATGGATTTTGCAGCAATAACTGAAAACGATTATTCCTGTGCCAGCTGAGATGCATTTGGGCATTTGAGATATAGACAGCCGTTGTGTCACACAAGGTCTTCAGAAGACACACGCCCTTCTGGAACAACAGCTGAAGACCAGGCGAGAAACCCTGGGGACCTTTAATGACAAAAGACTGTCTTTGGGCAACTGAATTGTGCCCAGTGGTTTCGTTATTGACAATATTGTGTATTTTTACTGAAGAAAGGTGATACCTATGCAAGGACATTCCCATGAGTGTGAAGAAGATGGTGCAACCCTAATTGTAAACTCTCGTCCATTGGGAATTCTGAATAGAGGTTGAAATCTGAAGGTAATGACTCCAAAGTCTATGTTGCGAGTAGAGAACTACATTTTGTTTGGCTTAAGGGAAGGAGACAATCCCAAATTTACAATGCAGCACATGCTGTTGTCTCTGTGCCTGGGTTTTTTCTCTTTGGATACCATAAATCCCAATGTCCCTCAGATCACTTTTTAATGTTTCATCGCACGGAGTTCAAGCAGACTCGAGCGAAGAGCTCTGCGGGCCCAGGAGTGCTGCTTGCTCCGGGATGACATTTACCAGTGTGGCAGGTCTCCAAGGCAGCTCTCTGAGTAACAGCGAGAACAGGTGCTGTGCGATCTGAATTGGTTTAGCTGTGGTAAAAGCATTCATATGAAAGAGCAAACATGCTGAAAATTCCTATTCTGGTTTACTTAGTGGTTAATTTGTTCATAGGCCATACTGGGAAGCACCTGTTGTTTGAGAACCTCCCACAACCCTCTGTGTACTCTGACAGTATTGGTAGCCAGTCCTGGTGATTGGTATTACATCCGTAAGAGCTTTGCTTGTACAGGTGCTCCTAAAGTGTTTCCATATGTATGTTTGCCGATATATCTAACATTGCAGAGTATCTTAACTAAACACACGAGGAAAAGACAAAATTGAATCATAGAATGGTCTGGGTTGGAAGGGACCTTAAAGACCATCTATTTCCAACCCCCTGGTCATCAGAAACTATTGAGACCAGGAAAAATATCAGCAGGAGCTGCTGTGACATTCTGTTCCTCCTTTACTTGCAAGGAAAAAAAATCAGAGAGGCAGAAGACAAGTTTGATAAGTTTGGCCAGCCAGTGTTGAGGCAGCTGCTGACCTCTTCCAGATGTGAGGTCACCAGAGACAGGTCATACCTTTTCCATCTGTTTTTTGCTGTAAACACTGTTCCTGTTTTCCTGAGCCTTGAAGGGCTTGTATAAGGTCTCATAGGTTCTTCAGGAAAAAAACAGTCTTATTCACCATTATCACCAGGTTAAACCTGTCTGAGATTGGCTGAAGTGAGCTGGGACACACACACACATAATGCTTCAGCCAGCTGAACACGCTGAGCCAACGGCCTCCATCAAAAACAGAGAAACAAAGAACCTGGGGAAAGCAGGGTTTCTCTGCAGTCTGCACACAGACCTACTAAACAATAGTCTATCTTTAGCCTTAATCTGCCATTAACCTCCAGAGAGAGAGAGGTAAAGGCTTTCTGCGCGGTAGCAAACACATCCATCCTGGTCTGCAGAAAATCCACCACTTCCTTCAGTCGTTGTCGGCTTTGTATCAAGATATCTGCACAAGCACAAAGAATATGCCTGTTTAAAACATACTTCTGTGTTTGATTGTATCATCATCCTCAGTCCGTAAAACATCACTAAATTTTCTGAAAGACGTCAATAATTTCAATACTCGGTTTCATTACTGATAATATCTGTCATTGAATATGTGAAATTACCCAGTCTGTTGACTTGATTGGCAAATCTTCATTTTGATAAAACAGGAGAATATAAGGATTGTTAGAGGAAACAGTTGTGACCACTACTTTCAGATTACATCAAATGTGTCAAAATTTCGGGGTTTGTTTGTTAAAATGGATGGCAAATAATAGTAATTTTGTGATGTATTGCTAATAAAACACACCCGTTACCCACGCAAGCAGTAATGGCCAACAAGCGGTAGCACAGTAAGTTTTGTTAATAAGTTTTAGATTTTTATTTGTAGGCTAGGATGATGTAACTTATCAAACATGCCTTCTGCCCGTATGTTTTTCCATGCGTTAGAGGAACGAATTCCTGGGGTAACCACTGCTAACATTTTACTTGGTCTTAATTGTTTCCAGAGACTTTCTGGTTTTTTCACTTACATTCTATATACAGGAAGCAGAATTACATCACATTTAAAATAAGCACAGGGATTTTTGTTTTGCCATCAATCTAAATATTTGCTCTCAGACATTCATGATCGATAAGGTAGATAAGGTTTTCTTATTTCAAAACATGTCTTTGTGCTTCATAATAGCTCAAATGAACAAATAGGAAATACCTGATGCTGGCTAAAAATGCATTTCTAGCCGCAGAAAAGGAATACAAATTTCTTACACAAATACAAATTGAATGTAAAAATTGCTATAGTCAGTGAAAAATGCATCAGCTCATCAGTAGATAGAGCAATAGCTGATCTCCTGGATACTTTGCAATCTGGCTTTAGCTAGTCCATGGACGATTGTTGTTTCACCTCACTAATCCTATATGCAAGTCTTATCAGGAGCAGCTGAGGGAACTGGGGTTGTTTAGCCTGGAGAAAAGGAGGCCGAGGGGAGACCTTGTTGCTCTCTACAACTACCTGAAAGGAGGTTGTAGAGAAGGGGGGTTGGTCTCTTCTCCCATGTGACAAGTGACAGGACAAGAGGAAACGGCCTTAAGTTGCACCAGAGGAGATCTAGGTTAGTTATCAGGAAGAATTTCTTTACAGAGAGGTTGTGAAGCATTGGACCAGGCTGCCCAGGGAGGTGGTGGAGTCCCCATCCCTGGAGGTGTTTAAAAGACGTATAGATGTGGTGCTGAGGGACATGGTTTAGGGACCCTGGCAGCGCAGGGTGAACAGTTGGACTCGATGATCTTAAAGGTCTCTTCCCACCAGATGATTCTGTGATTAAAAAAAAAATGCTTTGAGATCATTAATGTATCAGAACTAGGTATTACAGCCACATTAGAATTTAAGAAACTTACATCTTATTATAAAACAAGCTAAAAGGAAAGACTATGGTCTATCTGAGGTTTCAGGGCTCAAGCGCTTTTTGGTAACCCTGTTTGTTTGGATGCCAGCTCTGCTCATCAGAAATCATGGTGCTCAGTGGTGTGGTCGATAATCTGAGTAATGCACCTGAGGGAAGCTCAGATGGACAAATGCTGCCCTTTATTTCCTTCTGAAAAATATGTGGCCTCAAGGTAGATTAGGAACAGTGGGAAATGTAGAAATAACTTGGCATAACTACCTTAGCCATAATTATTTCCCAGTCTTTTTTATTGTTCTTTGCCTCTCGTCTGCATCTCTGTGGAAGTAAAATGTGATGTGTGGCAAGATGATCTATGAACATGGTATTCAAGATCCAAACAGACACAAAAAGGATCAGCAACATCTTAAACTGTCTTAAGTATACACACCACTCTAGATTCATATATGCAAACCGTATATTTATTCTTTGGGCACTTATTCAGACCAGACATAGCAACATCAGTTTGTTAGCAATGAAGAATATCATGTAAACCCTATTTATCTAATTGGCTCAACACTTCTAATGTAATTATCTTTATAATACTCCTGTGAGGTAGGGAAGTACTGCCAGATAGCAATATCCAAGCTTTTAGAAAAGGATTTGTGGAGATCAGGGTATTGAAATTATATTTCATTGGACTCAGACTGGCATTTAGCCATGGGTCCCTCCTTCTTTTCCATTGTTTCACCTCGTCCATTGAAGAAAGTACCAATAATAATAGAGACTGGCTCCAACTTCTGGGAAGCTCTTTTTTGCTTAATATTGGGCTTTGGGTAACATTTTAGAATGTGTCATCATCATCATGGCTTGGCTTCGTGGACGAAGATTTGGGAAGGGCTTTAAACGTGAGTACACCCTTCAAGCCTGCACGGTGGATTTTTTAGGTGAGGCGCAGCGTGCGCGAGACTGGCCCCACCCTTTACACCTGAGGTTCATCTGCCAGGGCCTAGCGAGCTTGGACGGTGACAGCGAAGTCCTCAGGTCGTAGGTTTGGTTAGAGTATCCTTCTCTTAGATGGATGGCCTTACAGGGCTAAACGAGCTCCATCTGCCCGGGTTTGGAGTTAGAGTTGTCCTTCTCCTAGGATGGTTGCCCGAAGGCTAGTGAGCCCATCCTGCCCGTGGACACACTTTGTCTGACCCTTCAGTTGAGACCTGTCTGGCTTGGGAGACCCTACCGGAGGCATATGCCACCACCAGCATAGCTCTCAACTTCACAAGGGCACGCAAGCTCTTTCCCCACGGCAAGGGGGTGCCCGTGAAAGAGTTAGAATGTGTGCAACCATTTAAAAAGACATGTTTAAAAATGTATGTGCCTTGACAAGAAAACATAAAGTAAAATTTTTTTTTTTTTTTTTTTTTTTTTTTACATGAAGG
This sequence comes from Bucorvus abyssinicus, assembly GCA_009769605.1. Lineage (NCBI taxonomy): Eukaryota > Metazoa > Chordata > Aves > Bucerotiformes > Bucorvidae > Bucorvus > Bucorvus abyssinicus. Next base: position 7,131,445 of record CM020033.1, on the reverse strand, counting down.
GAGAAATTATTAAGTGAGCTATATAGGCTCCTGGAGTCAAAGGCAGTGTTCAAGGCTAGGCTGGGTAGGGCTTTGAGTAACCTGATCTAGTGGAAGGTGTCCTTGCCCAAGGCAGGGGGGTTGGAACTAGGTGTTCTTATAAATTCTCGTCCAACCCAAACCATTCTAGATTATGTAATTCAAGCATAAAATGATAGCTCAGGGCTGGAAGTCATAATGTTTGGTCTTTGCCTACAGGCACAACAGCAACAACAACAACAACAAAGTCTTAGGCTGTAAGTAAAATCTAGTAGAATCTAAAATGATCTGTTCTTTTAGTACTGTTCTACATCAAAACTTGCATTAGGCCAATAGAAACACAGACAGAAAGAACAAATAAGGAATTGTTGAAGTGGGCCAACTACTTAGACAACTTAGTTTGTCTAGTCAGTGGAGGTTTTTGTTTGACACAGACTCTTTTCTGATTCAATAACTTGCCATAAATTTTGCTTGGATTTCAGAGACTCATGCAAAACTGTACTATTGATCCTGCAATCAGATTATTAAGGCCTGACGGGTAAGCCGATATGGAGCCCCATACCCTTTAACTGAATTCTGAATGTAGTCTGTTTTGAAACATCTCACCAATCTAAAGCTGGAATTGTATCTCTCACTAGAAATGCTATCCTTTAATTCAAGGAGCCTAATTCAATGCTTTCAGCTACTGCTTTCATGTAGTTGTTTGCGATCAAGCGTTCAAGGCCTCCCGGCTGTCTCGGTGCTCAACTGGTCTCTTCTGCGTGTGTAGAATATCTGTCCACTTGCCTACTAGCCAGGAAGGTGACATCTGCAGCTCTTAACGTGAATATTCACTTTGGGTATAGAGAGCGTACAGTGATGATCAAAAATACCTCTAATGTGTACGGTGATGGCAAACTTGTGAAGTTTAAAATACCTCCAAAAATATCACTTCAATAGTAAACATCCTTTAACCACACTGGAAAAAACGTAGTAAGTTGGGAGGGTTTTTTGGTTTTCTTTTTTTAACTAATGTACGAGCAGAAAGAACTGTTGCTGGAGACAAACTAAGCTCCCATGGTTTGAAACAGTGTGTAGTCACTCAGATACTTAACAAAAAAACTACTGGAATGTGTTTGACAATTTTTTGACTGAGAAACTTAGCTGCTGCCAAGTTCTTCTGTGACCTTCTGACTTGCAATGTGCTGCAAATATTGCTGTCTCAGAGTTTTGGTGCTTCTTTTTTTAAATTTTGCTAGAACAAGATATGAAGTGGTTGCCTGAAAAAAAGAGTTAAGGGACTGTGAAACCTGAAAGGATGGGGATTCTGAATTTTGCAAGGTTTACAGACTCCATATGAGTTTGTTTATAAGATGTCTGCTCTATCAAAGAGCCTTTTTTCAAAAGGAAAAAATTGTCAATTTCTGGATGAAAAAGTTGTTTCATAATGTCCACTTCAAAAAATACCACCATGAATGATAGGTTTCATCTTCCTGATGTCTATGGAGAAGGATAGGATAAATAGCGCTCTAAGGACTCCTGCCTCTCTCCAGAGATTATAGAGGGATTCCCAATGACCAGTTAGGACTAGATGCTTCTCCTGTAGATGGTTAAGTCAGATGAGATGAATCAAGTAATACTGCTTTACAGAGAAACATGGATTCGGGTGCTATAAGAACCAAAAGGACTTCTGTGATTATCTGTGTCTGACCTTGTAGGAACAGGAAATCCTTAAGCTAATTCTTGTTTGCGCAAGAGCCTATCTTTTAAAACCTATTCAATTAGTCTCTAAAATGGTGCAGTGGGAGAACCAGCCACATTCTTTACGAGTTTAGGTGTTCACTGTTTAACTTCCCTTGTTTTGAGTCTGCTGTTAGGTTTATGGCCCCGCAGCAGCTTCCAGTATTTTCATCTTGCATTCACCTTATGGTTACCAAATGTATCCTCTCTAAGAAAGTAGTCAGAGATTCATCACCTTATCTTCTCCTTATTCCCAGTCCTTCATGGTTTGTAACAGGAACCTGAGATTTCCTGACTGAATCCAAAGTAAGAGTTTTAATCGGGGAAGATCTGAAATAGTTGGTATTTTACTATTTCAGAGGTCTCCCTTCTTTTCAGATCCTGCATATGCAACTCCTGGAAGGAGCTCACAACAGAGGGCAGTGAGTTAGGGACTCCATACTCTACACAAGCTTTACCTCTGGTCCGTAAAAGCTCAGGTGCTGTTCTCTTCAGAGTGATCTGCCAGAGTGCTCTGTGTATCTGAGCACATGCAGAGAAGAAGGATTTTCTGTTGCTATGTTGATCCAAGGACTGTCAAAGTTTTATTATGTTTCCTTTCCCAGCCAAGTTTAAAGGAATTTCATTGAACGAAAGTCATCCCTGGTGAGAAATATTTCCAGACACACAGAGAGAGCGGTCCAAAAAACACACCTTGAATGTTTTGTGTTAAACAAGTTTTACCTTCTGTCTGTATATGTGTCTCTCTGTGTGTGTTTGCACTTTATATTATGTACACAGACTTTGGAGGCTCGGTGGTTCTTTGAGTTGAGTTTAGCTAAACTAGCTGGACAGTGTGTCCTCAGGTACATTAATAAATGAAAATGCAGAAAAACTCCCCAAATCTAATCAGAACTTTAAAGAAGTTTGAATTCACGTCTTAACTTCTTGGTGTAACATGGGTACATCTATTTATAACAAACTAAGGATTCATTTGCTTGTTCTTCAGCACCGGCATTGAATGCTACAGCCATACTCTTAGCCAACAAGTAATGTAGCTCCATGCCAATTGCCAACCAAGAATGCTTTTGTCTTATGCTAACCACTGAACCATCACCAGAAAGACTCTGGGAGTAGTGGACTGGCCGAAACATGCCAAAATAGAGTATACCAAACCTATTGCCCAGAACCGTTCCCCCCTCAATGCTTTATTTATTTCTACATACATAGCATAGGATGGTTAACATTTTGGATTACCAGGTTCCCTATTTACAGTGTTTGTGATGAACCTTGCTTGACTGCTAGGTAGTGAGCCCCCAAATTCACCAGATACTTTTGAAAATTATGAAGATATTGCCCAATGTTGTTCAGAAAAAAAATAAAAAAAGAAAAAACTGTTTCTATCACTTTAGAGGCAAAATGAGTGAGTTTTAAACAACAGTTAGCAAGTTTCCTTGGTTTTGGTCCAAGCTGACTTGCAGAAAACCATTTATTTAACAGGAAGACACACACAAATCAGTACCAACTAATGAACTTTACGCTAAAATATCACAGTGCCTGCACACTAACCATGAAGGGTAACATCACAGGGTGCATGAAGGACAAGCGTACTACCTATTTTTTAAAAGAAGATAAAAAGTGCTCCAGGGAAGAATCTCTTACAAATTACTAAATGATAAAATTCCAAGCTCTCAGGGGAAAGGGTAATGCTAAGCAGCAAGCACTAAGGACGTCAAGAACAGAAGATGTCAAACTAATCCTTTGTGCTCCTCAAATTGAACATGAGCCAGCAATATTATGATTTTCAAGACAAAACAACAAAGGCTAATTTTAGCACTTCTAGTTAATTAATAAGTGTTCTGTGTTATATCTGGGGGAAAATTACTGCAATCTGACACTGGTGAGGCATAGTTCTTCGCTTTAAAATCACATTGGCTTTTATCTATCACGCTTTGAAAGTGTGTGAGGGAAATAAATTGAAAAGAGTCCAGAAAAAAAGTTATGAAAACATAAAATGTGAATAAAAGTTGAAAAAATGAGGCTTGCTTAGCCTTAGAAATGTATGGAGTGAGAAGGGTCTTTTATATATGGAAAGGGTTGTTTATATAATGGATGGGATCAACAGTTCCAAATGTTGGCTGAAGAAGAAATGAGTGAAGTAATCTAATTTCCAGTAAGTAGTTTGGATATTTAAAAATAAATCTGAATTATTTAATATGAGAACTTTAGCGTGCTGGAATTGGAATCCCAGAAATGGAAGCTTTAAATAAAAGCTGAGAAGAATATCTGTCTGAGATAATTAAGTGTATTTGACCTGGCATCTTAGGAGTGGAACCACCTTAAAGAGCTCTAGGAGAGGGGATGATGCCTGGCTCCCTATACCACTAAGTGATGAAGTCCACCATCCTTTGGACTACCCCTTCTTTAGTAAATTTTTCTTGGGGAGAACGAGTTGATGCAATACAAAAGCAGCCTGGCAGTGAACCAACAATTTAATAGGACAGGCAGCAGTTTGATGATCAACTGTCCCCAAGCAAGACAGGCATAGCCTTCTGAGCCTACATTTTTCATAGTCAGTCAGTATGTGGTCGGGGAAGGGGTGGGTTATTTACCTAGCGCAGATAGGTGAAGCATAGAACATATTTCCGGTTCAATCAATTGTTTTGAAAACTAAAAATTCATTATGAGTATTTTGTAAAGATTACTCTATTAATAACACGTGATGTCATGACATTGCCATCTCCAGAATTTATCTTAGTTGCAGAGGTCAAGAAGCTAATTCTCTCTCTGTAACTGAAATTTGAAGAAAGCAAGTTCTTGTTTGAAATATAATGAGCCTCAATGACGAGATTGGTCTGTCTTTTATCTATAAGCCCATTTTTGCACCTGTTCCTGCTCTTTCTGTGATATTCCCTTTTTAACAAGGTGTTTTCCATTTATTTGGCTCTTTAGATTACTTCTTACTCCTTTTTATGATTTCCTGAGACACCAACTCTTCTTCACGTACTCAAATACTTCTGAGATAATTTTCATCTAAAGCACATCCGTGACATTCATATCAGAAACAGTGATGTAAAACTGAGATTAAAAGCGGGGTCACAAGACTTGTGTTTTATCCGCAGATGATCTAAACCTGTGTTTCTCCGCTTATACAAGGAGAAAATAGGTGCGGACAGATCTTGTAATGGTAATGAGATCTTTCTTTTGCTTTAAAAGCCTCCTTACAATAAAGAAGACTTGGTTTTCTTTTATTTTAAACGGAGAGTCTTTAATTGCTTTTCACACTTAAAAATAAAAGTCCCAAATCTCTAAAAATTACACAGCTTGGTGGAAGATTGTGTTGAAAATTAATTTCCACATCCGTGCTTTTCTGATTTTCTGGCACTCGGCTTCATTTCCCATCTCTGTTTCCACGTCAATGTATTTTGTTTCTCCTGGACAGTCACTGAGTGACAGGAAAGTCAAATTAGGGAACAAACCGGTGCAAACTGCAGTGCATTGTCAGGGCTAAACTACAACTTGAACCGTAGCTAATATGAAGAACAGCAGGTAACTGGTGGAAATATATCAACATACATACACAAAACAGTGACTATACAATAGCGGAGAGCAATCTGCCTTCTGAAAGCTGTTTGAGGGGACATTTGAACCACATACGGTATGTCCATTACAGACAACTTTCTAAGGAACTGCACAAAGAAAGCAAGAAAGAGGAAACAATGTTCTTTCTACCAACTGGTTTGACTGCTTATTTTGTCTTGTAAACTTTCCATCTAATTCCAGTGACTTCAGAAAAATCTAGCAATGCACAGCTTGCAGGTTTGGGGTCATTCTCTACCTGGAATTTAAATGGAAAGTTACAATTCAAACTTTAAATATATCTGCCTTCCCAATCCGTGCAGCTGCTGAATATGAAATTGTACACCCTGCCTACCTGTTAAACAACTGAGTCCTCATCGAAATGAGACATTGAAATAAGTGTTTTGATTGAAGATTATCTGTGTGAAAACTATTTACATAAGAGGGCAGCCAGGTTCTCCACACCATACTTCGGATGTCCTTTCCTGACCCTTGGTTCTATTTCCTGATGGAGTCCTTTGCTCGTAAGTGATGCACTGGCTGTTCAGTAGCACAGAAATGAAAGCGTCCCCATTGCGGTCGCACCCTCAGACTGCTAAGCTGCTACGACACCACCTTGTTGCCTTGCCACTGCCCACATGTCAGAGAAATGCATTGGCTAGGCTTGCTGGGCAGAATTCACTATACTGGTTTGGGAGTTCCGCTTGAAATATTTTGAGTAATACTCATTTTGCCATGTGCAGCAGCATAAACCGAGTGAGGCACAAAATGTCCCTCCCAGTTCCTTCTCTGACCTTTCTAACTAAACCTGGCCAATTGAATCCCACACCTTCTGGGACAGCTGTTACTTTGGTGGTCTTTTGGATGAAAAATGGCATGGCCGCATGCGTTAAAAATTGAACAGGAATAAATTAATTCTCGTGGTTCAAGTGTGATTAAAAATAATTACACACAAAAAAGTAAAAGCTTAATTTCATTCTATCGGACCTTATGCCTGATTAGTACTCTTTATCCCTGTGCAGCCAACAAAAAGTGACAAAACACCCTACTGTGCACTCTGGTTATTTCGAGAGAAATGTGACTATGGCTCTACACCGGATCTAGATTAAATTTGAACTGGCAGGTGGTCTGCTAATTAACAAGCCTAATATTAATGAGTGTCGAAGTAGGGCTGCAGAGTTCGCAACTACCTGCTGCCTTCTTTATTGGTAATTCCCTGAAATGCAGAGGTTAGCCTGATTAGATTACTGGTTAATAGGAGCAGGTGACTTTGGAAGGATCAGCTCATTAACTGTTATGGGTAATGTTAAGCATGCATTCCAACGGTGTAATTAAACCAAGCACTAAAGAGGAGAGTAATGGGAGGTGGCTCATTAAATTATAACTGTGTTTACTCCCAAGCTTATTGCCACTTTATTTTTTTCATTGATGTCATTAACAGGTGTGGTGTGATGGTGTATTCTGTTTCATAGACAAAATACCAATTATTGATAGCAAATAAAAATACACTCAGGACAGAAGAGTTACAAAGTGCAGTGTTCCAATGGCCAATAAAATCTTGGTTCCATCTAGACTTTACCTTCTTAAATGGATTTGGTTGATATTTTGAAATCAGCTGTGGTCAGAGCAAATTAGTGGTTTTCTCTCTAAAATTTTTAGTACAAACATACTTGAAGAGATTGCAGGAATCTACTTAGTGTTAATTGTCCTATGTGTCCATTTTGAATAAATGTCACTTGTACGGATGAAAAAATCCAATAAACATCCACAAATACGTGTTGAAATGTAATATACCTGTTCATAATAGCTGTTTTAAAGAACACATTGTGGCATGAACCGTTTATTCAAGACATACACACCTGAAAGAAAAATACTTGCTACTCTAAGAGGAACTCTATTCCTTAAAAATAAAGCTTTTTCCTTGTTTCTAACTTTGTTGCTTTTTATTTCCATCCAGCAAAGTTGCTTGCCCTTTCCACTGCAATGCCGCATCTGAGTCCTGCTTAACCATCTGGCTAAGATTGCTGTATATATTCTGATAAAATTGGAACTCTTGTGATTGTTCCTTAGTGACCTTGTCCCAAGGAAATGGACATACTCCATTTTCCAGAATGAAAATATCCCATGAAGGGAAAGAGAAGGAAACATGTAATCTATCAGTCCCCATTCCAGTTCCAATATTTGCTTCTTGCGCGGGGCTCAGCCATTCCCCAGGCTCCTGGCTGCTGTCATCCAAGAGCCACCTCCACCACCAGAGCGTGCTGAGCCTCTGAAATCATTCATATTCCTCTGGGATGTTTTAAAGTAAATAGCATTCACTGTAAAGGAAGAAAACCTGTAAGAATTCCTGAGATTCGGGGTGAAGTTCTTCCAGGAATGCAAGTGAGATGGCTTTTTGGACCAAGATGAACTTTGCTAGCTGTGACCAGAGAACTGGCCTTCCGCATCTCTTGCCTGTTGTGACCTGAGTGGACACATAGGCCATGTCAAAGTTCCTTCTAACTTTTCGGTGCCCCGGAATAAAAGCTTTGGGTACCAAAAAATAACAACAAAAAAATTACAAAAACAGGCCAAGAGACATATGGCGAACATGAGAGTGATGACTGAACAGAAAAACTTAGCACATTGTTTACATTGCTCTTGTCACGAGAAGACTGCTCAGAATGACAAGGCTGACCTAGTTTAGGGTCTGACATTCTTGTTAAATGCTCCAGGGCAGGTACTTTTTTAAGCAAGGTCCATCCACAACATACTGGCTGCCAGTACTAATATTTCTTTTTAAAAGATATTTGAAGGACAGGTCGTATGTACTGTTAGAACAGAAAATGGGAAGAAAAATGTCTGCAGGGTTGAGGGAGCAGAACTGCACACCCACACTATAGAACTAACGCTGCAATGTTTGTGAAGTTTATTGGTATAACTTTCATGTACCATCAGCTTTCTTCATTTGGAGTAAATGAAAATTAAGAAACTAAAAAGGATCTATAGGTCCTTGCCAGATCTCTGCCTTTAGAAAACACTGATTTCCAAGTAGTTCCATTAAACCCAACATCCACAAAAGTCAGAGAATTAATTTCAGTAATATTTTTGACAATTTTGCTTTCAACTTAATAATTTTTTTCAATAAAATTATTTGCATATTAAAACCGGATTTTAAAACACAGATGCGTTGCCCCCATTAGGAACTGCCTTGTATTCAAAATAAACAACTGTGTGTACAGTGAACTTTCTGTATTTGTTTGTTTCATTTTTTGTCTTTTGGGTTCACAGGGTATGGAGGAGTAGCTGTGGGAAAACACAGATCAAGTAATATTAAGCAAAGCTTTGTTCTCTAATTTCTCATTTACTTTGGCAGTTTTTGACGGGAGCGGGAGATGAAATAGCACACAAGACTAAACACGATGAACTTCAGCTTTAACTCAGCATTATCTGGCTGTTAGATCTGATCCAGTTTGCTCTGAAATTACTGGAAAAGTTCACACTGAATTCGCTGAGAGCTGGATCAGACCTTCTTAGACCTTTCGGTTAAATCCCCTGAGACAAATTCTTTGTTCTGCTGGATCTCACTAGTCTCATGGAACTAATGAGAGTAACAGCTGTAGCTAAAGGATAAAGTCTACCCCAAACTTTTTTTATGTAAGTTTGTTAGGGTTATAATTCTCATTGCCCTTGTGTAAGGGAAAGGAGGGAAAACCATAAAAGCGAGAGGTTATAGTTCATTTTTTATTATGAGGTAAACAAGAGAAAGGCACAACATTTCAGATAGAAGGCTCCTATTTTGACCTTGAGAACTCAAACACCTTCATCCTACTCTGTACTTTTGAAAACCAATTCATCAGTAGGTCATTTGTTTCACACTTCTGTACTTAATTTAACTGTAAATATTTTTACCATAATTTTGATGACAGAGTTAGTAAATCTGCCCGAACAATATGTTCCCAAGATGTAATTGTCCCGCTTCGTACCTAGGCATAGCTGAGATCCACCCTGGTAAGCAAAGCTCGTTCTGACGTGTGAGGAACTCTGTCACACTGTCCATATGTTCCTTACTACTAAGGAGGTCACCCTGCTTTATGGGAAATTTAAAGGTCCATTAGAAATGGAATTTGAGTAGTTTTAATAAACAGACAATGGCTTCCATGAAGAAAACTTCCATTTTATAAAACAAAACTATATACTGCACCAGCGTTCGTATCATTTGTGATGTTTAGTGTACTATCACCAAATTATCCCACTTTTAATCTTTATTTTTCATTACAATAGCCTACAAAATCCTTTTGTCTCTTTTCAAAGATACTCACTGGTTGCCTAGCAAGTACAAATCTCCTATATTATGCTACCGTTATTAACTGCCACTGCCAAAATGAATAAAAAGGAAATAGTGGAAAGTAATTTTCAATAAGTTTTTAATATTCATATGCTATTTCTCATCATGACCTGTGCTCTCTGTAGAGGAAAACACACTAGCTGAAGTAAATGTAGAGAGCTGATCTGACTAAATGGTGTGAGATCTGGTTCTGTCACAGTAGATTATTTCAGACTGGAACACATCAAAACCCATTTCAGAGTTCTGTAGACTTTCCCATTATCTCTGTAATTCCTGCTGATGTTAATCAAAACTATTGTCTTATTTGCAAAGTACTTAATACCACTTTGATTATAATTAATTTTATTTAGCCCTTGCCATCTGTTTTATTTTACGGTTCTCTCATGGCCATTTGAAATAATGTCTGAAATGTTGTTTGCATAGCATCCATTTTGACCAGAATATAAATGCATTAAAATATTTTATGTAATGTATAATATATAAAGTGCAATTAAATTCTGAGGAGTTGTATTATAGATTACAAGTGCTTTTGGGGGTTGGGCAAGACAGAAAAGTGTTTTTCTAAAACAGCAAGCTTTCCACCCTATGGACATTTTAGAAAGTTGAACCTGATCAAGTCAAAAGCTAATTCCTGACAGCGGCTTCAAAAGACAGCAATACACTATGAGTACATTTATCTAGTTATAGCGAAATTCATTAAGTTAAAAGTAGAAACATTATGTGTAGGATTGAATCTTAGGAAAAAAGAAAAACCTGATAAATTCTAGTTTTAACTGTGCTGGGACCAATGAACTAACAAGCTACTGCATTGACTAATGCTAAGCAGTGATTCATTTATATTCTCCTTATTATGCTACTAAGATTATGACTTTGAGTGGAAATCTCTAACCACGTAGGTCGAATTACTGCTACAGGAGGTCACCCAACACTTCCTTCTATTACACCTTTCCAAACAGTTGGTTTAATAGAGAAGCAACATAGAGGTGAACAGAGCACACTGTGAGGAAAGAGTTTGGAGATGCAGAACATACAAGCGCTTGCTCACTGAGAATGTGAGTGGAACATTTAATTCAAGCTTTTTCACAATGGCCTCAGGCATGGAAGGAGATGGTACAAAAATGCTTTGGCAGTAGAAACACTGGAACATGAATGCTTAGAAGGTCCTGCAGAAGAAGTAATGATGATAAAAAGCCTTGTCGTTCAATATATTTGTCTTGAAATCAACACTGATAGCATTAAATAAGGCAAGACAAAAAACTTGGTGATGGAGTATTTAGTTAAATAAACATCTGCAGACAGCTTTGGGACAGTTAGTCCTCAGAAATATTCTGGCACTGTCTACTGAGCCTCCTCACTAGTATTTATGAATTACAAAATTATTCTATTATTTGGCTGACTGAGCTCAGTAAACTTGTCAACAATTTCAATGGTGCATGAAAAAAGTGTCCAAAGCACAACTTCTTGAAAATGCCCAGGAAAAGTCTTAATAAAAACAAAATTACTATTCTGAGGAGCCAGTTCCATCAAAAAAAAAAAAAAAAAAAAAAAGAAAAATTAAAAGAAAAGAAAAGAAATATTACGCTTTGCCTGACCCAAAATCATGGGGTGTCTGTCAGAGTTAGCTAAATACAGACAACAAAATGAGCAGTCATTCTGTGCCGCAGATTTAAACCATGAGGCGTTACCATGTTCTACCTTCTGTGGAAAGGTGCTCTGAAGAACAATGGGATCCGTGTTTCTCTCTATTGCTAAATCTGGGTTTTTGCAATCTTCCTTTCTATTTCGGGGCTGGCTCCTCTGGCTTGGAGCCAGTCGGCAACGGGCTCGCTCTCCCCTCTCACATGCATACTGTTAAAACCTGTGAATTTGTTCTCTCTCTCTGGAAAATGTAATTATCTGGGCCCAGAGCCTTGCTGTTATGGGAAAACACAAAGCTGAGTAACTAAGTAGCTCACAATAGATATATTTTGATTATTCAGAGGCCTATTGTTTGGTTCCAGTTCCAAAAGCTGATGCAATACCTGGAAGCGCGATATTTCCATTGAAATTGAACTAGGTAGGCATCCCTGCCTGAATCCCAGGTGGCAGAGCTGGTAAGCCATGCTTCATAAAAGATTTTGTTTCTGTAAACCGAGTTCTGCCAACAAACCTGTATAGCCTCTTCCTTGCGGGTATCAACCTTTGTCTTGACAAATCTGTGTACCTCCCACCCATTGCACATCATTCCAAAACAACCCCCACAGCTGAACTGGCTCCTGCTCCCATCCTAGTGCAAACCTGATGACCTCTCCCTGCCAGTTATTCCATGTAGTGACTTGCTGAGACTCCTTCTTTAGTCATTTGATATTGTCTGAGGAATGAGGAAAGAGGGAACTTTGCTTTTGACAGCAGCTTACCAGATAAGTTAAAAATAAGCAAAATTTGGCAGGGTTGCTAATGGTTGTGATTTCAAAAATACCTTGTACTCCCTGGGACCCAGCAGAGAGCGTTTTTGTTTGTGAAGTGCTCATGATGCGTGTGACCCTCATCCTGACGTGCATGACCTTCATCCTGGTGTCCATGATTCTCACCATTTTAAGACCTATGCCTGTACCTGAGAGAAGACTCTGGGGAGCAGTTTTCCACTGCCACTGAAATGTACCCAGGTTGTTGGAAAGAAAGGAGTAAGCTCGTGTTCTCATTCTTCTATAATCCTGATAGAGAAAAACTAGAGGTATCAGAGTTAGAGCTATTCAGCAAAAGTAGGTTGTGGGACAATAAGAGCAGGAGGATGAGCTGCCGTCAGAATGTAATAGAGAACGTATTCCTGTCTAATGCTGAACCTTGGAAAATGAACTGCAGCAGACACTTTGCAAATACGCTGGGTTCTGGATGCTCTAAGTCTAGTGTTGGAGTGTCAGCTTTAGGGCACTGGCCACCTTCTGGTCTGGATAACTGCGTGCTGCTTACTCGAACAAGCCTACAGTTTCACTTGCACGTGGCATTCCTCTCTTCCCATCCTGAAATGCAGTACGGAGCTCTTGTGAGTTTGTGAAGTTTGTTAATTATAGGGCACTTCAAGAGCAGGCAATCCGCCGGTTTGTCATACCGTTTGCAAATTGTCTTAGAGCAATGTGAGAGTGTATAAAAAGAAAAGCCAGGCACAGTTAGACCCTGGCACTAGTGGACTATTTGAGTGCCAATGACTTTAAGCAAGATTACTTTGGTTCCTTATACTCCTTAGAAGGTCATTAATTTTTCATGCTTTTCTGAATTATCTTTATAATCCTGTTTAGGGGTAAAACAGTAATAATCTTGTTCGCATGACTGTCGGATTTTGTGCTGTAATGTTAGGAGTTTTGAATTTCTTCTGTCATTTATTCTGAGAACTAGAGAACATGGTTTGAGACTACAACAACTACATGTTGCTGTTCACATATCCAATAGGTAGCTAAACTCTCATCATTAGATAACACAATGCTCCACACTGAAGATTAATTTAATTTTTAGGTAAAAAGGCAGCCACACTTTGCATCTAGGAGAGCACAGCAACTCTTGGTGCTTGGCAGGTATGCCCACAGACGTCATCCAGAGAAGTCTGTCTAAAAGCAAGTCCACGTTATTTATTGCTCCTTACAGTCCTCCCACATTGTTCACTTCCGAGCCTTATATCAGACCTCCTGTGCACGTGCAGATGTACTCATGGACTTGTGGATATTGTACTGGAGAAACCCTATGACATCCTCCGATTCCATTGCATTAGATCATCTACGAGCCTCTAAAGCAGTTGAGGAGTATGGGACTGCAGGTTGAGGGGGCGACCTGAGTGTCTCTCCTTTGCTCAGAAAGCATTCAGTACAGTGCTGCCACCTCTGTCCGCCCTCTGCACTGTTTCGGTTTGATGCGTATGAGGAATCAAAAAATAAGAGTAGAAGGTAGACAAGTAGACAGCAAATAGCAGAAAGTTGAAAGCAAATAGCTGAATGGTGATGATTATAACGATTATTCTTGATACTACAACTGAGAAGCGGGAACAGGATCAGCATAGGCAGAGTGTGGCAGGAAGAGGATGAAATAGAAAGCGAGCCATGATGTTCTAGGACATGATGCAAGGAGATCACTTGTTTGCTAAGGTCGCCCTTGCTGGGTGTGCTCAGTATGCCAGTGAATATGCAGGGGACTTTTTAACCCTAGGGGGCAGCAAGGACATACCATGTAGTGATAAACCTAGCGATTCCTGTAATTCCCCCCTTTTGAATCTGCTGGTGGAAATCATGGCACTGCCCTCCCCATGGGCTTGTGGTTTTGATGGTGACAAAATCCACATTCATCTGTATGTCAGGTTGAACCCTTTATTTTTCCTTTCCACTGCTGATTTCTACCAACAAGGATAACTTCCTTCTTATTGAGTGAAAGTTTCACGTGAAAACCATCACATTGCTTACTGTCCTCCAGCAGGGAACTGGAGGTGTCTCCAACCTCTGTTATCAGTACTTTGCTGGCTGTGGCTCTGGTCTCTTCAGCCTAAGGGAGGAGGGCAATGAAGACAGAGATGCACATAGATCATGGCAATTGGGAAAACAGTGCTTTGAATGTGCAGTGTGCCCCAAGGGATGACGGCACAAGAAGGCATCTTCTGCACTCATTCCCTGATGCAAAGCTCTCTGCAATGTATTTCCATCTTAAATTTCTGTTACCCTCTGGATACTTTTGGATATATAAAATATTCTCCAATCTTATTGCCTCTTTTCCACAGTGCAGAGACTACGATCTCTTTAGATCTGTTAGAATAATTTAATCTCTAGGAGAGAAAATGTATTTCTATATTTTATACAAGTATTTAACTTATAAAATGAGACTGGGGCTTAATAACCTACTGTATTGATATGGTTACATTCACTGTTTCTATTAAAATTCAGTTGCATGTGAGTATACATTTGTGTTTCTCCAAGTACAGAGAGAGCAGTTTCTCTTGAGAAAAACTCATAGTTATAGAAACAATTTTTTTGTACTGATTATCCTCTGCCAACTGATTGGAAAGAAGCCTAGTATGTGTTGACACTTTGGAGTTCCTCAAGCTCTGGGCATAAATAAAAGTTAGTATTGCTAAAAGTCAGATAAGAAGACAACACCGTTTATATGACTCAGAGATAAACTCAGAGTTTTGTTTGACTTCTTCCTAAGAGAATAAATAGCCCACTCCTACAGGCTCCCAAATGGAGCAATCAAAAATCACAACTGCAAATTCAGTAACTGGCCTCCAAAGAGAAGGCCTGTGCCCCCGCGGAAAATTATCAGCTTCTGGCATGATTAGAGCTTTGGTTGTTCTCTTTTATCCTGGAAATTGTAAGCAAAGTAGAGAGGGATAAATTCAACTTCTGGATATTAATCAGTGAAGAGACATTCTTTCAAAACACTTGTCTATTTTTTCATGTCCGTCTGGACTCAGATCTAGTCTGAGATGGGCCAGCATTAAAGTCAGCATTTCAAGTCAATTTTCCTGTATAAAAAAGATGATTCTTTAGCAGGTATCCCCAGAAAATGCCTCTAGTTTGTAGAGAACTGTGAGAATTGGAAGGGAAAGAACTTCCTTTTGCGACCAAGAACAGACACTTCAGAATCTGGAGCATCACATGTTACCTGTTTTATTGGACGTCTTCTTCTGAACTGTGGCAGAAAATGGGCTGTCTGAACCTACAGCAGTCCCCCAAGTCTCTCCGTGGAATAGCTCTTTTCTCCTTCCTTGCTGACACTACTACGAGTTCACTGTACATTGCTTTTGAACTGCTTTATCAATTGGTTTTGCAGGTGGAAGTTGTAGGGATATAAAGCTATCACCTGGCTTTGTACCGCTGTGTCAGATTAGCACCTTAAAACTTGTGGGGCTCTCAGCACGAAGCGCAATCTCTGTACCATTAAAAACAACCAATAAAATCATGAAGGGGACCTTTCTTGATCAGACACTGGGAGAAGAAACTCAGATGTTTGCCTTTTCCCTCATCAGTGTGGTAATAGACGGTATTTACAGCCCAGGATTCAGCACTGTCCTCTCCCCATGACCTGTTTAATTTTGATGACAAATGTCTCATGAAGATATCTAGCACTGAAAAAGAGATATTTATTATAATATATCAAATTTTTTTTCTTCCTATTAATATCCTGCCGCTAATCCTCCTGGCTTCAGTTCAGCAAAGCCCTTAAAAAGGAGACTGTTTATTTAAAGTTAACTTGTTCCCTGATAGAGTTTTTGCAGGTCTTATGGTGAGCCCTGGAGCCAGAGCACGTGGATCAACACAGGTTCTGCGTATATTCACCATCTTCCCGCTCAAAAGAAACTTCAGCGAAGTCGGAATTTGTAAATGTTTATTTCCTCGCTTTAGATTTCAGTAATAATCTATCCCTCCTAACCTGAAAAAGTGTGAAATCACTGAACTGGCCACCTCTCTACCTCAGCCCACGGAGGAGCAGAGTCTGTAAATGTCAGACAAGCTGGTTTTTCCCCCTGGTACGGCTACTGTGTGATGTTACCATGAGTGACTTGTCCTATCTCTCCGAACAAAATGTGTTTCGGTTGAAAATGTGCCCTGGCACTAGTAAGGGAAAATGCCTGCAGGTTCTCTAGTGGCAAAAGGGGTGAAATCATGGCCCAAGGAATAAACTACAAGCATGAGGCTCTGCAATTTTAAAGCCAAACAAACACAAAACACAGTTTTACTGCTAAAACACACAGCATAAAAAAATTTTATAAAATTTTGTGCAACATTTGAGTTGGCAATGGTGCCTTCCAGCAGCCGAGGCAACGCACTCATGGGAGTCGCTTCCTATTTGTCTGAGGCACACGCTTAGCAGGCAAAGCTTCCTCTTCATCATTATGATGACAAAGTTTACATTTCTTAGGCTCAAATTTGCACCCATCCAGAAGGTGCATAATGACCGGTGATTACAGAAACCTTCTTAGCACTGTGTCTTAGCAGGGCTGTGTGCTCTGGGTAGAGCCAGGGCTGGGGACTCTCCCTGCTCCCTTTCACCCATCCCACCCAGGTTCCTCGTCCCTTTTAGCGGTCTACCTGGGGCTCGCTGCCAAGCTGCACAGCACTGATTTTGAACTGACTCTCCATCTATAAACCTGGACTTGATTGTTGAAGAACAGGCTGTCACAGACCCCCAGGATGAATTTGTAATTGTCGTGAAAGAAGTCAAAACACTCGAGCTAGGTGGGTGTCAGCGTTCTGGCTGCAGTGGTAATAGGGTCACCATTCCAGTCGCCTCTGGAAATTTTCCGGAAGTCCAGATACCAGCGCTAAGGCCCAAATTCAAATCCCATTGAAACCAGTGGGTCCTTTTAGATCCTTTAAAGTCGAGTTCAGTTGTCACCCTTATCTCCAACTCCTTCAGTCCTTGAAAAGAAGTGTAGAAGAGAATTCAAATGCAGACATCCTGCACCTGCGTATAAGAGAAACAGTACTGCAGTGAAAAAATCCATGCACTGCGATGTTTAAAATCATATTCTTTGCATGCTTTTGGAGATGGCTATACATTTTCATGTATTTTTAGCCTCTGGTAGCATCTCGGTGAATTTTCTTTGGAGCAATGAACTGTAAATATATTCCTCTCTTTTTTGCCCCGTTTATGGGAGTGCCCTGTGGATAGAAGCAAAAGTAGATCGGAGACAGCAGTGCAGATGAGGCAAGCCAAACCCTCGCCACTTGATAGCCGTTCAGCTAGATATATCTTTTCTAGGCAGGAATTGGTCTTTATTCATGAGGAACTATAAGCACACCAGCCCTGTAATTTTCCTCAAAAATCTGTTGGCAGAACAAAGGGCAGGCAAGAGCTGTAAACAGGGGTGTGGGACTAAAGATCCAGTTATAGCAATACAGAGACCAGAAAGTAAAATTAGCTTTAATTATGGTGACATCTTCAAAAGTAGATATCATTTCTCTGATTTTTGGTTGGTTTTTTCTTAAACTAGATGGTGTATTTTAAATATTTATCACTGTCATTCAAAATGTTTACCTCCTTAAAAGACAGTTCTGATACTGAAACCTCTCATTACTCATAAAGTTAAAAAAAGCTTTGTTTCTAAGATGATGCAAAAGAGAGCTCCTCTTGGAGTTCCAAAAATTCAGAATTTCTATACCACATGATGTCAAAAAGAAGATTCTCTTAACTATGTAACCCCGAGTATTTCTGTAGCCCTCATCAGGCCATAGATATTTGCCTAGTCAATGTAAAATTTCTTGAAGTTCTTGGCATATGTGGTTCATAACATAATACAATGATTGATAAACCTTTCATCACTGCAACAGGTTTTTATTAAAGGCCAAATTTGTATGTCAATAATTCTGGTGCAATGATGTTTAGATCAAATTATGCAATTGAGAGAAGGGTAGCAAAAGACACACACCTCTGACTGGGCAAATATGGAAACTGATTCAGCTGAGGTGAGAAACTTAAGAAAGAAGTTCTTACCCAGAGCAATTCCCCAAAGGTTGAAATGCCAATAGGCAGGCTTACCATTCTCAGCATGTTACAGCAATTTTCCTCGTGTTTCATTGATCTAATGTCTTTGCCTTTTAATTAGCCTTCTTAGTAAAAAAGTCATGTTCCAAGAGATTGAGCACAGAGGTGCAGGGGGTGACTGAGTCTGGTATATACCAACATACATCAGGGAATGGGCTGGATGACAAACACGGAATTATTTCAGTTAGCGTCCTAAGGTAATAAATAGTTCAAGTAGTATTTAGATCTCAAATACATTGTAGTTCAAGTTTCCCTAACTTAGAAACAGAGGAAACTTAGGACAAACATCCAAGTGTCGTATATATATATGTATTACACGCCTACAAAAAAGCAAGAAGCTCTGAATTTAATCTGCATGAGCACTGACTGGAGTTCTTTATGGACGAAAGATCATGCCTAATTGTGTGTCAGCAGGTAAAGTTAGATCAGTTGCATTCACTGTCTTGCAACCACACACTTTAAGCAAATGTGTGTTGGTATGTGTTGTACATGCTTAACTTTGAACACTGGGGTCAGTCATACATACTTGCTTCCTAGGAAAATTGAGCAGTGCCCAACCTCAAATTAGGCATATGAGAAAAAAAACAAACCCAAATATTTAATGTTTTTTTAACTCTCATGTCTGGATTCGGTCCATCTAATTTTAGGTACTTAAGGGCTGAGTGCAGATTCCAGCTGGCCCAGGCTCCCTGGTCAGTGCAGGGCTGGACACCCTTATTCATCTGGTGTGACATGACATCTCTGAAGCCGATGGTAAAACTTCAGTATTCCTTCTCCATATTTAAAGACAAAATACAATGGGTGATATCCTGGCAAAATCACCGGAATTTTGCTCTTGACCTAGGTAATGTTAGAAATTCTCTCGGGCTCTCCCAGGAACAGTGGGATACAGATCTGGCTGGGTAGTTTGGCTCATTGCCATGTATGCCTATATGGGTAGGCAGTCTCCTGATAGTTGCCAACACAGGATCACAGGACAAGCCAAGTGGGAAGGGGGGTCAGGACGTCTCCAGAGCAGCCTCATGCTCAGGGAGGACCAGCTCCAAGCTCAGACCAGGATGCTCAGGGCTGTGCCCTGTCAGGGTGTGGAAATCCCCAAGGATGGAGCCAGCACAGCCTTCCTGTACAACCTGCACACCTGCCTAGGTGTCCCCAGGGTGAAAGGGTCTCATCTCCAGTCTGAACCTCTCTTCTTTCAAATTCTGCCCATTGTCTCATCTCCTCCCACCATGCGCTGCTGTGAAGAACCTGGCTCCTGTTGGAAGCTGCTGTGAGACCCCACCCAAGCCATCTCTTCTCCAGGCTCCTGCAGCCTTTCTTCACAGAGCAAATGCTTCAGCCCTAAACACTTTGGGGACCCTTCGCTCAAGTGCACCAGCTTATCAGCTGCTCCTGCCTTGAGGGCCCAAGACTGGTACAGCCTAACAAGTGATGACTTCTAAGAAACTGAAAGCCAGCCAAGGGTGCAATAATAAAAGTGAAGGACTAAGTTTCTCTCTGATCCAATATAATGAATCCATGTTCAAAATCACCTCCTCAATTTCAAATTTTTCTTGTCAAAAATATTGTAAATTTATCAGACTGACAGATTGTATCATAACAATCAATAACTATTTTTAAACTATCAGCATTTTTCTGCATGACTACTGCAAAACCACAGAGTAAATGCTATAAACTTCAAGACATCTTGGTAGAATATCTCTAAGTAAATATTAGACAGTGATTTACAAGTAAAATTTCTATGTTTTGCATTTTGAAGTCACAGACCTGCTGCACTGGGAAATCTTGAATGTTTTGCACTACTATGACCATGATTGAGTTTATTATCAGCACAAGCAGCAATGATACTGCTATTTTAACAAAAAATATTCTCCTGAAGATAATTCTGTCTGAAGATCATAAAATACACAATTCCTGAACTAGTACCTGCCACTGAGGAATGCGCGCTCTTTCATAAATGTGCAGTTTCAGCCTCACGAACTGTAACAGAGTCAGGAAGAATTATTATTCCATTTCAAAAAGGACAAAGATTAAAGATGTCATTTCACTGATTGCAGTTCCAGAATAAATGCAACTAATTCTCAGAGTAAATTCATTTAAATAATGATGACGGAAATGGATTCTTGAAGGCTTTTCCAATTAAATAAACAGAATTGGGAGCCAGGAAATCCCGACCTGCCCCATACCTGTGAAAGCAGTTGTCTTTTTTCTTCCTGTCGTTTCACTTGGGTTACTCTCCCACAGAGGAGCTCCAGTTCACAGTTTATAGCATAAATATGCAGTGGTAAACTAGTTAGATATGATGAAGAACTATGAATATTTTGTCATGGTCTGTCCCCTCACATTCAACATTGTTTGAAGATTTGTAAATTCTCTTTTGCTGGGAGTGCTTCTTGTGTATTCATTATTTTATGTGTTTACCCTACAAGGCAGAGAAGTATGCACAGAAAGAATAATCCTAGGAATGGCAGTTAAAATGCATTGATATTTTTCAACTGCCTCAGAATTATAAAGATGCTGAAAAATGGGCAGCTATAAATGACTTTCTTTTCATCTGTCCATTTAAGAATATTGTGAAGTCTGGTATAGATAAGTATATTGCTAAATCTGGTCTATATTTGTCTGTGCTTTGGTTTTTTTCAGTGAAAGGAGACACTGATAAGAACTAGATTAAGAGATCAGGAGACAAAATTTCTCTCTCTCAGAGTATGAAACGGGCAAGAGTATTTGCCTCTTTTTGATTGTGTTGCTTACCCCTGACTTGGGAGAATAATATGTGGTAGTTCAGCAGCTTGTCTCTTTGCTCTTGATGTTGCTGAGAGATTTCTTGCTGACCTTTGGCTGTTGTTGCTGTCTTCAGATCCAGCAAGCAGCACAGAGATGAATGGTGTAAGCAAAAATCTCATGTATTCACCGAATCTGGTTGGAAGAGACCTTTAACACCATCTAGTCCGACTATTCACCCTACACTGCCAGGGTCCCTAAACCATGTCCCTCAGTGCCACATCTACACGTCTTTTAAACATTTCCAGGGAAGGGGACTCCACCACTGCCCTGGGCACCCTGTTCTAATGCTTCAGGACTGAGTCACACAGGTGGAAATGGAAAACTGTTTCTGTCCATCTTATGAAGATGTTTTCTTAGTCTCCAGATGCATATGATCAGGAGATGCACTTGATAGCCCTCAGTATTAGCCATCTTTGTAAATTAGCATCACCAGTGGTGCCACATACATGTCTATGAATCAAATATGAAATCCACAGATCTTCCTAAAGACTGCAGACACCAGCTTTTCACAGCTTCTACTGCTGGTGGGCACAGGACAAGAACAGACAAGAGGGCTGGAAGGGACAATATAATCATCAGGAAGGATCTGCTGTGGTCACAGGTGACGAATTATCTTCTGAAGATGTCACAGCACATCAATTCCACAATTGTTGCTATCTCTTAGAAATCACAAAATCATCTTAATTCCTTTTCTTAAGCTCTAGATTTACCGTACAAAACTCTAGAGTACCAGTTGTACTGGGAAGAGGCAAATGAGATCTTGGGCATGGTGCAAATGCCTAAAATATGAATCATTCACATATTATGAAGACATGCTTCCCTTACTGTTCCCCAAAGTGAACATGGGAAAAATTACTTCCTGTCTCCTTGATTTATTGACTTGTTTAACATTGAACATGTTGAAAATTACCATTCTAGCCCCCAGTACATCACACCCCTACCACTGTCTCCAGAGACCCAGAATTATTTGAAACATGTGTGATTCATAGAGGTCTTCTGAGCCTATACAATGATTTTACACCATTTAACATTTATTTGCCAGACCTACAGGTTGCTTGTAAAATACATCTATGACCCAGAGCAGTCATGTGGTTTACCAACATGAATCTACCTGTTGGTAAAATGAAGAGAAAGTTTCGGTCTCCCAGAGGACTCCCTCTTCTCTCCAGCATATACCCTGTCTTAGTTCTGACTTTCTTTCCTTTCCTACCCCTAAGTTTGAAAGGTTCTTGAGGCTTCTTTTCTAAAATACATTTTTGTAAAGGTGAGTGGGTCCCCAAGGCACAGATAGGTATATGAAAATTTAGTGAATGTGATAAAAGCCAGGAACAGACACGGTGCAAAAAAATCCTTTTAAATCTAGTGTTAGATTTCCATGGGGAGTAGTGCAGCTTACAGTATGTCATCATTCCAATGTATGCACAAAATACAAAAGAGGAAATAGTTAAATGTACAGCAGCTCTACACTTCCCCTTTTCAAGCTCGTGATTTTCTGTCCCCACATCATATGATACGAGGCTGATCTTACAGCTCAGCTTGTTGAAAGCTTGTTTTGAAGTCTTTCATGAAAACAAGGAGGCACAAGATGTAAATGCCTTTAGCAAATTAAGAATTTCAAGTCCCTTAAAATCTCCAATACTGCCAACAGTACATTACAGTCCTGTAATGCTTAGTTTTCCTCTGCATTGCTCCTTTATCAGAAGAGTTCAGTTGTCCTTAGAGAGCTTTAAAAAACCCCTAAAAATACCGATTAATAAACATAACGGATACCTATGAGTGCTGTTAAAAATCCCTGCCAAATTTTAATTGCTTAAGAAAAGAAAGTTCAAGGCCATGGAAAAACAATATGACTCTACTGTTAAAGTCACTTCTCATTTGGAGCAGGTCCAGAGGAGGGCCACAAAAATGGTCAGAGGGCTGGAACACCTCTGCTGTGAGGACAGGCTGAGAGTGTTGGGGTTGTTCAGCCTGGAGAAGAGAAGGCTCCCGGGAGAACTTACTGCGGCCTTTCAGTGCTTAAAGGGACCTGTAAGAAAGGTGGGGACAGTTTTCAGCAAGGCTTGTTGAGACGGGACAAGGGGTGATGGTTTTAAACTAAAAGAGGGGAGATTCAGACTAGATGTAAAGAAGAAATTTTTTACGATGAGGGTGGTGAAGCACTGGCCCAGGTTGCCCAGAGAGGTGGTAGATGCCCCATCCCTGGAAACATTCAAGGTCAGGTTGGATGGGGCTTTGAGGAACCTGATCTAGTTGAAGATGTCCCTGCTCATTGCAGGTGGCAGGTGGACTAGATGACCTTTGAAGGTCCCTTCCAACCCGAAGCATTCTATGAGTCTACAATTCTGTGATATCTTCCATATCAGAAATCCTTCAGCCTGTCATGTCTGAAAAGCCACCCGTGTTGTGTTTTGGTTTAGCCAACTCAGTGGTGACCTTCATAATCACGTCTTCATTTCCTCTCACCTCTATTGTTGTGGCCTCATAATTTGTTAATTTAATTAATTAATTTACTTAAATTATAACCACGTATTCTGGAGGCTGCTAGTTGTTTCCTTTGAATTTATACACTGCGTAAAGCATGAATGTCTCCAGCCTTCCAGGTATCAGTTCACTGAACTCAGGTTTGTTCCAAATTCAAAAGTATGCTGCTCACTTCTTCATTTCCTACCAAAAAAAAGACATGTCCTCTGTCATGAACAATACCGATTTCCTTTCACCCTCTACTACGTCAATTTATCCTTTAGAAGAAGTTAAACCAACCTGAGGAACCATTTCATAGTCACCATTTCACAGCAAAAAAGAGACATTGTGTTGGCAAGGTCCTTCCGTCCTGCTCTTTATGCTGGCTAAGAGTCAGCATTGTCTTTTTTTAAAAATTTACCACTCAGAAGTGACGAAGGCAACCTATCTTCTCTGACAGGTTTCTATGCTTTTTTTTCTATAGCAGCACCAAAGAGTCAGAGCAGGGTTTTTTCGCTGCAAACTATTGCTGTCATATTTACTTATGTCAACATCTAGCTCAAGCTTGACAATTGCACAGAGACAGTGGAATTCCAGACTCCCTCTTCAAACCTGTCCTTTTCAGTTCCCTAGCTCCTCCCTGAAGTTGGTTCCCCAGTGCTAACAAGTGGGTTTATTCTCCCAGTCTTCTACCTCAAGACAGCTCCTAACACTCAAATGGCTAAAAACCTATTTTCATGTCTTTCAAAAACCAGTACTCTCCCTGGTCTGTCACTGTCATAGAAGCACACACATGCTCTTGAGTGAAACAACATCCCACTCCCTGAGTCACAAAACTTCCCTGAACCCAATCATTCTTTCTGAAAGCTCTTCTGTATCCTTGTGCCTTCTTGCCCTACATACAGTCCTTAATTTTCACGTACCAATTATATTCAGATATGTAGGTTTCCAAGGTCTTTTTTTATAAAGGATGAAATGATTCATAGTCCTCAGACCATGAAAAATTCACAGAGTAGTCAGCTCTTCTGTGTCCTGTAGGAAACTGTCTGTTAAATTGCCTTGTTCTAGGCGTTATTGCCTGGGTTTAGATTACCCTCATGAAAATATATCAAAACTTCTTGTAAAAAAATGCCGTTGAAGGATTGTTATTTGCCTGTAGACCGAATACAGTATTTGCGACTGAAAAGGAGTCCCTCTGGATGTGATCCAGTTATGGAAATGGAGAACCCTGATTTACACAAAACTGGCTTGGATGTTATACATAGTTACCCCTAATAGCAGGCGCTGAAAGAGACTGTCACAGTCTGCGTCCTATCAGAAAAATCTTGCCATTCGTTTGAAAATACAGAGTACCGAAACCTTCCTGGTTTTTTGAAGCTGCACATCAGTGGACAGCGTCCTTTTGCTGTGGATGTGCGGACAGATGTAAAAGCAAGGAACGTGAACACCCGGAAAGCTCTCCCGGGCTGCATCGCCATCCTGGCAGCAGTCTGGATGCTGGCATGGACTGACCAGCTTTACAAAGCCGGCCAGAGTACAGAGCTCCTTCCTTTGTGGCTTGTTACAAAGGAAGAGCCACAGGAAACTTCTTCACTTGCCGCCTTCTACTTTATTCCTTTGAGGACTGTCAGATATTCAAATTCCTCACAAATTTCAAGTGAGCTTTCCAGAGCTATTCCATTTTTCTTTTGCCAGTCTGTTTTTCAGCTAGAGCATTTTACCGCTCTGCTTTTGGAATACTCGGTGATAAACTCACAGAAAAATGTAGAGTTAAAAGTGGAAATAATCCACAATGCATATTAGCAAGCAGAACCTGGATAAATACAGATTCATTCTCAAATAACTTATTAACCAATGTTTGATCAAGTCTGTGAAACATTTACTTTCCCTGGCAAGGGCTTATGTGGATAGAAGTCGGTGCAGGTCTGAAACACAAAACAAGTCTTGAACAAGAATGTGCTTCATCACGCTTCTATTTGAACACTTTCAAAAAGCAAGGGCTTTGTAATTCATTCTCATTATTTATTTGAGCTTGTCAAATTAGGGACGTATTTTGACAACCACAGGTTTTACATCTCATATCACAAATATCCCTACTGCAGTCACTGGAATTTCTTGCAGAGTACAGTATTGAAAGTTAATACGTCTGCTCCAGTGTGACTCTTTCCAGCATGAATCCATGAAATTCATCTTCCGCAGCCTTTTTTTTTTTCCAGTAGAACACAACAGTTGGAAAAACACATAAAAGTTGTGGCAATTGGAAAAAAAAAATCTTCCTAATTAAAAAGAATATTCACAGCAGTTCGTTTACATATTTACTGCAGATATTTCATACACTTTTTTAAAGTTCAAAGCGTCTTAAAAGGGTGCAGGTTGTGGGTTAGAATTTCATATGGTCCACATAGGCATAGCTCCGTTACATACCCGTATTAGAGGAAGATGTATGCTCACGGGAGGGGGGGGGCAAGTGAATACGTAATTGTGTATAAATAAGCAACTTTTTCACACAGATTATGTGAAGCTAAGAGAATAGAAACATTTACTAGAACACAGAAAAGTCAAAAAATCTAAAAAATAAAAGTAAAAAAATTTTAAAAATTAATTGCTCCCCAATCATTGTGCAAGTGCTAATTTTATTTTACTTCTCTCACCAACTCCTTCCATTCTTATGTCTGTGTGTTCTTGTATTAACAAACCCCAGAACCTTCATGACTGCTACAAACTAATGTTGCTACAACGACAAAAACCTAGCAAGTAACACAGAAGAATTCCTAAATGTTTTACTTACCTCCACACATATAATACATCACCACTGGAATGTAGCTGCTTACAAAGCAACTTTTTATTAACAGCTGAAAACATAGAGTATTTTAGGATGGGACATTGAAGATTCCTTCATTAGTCAGGAATTCTACAGGAAGTTTAATTTCCCAAGGTAACATTTCATCGCTATGTTTTAAAAGATTATTATATTCTTAAATAATATATATAATATTATATATATAATATTATATTCCTATATAAAAAACAATGGGATTTTTAACATCCTCAAGTTTCAAGAGCATCATAGTGTATTCAGAAAGCAAATGCTCATACAAAGTTGACAGAAGCAAGATTCCACTGTGTGGTCACCCCCACCACATCCTGAGAAGGCCTTCATCCAAGTACGGCTTAGCAGGTAAAATTTAACTTAAGGTATTGCACAAAGCTATTTTTGAGTTACGCATGGAAGGCCAAACACTGAATTTAGTTTCCTGTTTTGGAAAGAGTATTCCATCCAGAAAAACAGAACTATTCTTAATAATGTTCCTTGGTTTTGGGCAGAACACTCAATATAGCACTTTCCTGTTACGAGTCAGTTATTTCATGTTTCTCAGTGAATGCAAGAACATGTGCCTATTTTTACCCCAAAATATTTACTTGCAATCTTCATTTACAATTGCTAGATGGGGAAATCAACCTTACCTGACTTGTATGTGCAGGGACGGGGGGATGCACATGGGTGTGGTTGTGCATGTCCGTACATTTGTGTGTCTAGCCAAGGACTACTAACTCGTTGGCCAGTAGCAACCGAATATGTCAGAAGAGTGGCTGTCTCTTAAAAAAGCATCTCCCTGTAGGAGAGAAAACTGCAGTTGCTTGAGAAGTTGCTTTTGTAGTGGGCTTCATGGGCAAAACACAGTTCAGAGGAAAAAACACACCATCTGGATATGTTTTAGGAAATAGGCACATAGTGAGAGAATAAGAAAATCCAGATGTTTTCTCAACAGCTGATGGATGGGGACTGGCAACAGCTTCTTTCTCTTTATCTAGCCCTAGTTTAGGTATCTAAGATTGATCAAATGAACTGTGTACGTCTTTTCAGATGCTAGGAAAGGAAGCTATACAATTTATTTAAGTCCAATTTTTAGAGAAGAAAGATTGGGAAAGGGTGGGTGAGTTCCATACTTCATGTTTAGAGAAGAAAATCCTTGATCATTGTTTCACCCAACATGGCAAAATTCACTGGCCTAGGCTAACAAAGCTAAGAAATGGCAAAACTGGAAATGCATTGCAGTTGATTAAGTTAGTTAACACCTGGGAGAGACTCCCAAGGCTCACGGTGAATTTCCCATGAGCTACAGAATCCTGTATATTATTTCTGAAACGCATACGGTATCGCAGAAGCTATAGCTACATTGTATGATAAGTCACTTAAGATGGACCAACACGACCTTTTGGGCAAATCATTAGTTATTATAGTTATTTTTATAGAAATAGTGATGCAGGTAGTCTGAACCTACATATTTTGAAAGAATTTGTCTCAGATTTACCAAAGATGACAGAGCTGCAGACTGAAGCTTTAGGTCAGTATTTTTCCTCTGATGGTACCAGAATTCATCCAGTTTGAAAGGAGTTACTTTTTATGAGTTACTCCTACTGCTCCCCTCCCCAGCAAAGGGGAGGGTAGGAAGTGCTGGTGAACCTCTCCTAAAGTACAAAGGTGTGGATAGACCTGAAAGCTGTATCCCTGGTACCTGGGAGTGGGCATGGAATGTTGAGCAATGGCCACAAGGGCGAATCTAAAAGGAAGGAAAAAACCCAAATATAACTTTGTGTTTGGATTTAGTTATCAAAATTTGCTTTGTAGAGCTAGGGTGGCAAAAGTAAACACATGCCTATGCATCTAGCCGGAGACTTAGTTCATTCAGTAGGAGGTCTGCAGCATTGTCCCATATCAGAAGCATAAAATATTTTGTTTCTAACAGCCAAGTGGGAAATTTTTGAATTAACAAGTGCCTCACCACAAATGTGCAACCATCTCAGGATGCCCTTTTTTGTCTGCAATACAGATGTTTTATGTAGTTGTTAGAAATTGTTTAAGGCAAATGCAAAATCATTTGAAATACAAAATTGCTGCAAAGAAAATTAAGGCTAGTGTCTTATATAATGGCTCACATTAGATATGACGCATACGCAGTAGGCTTTATGTAGACCTTTTCTTCTCCAGTTAAGGTTTTTTTTGCCCGTAGTCTGTAAAATTTTATTTGTGAAAGACAGATATTCAGTAATCTGTCAGAATTTTTTAGGCAGACTTTTTTTCCTATTGGTTCTTATTCTTGCATCCTCAGTGAACTTAAAATACGCTTCTTTATTCAATTCTTTCCTGTTTCTTTCTCTTAGACTTGGATGCATGTGTTACAAAGGCATTATTTGTGAATGATGCTGGCCCAGGAGAGCTTCAGTTTCACTGCAGGCTTATGAAAACCCTAAAAAAGATGCCCTAAAAAGTAATTTTCTTTTTCTTTTTAGAGCTCCTTTTTTTGTTCGTTTTCTTTTAAAAACCAGCTTTTCTTTAGGAAGCAGCAGTAATCACAAACAGCTCTCTGCAGGGCAATGCTGGAAGGTGTGGAGCTGGCAAACGCTGCGTGACTCAGCCTGATAGCTCTGTCACACTCCTAAATAACAATAGATTGACCTTAAGGAAATGCCATTACAGAGAGCAGTGAAAATCAAACAGCGAAAAACCACAGAAAGGACAGAAGGACAGGAGAAAATAGAAAATCCTTTGAAATAATGGAGTATTCTTCCTGCCCCTCTTCCAGTTTAATTTTGTTTGTCTAGAGGACTGCGTAAGTGGTGAACTGCTAAGGACTGACACTTCCCTGGGGAGAGACCTGAGCTTCCTTCTCCCCATGAAACAAATACAAAAAAGTTGGTTGTTTTTTTTTTTTTAAAAAAAAACAATATTAGTGGATCTTTTTCTCAAAACCTATCACATATTCGAGGCCCCGAGGTGAGCATCACTTTGGAGTCAGAATGCAGATTAGATCAAATCTGTTTGCTGTTACAGTCAAACCAAAGTTTTGACAACTTCTCACTTTTATTTTTGGTGGAAGTGAGGGGAAAGGCTGGTACTGCCCATCCTAGCCAAACAAGATGATTGCTCTAAAATATTCCTCTTCTCTAGCAAGGTCCTGTAAAAGATAGTTAGATTTGCAGCTATTCTCCATTCAGCACTTGCCTTCTCAGTATTCTCCCAGGACCAGTCTCTAGCTCCAAAAGAGCCTATGAGACCTGCACCGGAGAGGGAGCCAATCCCACTGCTGAAGCTCAGAGTCTACAGGGATTGCAAATGACATTTTACAGGGAGACTGAAGAACTACATTTTTTCTGATTAACCACTGCGTGGTGATGCCTTTGAGCACAGAGTCACATAATATGAGCACTGTGCAGTTCCCCTCTTCCCACCCACATCCTAATACTCCTGAGAAATGAGGAACGGAAAGCTGCAGTGAAGGGGTTATAGTATTACCTATTTTCTCTCTGCGGCCTGAAGCTTGGTTTTGATAATATCTTTTGTCTTGCTATGGCCTGAAGCTTGAGCAGGACCTCCTGAGGTCCTCTGTCTCGAAAGTCCTGGCTCTGCTCCATTCCAACCTGTCCAAAGGGCACCGGTTAGATCTGAAAACCAAATCTATTTAATTCTATTCGCAACAATATTAACGTAAATTATCACATTTGCCATTTAAAATATCTAAGGAGATTTTGTGGCTGATACCGATGACTGATCTTTCACAAGGTGGAGGGATCTTTGAACACGGGTTCTTATTCAGATTTTGACAAAGGTTCTGATCATGCAAACAGCACTTAAAATTCGCACTTGTTTCAAGGGAAAGAGCATTACCTAGCTGTGTGGCTTTTTAAAGCTGGGAAGGACCATTACATGTTGTAAAGGCGTAGCATTGTCCACAGACATTGCTACTCAGCAGGCACTACACCAAGTTCAACTTCTACTTGACTAAAGCATGATCTTCCAGAAAGGTCTCCGCTCTTGAGGAAGGTGGTGTTGCTTTCCCTGCTTTTCTAGAGGTAATTCTCCCTGTTTGGCCTAGTCCTTTTAAAATGGACACACAGGAAGCTTCCTAACCAAACTATCAGTAGGAGTTAAGAGTGTCAAAATGCAAGAAAGAAAACATAGCATAAATATGTAGGAAAAAAAAGTAACTATCACAGCAACAACTGTTCCAATCAGCTGTATTGGGGCAATTAAAAAAAAAAACCCACAAATGTATCAGTCTTTCATAATTATTGAAGACGATGTATTAAAAGTTGCATTATTTCTAAAGAACAGTTAAATATAAAACAGATGTAAGCCTTAAGGCCTGTTTGGTCAGCTCAAAAGGTAGTGACGCTTGCTTTACACAAGGACTTGGCTGGCATGCTCAAATGAAAGGAAATGTCAGTTCAATTCTACAGGCATTAAACTATGACTACTTTTACAACTTTAACTCACCAGTCTGACTACAATATGACTCTGAGAGTAAGATAGTCTCATCTTATGCAAGACCACGTCCGTTACTACGATTCGCTCAACATTCTTTTGTGTATCCTTCTGTTTGCAGAGTGAGCACTAAGAATTCGCTCAGTTTTCACTTTGAAACCCATTACAAGGAAAGGAGAGAGACAGCATATATTTGGGAGCATGAGAGCTGACTTGTGAACTTGTAGGGATGTGGAAAATTCCAAAAGCTACTATTACCATGTAGATTAATTGCTTTAGTTAATCTTGTTTCCTTTGTAAAATGTAAAAAGGAGATCTACCCTTCCCTTAATAGGAAGCAGCTGTTCATTAAGCAAGCCCATAGACAAGCATCCTTTAAGTACTGTTTCATCCGCTAAATTAATTTCGTTTTAGACTCTGCCAAAGAATATGATGATTTTTCCTTAAAGCTGGATGAGTTAACATAGCCCAAAGTTTGTGATGAAAATACAAGCATACACACACACAGAGAAGATATCTCAGCCAGTTGCAGGAAGCAGCATAACTGAGAAACACCCTGAGTACCTACAGCTCATACTCACGTTGGATAGAGTGAACCACCTTTAAAAAGCAGCAGACCATACTTAGCGTATATTCAGCCAGCTCTATCACTCGTATTATACATTTCACTTCCTTAAACTACTGATACTTAAGTTGTTTATATGTTAATATCCAAACTTTAGAAAGTTAGAAATGCTCATGCAATCCTTATGTCCAGTATAAATGAACAAGGTCTTGGACGATGATCTATGTGAGCGTGTAAATCTGTCTTTCTATAGTAATATCTACAGCTCTGTTGATGATAGTGGCAGTTTACCTAAGTGCTATACTGGATTGAAATCAAACATAATCACTGCTTGCTTTAATTCGTATGTGATCCCCAGTAGCATCACAAGCCAGTTAGTCATGAAGTATCCTGATATTTCTGTGAAAAATGGTGATAATCTGATTAATCTTATGATGAATTTTATACAAAAAGTCCAATTAGTTAACAATAAACTTCCAAAGAACTCACCAAATCTTAAGAGGAAACAAACTTCACTGTTGTGCACAGGGTACGAATCTAAAATCAGTTTGCTTAAATTCATTTTGGTGGATTTCATAGTGCAACTTTCAGTAAAAATGATGGGGGGATAGACCTGAGTTACTTTTCACTGGAAATTATTGTTGCAGTCAAGCTGCACTGAATTTAACAGATCCAGGACTTAACTCTGCTTTGAATTGTGCTTTCATGAAGCAGAGGGAAGACGGTTTCTCTAGCAAATTCCCATTTCTGCTTGTAAGACATTTGAAAGATATAGAGAACATACCAGATAAGGAACTCTCTAGAGCTCTTAGCTTTCCAATGTAGGATGTAGGATCATTCACTGACATTTCCCCTCATCCATATTATGCACAGGTGCAACTTTAGCTACAAAAGCAGCGCTACTAACTGTAAAGAAGAAACCTAAATGCAGAAATGTAATGTGTGCCTACGTGATTGGTGTTTCTACCATCGGAACTGAAGCCTTGCGAAAAAATTTAATAATAAGATAATTACCACGTGGAAAGGCTCTCAGAGGGTAGAGTTTCAGAACTGACACTCATTTACTCAATCCAGTAAAAGCCAACTTTGTAACACTTTCCCAATGCCAAATTTAAAACAAGAATGAGATGATCTTACGAAAATTGTAACCCAGGTTTATATTAAAATGAGTGCTTTCGTGTAAAAAGAGCAACACATGAGCCTGTCTAAAACCTAAAAAGCAATACCTTGTGCAAAGATCTGTTAGAAGGGACTGCAAGCGCTTAATCTTTTCTTTGGACACCTTCAATTAGATTTCCGATGTGAATTGCACCTTTCTGAAAGTTGTTAATTCTCCCACGTTCCCCGTTCTGAAATGCTCAAGTACAGTTTCAAAACCAATTGCAGAAGGGCATTAACAGTGGTTACACAACAATACAGCTTCACTGTGGTCTATAAAGTATTCTCCCAAACACCCACTGGGATGCAAATCCTGTCTTTGTGTGGTGGAGCACTTCGACGTGCAGGCAATTGGGGTCATTACACCTATGGTCCGTATGGATCAGTGAACACTGTGACTCCTGCATGTACCATCAGTGAGGTGTGATGGGAACTACTGGTTTATGACAACAAAACAGTTACAGGAAATAAAAAATTAGTCAGGAAGTACCAATGTTTCTGTGAAAAAGTATGGATTGTATTGCTCCAGAAGAAAGCTGATAGAAGAAAATAGAAGTTCAGCCCGAGACCTCAGAAGCGTTTCCATACCTTGTGATCTTGGAAAAGATCTATCTTTTGACATTGAAATGATGTGAAAACACCTCTAATCAACAGCAAAAATGGAGCTCACAGGGCAAACAAAGCTTTACACAGGGAACACAGTGCAGTCAGCACTTTGGGGTCTTTAATGATACGCTGGTTGATGCCTAAAGCTTGAACACTGTCAATGGCAGGTGCTGACCTACTGGAGGAAGAGGAGAAGGCAGACTCAGACTTTCCAACTAAGTGAACCAACCAGACTCCCTGAAAAGCCAGTGGAGAGCTCGGAGCTCTTCTAAACGGGACCTACATCAGGAACTTAATTTACATTCCTTGCATCTCCCTCTGGAGGCATGTCTCCATTGCTTACAGTGCATGTTTAAAGAGACTTAGTGGTGAACTTATTTGGCTAAACTCAGCATCCTTTCCACTTCGACATCATCCTCTTGAGGCAGATCCTGCTGCACCTTTTCCTCTACTGTGCAAATGAAGTGCAGCTCTCAAGCTGGTGTGCAGGTTGCTAATATGATCCTTAGCTTAGTATGCCTTTGCCTTCCAGTGAACACTGGCAGAGGTTTACATGGTGGAAAGCACTGTTTCTAGGTAGCTAGTCCTAACTGTACTGGTTTCTAGAGTGACTCATTACCATAAGTAACCTTCCTAAGTAAGTGCCTCCCCTCCCACGTTTACTATTCTCTCATCAACGACTAAGTAAATGGAAATAATACCTCGGTCTGGGTCCGTAACTTCCATTATGTGTGCTGTTTCACCAGAGTGCATTGTCATACTACTTCTACACTGGTTCCTGTGATCAAAAATCATGCACGGGATTGGGAGGAGCTCTAATGATTATACCAACATTTTTCTGATACAACAGCATTGCATAAAATAGACAGGAAATTAATTTAGATACTAGTCAAATTAGGATTATGTGAAACAAGAGTGGTGGGACAAACAGCAGGTATTGGCTCCTGACAGTTTCGACTTGATCTTGTAAAATGGTGGTCATTTTGAGTACAGTGGAAACTCTGAGGTGCTTGAAGTGACATGGTCATCCATTCAAGATCTCCAAATAATTTCTTTAGGAGTATAATATTCCCTTGGCAGTCTAGGTGGGAGGGAGAAAAAGGATGGAAAAGCTGGACTCATAGGAAGAGCCATAGCTATAGTAATAACCGGAATTTTGATGCAGTGAACAACAGAGAGTGAAATACCACAGAAAGGGAGCTGTCAGAGCCAGGTTTATGTTCACAACTATTGACATTGTTACAATCCATAAAAAGATTAGGTAACATAGGTTGTTTCTGGTTTACTTCGATTTTTTTGGACTGGATGTTGATATTTAAATGCAGCATTGGATAAGAATCATAGGAAGCAAAGTCAGATTAGACATTGTTGGTCCAGAGACAGAAGAGGAAATTACTTGGGACGCAGTTATATAAATGGCTCATAAGGTAGCAACTTATAAAGAAACATTAATAAGTTCGGAGGCAAGGGCAACAGGATCTTTGTCATACTCCTTGTTGAACTTGCTGAAAGCAAATATCATGTACATTAACTTCTGAGATTTAGAGAAACACCTATGTCTTCCGGGAAACTAATGAATCCTGCAGATTTTTGTGATTTCCTGGTGGATATTCTTAGAATTCTATCTGATT
The DNA here is from genome assembly GCA_009769605.1 of Bucorvus abyssinicus. NCBI lineage: Eukaryota > Metazoa > Chordata > Aves > Bucerotiformes > Bucorvidae > Bucorvus > Bucorvus abyssinicus. Next base: position 7,096,850 of record CM020033.1, on the reverse strand, counting down.
TCAGCTTCCACTCAGGAAGTGACTCCTCTACCTGAGTGATGCTAACAGCTCTCAGAGGGGACTTGTGCTTCCTCTCCATAATACAGAGGCCTTCATCTCTGCTTTGTTGCTGGTGCTCATTGTCCGCCATACTTTCTCAGTGATGACTGATGAACTGAATTAGCTGTGCCATAGCTTTGGAGACCCTTGAAGGCTCTTTTTTTTAATGTACGGTAAACTCAAAATAATTTACTGGGAGTTACAGAAGTCATTTGTCTATGACTGCATGGTCAGATCAGGTTATAATGCCTTTCTCCGCTACTTGGAAAAGATGTTCAGAGTTGGTGTCTCCCTGCTAGCATTTATTCCACTTAGTGCATTTGCTTCTTCGCAGTTGTGCAAAGAATTTTTAAGAAACTGCAATGGTTTAATAAGAGATGTGTGCAGGCCTGGGTGGTTATTCAGGAATGCACCAAAATGGATTCACGTTTGCATTGTGTTTCAGAAACCTTGCTTAGTTTCATGTGCTTAGTTAAATATTTCTGTTAGCCTCTAAACAAGTGCCTGTATATTTTTAAACAAGGACTATGGCATCATCAAGTATGTTTTAAATTGTTCTTCACTAGCTCCTTCCAGAGCACCAAAACTAAAAGTGATTTGTTGAGTGGCAACAAGCACCCGTTTCTCATTCACTGATCTTAAAAGAAGCAGTCACGGGGTCCCTTCCTTCTTTATCCAAAATTCACCTGTGAAATTGTCTTAGCAGCATGGTATTATGGCAAAACTGAGCATTCTTTTTCCTATCCTGACCTTAGTTGCACCAGTAATTAGCCAATATGACGACAGAAGAGTGGGTGATCATGTCTGTACCCGTTGCTTGTGGCCAACTGCAATTTTGAAAGGAAATACCTTGCTTTGCTTTTCTGCTGACAAGGTCCAACCCAAAGGTAGTTACAAAGGCAGTTTGTGTAGGACTTTCATTTGTCATGAATTTTGCTTAGATACTCACCGATCGGGCAGTTACGTGTAGTAGGTGTAGTGATTTCCCAACCTCATATTAACATTGTTGATGTTAACACGGTGTCTCATGCTGACCCTGATTACTCTATAAGTGAGTCAGTGTCCCATGCCTAAAGAGCAGGAAAGCTAGTTCAAGGATAGAGCAAAAAGAGACTTTCTGATCAAATACAAGCCTCTCTAAGTTTCTGGGAAGCCTAGATATCTCTGTCTATGGCAATTTCTTCTTTATCTTGACATAATGAGGCTGGATAAAATCAACCTTTGCTGTGAATCCTGCAATTCAGCAGGACCATATATTTGTTCTGTGTGTGGAGGGCTATAAGCTCTTACTCTCTGATCAACCTGATGGGCTTTATTGTCATTTTGGCCTTTTAGATCATCACAGGGGTTTGTTTCTATTTCGAGCTGGAAATAATCATACCCTATATTTGTGAAATACATCTAATTCAGGAGGGAATATCCAAAAGAAGATATTCTAGAACAGGGATTTTCATCCTACTCTCTGGATATCATTGACTTCTATGGAGTGTTACTTAGGAGACCTTTAAAAGGCAAGAAAAGCAAATTCCCATATGCTATGGCAGGTATGCAAACGCTTCTGGTAGGAACACAGCTGTGTGGATCCAACTCTCTGTCAGAAAGATGTAGTTCACAAATCAATAGAATTTGTACGATGTCACAACAGAAGCTGCTCAAATGTGGCTGCTACTAAAGTCCAATCAGTAGGCTTTTTCCCTCAGTAAATAGAGCAAAATCAGTGTGTTCTCCTTAAACAGCTGCTTGGATAACGTAGAGCAGAGGTTGTAAACTATGGTATGCCTCACAGTAGTTCGTGTCACGGCCCACACATGTTTAAAAGCACAAAAAAGCTTTGTCATTTCTGAAGACCTTTTTAATAATGCCTATTCAGATGTAAAAGTGTTATTATTACTTGTGATTTTTACCATTTTGTTATGTTCAGTTATCACCAACAGACATTTCTTCCTGCGTCATTCTCAAACTGTTTAATATTCACAATTCAATATTTAATACTAATTTCATTTCTACAGTTTAATATTCACCATAAACCTTTAGCAGATGTATGTAATATTGAAAATTTATTCAGAGTAGGATGGGGAGCACTGAGCATCCTGCTGTTTCGATAAATGAGAGGGACAAGGGAAAAGAGGAACATAGCTGATATTCTGCTGTGACATTAATGACACCAAAACAGGTGCCAGCTGGATATAGCTTCAAAGCAGAACGATTCCTCTAAGCATAGCATTGTTGTCTTTTTACATACCACACATCATCTAAGCGGCATTCAAACTGAGAATTTTCTGAGCTACCATATTTTCAATTGATTTCCTCTTGAAAAACTGCTTTCAGAAAAACGAGGTCCGGATTTAAGGACTTGAGGTATATGAATCAAAAGAAACATTTTTCTTTTAGTCTAGCTCATATCTTGACTGAAATAAGCATTTCTTTCCTCAAAATATTTCAGTTAAAAAAGCAAATCTTAAGAGATTCATATTCTGTAGCGAACAGTAAAACTAGCCAAGAATCAGTGGTCCAGAAAAAAAAAATATTAGGGAATTAAAGAAGAGGCAGAAAGGTCAAGAGAAGCAGTGTGTGGTGTGGAGAGGGTCCAGTGCCTCTCTGACACCCACATGGAACCGTCTCCCATAAAGTGGAAAAGTTTCAGCTCCGGTTTCCCAGTGAAGGTGGCAGAGCTCTTTCTGGTGGCTCATTAGCAGCGCGGTGCCGCGCTGCTTTTAGAACTGAGACAGGGAGATGGAACCTGCAAGGGCAGTCATAGGTCAAGCGGTTAGAGAAATAAAGCACGTGGGAAAGGAAGCAGGAGTCAAAGGAAGCAGGAACAGGCAGGGGGGCTCTGTTTACTCTTCCAAGTGGCTGAAAACGCTCAGCACATCCACTGAGAATATTATTGTATTTTACTTAAGGGAACATTTGTTTAGGTGAAGCTTAAACTAAGAAATGTCAGGTCTATGGGAACGGGCTCCTGTGATACACTATTACTCATTGTGCAGGACTATTTCTCTGAAACAACGCTGGAGGTCTGAAAAAAAATGACAGGAGGGACAGTTACATAGAACATTTTTTAATGCAATTTAAAATTCCACGTGATCATGTACTTCCAGTCCCTCATTCAGAAAGATTCAGTTCAGTAGCTATAAATGCTTTTTTTTCCTGTTTTTAAGATTCTCCTGCTGATTCTTTAAAGCTGAAAAAGTTTAAAGGGACGTTTGTGAGCTCCACTGAGCTACTTGCAAAAGCACTCAGAAGGAAGTACCTCAGGCTTTATGGCTGCTTTCCATACACAGCTTCTTCTTGTAGAGAGGAGAGACCTTTGTCTGTAAGTGCAGCAACCACTAATGGCATCTAATGAGGATGAAGGGAAAAATCGGTTCTTTCCCACGAATTTTTTCAGTGGTCGTAGAAAAGGCCACCTTGTTTGTGGTTTTTATTAAGAACACAGCAATCCATATTTTCAAAACAGCTACTTTCTGCCTTCTTCTGACCCACTGCACTGTTCAGACGTAGACCTCTGTGTTCGGACAAACTTTCACTGTCTCCTGAGCAGAGAGCATCAGAGAAACTCATGTCTCTGTCTTGTCTTCATGTGAGCACAACTGATTTTAGTCAGCAAGTAAATAAATTAACATCAAGACAAGGGACAATTTTTTTGTTCACTTAGTTCGGAGCGTGCTGGCAAGTGAATGCCTGTTATAATTTATCTGCTACAACATCTGTTCACGTGTAAAACTACAAAAAGAACGTCTTTTAGGATCAGTTCAGATTTTGTAAGTGTTCTGTTGGTTTTTTTTTTTAGTATTAGCAAAGGAAGGCAGGACTGAGAATGAGTCATAAAGGGAGACAAAAAGAGCAAGCCAAGATTTCAAAAGCAATTCTTGACGATAAACGCTCACCTTGTGAGCACCGATTACTGTTTCAGGACTCAAAATGGAGAATCCTCAAATTACTAACTGCTGTATTTCTGGATGCAGAAAATGGAAGTTTCCTGCTTTATCTGCATTACCAAAGTCAAATTACAGCGGACACGGTCCAGAGAGAAACCCTAAACCTCCAGCCCTAGCAGAGTGTTGCAGGGCGTCAGCAGAAAGCACATTATTTGTCCTCACCGACTCGCAGCGGTCGGTGAGGAGAGCTGACAGGGCAAGGCGCGTGCAGACCAAAAGATAAATGCTGATGAGTTTAGGCACGTTGAGAGCTCTACAGGATCCCTCTGAACCCCCGTTCACCCCATAGGCACATAATTCTGATTAAATAGCCTTTCACACCTCAAAGGAATCTCCAGAACTCTTTGCTAAGCCCAGACCCTGAACTCCTCCAGATTTTGAACTGGGTATGAGTTCCCGTTCTTCTCCTGTACACAAGAGGATGGATAATTTAGCTAAGTGACCTCAAAGAGCTTATCCCTGTCGCAGGGTATAGGGAGAGGAGTGACCCGTGTTCTGCCTGCTCTGCCTTAGAGCACATCTGTGTTGAACAGGCGTCTGGAGCCGCTATTTGGAGCACTCATCCGTGAGGAGCAAGTCGAGCTGATTAGCCCAGCAGTGAGCTGTGCAATAACAGCTAAACTCTGTAATACTGGCTGTGGTTTCATACACAAAATATTAATATTGCTTTTTCTAAATTTTTAATGAAGCATCTAAACAACTTTGCTGGTAATGCTGGAGAGAAACATTCTGCTTGCAGACACCTTGCCACGTATGTCACGTCATTGTCTTCCCCTACTCTTTTCATTGCTAAAAGCAATTGCCAGCAGAAATTTTGCTTTCAAACAGTTCATCTGTGCATGCTGTTTATATCTGAAGTTTTAATCCTCATCTTTTGACCGAGGTCCATAAACATAATAATAATGTGTCATTAACGGAGATCCCTGGAGTTCAGACTCTAACTCTGTTGTTGCTATTGCAAAAGCCAATTAGATCAGACGAGAAACCAACAGCACGTGGAGAACAAGCAGTAGGAGCTGCTGATCTGTTAGAAATCAAATCACGGTACCTTGTTATACATGATTAGGAAGTTGTGTTGGTTTATGTTATATGTGCTACGCTGTTGAGTTTCTGGGACTGCACGCCAAGTTTATCATTGCACCGAACTTTGTCCTGATGTATTCAGGGAGTGCAAACTGCTGCTGTCCAGCTCACATAGAGCCGTAACTGCCCCGGACACCGGAGCTTCAGGCTTTCTGCGAGGGCGTTCATCCAAAGGACGGTGCTCCTGGGTGGGCTTGAAGGCCTGGCAAGCCCATGCTACCTAGGCTTGCTTTTAAGACTTTGCCTTGCTGAGCTGTGCACACCTCACAGTAGTCGTATCCATATTTATATTTAACTTTGTGATTTTTTGGTCTATGCACTGCAATTCTTAACACCAAACAAGAGCTGCTGTAGGACTTGGTTTGAAGTGTGTGACAGAAGAAGATGCTAGTCCTGTTTGGATTCCTGTAGGAAAGTAATCTCAGCCTAGTAAGATATCACCAGTCCTCTCGCTTTCTCTGTATACCTCATCCCTGCCTGTGCCAGCCAGGGAGCAATTCATGGCACTGCCCCAGTTTGCTAGTGAATGGCTTAAAGAGCCTTTAGGGTGACATTTTAGTGCCTACATGAGATTTTAGGTGCAGAAATAGCAGCTCCTTTGCTGTGCAGAACACTCTCTCTTGGTCCTCCCTCATGAGATTGTATCTTTTTGTTCCTCACTGTTTTCTGTAATGCAGTCTAAAAAGAAGTTACTAATTTGCAGTGTTGAGTAATGAACTACTGGCTAACAAATACAAACAAAAGTGGATAGCCCTTTTGAGAGTGTAAAGGCAGAAAATGTGCAAACCAAAATATTGTAGTGTTAAATAAGAGCTCAGCAAACTAGTCTTGTCTGTTCATTATTCAAAAGATTAATCCATTTAAAAGAGAAAATTTTAATCTTTGAATGAGAAACACACATTTCTCAGAGTAACTGGTGTGCTCCAGCAACACCAGTAAACTGTATAGATTCATCACTTTTCCTGATATTTTTTTCCATGGAGTACATACCATTATTGGCCAGTTTATGAAAGATGATTTCCCATCTTCCTACACGTGCTTGTCTGCTTGTTGGTTCTTCTTCGGGGATGTTCTCTGGGTCCTTTATCTGCTCTCTCCATTTGCACATGAATTGGTGTTGATCACATACACCAGTAACTGGCATGTTTAGTTTGCTGGAATGCTTTTTGCACGCTAGTGGAGAGGCTGCTGTGATCTGCACAACCAGTGTGTGACCCCCTAGCCCGACACGACCTTATAACCTGAGACTATAGGAAAAGGATCGGATCTGCAGGAATGCAGTGCTATCGCTGAGCCCGAGGACTTTCACAGTGGAATATCAACGCTGCAAAGCGGTGGGAGAGAAAATCTGCAGCTGAACTCCCAGCGATGACTTACAAACTCCGAATATCCACAAAACCTGAGTGCAAAAATATAGTTCTCCATCATCACTTTTATCTGTGGGGATGTCAAGTATGTTCTTGATAAGATTCATGGCGCAATAGAATTTAGCCCTACAGAACAGTAAACAACCTTGAAAACTTCCCTTTTATTTTTGAAGTCCTGAGACAGGTTGTTAAAGCTTGTAGAAATATTAATGCTGAATCTTTGTGAAGCGCGTGCAATGGCTACGCATGGAGACAGAACCTTGATTCAGGCAACATAAATACCATCTTCCAAAAAAACAAGGTCAATAGCCTTTAATTTTTTTTCTTTCATTTAAGCAGGCAAGGACATGATTTCGCTAACATTCTGACATGGATGCCTTATCGAAACCAAAAATGACGCTATTTTATGTTGAGACACAGCAAGAATGAATGCGTCCGTTCTTAATTATTTTTCACTTGCTTCTGGGTTGGTTTTTTTAAATTATTACTTCTAAGATACAATCCCATGTCTAGTACAGGAGAGCACAATCTGGGTGAGCCTCTGCTCCCCCAAGATTAAGCTGTTTCTTCTGGGAGAAAAATAGGAACTATAAGGTGATACATCTGGGAGGCTCAGACCACCCTTTTTCATGCAGGCATGTGTACAGTTCCCAACAAGAAACACAACAGTGGTTCAGTTGTCTCAAGACTTTTATTATGGGCTGTCTGCAGGAAGGTCTAAGTCAAAAAACAAGTCAATAGGACTTGTCATTTTGCTTCAGCAAGGATTAGAGCAGTTATTAGGGTATCTTCTTGACCTCCTCTTAGCAGATGCCCAGTTTGGGGGCAATATGGGGGTAATTCTGGGTTTTCTCTGCAAGGTGGGAGGAGCACTACAAGCCAAAGCACCCTCTCTCTGGCACCAGCTGTTCACAGCTCCCAGTACTCCGTCACAGTGGAAATGAGTCTATAGGTTTCAGTAGCATAACCAGTAGGTTAGGATAGCATGGTGTAAAATTAAATTTAACTTCTGGCTAGTTGGAGCAGCTGCATTTGCTGCTTGGATGAAGTCTATAAAAGCCATGTAGACGTGTGGAAATTATGATCCTGATACTTTATTGCCTTACTATAAGGACACCTAGATTTTTGTGAGGATGTATGACACCCTGCATGTTTCGGGCTGGTTGTACTGCACACTCTTGCCTGCTTAAAAGAGCAGTAACCAAGGTGATAAGTTATTCTGTCTCAAGAGAGAGACAACTGCTTCAGAGATGTTTGCAGTGCAGTTTGTTTGCCTCTTGCAGCATCCCACTGTTTGTGTCTGCTCTGCTTTTACATTTAAGCAGCCACACCAGCTGAAATTAACTTCATTTTATCCACTACCTGATATCACATTATGTGGAGTGTTATAAAAGATAAGGAATGGGAGGGCTTCTGTCCTACTGGCCTATAAATAAAATGATTGTGTGTTAGGGAAGGATAGGGGGTTTGGCCTCTGAATGATAAAATTATACAGACTGGCCCCAATAGGCTGTGTTATCATAGACGCGCAGTGGCACGGAGGTAACTCAACACATCAGAAGGAACAGATGAGGAACAGCTTTGCAAAAAACTTTAGAGTTTGTGAAATAAGATGTTAAATATGCTTTATATCTCTACAGCCCACACTAGATGTCGCATATGCATACACATGCACATACATGCACATGTTCCATTGCCAAACTGACCTATCCAAAAGAAGGAATAAACCACATGATAGACCACCCCCTGCTCGGTGTTACTGATCCAGCAGAGTGGATAACGTGTAGTTACCTGATGTAGCACCTCATGTGCTCAGGACCATGAACTCATTCACACAGGGTGATTTATTTGGTTATAGAAAAGCTTGTAGAATGAGCAAATGCCGCCTCCTTTCTTTTTCCTCTCTTCAGTACCAGCAGCACTGCTCTTTGTGCACAGATAAGTGCTACTTGACTTGAAAAGTGAAGAAAAGCCATCTTGCAGCTGCCTGCACCCAGGCGATTTGCCATTCACGAAGCATGCCAACGCAAAGGTTTCAGCATAAGGCAGCAGTAACTCGTTGTAGTGTGAGTGAGAAATAGGTGGAAGCCCCATGAACATCAGCATGTTCAGTGCCACCGCAGCGTAAGGGCAGTATGTACACTTGTGCTGCGTGGGGCACAAGACGTTGTGCAATGTAGAGACTTTGAGTAGCCAATTTCAAAGCATTTGTCATGGTTTAAACTGCACAGCAGTTACATAACCACAGGCCTTGAAGGAATTTTTTAAAAGCGTACTCTTCCCTCCAGGTACCAGCTTTTCATTATTAAACCTGAGTTTCATTAACATGACGATTCCCATTACTTCTACTCTGCCTCTAAACTTGCTAACAAAACCTGTTAATTACCAGAATAAAGCTGGATACTGTAACTAAGAGCTGACTGCAAACATAACAGGCTAAAATATTCATTCTTTCATGTCGGTAAAATTCATAAGAATAAAAAAATGCACATTTTAGAAGAGGTGGGACTGCGTCAGATTTTAATGACCACAATAACAGTAACAGAAGCTACTCTCAATTTATGCAACCAAAACTTTACAATAAGCCACAACTCAAACCTGTATCTTGACTCCCCTTTTAACAGTGAGGATTTTAATATTGACATTGGAGCACCAACATTTCCCACAGAAATTACATTTTCTTACTATTTTTGTTTATAAATACTAGGTATCTGGTTAAGAGGATATCCTCCCTCCAAATAACAGTCTCTAAATATTTGCCTGTCTCCAAAAGAAACACAATATCTATCAGCATGAACGGTTTACTTTCCCTAAATACAATATGCTCTTTAAAAGCTTTGTAATGTCAAAACCTTTCCCAAAACATTGCCGTTGTTAATAATGCTATACACACCGCCAGTTCTCTCAGTGAAGGAATACTGAACTTACCCACTGGGCTTTTTCCACTGTATACTTACTTGCCAGTGTGAGGAGGCTCTTGTTTCTAACATGTGGTTGAGTAGTTTGTAGTTTGTGTGATGTTATGTACAGTATTATTTCAAATAATAGCAATGCTTTCACCTGTCAGGGTAGCGGCTTTATCAATGCCGTTGCAAAACAGAAGATGTCACCGCTATCCTTCTTTCACTGGAATGTCATAAATCTTTGTGTTTCTGGTACCTAAGGGAGTTTTAAACCGTGGAACATTTGAAAAGCTTTGGAAATTGTGGCTTTCTCGCTTAAAGAATAATATTAAAAGTTACGTCACACACTGACTGTAATGGACTGTTACAGACCTTTAACATAACGTTATGCCTCATGTTATGCACTAGAATTTAGACATTACATTTCCCATTCTACTGCGAGTGTCACTGATCCCAGTGTGTGTTCTGAATAACATTTCTGATTTTCCATGAATCTAGATTATTTCATGTCTGTAAGAGCATCAAACTGTGCTACTGTGTCAAGTAAGCAAAGGAGATAGTGGTCCTAAACACTCAACAATAAGCATTATGACCATATAAAAAAAAGAAGAAACAATTATCCTATTAATTTTATTATTCAGTTAATAAGAAAGCTGAGAAAGATGCAGCAGCAACAAGGTGTTTAGTTCTGTTGAAGGAAGGTGCACGTACTCATTCCTTAGCATTCTGCTTGTAGAGAATAGCTGAATGAAATACATGTTTCTTCTTTTTATCTTTTTGCTGCTAACGTGCAGAAATTAGAGTTCTCATGTACACGTTTTGCATGGCAGAAGAGATAAGAACCAGCAGATAAACTTCAAAACGTCAGTGTAACGAGGTTCAACCTGTCCTCCATTTGAGTAAGGGACTTATCAAGAAGAGGGAGGAGTGAAGAGCACAGCTGGCTTTCCAGATAATGTTCTTAACCTTATAAGACCTTTCAAAATATATTGCAAACATTTCCAGGATTATTTATTTCTCGTGTTTACTTCATTTACTTTATTGTGACAAAGAGGGGATGACATCAGCGACTGACATGCCCTTCTATTTAGGACTATTACAGAAATGAGGAGGTTACAAGGGTCCAACCATGGCTGACCTCTGCATATCAGGAGGCCTTCCCATTGCAAGTCAGTCGTGATGGTTTCTCTATATCTTTCTGACTGCAGAGACTGCTCCATTTCCTGTGACAATAATCTCCTGGAACAGAGCAGGAAAAAACAAACCTCGAAGAGGTGCTGCAGTCCTATCACTTATCTTTCTCCCTTGGGCTGACTGATTCCCTCCAGAGAGTGTGGAGATTGCACCTATGTTCCTAAGAACAGTCGAGCTAGAAAGCAGGAGGCTCCTTGTCCCCGCTAACTTTGTTGGTAATTAGCCATCCAGTCTGGCTCTCGGGGCACACAACGTCACAAATGTGATTTCATGAATGAGGAGCTCAGTTTGTGTTGATATTGCACTGCAAAATATTCCAAAGCGACACTGCAGGACACACGTGTTTTAAGGAGGGCTTAGTGGCAACGGAGTCCTATCTAACAGTCAAACAAAAATCAATGTCAGCACTGCCTTAGTCAGAACTGGATGAGTGGAACACTGAGTAGGTGTTGGAATAACTTCTTTTTTTTTAATTAAATGCTTGAGTTGTCCTTTTGAAGTTATGAGAGACAGTTGTTTTTGTAAAGATTGTATCAACATTTGTGGCTATATTTGAGACAAGGATCACTACTTGAAAGGTAAATCTTCACTTTGCATAGCAACCGTATTTTAAGTCAAGTGACCACGTACTTACGAAGGGTGAGTGCACTGGCAGATTTCCATGTCATAATAGTCCCTGTTATGCCTGTGACTGGAAGACAAGAAGTACAACAGGGAAGCTTACAACACAAAATCGCTCATACCTTAATAATTGTCTAAGGAGTTACACTGAAAAATAGGTGTTGATGCATAAAATTTGAGTTTCCCCTGTAAGTTTTTTGCATATATTACCAACTTATACAGATTTTAAAAAAGAATCATATTTATAAGCAAGACTGGAAAAAAAAAATCTGTCACAGCCTTTTCCTTCTAGCAACTTCTGGATCATTTTTTTTTTCCCAGTCAAGCTGACATTAAAATCTTAAATAGCACTTTGTTCAAAATCACCAAGGTATGAAATAGTTGTCTTGCAAAGAACAAAAATAGCTTAGCACATACTGTCAATAGAGAAACAAGAGTTTCTGTTATAAAAAATAGGTTTTTATATTATTCAGATGTTGACCTCTCTTGTGTGATCTCAGACTTCATACTTAATTAGATTCTCAGAAACTTATCATGCTGATCCCCTCCTGGAAACCGCTAACAGCTCTTACACTTTCAACCTGATACTGGGTTTACGTGGCAAATGACTCTGCCCTTATACCATCTGTATACCACACGGTTTCAGCACGAGAGAGGTTAAACTGGGAAAACTGTGTAAAGTTTTGGGCTCCCCAGTACAAGCCAGAGGTGGACAAACTGCAGACAGCACAGATCCACTAAGATTACGAGACTGGTACGAATGCATACAAGGAGAAATTAAGAGACCTGAGCTTGGTCAATATGGAGAAGAGAAGGCTAAGGGGAGATCTAGTCATCTTCAGTGACTAACGGGCAGTTAGAGAAAAGAGAGCCAGACTCTTCTCAGTGCGCAGGGCAAGGAAGAATTGCAATGGTCCAGGCTGCAGCAAGAGAAATTCTGGTTGAATATAAAGAAAAAATATGCCTATGAATGTTGTGAAACACTGGAATAGGTTGTTCGAAGAGGCTGTGGACACAAGTCATGACTGGGCACAGCCTCAACCAACGCAGTCTAACTTCACATTTAGCCCTGCTTTGAGTGCGTGGTTGGCTTAGATCTGTGATTCTAATAGCTACATGGGTGAAACACCCTCTCCTTACACTGTCAGCTCCCTCCAAGTGCTTAATCAGACTTTTAGCATCTTTCAAATCTTGTTTATAATGATGAGTCATTAAGGCAGTATATGGAGGAGTGTCCTTTAGCCCATCCTAGCCCAAAAAGCATTCGAGACAGGGCCTACGCAGCTACAAGTGTTCTTCTGTCAGATAGCAACTAAATTGCTCATGGCGTATCTCTGTAAAACAAAGTCACTGGAAGTGTAATGCTATGTCAAGTAGAAATCTGATCCAGCTCCAGAACGAGAAGAGAAGCCAAAACAGTGCTGGCTTTCTAAGTACGAGCTGTGCAAAATATGACTCATGTAGTGAATGCTTTTCCCATCAGCTTATGTTACACAATTTTTACAACTTTTCTATGTCTCAGAAAACTTCTCTCAGCCTTACTTTAAGCACACACACTTACATGTATGTATACATACAATTTGTACATATATCTGTCCATACATGAAGTACATACATAAATAGATACAGTGTGAGAGTAGATTCCTGTGGTGACGAGCTTTGCAGAATGTCTGGAAATGGTAAGCTGAATTTTGTCTCTTTTTTACACCAACTTAATTCCCTTTATCCATGCTCCTGGAAAATCACCCTTTCTGAAACTCTAGAGTCTGATAAATACGGATCATAGTCTTCTGGCAGTAAAAATAAACCTTAGCAGGAACTTAGCAGGAGCTGTCTAATCTGTTCCCATAACACAAGCCAAATGTGGGCATTGGTCTTGCATAACACCGTTTCTGTTGGTGGTAGAATACATAGACCTCTAGCCTACGTGTGAAGATTGCGTATGAATAATGTCCTGCATGAGTTTAATTACATTACTCTCCCTATGAAAAATGTGCAATTTGGCTCCGTGGTGAATTTGTTCCAGCTTTCCATCACTGATTATGCTTTGGGCATTTTTGTATTGTGAACAGTATGAGTCTTAAGCCTCATTAATTTAATTATTAGCCCTGCTGGCTTTATGTATTTAAAACCCTGGAGTGGGTGCCAAAAGACAGTTTTTGAGAATTCAGTGCAACTTTCCCCAGTTGTGGAGCCAGAAGTGTGTCTGATCCCCCGAGAAAGCCTGATGTCTTTCTTTTGATGTGGTCTGTGTAGCATGGTAGTCATTCAAGATTATTAAAAAGGAAAATTCTTTTTAGAAACCCATTGGTCTCATCTTAGTGAGCTGTCAGCAGTCACGGCGAACTCTACCCTAGTTTCACAAACCCTATGGATCTCCTGAGTTTCCTGCTAAAGGCTAAGCAGAGGTGCAGCAGAAAGGGTCAGGCTATCAAACTTGAAGGAATAGTAAGTGTGATCTCTGCAACGCTTGGCAGAAACTTCAGTGGGGTTTGCACAAAACTGACGGTGTTCCCACAGCCAGAACTCCTCCATTAGGTGTGGTAGATGCCTTCAGCACAGGACAGCTGCAGTGGAGGAAATTAAAGACAGTTTCCTTTCATCCGGATCCAAGAATCTGGGATAATTGCCTGCCCGCGCACTGGAAAAAAAAATGGATGATATTAATGCTTGGATATTAGTGAAGTTCTACAGTTCTCCAGTATCAGGATGAAAATTAAAATCTTCAGCTGAAGTAACACACACACTGCTCCATCAGCCACAATGAAACAGACGGTGAATTTCTAGCTGGTTAGAAAGCGTGTGTGTGCTGTAAACTATTAAACTAGCACAGATAGCAGGTGCTGCTTCATCCCCCCGCCAAGAGTTTGAGGTAAGGAATTGCCCAGAAGGAGCTGCAGGCTGCTAGACTTGCCCCAGCATGGGAGAAGTAATGTCCTTGGGAGTTTGGATGAACTTCCAGCTGTACCACTTCAAGTTTAGATAAAAATTATCTAAAACGAATCAGCTGAAGTCGTTCAGAAAGAGTCTTCAGTGGAACAGCCTGCCATGAGCTCATCAGCAAAGCACAGATCTGGTTGCTGGCCAGATGTTACGGTGACTGGCTCCTGCTTTCTGGATTCTGCTACTGCACTCAATACACCAATGGTACAGTTTACCATATCACAAAAGGCTTTTCTTTGTTCCTTACTCAATTCCAGTTCTGAAATTAAGCTGAAGCTTGTTTACAGGGATTCCACCAAATTGAAACAAACCATTAGTGAACAGAGTCAGAGATTATTAGAGAGAACAAATAATAGACTGGAACAACAATCAAACCAACCACTTTCCCAGGAATTATTCTTGTTGTGATGACACTAACACGAGGAATTTTGTGCTGCGGTGCTGACTAGCAAACAAAAGTTTCCACAACACCATAATACCAAATCCTGGTATTGTCAGGTTGTTAAAGATGCCTAAGAAATACTCTTTTGTAGTCATGAAACTGTTAATAATTTGGTGATGAAACACTTGAAACATGTCTCAGCTGAATTTACGGTGTTTCTGAGCCTCCTTTCAGACCCCGTTGTTCCTAGGGTTAAGTGAGGTGTGCACGTTAATTGCTCTCTAATCTTAGCATAGCCCAACCCATTAAAACATTGGCATTGCATTTATTTAGTCAGCAAGCCCTGACTCCTGTGAGTAGAGCGTACCACACGTAGGACTTCAATACAAGTTAACTCCATCGGCACAGCTGTATACAGAGAGTTGAGAAACCTCTTGGCAGAGACCATTAACCTGTTCTACTGGTACTTACATGTTTCTCTTCTTGTGCTGTCTGTGACTCTTCCCCCTCCATCGCTAAGTCGGCAAGAACATCTCAGCGATACAGAATTCACCGCAAATATCCACCAGGACTGATGAAAATCAGCTTTGGTTTGAACATCTTGAATGAGGACTTTAACGTGGAGTGCTATAATGTTACCTGCTGGTATTTTTAGTTTGGTTTCCTAGAGAGCATCCATCATAATGATTAGAACAGGGCTGGAAATGTATAAGGTTCATGCAAATGGGATTGTTACCACTATAAAACTTTGAGGCAACTCCCAGTGACTTGGATGAGCCTTCCAACACGTACACAAAGGAAATGAAGCTTTTCTGTTGGGTGCTTCTTGTGCTCAGAGCCTTCATCTTAATCTTCAAAGGCCTTCATTAACTCAATCTCAGTTTCACAGAGACCCTGTCCCCGCCTCCCGGGGAGGTTTATTTTTAACGGTTCTACTCCTTAGAGTGCCAAATCCACTGACATTCAGCATACAACATGTGAAAGCAGAAAACAAAAATTTCTTAGCTACTTCCTCACATGTCTTCAGCAGAGGGAAATGGCAACGGCCACAAACCAGTCCACTTCAAGGCCAAAATGTCAACTGCATTTTGGGAATTGGTTGCATACACACCCACAAGAATAAAAAAATTTATAAATACATACAGGAAATGTGTGTGGGGAGGTGGGGAATAGAAGGTGTCAGCAGAAAAGGGGAGGACTGGAGGAAGAGGGCCACAACTGCCGTGAAAGATAAGCATCAGCTTCGCATGTGCTTCTGAGTGCTCCCATGGTCAGGATGAAAGACCAGCCGTGAAGAGTGATGGCAAAAATTGGAAGATCCTTGGAGAAAAAAAGCACAGTGAGCAGCTGGGGAAAAGGTCACAAACCTCCTGTAGGACAGGACTTGGACCCTAACCCAAAACCCAGACCTCACAGCTTCCTAGAGTTGCAATATTTATTTAAAGGTGCTAGCGTAGTGGGTGAAGACTGCAGCATCAGAATGCAGAATAAAACAACATCCTTTTTTTGAGATTACATGAAAAATGGCTATTTTATAGAGCAGCTTTTCTGTTGGGAGTTGAAAGGTCATTTCTTCTGCTTCTAAGCTACCTTTCTCAGTAGCTAAAAATAGAGCCTAATAATCCATAGTTGATACCTGTAGGTGTTGAATTCAGACACTGAGTGTACAAACTGAGAAACCAGGTAGGTATTTGCATGTGCAGTTTTCATGTTATAAACACCTGTGTGTCTATCCTCAACCAGTGTGTGTGCATACTGTAAAATGCAAGACCTTTCAATTTGTAGAGCGTTAAATGGAAAAAAAAAAAAAAAAAGACCAAGTCAGTGCTTAGGAAATGCTGAGGAAAAGAATGCCATGAGAGGTGCTGGATACCCACACCTCCTTGGCATTATGCAGGAGTCACTGTCACATCTCTGCCATAAGAGTACTATATACACAGCTAGTAAAATAAACCCCATTTACTTGTACAGTAAAAGTTTTTTACAGCTTCTCTAAAGGTGAGGTGGCACAGATGATGCTGTAAATTCTTCTATTTCTCTTTTTCTTTCTATCTTCTTACAGCTTTAATGCCTTGCACTTGTGTCTGCCTATACACCAATCAATGTTGTCTAGTAGGTGTGTTAGTACTCCTCTTCTGTCACCAGTTAAAATGCTAATGCCACGGTATGCGGGAAGACTGATGAAAAAGATCCTGCTTCTAGGGGAAAAGTACACCAAAACCTTGTTCTCTGAAATGAGGCCTAATGAGAACAAAACACCAGCAAACACACAACTAGGTGTGTCAGAGGAAAGACTCGTTCCCTTTCCACAGCGCTGCAGGTACCTCATGACAGCGTGTACTGGTAATCACAGAGATGTCCAAGACATGCTCCCCCGCTGCCATCCCTTCTTGAATGAAGTCTTTACTCCCCTGTCACCAGCTATTTCTGCACTCTACGGGCTCTGCCTTCAAGTACAGAAGACTAGTAAAGTTTCTTTTCCCAAGGGCATCAACAGTCAGTCCAGGTACTATCCAGCCGTGTCTGATGGGGATGAGCTATGGAAGCAAAGGCCACACAAAGGACCCTTTGCCACAGGGGGGATGTTGGCAAAGCCCTCACTGCACCAGACATGGTGGAGGATCCCTCCTCTCCCCTGCTCTGCAGCTGATGCTGTTCTTGCTTCTCAAGCAGGTTGTCCAAGAGGTTTTGGACCATCACCACATCCAGCTCTCCCGCTGAGACAGTTTGACTGTCTTTTTTTTTTTTTACCAAAACCAGAGTGTAGACTCACTACTCTTCGCTTTGTGTTTTCATCAATAAGTGCACGTTTTTGAGCAGCCTTTCTGAAAGACACATTTCGGGACGCTTGCTTTGCTTGATGCATGCTATGCTAGGCCTTGTGCTCCAGGTAGGCTAAGCTGATTTTTTATCTTTGATCAAACACCGGATAATGGCCAGTCTGAGAATGAGACAGCAGCTTTGCAGCCTGCACACCTTAGTCCTCAAACCAAGAGCAAGTGACAACTTAATTTCATTTCTAAACCCAGAACAAGGCAAGGTAACTTACACAGAAACTGCAACAGTTTTGTGCTAAATTTGAAATTTTCATCAGAAAAAATGAACAAGTAAGGCTTTGACCAAAGGCTAGACCATGGCATGATGATATGCCCAGAAATTTTGTCAGGGAATAGCTGCATAATCCTATGCTTCAGAAAATCAATACCTATATTTTGTACAGTTCTAAAAGTGTCTTATGCAGTGATAACATAATTTTGTCTTGAAAATAAACCTGATACCCAGCATTAAATTTTAATAAGTAAATAAACCCAGATTTTCCCCCTGCTTTGTCCTTTGCTGTTTTTCAAGTAGTTAAAAGGCATCATAGCTTAAAAACATCCGTTTATTTTTATCTGACGAAGGTAAAGCATTTCATCTGAGCTAAATCCGAAAGCTATAGCGAGTGCATTTAGGATAGAACAAAACAGAAGGGGTACAAATAAAACAGCTTGGGTGAAACCGTAGCCCCGACGAATCCTGTGGCAAAATTCCCATCAATCTCCCAAAGCCAAGACCTTACCCAGCAGTCACACAACGAAGACAGCTGACACTGCACAACTTTTAAAGGGGGACAAAAGATAAAAACCTCAATGTTCAGGATACAGTCAAGTTTACATAGCTGTGCAGATTCAGCTGAACTCTGAGCTGGCATCCAGAACACAGTTTATTCAGCAGAGGAAAATTATAGATGTGACAAAATTGAAGTGTGGCTTGAAGAACAGTCAAAATGTAAACCCTTTTTAGATCAAAATGCCAGTCTTTCTCTATAATTTGATGCACAAAAAACCTCTCTGTAATCTTCACAGGCTATAAGAGTTCAAGGATGACCTTCTAGTCTGGTCAATTGTAAAGTAATCTTCTGAAGTACCACGCCATCAGGATAGCAACAATGAGAATGGGAGGGAACTTAGGGGGAAGAATAGGGCAAAAACAGTCCAGCAAAAAGCAGCAGGGGAGACCAGAGCTCCTAGGGAAGACAAGGCAATCTCAGTGAATATTTATGTGTTTGCTTCCTAATGCTACAGTTCTTAATATCCCAGAAACAACAGAAAAACCTCTGTCTTTTGTGCCTTCCCAGATTCTACAACAGATTAAAGAAGAATTCTTTTGATATTAAGAGCCCTGGACTTAACTATGTAGCTTAAAGAAAAGGGGAGGATGCAAATCCTTCAGAGCAGCAAATGCCCTACAGTTGCAGCTGATATGAATGACAAAGGTCTATTGACCTCAGTATTGTGATCTACCATCTCGAATAAGTATTTCATTGTCTTCTGGAGGGAATCCGATGGCACTGAAACAACAGCGCATCACTTCCTGCTCTGCAGAACACTGGCTTGAGTATCCTGCCAATGAAACGGAGAAAGCTGTCTGCATACTGTAGGTAAATGTTATGCAGAAAATTATTTTCTTAAATTAAAAACAACCTCACAATAAAAATAAATTTTCTGCACAAATGATGCGGTGGTTAAGGTGTTTTTCATTTATGTCTTAATTTCTTGGCAAAATTACCAGTACTTACACATTTCCAGGGGAATATGGAGATTTAAAATAAGACATTTTAAAAATGGGAGAAGTTGATACATTTTCTATAACTATATCACGACAAGTAGGGAAAGTTGGTAATTTGAACTGCATAGAGTAGAAATAATACTGAAGTTTCAGAATGAGTTTCAGTTCCCTGCAAGTGTACATGCTGGTGAGGGCATGTTCATTCAGGTCTGATCTTCATGGCACTTAATGGTAAACTTATTAACTTCAAGCACGTAACCAATTTCACTGCCATCATCTCAGTTAAAATTAAACCTGCGCCTCACCGCTCGGCTGAACTTGGGCCTAAGGCTAACTGGATCTTCATCATGGTCTCTGTACTACTCAGCACCTGGTGAGGAGCGAAGGAGGGCAGCAGCTTGGGTTACAACGGAGGTGCCTGAATGCCAGACAAGGTCTTTGGTAGGGAGGAAGAGGCTGGCTGGGGAAAAAGAAAAACAATCTGAGAATGAGCCACGGCAGGGACTGGAAATTAGGTGTGTTTGTCCGTAGTGCAGAAGCAAGAAAACACAGAGGATTCTTCAGAGCACTGGAATTAACCTTCAGGTCTAATGTTCGTGCAGTTTTCCAATCACACTGAGCTTGCTGTGTTCAAGGAAATACTAACTAAAAAAAAACCACAAAATTTTGCAGTAAGAAATAGTATTTTCCTTATATTATCTGTAAAATTGTCAGCATTATTTTAAAGTACCTCTGAAATGCCCGTAAGCACCAGTGAAAAGCAGTTTTACCTGGGGAGTTAAATGTTAGCCTTATGCTGCAAAGAGAGATCCTGACCCTTCGGGATTTAAAGAAGGGAAATAATTTTGTACATAATAACACCACCATTGCTGAATATTTATTTGTGTATGTGAAGAGGATCGCACATACGAATGCTTGCGGCGTCGGGCACTTAAAAAAGTCCTAACCAGGAACCAGGTGTGAGTGGGTCAGACCTAATTCTATAAGGACGGTGAACATTTCACAGCATGCGTCAAGACTGACTTTTGATAGCTTTAAACAGAAGCAATTTCCAGGAGTAAATCCTTTTGTTCTTTTGTATTTTTCTTAAATAAAATGATCGGCACTTCTCTTTCAACGCTCTAATTATCATTAGCCTGAGAAATCACTGCGCAATTAATGAAAGCCTGAATTCTTCATGTTCACTGAGCAAAACCTTACTATGAACAGACGCTTGCTGCAAACTCAGCCCAAGGTAACTAATAGCGCTAGCCTAAAGTCTATCTGTCTGGCATCTGACATACAACAGGCACGTTTCTGTTCTCACTGCTGTCTTCCTACTGCTGAAACTTGCCTCCTGGAAACCCAACAGTCAGCATTGTTCTACAGCAAATTAAAAGCAGCGTGGCTTAACTATTTTATGCAGGTTTTTGGCTGAAGCAGCCAAAAGCAATAGTCACAGCCTTTCTTTGGATTTTGGACAGATAGAAAGCTCATTAGTTTTCTCAGGCCATTTACATTTGTGAAGCTCAAAAAGTTAAACCAGAAGGGGAGGATTATCTTGCTCCCAGAACACAGATCAGAGAGTTTGCCTGCAGCAGCGAAATATTCAGTAGGTGTTCTCATGAATGGTCATGAAGAGGGAGGGACAAATATCCTGCCGTTTCCCCAGAGTAACTGAATAATCCTCCAGGGAAGTAATGCCTCCATAAGCTTGCAGTGCCTGAGTCAGCATTGCAGTGTGGGGGAGAATTGTTCTCTTTTTTACAGCTCACCATATAAATTCTACAATTTGGGGGGGGAAAAAAAAGGGTGCAGATTTACAAGTGCAAAATTCTGTAGAATTTTTTTAAGCTTTACTGTAAACATGAACATGGCACTATAACTTCTGCTGTGCGTTGGGAATGTGAAAGGAAAATATAATTTCCTACATCTGCTCTGTGCTGAGAGAGCAGAAAAGATGACTTTTAAGAAGACTTTAATTCCATCTACTTGTTTCCAAAGCTTTCCTCAAATGTATGGTATAAACACCATCCCTGAGAGCACTCCTCGGTTAAAGAGAAAAGCAGCACGCGTGTAACAGATCCTCCAAGTCCCTGTCTTTGCTCTGGTGCTCTGAGTGTGCACAGTCAGGGATTACTGTGCCTAAGTGACCCGATAGCGTGGTTTACCCACAGTGAGCACCACCCTGAGTTTGCTCGTGAAGAAAACAGAACATAAAATATCTACCCGAATTATCCTCCATGTATCAGCTAATCTGTGGCAGACCTGGATATTAAGCTTGGACTTGCTGAATCCTAATGCTGTGCTTATCAACCAAGGCAGTTCCCATCCCACCTGGCCTTTGGTGCATAGTATCTACCAAGTGTTCCCTGTCCCAGGGAGCTATGGGAAATGCTTCTGGAGTCTGCTGGAGCTGGAATTTCCTATGTGCTGCGTCTGATTGACTGATGACTAGTTACAGTTCCAGTAGGGCATGTATCCCAAACTCCTTGTGTTTAAAACCTCACCCGTATGACGTTGGTAGGTAACGGTATCAGGGCATTAAGGCATTCTATCCATCACTCAATTATGCATGCAGTCGGTAGCTGTTCTGATCCGCTATACATGGACATGGGTTGAATTACAGCAGAAAGCTGCCTCTGTATATATAGCAAGGGGTGACTTTATCAGTGTTGCTTACACTGGAAACAAAAGGGCTTGCAGAAGACGCCCTTGGTTTTTTCTGAAAAAAGGCACCACATGAAATCAGAATCAGTCTTGTGAACAGCCACTACGAATCGGCCAGGAAGCTATTCCACTTTCTGACTATCATTTAAAGGACTCCATCATGTAAAACACTTGAGACTCGCGAATAGACTGTCCTCCCACTATGCAGATTAGATTGAACTCTCTCCCCTTTTCTTTTAAAATGGATTTTAATATAATTTGCAAAGCATTCTTCTCTACAAAAGCAGGCTTTTGGATTTTGAGGAGATGTCCATCCATGTATGTGTCTGATCAAGGATTCTATGAAGCAATAGCTGGCAAAACTCAAAGATTAATTAGTATTAGAGACTAATAAAAATTTCCCAAGTGTTTTTTCTTTCTAGCCCTACACTACCCTTTCCTGCATTCTGCGCTGTGTTTGCCTCTGTCATGATTTGGAACATGCCTCAGGCATACAGTATACACAGGCCAGGTATTAAATGAAAACCATGTGTTACGGCAGCGTCAGTGAGAGTGACAGCTTCCAAAGACGCTGATTCTGATAACTCTGTTTAGGTAGCAGCAATAGCAGCAGATTTCCTAGATGGTTAAAGTTCTTGACAAAAAAACATTTTGGAAAATTGTATTCTGGTGAAAATGAAAAAATTTCCTGTGGAATGAATGTTCTTGACAGCAATAATAGGATTTCTATAGGACATTCTAAAGCAGAACAACAGCTGCTAACTGAATGGCTTTGCTTTGACCTTTAAACTTTTCTCCTACCTTTCTCCTTTATCATCTTTGGTTTCAAAGCAGCAATAAAATTCTAAAATAATGTACTGAAAATGAGAAAAAGAGAGATTTCTTACTGAAAAGTGAATATAGTGAATACTACTTTATTCCAAATCTTCCCCATGAGCTGAGCAGAACTGCAGAAATCCAGCCTATCAGACACGTGTCATGGGCTCAAACTGTGCCTTCTTTGGGCTACAGTGTGGTCTGAGGGAGGCCAATCATAAGTCCACTGCTAGCATATCAACAGCCTATCAGCTGCTGAGAGAGTTCAGCTCATTAAGTACCGATCCCAGGAGTTCAGGGAAGATGTTGTTGTTTACTGGAATTGCTTAAAGCTCATTGTTCTATGCACTGAGTATCATGTCTAATGGTACTCATGATTTGTAACATTTTCACTTGCATGGGTGAGCCTTTGCTTTTCTTTAGCAGCTGCAGAATTAGAGAGTTACATAAAGGTAAAACACTATTGCAATATAAATAATAACATATAACGTGCTTCCATAAATCCTTCTGTCCGTCAGATATTGCCAGTGGCTGCTGTTGTGTAACATAGACCTTTGGCAACGAGCACGGCCAGCAGGGCAAGAGAGGAGATTCTGTCCCTCTACTACACTCTGGTGAGACCTCACCTGGAATACTGTGTCCAGCTCCGGAGTCCTCAGCACGGGAAAGACATGGACCTGGTGGAGCAGGTCCAGAGGAGGGATGGAGCACCTCTGCTGTGAGGACAGGCTGAGAGAGTTGGAGTTGTTCAGCCTGGAGAAGAGAAGCCTCCAGGGGGACCTTATTGAAGCCTTTCAGTACTTAAAGGGGGCCTACAAGAAAGCTGGGGACAGTCTTTTTAGCAAGGCCGGCTGCAACAGGACAAGGGGTGATGATTTGAAACTGAAAGAGGGGAGATTCAGACTAGATATAAGGAAGAAATTTTTTACAATGAGGCTGGTGGAGCACTGGCATAGGTTGCCCAGAGAGGTGGTAGGTGCACCATCCCTGGAAACATTCAAGGTCAGGTTGGACGGGGCTCAGAGCAACCTGGTCAAGTTACAGATGTCCCTGCTCGCTGCAGTGGGTGACCTTTAAAGGTCCCTTCCAATCCAATATATTCTATGATTCTATGATTCTGTGATACCTTTTTCCTGGGTTCACTTGTTGTTCCAGAACCGTGAACCCTTTCTGTTCTGGGACTGAGTTTCATATTTTGGGATAACAGCTGCCATCCATTCTTGTATTTCTACCTTTCTGCTGCCCAGTCATAGGCATTGCCATCTGGATATAGATATAAATAGATGTCTGGACACAAATATAAATGTCTCTCTGCCATAGCTGTTGAATTCATACTTGTGATGTTATAGATTCAGTAGTTGTTTTCCCTCCTCTGTTTGGACCTTAAACAGCACTGACACTTCACCAATCTTCACACTCACTTGGTTGTATTTAGCAAGTCAGTATTTGAAATGAAAGTAGACTTCCAGATAACTGAAAGAGTCCATGTTTATTTTGGATTAAAGAATAAAAATATTAAAGCAGATTGCCAAAGAAAGAAATGGGACTGAGAGTTACTCTAGTACTTTATTTGCACCATCTTTATGGACCACAATCTTTCACATGGCTCTTTAATTTGTGATTACAAAACATGTGACTATTTGACCATTCAGATACATCTAGAACCTAAAGCAGGTTTCGACTATTTTATTCAGTATCAGTATAGCAACATAAATAACTTGTATACAAATTATCATCCTCTACCTCAGTTATCATTAGTCAGAACCATTGTCTCCCAGTGTCAGTAGTGAAATGAAAAAGATGAAACTTATTCCTCCATATCTATCAAGAATGTGAAATCTAAAGGCCTTTTAATTTTGTCACAGTATTGAGTGGTTTATGGTAAGGAGCTATGGGTCCAGGTTCTCTTCTGGTATAAAACAAGTAAAAGGCTGAAATGAATTAATTTTATTTACTCTATACCATCCAAAGTTGCAGCCACAGTTCTTAAGGAAAGGCACTGTAGACATCGCTGTCATCTAATTTTTCATCCAGTTCTTAAGAAGTGAGACATTACTTCATTTCCCAGGCTTGTGTATTCGCTTGTAGAACACCCCAGAGCAGAGCAGAGCAGGGCAGAGCAGAGCAATATTAATTGAACCTGCAGGTCTCTATTACATAAACATGCTTTGTGTGGCAGAAAATAATTCTGCAAAACTATGTGGAGCCTAGATTGAAGGTTGCAGACTTTACACACAGAAGGAGTGTTGCCCCAGATCATCTGATCTTTCCTGTATCTCGTCTGTACCTCCCAGGACTATGGCAGAACAGCTACAGCAATTAGGGGTGGGAGTAGGCATCTCACAGAGATATATTTCCTCTACGCACTCTCATTTATTTCTTTCTAGAACACCAGAGATATCAAACATTCACACAACATGTTTTCTAGTGTTCGGCCATCAGCGTAAAGTCAAGCTGCCCTCCACCCGGTTCCTGGACGGACCAGGACATCTGATCTCCAGCCGTGGGGAACACAGGAGAAAGCCGTAGGGAAAGCAGAGTGTCCAAGCACTCAGACTGCTGGGTCTGGCCAGCTGAAGGTGCTCTGGGTGCCCCTGCTTTGGTCTTGCCCCCTGGCCAGCCCTGTGCAGGTGGATTTGCACAGGTTTCGCACGGTGAGGCAGGTGAGGAAAGGCAAGAGAGGACCGTGTGGAGTGGTGGGCCAAGAGCAGGAGGGACTGAAACAGCCAGCAGCAAGAGCGGAGCGGGCAAAGAATGAAATCCTCATGAACAAGAGCTTGCATAGTTAATAAACCTTTCACTGTTTTCCTTTAAATTATCTTTTCATTTGCATCCCGAATCATGTTTATCAAAAGCTTTTTTTTATAATTATTTTTAGTCTGAGAAATTAAAGATGGTGAGTCAGATAGCGTTTAGCTCCATGTGTTAGGCTGAGCTGCCGCAGAGGATGGCCCATTTTTCACACAGCAGCAACACATTTTTCAGGTCTTCCTAAGCTTTATTTTAAAGTTTATTGTTTCCTTGCTGTGAAAAGATATTGCTGTAACAAGACTATATTGCAGTGGGAACGCAAGAGGGTTATATCGAGGAGATTGTTATTAAACCATAGTGATGCATATAGATACACAAAACAATAATCTGCTGGAAGATAAACCCCATTCTTAAAGCCTACACTAGATTATTAGACCTGCAGCCCAGAGGAGGTAGGGAAGATCTACCGCACCATGTTAAAGTTTCTTACAAAACATCTGATAGTAAGAAATCTTTATGGTTGATTTTTAACTGAATAATGGGTTTGATTTTAAAATACATCACATCCATAGGTTAGCTCTAAGATGGCTTCATGAACCCTACAGCATGGCCGTTAATAATATTGGGATATATAACTGTGTAAACAGTAACGCTGGGATTTCTGTGTACTAACTGCCTAAAGCTCCTCCTATTTGTAGACAGCCATACTTTATTGAGCTGAGACCAAAATGGTTAAGGAGGCATGAAACCTCATTAAAACATAAACGATACGTGTTTTTCAATAAGTTGTTAATAATTCTCTTCTCTTTCTTTCTGTTTGCCTCCTGCCAGAAAATACGGGAGATTCAGGCAATTTTCAGACTATAGTCTTCCATTCTTCCTTTTGATTTCATAGCTTTTCTAGATTAACACAGAGACATTTCTAAATTTTAATTCTAAATTTTAATTTTAAAAAATCTTTTACATAAGAGTTGAATCCTACTTTATCTTTCTAATTCTTTTCTTCTGCTGTGTTTTTATAATCCCACTCGGCAATTGCGGAAAATGGGACACTAAAGAACACGTAACAAATTCTATAAAATACTAAAACTCATGTATTGAAGCTACAGTTTCACTCCAATTGAATATTAATTGTAATAGACAAAGAAAGTTGAAGAAGAGTAAATATTATTTATGCTTTAACAGGGAAAGGTGATGGTTTTAAACTAAAAGAGAGGAGATTTAGACTTGATATAAGAGGAAACTTTTCCCAATGATGGTGGTGAAGCACTGGCCCAGGTTGCCCAGAGAGGTGGTAGATGCCCCGTCCCTGGAAACATTCAAGGGCTGGTTGGATGAGGCTCAGGGAAAGCTGGTCTAGAGATACCCTTGCTCACTGCAGGGGGGTTGGACTAGATGACCTTTGAAGGTCCCTTCCAACCTGAAGCATTCTATGATTCTACGATTCTTTGATTCTCTTTATCTTTAGTCACGTGATCTAAGGTATAGTTCCTTTGAGGATTTCAGCATCAGTACAGTTGTTCTAAGATTACCAGCTATCATATAGAGGAACTTTTACCATAGTTTTTTTCTCTTTGTGATCATTACCTCGTAGCCATTAAATATTCTTTCATATATTGAAAATATTACTAGAGTCAGAATACTTAATCCCAAAACGAAGTAGTGCAGGATTCCCAGGCATTCCTGTGTTGTTAGTTTTAATGAATTTTAATTGTAACATTTTTAAACAGAGTGCTTTTGCTAGCTACACTGTGGTTTTCTTGCATTTGTTTGGAAATCACAGTGCGTATGTCCTCACGGTGACTAATTCTGTAACGCTGCAGATTCTGGAAGCAGAAATGAACTCTTCCTGGAACCTCTGAGTTAGTGAAGGTCTAAAATAGGGGGGTGGTTCTTTATGGAGTTTTCATTTGAGAAGATGACTAATGATCTCCTATGGGACTATATATGGGAACAATTTCCTTCAGTTTACCCAGAAGTTGATGCCTCTGGTATGAATTAATTTTTAAAAATAAATAAATAAGTTTAAATTACCCAAGTATTAATTTAGCCTTCATAAAAGTTTTGTAACTGTAAAATTTACCCTTTGATTTTTGTAACACTTTATGCTGAGCAATTTCCAGCACAGTGGAGAGTTCCATTCTTAAGCAAGAAGAGGAAGTCTGTTCTGGAAAGAAAGATTAAGGACATGTATATATTCTGCATACTTTTATTGGTTTCTATTTCTCCTTAGACTAAAAACTTAAATGTTTAACAGTTTTATTTACTGGCTAAATAATGAAACAACACAACCAGAACACAAGATATGTTTCAGAGGAACGCTGGATTTTGCAGTTTTTATAGGATAACAGAAAAAAATTGGAGTTGTGGTAGATCACAGACTAAATACGAGTAAAAAAAAACCTCACACTGTTGCTAAGCAAGCAAACCTTACTCTGGGTTGCATTTACAAAGTCTGATGGTGTGGGAGATAATTACTCCTTCTACTTGATCACAGTAAGATGGGAGACATTTTTCTCCGTCCCATTGCTATAAAATGTTTTTGCAAGGAAGATGATTACAACTTGTTCTTCAGGGCCAAAGAACAAACATAAATAGCTTAAATTTCACCCAAACCTTTTGTTGGGCTGTTAAAGCACTGAAAATGTTCTCCTATGGAAGTTGTGAAGTCTCCTTCTCTGGAGGTTTTTACGGTGGGTTAGACAAACATCTGCCAAGAATGATCTTAGTGTAGACCATTGACCAGCCTCAATCCAAAGGACCGGAGCACCTGATCTTCTGAGGTTTTATATTTCTGCTCTTCTACGAATCTAAAATATCTGACTGAGTTTAGCACCAGCCGGATCTCTTCTTTTTGCACATCCTCTTGCATAAACTTCTTTCTTGCTGTACAAACTTCATGTTTATAATACTGTGAGTGTACGGGGATTCAATGAACTTCCTGTTATTCCAGTAATCTTCTCACTGCTGCACTTCTGGGGGCTAAATTCCAGTGCCCCTCTCTAACGGCATGTACTCAGTCAGTAGCTGTTTGTGAACATCCAGGTATGCCTGCAAAACATAAAGCTGGAAGGAGTGACTAGTAACCTTCTAACTGATCTGAACACCTAGAAAATTTTGTGGTTACAACAAAGACTGACTTTATCTCAGCTCAGCCTTGTGACAGTGAAAGTCCTTGTTTTTCAATCAAAGTAAGCAGCAATGTAGAGCCCTGGCATCTAATCCGAGTGCCGACTCCAGCCTCCCTCCTGGCTGTGCTCCTCCTGCCAGAAGCAGTAGCTTTCTGATGCCAGATATCCCATCTCTTCCATTGGCAGCAGGATCCAAAAAGATGTGCTATTTTCAGAGTTTCTGCTGTAATACAGTCATGACATAGAGTACAAAACTGAGAGTTAAACTTCTCGAGGCATTTGGGAGAGGTTCTTGGAAGTGTCAGTGTGGCTATAGACGTGTTTCTGTGCTACAGTGACTCCTCCTAGAATAATTTGCCACAGTCTGAGTGGTGCCTGCAGGCCCTCTGTGACCTGGTCTATCAGGCTGCTTCACAGCGTCTTAGGGACAACACCACACAACCGGCCTATCTCATAACACGTGTCTTAGGTTGGAGGTGCAGACAATGGCAGCTTGGAGCAATCTATGGAAATTCCATGGAGAGATGACACCTGGGACTCTCTCCCTTGCCATCTGCATGCGATCCCTGGCATGTCATGGCAATGCTGAGCATAAGAAAGCTGTGGTCACCAGAGAACTTAAGACTCAGTCTGAACAAAAGAAATTAATTGGGACTTCAACTTCCTTTTGCTACTTTTGACATCAAAATGCAACATTTTGCTTTGCCTTAATTTAGAGTTGTCAATCACTTATGTGCTCATTAGCAATGTCTCTTAAGTTTTACTCCTGAGTATGCTGCCAATACCTCACTTTTTACAATATCCAATTCTCAGGAGCCAGTTGATGTATAACTCCCTGAAGCTTTGCAGAAGAGGTCTTCTCTATCCCTCTTGCCCAACTGACAAGCATTTTCGTTGCACATCTATCAGATAAGGCCCTGCACAAAATACAAAATTTGGTGGTAGTTGAAGTACCTCAGACATCTAATGACCTTCAACAGTTTGAGCCCTCACAGAAGGAGGAACAAGGTCCAGAATAAATTTTCTATTAGTAGGCTGGAGTGGAGTTCTCTTAACTCCCATTTTCCAGTGAATAATTAAATATGCATTAGATCAGAGGCAGGAAAAAAGAACAAGATGAGAGCTAAGGCTCTTGGGTAGAAGAAAGCCTTAGGTTTCTTGTGGAATGGCGTACTTCTTTTCAAATATTTAAATTCAGATTTGGAGGAGAGAGCAGTAAGTGAGATTCTCCTCTTCTCCCAGATGAGAATCATAAGAAAGCAGTGAGCTATAGTGACATGTTCACTCTGGTCTTTTTTCTAGGGCACAATGAATATTTAATGAATATATGAGGACGGATACAGCTTCTACAAGAGAGGCTGAGAACAACCTTCTCTTTCCCATCCCAGGGTAGCATTGGCTCTAGTAGTTTGGGAGTGGAAATTATAGGTTCAACCACCCTTAGCACAGTAATGAATCAATTCTAGTTGTAATTTTTCTCCGTAAATACTCAGGTAAGTCCACCTATGGAAGGACTGGCAGAGGAGCCTCATACCAAGGGGAAGCTGGGTGGCTTGAAAACAGTATAGGAGTAGGAGACTCTCCACAGGCTAGAGATGTGGTCTAAATCTTACCAGTTTCTGTGAGCAATGTGTGCCATCTTCTCAGCTTGCTGGTTTGGGGGAATCCTATGCCTAGAGCCTATTTTTTTTCATGCATTGCCTATGAAACAATGTATGCAATTAGCTAGGTAACTCAGGGCTGTGATATCCTGATAACTGGATCCTTTAACAGTGAGTTAAAAGTTCCTTGTGAGCCTAGCTCTGGATTTCACCCTTTCAGTCTTCACTCCTGACTGTATTTCAGGAAGGAAAGCCTGAAGAAATGGTGCTATTTTACGTTGTTGCTAGGATGCCAAGGTTTCTGGACACCTTCCAGAGGTGAGTGCTAGCTCAGTGGATCGGTTGCCAAGAAAACTGTTTCTTGTACATACAGGTTTTACTCCAGTGATTCATGGTGTCATTATTTCAGTGGATGTAGCCATCATAAGAGATTATGGCCAGACTTTCCCTGACCTTCAGGTAACATGAATCCAAGGAGTTGAAATCTTGAATGGGAGCTGGTATTTATAATCTAGTCGAGTAGGTCTCAGGCGTCAGTTAAGTTCTCAGGTGTGCCCTCTCAGTAGAGGTTATTTGGAACTGAATGGCTAACGTCTGAAGCCACTAAAACTGGTAGTTTCAGGGTTATGCAAAACAAAATTATGTGACCACAAGTGGGTCACAAGTCCACACTGGAGAGGACTGTCTGCAGTCATG
The DNA here is from genome assembly GCA_009769605.1 of Bucorvus abyssinicus. NCBI lineage: Eukaryota > Metazoa > Chordata > Aves > Bucerotiformes > Bucorvidae > Bucorvus > Bucorvus abyssinicus. Next base: position 7,066,185 of record CM020033.1, on the reverse strand, counting down.
CACAAGAGGGAAACTCTTTCCTAGTCATGCATCTTTGAGCAGACGCAGACACAGAGCTAAGCATTTCCAGTGTTTATTCAGCTTTTCAGGGAAGAGTAAACAAACAGGTCCTTGTCCAAATGTAAAAAAATAGAGAAAGAAAAGAAAATGTTTGATTAAAAAAAGACTACCTTTTATTTGAACAAAGTATTTCAGCACTTCAGAACTATCAGAAAGTGAGTGATTTGGTTCCATTCAAAAATATTGTATCAAAGAGAAGAGTGCTATCTTTAATTGCTCCTCCACCCCACCATTTATGACTCCTCCCCAGAGCTGCAGAACCAGTCAGCATTAGCAGTGAGACTCATCTGCACTGGGTACAGCCCTGTTTGGCAAACTGCGAACAACCATCTCTTGGGACTTTGCTCCAGTTTGCATGTTCAGCCCTACTGGAGGCCCTAGCTAAAATAAGGAACGTCACATCTGCAATGTGCATTTATTCTGCTGTCTGACAAAATAAGAGTAGATGAATATAAAATAGTCTTTGAGGGTTGGAAGACAGGATGTTTGGGGAATGGAGATATCTGAAAAAGACTCTTTTAATCTTTCTTAAGGCTGGTGAATAGCACCAGGCAGAAGTGTGGTCAGCAGTGGCATTTTTGTGGAAACTTGCTGGATTCCTTGGAGGAAACACAAAAGGTTTTATATATTTGGAGTCAAAGGTCAAGTTGAGGGCGAACCCACTCTAGCGGAGTTTATTCCTCACTTCTAATTTGGGTAGTTTACTGACTTCTGATGTATGCCAAATAAGAAAGTTTATCAACATTTATTTTTCTATTCTCAGTTGTTTGCAGAGTCACTAACCTTTTATTGTTTCTTTCTTAAGGATGTTGAATTTATCCTGGGACTAGAAGCTGACATTCTAGGAGTTTATAGTATTAAACATGCCATCTACTAAGTGAAGTAACTGCAGTGGAAAAAAATGTCATGTTTTTGAAGAGGCTGTTGAGCAGTGTACAACTAAATCTGGCGCAGAACTGAATGCTTGCATTTTCCATTGATGTCAGCTCTCAGGACATTGTTTTATAAACGGGAAGCTGTCTGAAGAAGTGTTGTAGATGGGCAGTAAGTGGGCAGATTTAAAAGAGATTAAGAAATTAATGACATAGGAGAACACATAGCCTGAAAGGATGATGGTTATAATGTGTATTGATACTTTGCTACTTATTCAGAGCCACTCTACTAAGTGTATTGGGTGTTCTTGCAATGTTTATAACCAAAAAGCTCTGCTACATCAATACTACAACCCAGAATTATTTTAATTGTTCTGATAGAGAGGTAATTTTGAGGTTCTTTTTCTCTTTAGAAGTCCTAATAAATGGCTAATCAGTGTAAGCACATCTCTAGTCACTCTTCTGTGACTATCTGAGATTACCTGATCCAGACAGATGGAATGACATTAATTCTGTTGCTTCCAGTCTGTTCCCTTTTTGACAGGCTGCTTCCTCTATATTATCCCCTATAACAGAACACACTGGACTTTGAACCGCCAGCTCTATCTAAAATTACACGAAATCTCTGTTACCTGAAATCAGTTCATTCACTAAGTGAGTCCCCTTGAAATGCTCTGAATGTCCTCGATTCGTCAAATATGCATTCGATTCCCTAATTCAGTGATTATTGCTTGCAACAACATCAAGGGAAATAGTCAAGAAGATAAAAGTGTTAATGATGGCTCACAAGGGGAAGTTTCCAACAGCACTTTGATCAAAAGAATCAAAGTCAGCTCCAGTTTCAGACCAGGATGCAGAGCTCTTTTTAGCTATTCCGGCTTGTGACTCACTGTGCAAAGCGGTGATGGCTCTAAGATATCATTCTGTTTCACCCAGCAATAGAGCTAGCCCGGGAACTAAAGTGCAGCAGGATTCAAGGAACTATCAGTTATGAAAAATGTCACAATTTATGGAACTTTCCAAAAGAATAAACTGAAGCACTACAAAGACAAAGGTTTCACTTTTGGCAATTTTTTTTTTTTTTTTTTTTTTTAAAGAGGCTTCTGGTTTTCCTGAAGTTCTTCACCAAATGAAATTTACTGCAGAAAATGTAGCCATTTTTCAGTTGGTTGTAGGTTGACAAAAATGTGCTGATTTATTAACTGCTTTGCCCTAGTGCTAATTTTCTTCCGTTCTATAGAGGGCTGAGATCTTTTTTTCCCCCAAAGGAAGGATTCTGGATCCGCTAGGAAGAGATGTTCTCATGGAAATATTAAAATATGTGATGATTATCTGATATGTCCTTGCATGTTCTTAGAGCTCAGTAAGTCATATGATACACCACCCTCCTGTGGAAAAGCCAGCCTATAGTCTTCCCTTCCTCTGTTTCATGGGAGACTCTGAGAAGTTGGTTGAGATACGTGCAAAGGGTGTGGGTAATTCAGATCAAAACCAGGGATGAGGTAAGACGTTTTGTAATCTATGCATTACTGAGTGGGTGTAAATTACACTGGAGGGCTAGATCCTGTGAGCTTCTGGTAGTCACTGTCCTGAACAAAATCCAGCTACTTCGTGGCGGTGTCTAGAGAAAAGCAGCCTCAGTCTCCCTGGGCTCCCTCTTCGAGGGATCTACCTGTGCAGGCTAGGCCCTTGAAATAAAAAAGTTTTCAGATTCCCTGAAATCTTCTGGCTTTATGTCAGAGCAGGAGGGGAAGAGGCTCCTAGAGCTCAGCTGCACGTGTGAGTATATCTTGTCTCTCCCATGAGGAGCATCTGCCAAGGGCTTCCCATTCCTTGAGAGGCATGGATTTAACAAACCTCTGGCAACTTCACTTGTAAAACCAGAAAATAGCTCTGCTGCTTCTGTGATACTAACAGGAATCCCCCATGTCATTCCTCCCCAAATTTCAAACCTTAGGGATATTCTGCCCCACAAGAGCTAGATGGGGAGGTAATTGTTATTACCTATTAAGATGTCAATTTAACTGTTTATCTCTGTGTCCTGTAAAGGTGAAATGAGAATGTAATGAGAATGGCTTGTGGTTCTGAATTCCTCAAGAAGGGAAGCTAGCCTTGTAATCAAGCTTTACCAATGATATACTTTAATCTTCGCACCATGTCACTGCTTAAGAAGTGGCAACTGTGTCTACATTTTTTTTTAAATACATAATTCGAAGCCCAGAACATATATATTAAAGATATATTAATATTTATGTGACCTAATCTAAACATTTCTTTAACAGATATTCCATTCTTTGACTATGATTTGAGTCTTCTGGGTGGTTTGTACCATAGATACTACACAATGCAGCTGATCACATTGATTATCTCTAGACTCCTGAACTCCAGGGGATCTGTCTCTTGACTGACAACCAAAAAATTTCAACATGAAAACTCTTCCAGGAGAATGTTATACAGAGATCTCATGAGGGACTATGAAATCCAGCAGAATACCCCTGTGTTGTCAATAAACTCTGGCCTAAGAATTATTATGCAGACTTCAGAAAGGACACCTTCAGTAGGGAAACTCATTTCGGTGGTTTTGTACCTGTAGCGCCTGGCAGTTGCAGTGTAACAGGTCTCTTATTACACCCTCTTATTAACTGCTTCATGAGTTTGTGATAGCACTCCAGCATATATTTACCTGATTTTATACCACAGGTCTTCTAAGGTTTTTTTTCTTCTGTGGGGGAAAAAACCCAATTCATAGAAGTACATTCTAAAAATGGTTTCTAATCTTTCTTCTTAAGTGCACTTCTAAGTTCCACTGAATCCAGACAGATATGATCCAACTATTTTTTTTGTTTGTTTGTAAAATGCCTGTGGAGACGTACATGGTGAATGTACCGTGAAGGCAAGGTCAGAGATTCAACTTGGGGTGCTAAATGGATATCAGGGGAAAAAATCTGATTGAAGGTCAGTGTAAAAATCTCTTTTACAATGGAAATCTTCTTTCAGTTTCTACTGCAGAAGGAATAATACATCTCTAGCACTGCTTGTTGAAAAGTTGTTGCCATGAAACTGCAGGAATAGAAGAACAACCTCTGTGACTTGGCTTGGCTCACAGAGCTGTGCAAGGAGAAAAGAACATACGAGAAACACTTTTACCCTCTGTACCCACTGTGTTTCTAAGAAGTTACAGTCCACACGTGCAAGCGGCTTCTTAGAAGAGTTACTTCCAGTCCTGTACAAAAGGAGCGAGGTCGCACGCCCCTGACTGCAGTGATGCCCATTTCCCCAGGGCCAAGCTCAAGTCGTGACTACACACTGCCAGGAGCTGGCCTGGAGAACATCTCTCCTCTCAGATAGCCAGTGATGCTAGGATTTAGGTAAGCTCCTGCCTGGGACCATGTCCATCAGCTACCTGCTGCTCCCAGAGGTGAGTACAGTGGGTTCAGGGGTCACGTGTTTGGAGAGAAGGGTCAGTGTTAATGTGGCACTGCAGCGTGGAAAGGGCTGTGAGTGACAGAGCAGGGGCCTGGTATTGGAGAGTGGCTCAACAGTGAAGAATGAAGATGGATCTGCACAGAGAGGCTGGAGAGTGAATATAAGGTGCATATTAGTCTGCTCCTGGTGTCCTTGGTTTGTCCTGTTGGGAAGTTCGCCAACTCCCTATGGGTTAGGCTTAGCCTACAGGTTGGTTTACTACTCCACTTAGAAGGTAAACTTTCCGGCCATTAAAAACACGTTTTTGGTAAACTGTGACTGGCCATGTGGTGAGGTAGAGTGGGAGAGTTCATCTGGTTTAGATGGTATGCCTTGAGGTTGTTCACACAACAGAAGGGCAACTAGGGGAGAAAGCCACAACGTGAATTCACCTTCTCCATTCCTTCTCAGTGAACTAACTCTGGATAGAGGCGTTTCTTAATGAAACTAATAATCAAAGTGGATTTTTTTTTTTAATTGAGTTTATCTGGCCTTTTTCTGAAAAATAAACTTTTTTCTTTTTGGCTTGAAGTGTTTTTAATTGCTTATCTTAAACATATGTGCATCTCTCAGGGTTACTGGTCCCCTTCCCCCACATCAGACTGTGAACTTTCTTTAACCCAGCCCTTCCCATTCAAGAAAATGCCCCTTTGACACAAGCTATAAAGCAGTTGACCTTTCCACCTCCACATCCCTCATTCATATGCAATTCTTTCACAATATCTATGTGACACAGGCCATCTTTATGGGTGAATACAAAGAGCAGTTAGACTTAACTATGTAACAACAACGCCTATATTTTAAAAGACTTCAACACCTGAGATGGATTTTAGTGTTTATAAAATACGACATTGCTGGGCACCTCTCTCTCTCTCGCATTGACTAGGCATACAGGGAACTGGAATGGCAGGCAGCCATCCTCACCTCTGGCTAGGTGAAAACTTCGGGGTGAAGACACATTCGGGTTTGTGACAAATATTCCTCCTAAAGAAGCAAGCTTAAAAAAAAAATAGTAGACAAAGCATTCCACTCCCTCTGTACTTGTGTACTGTAAACTTTGTCCTTTGGTATGATAAAGAAACTCAAGACCATAATTATCTTGATTTTCCTTAACAGCCTTCCCAGACAGAGAGCTCTGGACCCTGTACTCAGCACTGGTGAGGCTACATCTTGAGTACTGGGTTCAGTTTTGGGTCCCTCACTTCAAGAAGGACATTGAGGCTGGAGTGTGTCCAAAGAAGGGCAACGAAGCTGGTGAAGGGTCTAGAGCACAAGTCTTATCAGGAGCGGCTGAGGGACCTGGGGTTGTTTAGCCTGGAGAAAAGGAGGCTGAGGGGAGACCTTATTGCTCTCTACAAATGCCTGAAAGGAGGTTGTAGCAAGTGGAAGTTGGTCTCTTCTCCCATGTAACAAGTGACAGGAAGGAGGAAATGGCCTTAAGTTGCACCAGGGGAGATCTAAGTTAGATATCAGGAAGAATTTCTTTACACAGAGGGTCATTAAGCATTGGAACAGGTTGCCCAGGGAGGCGAGGGAGTCCCCATCCCTGGAAATGTTTAAAAGCCGTGTAGATGTGGTGCTGAGGGACATGCTTTAGGAAGTGCAGGGTGAACAGTTGGACTCGATGATCTTAAAGGTCTCTTCCAACCAGATGATTCTGTGATTCTGTGGCTCTGTGATTCTATGACCCAGAGCAATCCTGCCTTCTAAGCAGGAGACACATCTTGCAGTTTTGTGTGGTGTCAAGCTTAATGGACCTCTAACACTGTCTACTGCTTTTGGAAAAACTTTTGGAAAGGGCTTTTTCCCTTTCTGCCATAAATCTTAGATAAACATTTTCTTCTTCTAAAGAAAGCATCTCAAAATGGCTGTGTTTTGTGAGCACATTTGCTTTGCACAGATGTAATTAACAACAAAGAAATAAGTGAAGGGAAGAAGCTACTCAAACACCTTTTATTTTGGGTAATGTCAAATTTGCTACTACCAGCTGCCGTACAGCATGCAAGTTCCCTACAATACATGCCAGAGCTGTCTTACACCAAAAATTTATGGCATGAAATAGGCCAGCAAATAGCATTAGTTCTCATTTTGGCACCCGATATTTGGTGCCACCATATGTTGATCCCACATGCTGAGACTTGTTTCCTTCATCTAATATGACCCTTTTTTCCCCCTGTTGCTTTTGTAGAAGATGAGAGATAACAGTGCAATGGCTGCTTGCATTTTTTTCTGCCAGGCTCTGTAATGGCTGTAATGGCATCATTATACATCTCATTAGATAGTCAAGGGCAAACCAGCCACTGAGATCTCCTGCATGTGGTTCTCTGCAGGTACCTAAATAAATGAAGATTTCAATAAATATTTGATGCCTTCTGAGAGATGAGAAGTAGCTTGCTTTGTTTTTACAGAAAGTCCTAGGCTAGCACCAATTTCCACCAAGGAAACCGCCAGCCCATAAGATATTTTGAAAGGCAATTGTCTTGTCTCCTGATGCTACAACACTAACAGATCTTCATTTAATGACTGGGTTTTTTCCTATGATTTGTAGTTCCTGATTCATGAAGTATTCTTACTCTGATAGGAGCATTCTTCCAGAGGCAAGATTTTCCCCCTACCCTGTTTTCTGCAAATGCTCTTGCATGGCTGAGCATCAACTCCTATTAGTGCTTACATCATTAATGAGTAATACTTGTAATGAGCGGCAGATCTTTCTCCAACTAAAATCCCTGTGAAGACGTGTCCATAGTTACGGCATCCCCTTTCTGTCCACAAGGGCCCCAAGAGAAGCAATCCGTTATCTGGGAATTCTCAGATAGCAGACCTGGCAGAACCATTTCTCTGCCACCCAGTCACAGGTTTTTCTCTCAGTAGAAACCACTGTGGCCATGGCCAAGGAGTGATTGTGCCTGGAGTCTTCACATATAATAAAGTCACTGGTCCGTAAGTTTCCCAGGGGCATTCATTGTTGGGTGGCAAAACCTGGAGCCGTTTGGGACTCTCCAGATGTAGATGTTGAGTCAACCATGTGTCAAGTGAGTGAAATTGCAGCATACAGTCATCTGGGTTGGCTTTTTTTTTTGGGGGGGTGGGGGGGGAGGTGGGGGGTATTTCCCCATTCTCCCCCAGAAGGCATTGTCCAGTCTCATATGACGGTGAGTTTGGACCATGTCAAATATAGTCCTGCTCCAGGACAGATGACATAGCTGCCTTTAGGATGCAAATATTCTAAATTTCAAAACAGGATAAAAGATGTTAATTTGACTGAGTGTGAGGCTGACCTTTGTAGCATTTACCTAAAGCAGATAATAGGTCAGTAAAAAGAATAATTAAAACTTCACACTGGGAGTATAGAGACTCCAAAAGTATAACTAATGATGCAATATATATGACAAAACATGACAAAATTTCAAAATATCTGAAGCATGTTTATATAAATGCCCACTACATTAGAAATTCCAAAAGAAATGTAGAGTGACACCAGAAAATCTTGCAGTTATTTAATGACCTTTGTGTTTGTTTGAGCTGAAATCTGTAGTGTTGTTCCTTTCATTCCATGATTATTCCATTTCTAGAAGTAGATATTTTTGTGTTGATTTACTGATTTACGTAAACAATTATATGGTAAGCTACTGTAGACAGGACGGGTATGTATATCTTCTTGTACACACTAAGTCAAAGAATAAAAGTTGCATTGACTATCACAAAATGTAGGTATCCAGTAATTGTCAGTTTGGGTAAATGAATATAATAGTATGGGGTTTATTCTCTTGAAAATTGCAATAGCAGCTCTGTTTCATTCTGAACACAAGTATAATCCCTGTAATTAAAACACTGCAGGTCTCTCTCACTCCTGTGGCTGGCTGGAGCTTTCTATTCCAATAAACCATGGAGTTAGTGTCCCAGTCCCCAGTCTGGCATATCTCATATTAACTTCAAAAAATACTTCATGTCTGAATCTCCATCTGGCAAAACCAAAATGAAATATTAGCATAATCAAACTAATAAGCACTTCCAGAACACTGTCATGAACAAAGGTATCCCAGTAAATTCACTGCAAGCCATTGAGTCCTGCTTTTGTTTATAACTAGACCAAAATGTCTCCAAATACTTTATACTCATTCATTTCACCCATAATCAGAGTACCTACTTCGTTTGGAGCATCCAAAGATCATAGAAGCATAGAGTGGTTTGGATTAGAAGGGACCTTTAAAGGTCATCTAGTCCAACCCCTCTGCAATGAGCAGGGACATCTCTAACTAGACCAGGTTGCCCAGAGCCCCAGCCAACCTGACCTTGAATGTTTCCGGGGATGGGGCACCTACCACCTCTCTGGGGAAACAGTTCCACTGTTTCACCACCCTCATTATAAAAAATTTCTTCCTAATATCTAATCTAAATCTCAGTTTAAAACCACTCGTCCTGTCACAACAGGCCTTGCTAAAAAGACTGTCCCCATCTTTCTTATAAGTCTCCTTTAAGTACTGAAAGGCTGCAATAAGGTCTCCCCAGAGCCTTCTCTTCCCCAGGCTGAACAACCCCAACACTCTCAGCCTGTCCTCACAGCAGAGGTGCTCCATCCCTCTGATCATTTGTGTGGCCTCCTCTGGACCCGTTCCCACAGGTTCATGTCCTTCTTGTGCTGAGGACTCCAGAGCTGGATGGGTACTCCAGGGGAGGTCTCACCAGCATGTAGTAGAGGGACAGAATTGCCTCCCTTGACCTGCTGGCCATGCTTCTTTTGATGCAGCCCTGGATGTGGTTGGCTTTCATCCTTTCTTCTTCAACATCCCTTTCCTCTTGCTCTAAAAACTAGCTGGACGTATTATGATCATTACAGAGCTGATTGCCTGGACATTTAGGCCCTGTGTAATGGTTTATGTTCTGGAGTTTTACTTGCAAAAAAATTTGTCAGAGAAAAAAACCCTATAATTTAAGTTTAATATGCCACTGAGCCAACTTGTTATATCTTGAGATACTGTCAGTCAGATCTCACTCAGCCTGACAGTTGTGGTTTCTAGAGCTACCAGTTCTAACAATCATTCTCACCACTGCTGCATGTGAAAGATAATAGAGAGAAATACAGGCAGATACAAGCCCATTGACCTTGGTTGCTTTTTTGTATTGTTTTATTTTTTCTGTAGCAAAATGAAGCAAATCCTTGGCAACATACATGGGATTTTTAATGGTTTTTGCAGTGATATATTTCTGAAAAATGCCACTCAACTTCAGGTCTCAGAGACTGAGTGAACTGAAGTTGTTTCACTGCCTCCTTCCTGTGTAGGTTGAAAAAAACCTGTCTGCAAAAAGGAGGCTGATTCACCAGCAACACCCGGCAGCCTGCAACAGACCTTTAGAAACGAGAGACGTCTTCTACCCTTCGCCAAACAGCAGGGAAAGCATGAAGATGACTAAGATGATTCAAAGCCCTTTCAAAAGCCCTTGCATGCCTCATCATGTTCAATTTTACAGAGAGTAATTTACTCCCACCACAACTTCTTGCTACATTCAAATGAAAACCTGGAAACTGGTGGTGAATTAGTGTAGTACTAGAGGAAGGTACCAGACCTAATCTAGAAAGGCGTCACTCGCCATGAAGTCTGAATGGGATTCTAGGGGCAAAGGATATTCTAAGAAATTAATTTTATGTTCACCTCAAGAAAGAAGCCGCTAAACCTCTCTCCATGCTCAGGGAGGGAGAGGACACAAATCTACTTTAATGAATTCTTTATAAGGATCTCAGTCCTCGTCCCAGCTCAGGAATTGTCACCATGGATCTGAATTAATGTTGAATGAAATTATAGATGTTTGTCTACAGTGATGGAGAAGGGCCTGCAAAACAGTAAGATGAGAAAAAATGTTTTCTATTCCCTATTTGGGCAAAAAACTATATTTTTTTTCTCCTCTCGCTGTTTTTCTGTTTTGACAGGATTTAAGTTAGTAACTTTCAGCAGGGGCTACAAGACTCCATTGCTCATGACCAAACCCCAGTACAGCAGTTACTCCAGCCCATGCATTTCCTAAAAGGCGAGCACTAGTACTATGGAAAAAAGCAGCTACTTTCAATGATAAATTAGTTATTATCTTTATGAGCTTAACACCCTGGGCAATGTAATGCTATTTGTTTTAGAAAAGATTTCCTGCTGAAGTCAATGGAGACCTCTTAAAACTGACGGCATATTAAGGTCCTTTGTACTTTTTCTCTTGATTTCTGGGGTGAACACCATCAAGTACTGAGAAACTGTTGAAAGCTAGTCTCCTGAGTTTTTCAGAAAGCTGATAATGATTTATCTTTACAGCCAAAAAGAATAATCTCAGGGTAGAAAATTTCCTGTCAGTTATCTTGAGAAAGTAATGCTGTTATTGCCACCTCTTTTTCTTTGGTTGGTTCCTTCTTGATTGTGCTCAGTGTGCTATATTCAGGATTTTTCATTGTATAACTGACGTATTTAAACATTTCCATTTGTCTCTTTCTAGCGTATGTTATTATTTTATTGTTTTCAGTGCAATGATGAAACCATGGCCTAGCTCATAATAAACTTCCATAAACTGGAAATAAAAAAAAAAGAGAGATAACATGCATAATATGCTGTTAAAGTTTATGAACTCTAAGCTTTGTTCAGCACACATTTATACATGAACACTTAAACTATTTTAGTGTAAGAAAACATTAGGATTGGCACGGTCGTAGAGTCCAAATTAGAACAAGCCGTCCAGTTCGAACAGGTAAAATGTAAATGACTGAGCATTATGAATCTGTTGAGGAAAGCTTGAATTTTATCGAAAAAGGAATAAGGAACATGACTTATGACACTTCATCTTCTCTGAAATCAAAGAGCACATAAACAGTGACAGAAGTCTTGATGGTGCGTGGTTACAGCTGCTGGTGTCCGTCGAGTGTAGCACTTACCTGAGGCCATGGTTGCTTCGGTTCCAGGTCTACCTTTACATGCTATAAATAATCACAAAGGCGACCATCATCGTCCTCCACAGCAGCTGATTTTGTGCCATACAACAGATCAAACGTTTCTTGCGTTTACGCTATCTGGGTCACATTTGTGTCCTGGTTATTTTGCCATTAATGAATTTAGCAAGATTTTCTCTACCCACAACAACCAAGAACAAAAACTCAAATAAATCTAGTCCTGCAACCCAGTCTGAGTATCTGGGAATCTGGGAATGGGTTTTCCTGCCGTGCCCTTGGGAAACAGGTTTGAATTGGCTGCAGAGTCTTTTTTCAGTTTTTCTTCTTTTTCTTGATGATGTGGTTGTAGGAAGAGTTTTAACTAGGCAGTCTGCATGTAGGACTCACAGATGATTAGAGGATTGGTGCGGAAAAGCGCTGAAAAGAGAATTAACAGACCTTGTTGACAGCACAGCTCCTACCAGAACACCAGCAAGAGTCAGAGCAGACACAGAGCCACCATCATCAAATGGGTTTTAAGGGGTATGCATTTCCTGGACCAGGTTTTAAAGCACAAATTCACAGAGCACCACGAATGGCTCTCTGTGAAGGGATTCTGAGGCACTGGTATAGTCTATGGTAATGAGAAAAAGCCTAGACTTTTGTGTGCAAAAAACTCCTACAGAGCTCATAACTGAGGGAAGGGCTAAATAAAGGACCTTTGATTGAGACATGGGAAAGAGGTAGACAAGCTATAATTTGGTCGTAGCATTTTTATTTGGTGAAATTCCATTGCTTCAAATCCCAGTTGTACGCCAGTTTTTGCTGTTGAATCTATTTTTATTAACCTGGAAAATGAAATAATCTCCAGGCCCTGCAGTAGTCTGCCCAGAGTTTCACATACACATGAAATACTTCCAGATTTGCTGAAAGACAAAGACTATGTGCTTGTCTGGAACAATTCCTGCCAAGCACCATCCTGCAGTGATTAATTACAGTTGCATTTCAGTCCCTTGGAATGGAGGATTTATACCAGAAATACGGCGCAGTGTGCCGCTTCCGTCAGCTCCGCATATCCAGACCGGGCTTGTTGCAGCAGGTTTTGCTTGCGTCTTAAAATGCCTTGCAAGAGCTGAAGCTGTTGAGGATATTTTGAACCTTATAAGTCTGTAGAGATCTTGAGTCACAGTCTTCATGAGACTGGTGGTATATACAGCAGCATGCAGCAGAAAAATTCTGTGGTACAAAGCTGACAGTTTAAAAGTGGAGGCTTCATGATCAGTGCTACTGTCTGGGTCTAACCAGGGTTCCCTTGACTGTTCAAAGGACAGAGAGCTCTCATTCTCTCAAGCCCATAGAATCATAGAACCGTAGAATCGTAGGATCATGCAATGGTTTGTGTTTGAAAGGAGCTTTAAAGGTAATCTACTCCAACAGCTCCCTACAGTGAGCACAAACATCTTCAACTAGATCAGGTTCCTCAGAGCCCCTTCCAACCAGACCTTGAATATTTCCAGGGATGGGGCATCTACCACCTCTCTGGGCAAATGATTCCACTGTTTCACCAGCTTCACTGTAAAAAATTTCTTCCTAAAATCTAGTTTAAATCTCCCATCTTTCAGTTTAAAACCATCACCCCTTGTCCTGTCTCAACAGGTCCTGCTAAAAAAAAAGTCCCCATCTTTCTTACAAGCCCCCTTTAAGTATTGGAAGGCCACAGTAAGGTCTTCCCAGAGCCTTCTCTTCTCCAGGACGAACAACCCCAACTCTCTCAGCCTGTCCTCACAGCAGAGGTGCTCCATCCCTCTAATCATATTTGTGGCCCTCCTCTGGACCTGCTCCAACAGGTTCATGTCCTTCTTGCGCTGAGGACTCCAGAGCTGGACGCAGTACTCCAGGTGGGGTCTCATCAGAGTGGAGTAGAGGGGCAGGATCACTTCCCTCAACCTGCTGGCCACAATGCTTTTGGTGCAGCCCAGGATACAGTTGGCTTTCTGGGCTATGAGCACACATTGTTGGCTCATGCCCAGCCTTTCATCCACCAGTAGCCCCAAGTCCTTCTCCACAGGGCTGCTCTCAATCACATCATCCCCCAGCCTGTATTGATACCAGGGGTTGCCTCATGCCAGGTGCAGGACGCTGCACTTGGCCTTGTTGAACTTCACGAGGTTAACACAGGCCCACATCTCAAGCTTGTCCAGGTGCCTCTGGATGGTATCCCATCCCTCTGGCATGTCAACTGCACCATCAGCTTGGTGTCATCTGCAAACTTACTGAGGGTGCACTCAATCCCACTCTCTATGTCAATGATGAAGATACTAAACAACACTGGTCCCAGTATGGACCCCTGAGGGACACCACTTGTCACCGATCTCCATCTGGATATCAAGCCATTGATCACTACACTCTGAATGCAATCATCCTACCAATTTATTATCTGCTGAACAGTCCACCTATCAAATCCATATCAATATACCAATTTAGAGAGAAGGATGTTGTGGGGGACCATATCAAAGGCTTTACAGAAGTCCAGATAGATGACATCCATGGCTTTTCCCTTGTCCACTGACATAATCACTTCATCATAGAAGGCCACTAGGTTGGTCAGGCAGGACTTGCCCTTGGTGAAGTCATGCTGTCTGTCTTGAATCATCTCTCTGTCCCTCATGTGCCTTAGCATACCTTCTAGGAGGATCTATTCCATCCTTTTCCCAGGCACAGAGGTGAGGCTGACAGGTTGGTAGTTCCCAGGGTCTGCCTTTCTACCCTTTTTACAATGGGTGCAATGTTTCCATTTTTCCAGTCACCAGGGACTTCACCTAACTGCCAGGACTTTTCAAATATCATGGAAAGTGTCTTGGCAACTACATCAGCCAATGCTCTCAGGACTTTGGGATACATCTCATCAGGTCCCATAGACTTACGCATGTTGAGGTTCCTCAGGTGGTCACGAACCTGATCTTTTCTTATAGTGGGAGAGACTTTGCCCCCTTGGTCCCTGTCTTGGGGTCCATCGACTCCAGAGGTATAAGAAGAGAGATTGTCAGTGAAGACTGAAGCAAAAAAGCTGTTGAGTACCTCAGCCTTCTCCTTGTCTGTTGTTACCCGTTTACCAGTCGTGTTCAGCAGAGGGAGTACACTTTCTTTAACCTTTCCTCTCTGGCTGACATACCTGTAGAAGCCCTTCTTATTCTTTGCATCCCTTGCCAAGTTCAGCTCCAGCCACTCCTTGGCCTTCCTGACCCCATCCCTACACAACCAGGCGGTGTCCCTATCCTCTTCCCAGGATACCTGTCCCTTCTTCCACTGCCTGTGCAATTCCTTCTTGCCCTTTAGTTTGACCAGCAGGTCTTGACTCAGCCGTGCTGGTCTCTTCCCTTCCTTGCCTGATTTCTTACACTTGGGGATCGAGAACTCTTGTGCTCTATGGAAAGCCTCCTTAAAGATCTGCCAGCTCTATCTGTTCCCTTGTCCCTGAGGGCCATTTCCCAGGGGGTCCTATTGACTAACTCCTTGAAGTGCTGGAAGTTTGCTTTCCTAAAATTCAGGGTCCTGACTTTACTCTTTGCCTGACCCTTATCCCTCAGCACTGTGAACTCCACCAATGAATGATCACTGCAGCTTAGGCTGCCTCCAATCTTGACATCACCGATTAGCTCACTTGCATTGGTGATCATCATGTCCAGTATCACATCCCCTTTGGTAGGGCTGTCTATTATCTGGATTAAGAAGTTATCCCGGATGTACTCCAGGAGTCTCTGGATTGCCTACAGCTCGCCGTGCTATTTTTCCAGCAGATGTTGGGGTGGTTGGAGTCCCCCACCAGGATGAGAAACTGTGAGTGTGATGCCTCCTGTAGCTGGAGTAAGAAGGCTTCGTCAATAGGCTTCCCTTGATCAGGCGGCCTGAGGTAGACACCAACCACAAGGTTCCCTTTGTTGCCTCGGTCTCTAATTCTTACCCGGAAGCTTTCTACCCGCTCGTGGCTACTTTTCAGGGACGGCTCTTCACACTCTATCCATTTCTTGATGTAGAGGGCAATGCCTCTGCCCTTCTTTCCTCACCTATCCCTTCTGAACTCCCTGTAGCCATCAACAGTTTCACTCCAATCATGGGATTCGTTCCACCAAGTTTCAGTAATGGCAATCAGGTCATAGCTTTCTAGCAGCACAGTAGCTTCCAGCTCCTCTGGTTTGTTGCCCATCCTGGCTGTGTTGGTGTAGGAGCACTTGCCTCGACTATACCACCCAAGGAGACCCTCCGGTGTGCTCTTTGCAACCGGTCTTGCCTATCCCGCATTGGCCTTTTCCGCCATCAACGCGCTTGCAATAAGCGTGGGCAAAGCCCTTCCCAAATCTTCGTCCGCGAAGCCAAGCCATGACTTCAGCTGAAGTGCTGGTCTTGTCACCTTCTTAGAGGAACACCCATAATGCCTTTGAGATATTTCACTGTCATTTCCTTGTTGGCTGCTATCACCTCAGGAGTCCCCAGTTTATCTCTGTAAGATTTCAGGTGTGCTGCAGTGTCCCCGGCATGACTCAGAGCAACAGACTGAGGGCCCTCACTAGCAACCTGTCCCTCTAACCATGGCATGTCTCCCCACAGCTTGTCACAGACAAGCCTTACATTACCACGCTCCTTCTTCAAGTCTAATTTGAAGCCCTGTCAATGAGTCCTGCAAGCTCCTGAGCAAAGACCCTCTTCCTGCTCTGAGAAAGGTGAATCCCATCTGACACCAGCAAGCCTGGCACCATGTAGACCATCCAATTGTCAAAAAACCCTGAACTGTGGTGATGACACCAGCCACTGAGACAACAATTCTATTGCTCTTGCAATCAGTTGCTCTTTTCTGACTACTGGGAAGTAAGGATGGTCTCAGTTAATGTATGAGCCTTGGGTTTTATTTTTGATTGTACAGAGTATGACTCTGGAGATCACTTTTATTTTTGTTTGCTTTTATTTCCTCCATTGTAAAATGCAGGTAATAGCTAGCTATTCCAAATGCTTTGATTTTGTCCATGCTGCTGTCCAGAGCACTAAAGAAACTCAGACAGGAAAACTGAAGAACACGGCAAAACAGACAGCTGGATCATAATTTGTTAACTGTGACAAAGGAGGAAATTGCCGTCCTCCAGCTGCTCTCCTGTAGGTTGCCTCTGTATTGATTAGTCAGTAGCTTTGTTCTTGTCACACAGAGTGTGACTGATGTTTCACAGTGCCCACATTGTCCCAGGCTCTGTATTTTCAAGATCGGGAACATGAGATGAGAATCTACTGAGGGCATGGAGTAGGTCTAGGTCACTGTACTGGGGTCCTGACTGAGGATGGAGGTAAGTGTTGGAGGCTATAGGAGTTGGGGAAGTGAGGATTGTTGTATGAGACCTGAAGTAACGCGCAGAGAGGAAAGCGTCAGTGGTAGCTGACTGAATGAATTCTGCACATGAATTTCAGTGACAGAAGGACCAAGGTACTGAGAAAGGCTTGAAAACTGTCACTGACAATTACCTGCCTCTCGAACACCTCCTTTCTCTGCTAGAACCTTGTCATATGATCAGCTTTAGATAGGCCTCAGCTAAATCAAAAGGAAGGTGCTAGAGGGTTTTCAGACTCCAAGGACTGATACCTTCACAGTGTTACCGCAGGTTGTGCATGTCAATGTAGTTTTCCCTTCATGATGTTCTACTGTGCTGCCAACATTCACAAATTATTTCTAACCAGAAATATATACCCAAGAACCACCTCTTAAAAGAAAATTATTTTTCCCCATCTTAGGAGAAAACACAATTGGGATTAAAAAGAAGGAACATGTCCTAATCTTTCTATATTTGATTAGTTTTCTTATTTTGCATTTACTTGTACGTCCTTAGCATTCTTTACTTGGGATGTTCAGACCAATGCAGGTCAAAATCTTCTCACTGATGAGCAGACATCACTGTCAATACACACTAGTAACACTGAGGCTCTATGGAGGCATAAATATCTGTCTGCCTACACTGCACTGCAGAAATAACAGGTTTAGTCAGTTTTCCCTTTTCTCTCATTATTTTCTAGTCTCTGCTTTCATGGTAGCACAAGTTCTAACAAAACACCAGCTCTTAGCTGGCAGAACAAGCAGACAACAGATTTTCAAACTGGATGGAAGAAGTGTAACGCCTTTTTCAGAAACCCATCATTAGCTAGGTCACAAGACGTACGCAGAGCATGTGCCTCTTTCTGTCAATGCCCTGCCACCTTAAAGTTAGGATCTTTCCTGAACCATTCATTAAATGCAGATTAGACTTGCTGTCTGACCTAATCTGGCTTGCAGGGACTGACTTTCCTGAGGCTCGTGTCATTAGCTCTTCAGCGGCTGGGAACACAATGACTAGGAGCGATGGCTGGCTGTGACAAGCCTGCTTTTCACTCGGCTCCCTATCCCTCTCGGGCAGTTACCTTCATCTGAGTCCTTGAAACATCTTTCAATAAAGATTTTTTTCAGTCCTAGTGGAAATCTCTAGTTCCTGTAAGCAACCATCAGTAAATGTATGATGTCTGGAATGCACGGTACCTTTTGCTGGAACAGCCATATGACCCAGTTTTTCCCTATTATTAGTAGTGAACAATTCCGAAGGTACAGTTTTGATCAAAGTGCGAAGGGTTGAAGACAAAGGTAAAGGAACTACTAAATAAATACAGAATAATTTGTTTGGCTTTATGTGGATTATTTGTTTTGGGTGATAATTGGTGTCTTGGTTTTCTGTTTCATTTAGTCTCTAAGACAAATGGTCTCAGAATGACAAAAATAAACTCTTTTTACAAAGGTTTATATTACTGAAAGCAGTAATGTAACACGCCGAAGGAAGAAAGGCTTTTCCTTCTCGTGGGTTGGGGCTGACATTTACCATGCAGCTAGATGTATGCAGTAGTTAGATATGAGGTCCAGCGTCTAGCAAAACACTACTCGTGTATTTTGTTATTATCGTATAAATGTATTAAATGCAGTACGGTGGTTTCATGACAGACCAGGTCATTATTACACCGACATAATTATTCCTCAAAATAAAAATCATCTCAGTATTCCACAAGCTTGGACTTTTTTCACGTTTGCTATTTTTCTTTCTGAAAGGCAAAGGTATTTTCACAGTCCCCTCTCCCTTTAACCTCGACAGCTGCTCAGTGCTTGCAAAATCCTCTGAGAAATAAGAATGGATTTTCAAGTGGGAACGATCTGACATTTGCATTTACCTGGAGACTTTACAAGGATTAGATAACTAGATGGAAATAGAACTTTACTCAACTGAAATTAAGAGCTGGATCCTGCAAATCACTTAAGAGCATGGTCAGCTTTCTTCAGGTGAACAGTCCCACCATCCCAGCTCCCTCCTGTTGAAGACAGAAGCCATCTCTGGAGCGAGAAATGGAGAAAGGTTTCAGTAAGGGTACGTTTACCTCATTACCTGCCTGTCGGTGAGTTTGTGAGATATTTGGAAAGTCAAGGCCCTAGTGTGGAGGTTGAGGCCCTGTAGAGACCACCTGTTATACAATGCTTCACTGGTGACCTCTATAGTGGCTCTATAGGACGGTCTGGCAGCATTGAAAAGCAGGAGTTTGCTCCCTTCGTGGTTTTCTTGTCCTGTAGCCACTACAGTAACTGTCAACTTAAACCTGGCATGTGGAGTACAAGGGCTCAAAATAGCTCCCTTTGCGCGTGCTATGGGCAGTCCTTGTTGGACATTCCAATCTTTGGGGAACACCTGTGAAGCTGGAGAAAAAAATAAGAGCATTTCTCTTACCCACCTTTCCTACAGGTGATTCCTCCATCCTATCCTCTTCCCGCTATTCCTCAGGAAAAGTCTCTGAACTAATATCCAAGAGAACAGGACACCCGACCCTTCGGGTGCTCAGCCTCCTAACTCCACTCCTCATGGAAGGAGAATGACCTTTCTGGTGCAGGTAGTGAGGCAAGCCAACGGAACTTCGATCGATGGATGGGATTAGTCACATAAGAGTTTTCAGGATCAGGCTCTACTTTTTCATATTGCTTCCCCCATGCCCTTGATGATGTGATGAGTTCTTCTCCAGAAGGAGAGAGAACATTAGGAAACGCAGAGAAGATGATGTTTAAAGAGCCACAGCAGGGGCATTTTACTCATTCCGGGATTAGTGCATTTTATATCTGTAGGCTTTAACATTCATTAAGTGCTTGTTTACATCTCTGAAAATCATTTAAAATACTTCAGTTTCAAAACGCTGCCTGGGTATGATTTCCATTACTAGTCACAAAGCATTTAAGAGAGTCTGATGCACTTCTACAGAGAGTAGGAGGAAATTATGTTTACCACCCTCTTTTAAGCTGATCTGCAAAATGCTGTCCTTTCAAATGTCTCCCAGGAACAGATTTTGGGTGAGGATGGTATTTTTTTCAAGCCTTGTTTATATCTTTTTTTATTTTTCTCTGCAAAATGCTGCTCTTGTTTTCTTAAATACTTCTATCTTCCTTCTTGGGGCATGGTTATTAATCACTAAAACGACCAAGAGACACATTCAGTGTAATCAAGAGGTCTTTTGGTTTTGCTTTTGATTCAAGGAATATGTTATTTTAAACTGTCATTTGAGAATCATGCAATTGGACCATTTATAGTGACTTCTGAAAGAAATACAATTAATAAAAGTGGTGAGGAGATGCATCACCCAAATTACAATATCTTGCATCACCTCATGTGAGTATCATCCTATTAAATAGTCTCATGCTGTTCTTGTATCAAGTCAGTTGAGTGAAGAAGTAGTTAGTCAGAGGACAGAGGAAGTTTTTCCTGACCTTTGAGCAACCCCAAAAAGGTGTTCCGCTGCTACAGAGTCTTACAGAAACAGGATCATCGGCTATCCTTCCTCCTTTGCGCTCCAGGGCGCTCCACTTCCACAGTCCTTCCCTGCTTAGGTGCGCCAGAGAAGGCCCAGCTTGGAGCAGAGTGGGAAAGGAGATCCCTTGAGTCCTCACACTAGCCTGCTTTTTCCTCTGTATGTGGGGTGGCACATGAGCAGCAAAGAGGATCCTTCACTGGTCTCAGGTTCCACTTCTTATGAACCCTGCAGGTGGAGTCCTCCCACCTTACTGGAGCGAGCTGAACCTTTGGACCTGGCCTTTGTGCTAGTAGATCCGTGTCCGGAAAAGAGAGCTGTCGCCGGTCGGCTGAGGCAAGCCGATGCACGGGGACGAGTCCTTCCCTATCCCCGAACCCCTCTCCTCCGGGAGAGAGAAAAGGGTTCAAAAGCAGAGATACGGAGAGGAAAAAATAAAAGATTTGTGAGACCTCTGAACGTTTGGAAAACTGAAACAAAACTTTATTAAAACTAGAACAATATATATAACATGCAGGAAAAACCAATGCAAAATCTGAGAATCTGTGCAGGATGGAAAGGTGAGGGTTTTAAACACAAGAACAAAGACAAAGGGGGACGGCGCCACGTGCAGTCTAGAAAAATGGCACCGGCCACGTGTGCGCTTTCGTGGAGCGAACAAAAGAAACCGCGGCTGTTATGAACGCCGGGCTGTAATATGCAGAAAACGCTGTCCCTACCGCTTTCTCGTTGTGCAGTTAAAAGCGGCAGCGCTGGCAGGCAGAGAGAAATATCAAAGCAGCAGAAAAACCTCCAGGCGAGCAGTCTGTCCCAGGCGGCGTGGCGGGGGCTGCCCCGGTGCACGGTCCACTCCGGCAGCCTGCAAGGTCCCCAGAGCCGAGCTGCAGGGTTTGGAGAAGCCTCTTTCCCGGAACGAAGCTGAAGTCCCGCAGTGACTCCCGCAGAGCGGAGAGTGTCCGGAGCGCCGAGGAGCCGCGAACGAGCTGCCAATGCCCCCCGAAGCAGTCCGGAGAAGCAGCCCCGCAAGTCCCGACCTAGCCCCGGAAGTCTCGAGTAGCCGAATGGCCCCGAAGCCCTCCGGAAGGCAGCCAGGAAGTCCTGAGTAGCCCCCCGGCCGCCCGAGCCCGCAGCTTCTTAAAGGGGCAGTGCCCTCTCGAGAAAACTTTTCTCATCCCATAAGATGGGCAAACCGTAACATGGAAGGGAATAATTCAATTAATCAGTTTACACCAAAAGCCTTCGGGCAGGTTTTTTCTTCAACCTGCCACAAGAGCCTAGCTCTGCTTTCTGCGAAACCTGCCAGCCTTGGCATGGCTGTTGTGCCTCTCAGAGACACCCTTTGTGTAGCACTGTGGGCAGAGAAAAATTTCTGTTATCCCTGGTTCAAGGCACTCAAGTGCCACACAAACTCTTCTTCCCTGTTTGATCTTGGGGCTTCCAAGACAGAAGGTGGTCAGTACTTTGCAGCAAATCTTCCAGGTCCTTGAATACTGAGCGATGTTACAAGACTCATTAAAACCTACCTCTCAGGAAAAAATACGTAGTTAATAGTTAATAGACCTGTCTGCTCTAAATACTTGTTTATTGCATGTTGTCTCAATGCTTTTCTTCTCTGTTTCATGGTGGTGAGTTCAAAAGGGCAGCGACTGCCTCATCCTACATGTTACAATGCCTCATGCCATGCGAGTTTATAAAAAAGGGGCTTATATATTGCCTTTTCCACGATGTCCTGAGGATGTTCTTTCATTTTTTCATATGCTGCAGTGCATTGACATCCTCACTGGACAAAAGTGTCTTTGTTCTAGGATTAGGAGCAGCACAGCTACACCATGTTAGCACTGAGCCCTGCTGAGAATCTGGGTCCATCAGCTCAGGCAACATAGCTACATTGCTTTGAGCTCTGAACTAAAGGGAGCATCCTGAAGAGCTCGATGTTGGAAGAACCTGAGATCTTGGGAATCACTACACTGTAATCCACACTGGGCTGGGGACGTAACTAGAAAGGCTTTGGTTTGTGGCTTGGATTAAAAAATAACAAGACTTTTGGTCTAAAATTAGTCAGGGATCCCTGATAAGTTCTGTCGTAGTACTTCTCGATGTTTGGCATGGAGCCATGAAGGCTTCAATCATGTGCCCATTGCACTCGTCACCTTAGGAAGTTCGTGGCTGGGGAGTCTCAGCCTGAGTGAACCATCGATGGCATCAAGGCAGCATAGAACTTTACCATCATACTCAAAGAGGGACAGCAGTGGAGCATCCGGTTGCCAGACAGACTTAAAATATATCAAACACTCAGTGTATGCAACTGTCACCAACTGCTACGTGACCATACGAGATGCTGTGGTTTGGAATAGGAAGTGGCTGACGTCACGGGGTCCATGGGAATTTTTCAATAAAGCCACTGACTGTACTTTCATCATCGCTTGTTGCTACAATATTAGACTTGACACAGCTGTTGCTTGTAGGGCTTTTCTTTGAAGAGTTGGAAAATCCTAAAGCTGTCATTTAGTTAGTGATACTCTTCTATAAACTATCTGGACTTCTATAAATATTGCTGACTCCATGCAGGGCATTATTATCTAATCTCCCAGGGAACATCTCTTATCACAGTCTACCCGCCCATGTCAATCTAGGACACATCCAACCCTTAGAAATAGCAGTGGAGAAATCATAAAATGTTCTAACACATGGAGCTGGCAGACAAGTGCGAGACAAGATCACAAACTGTGCAAAATGAACAGTTTGCAAGTGAATGTGCTTCTCTTTTTCCCCCTTCAAAGTATTGGCTGAGTATCTTACAATGACTTCGAGCTAACACACTAGCCTTCTTTTTTTTTCTTCTAAATAAATTTCCATTTAATTATCTGCAGTGGATCATCTTCTGTTCCATGACCAAAGTGGTCTCTTTTTTTCATTATGAATCGTTAACAATTTTCCAGTTGAAACAGAACTGAGTGTGATGTTAAATGGGTGTTGTTTTAAGCCTGCTGTGGAACAATTGCAAAACTTAATTATAACCTCTTCAGATGAGCAAATAGCGAAGGAGAACAGAGGTCAGGAAGAACTGGTTTCTTCAATTCACCTTAATCTTAATCGAACTCACCATTCAGGAAATGAATCATGAGTGCCCGAGAAATTGTATCTTCATTTCTGGGTTGGCCTTATTACATACGTCTTCCTTGAAAAGGCTATCCATTGCACTAACTGCCAAGCGTGAATTTGTGATAAGCCCATGTACTATTTCATGCTGGAGAGGGTTTTTTCTGCGAGGATTTTGAGGGGTGGTTCTTCAAGTTTCTTCACTTAAAAAGGAAGAATGAAGACCACTGGTAGTCTCTCTTCTGGTAGACCACACAGATAAGCCATACAGCAGGCTCCCCCTGTACACCATGTACAGGACTTAGGAACACCAGCTTGCCTTGTTTGGCTGAATACAAAAGTCCTTCTTACTGAGCAAAGGCAAACATATGGCACTGGCAACATTCCAGGTAAACAGGCTCGTGCAAAGATGATTAATATACGGCTGATGTTGGTTGTCTTTGCTGGTACTTCTTATTTATGGAGCAACTTTGAAATGTGATGGAATGTGAGATACGGAACGTTTTATTGCAGCAGTGGTTAGAACTTTGCGTGCATTTCCAGGTTTTTACCCTAGCTATTAGGCAGAAGGGTGCATTCTTTGTCACATACCAGCCTGGATACTATTTAAGCTGTACAGGTACCAATGAGATTACCACTTCTCAGAAAGTCTCATTACCTAGTAGTCAGGATACCATCATTGTCAAGATATGGATTAGAACTCAAAAATATGGGGGTCTTATATTTTACTTTTTAATTTTAGTAGTGCCATAACATTAAGTCTTTAGGCAGAGTAGGACTTCCACTTTTGCGAGCACATTCTGGCATACTTACACAATTCCAGGAAAAAGTTTAGTGCTTGTGACTGCTAACAAGCACTTCAGCCTCAGCTACCTGCTGAAATAAGTGGGTCATAGGCCCGTAAACTTCCATCCTTGGAGATATTCAAATGCCAACTGGGCACGGTCCTGGGCAAGCTGCTCTAGGTGGCCCTGCTTGAGCAGAAGGGCTGGACCAGATGACCTCCAGAGATCTCTTCCAACCTCATCCATCCTGTGATTCTGTAGTGTTTCTTCTTGACTTGCTTCAGGAGTTTTAAGCCACAACGTATTGCCTCTATAATTCTAATTTTAGAGGGGTAACCTCCCTTGCATCATTTATGGGATGTGTAGCACTCAAGTGCCTGTGGGTGACACTTAAAGAGTCACAAAAGTATTCGAACCACTCCACATGAAGAACCTTAGTTGGCATAGTTGTTGTAGAGACAAGTACCTTCGTGGCTTCATTCAGAAAAGCTGAACTTAGAACAAATGTCCTGTGGCAAAGGAACATTTTGGTTTCCTGTTCTGGTTTTGGGGTTTGGTTTGGTTTTTTGGTTGTTGTTGTTTTTTTTTTTTTTGCAGAGCACTGTTTGAAATGGGGCAGCTTTTCAAAGGGGGAGATTTGACAGAGTTTTCTATTGCTCAAAATTAACAATTCCTTCTGCTGTCTATCAAGAAAGACACTTAGAGAAAATTTCTTAATATGTCAATACAGGTTTGCAGTCATCTTCAGTGTCATTGAAACAGATTCTCAATATACTATATGTTTAGTAATTATGTTTAATATGCAGCAGTGTGAACAGATAGTGACTCCTTTCTTGAATTAAAAAAATAGCATGGAAGCAAAAATATAAGTATAGATTTATTAGAGAAGTTATCTAAAATACAACATTATTAACCTCTTTAAATTAGAACATATATTATTTCCGTGAAAAGATATTTTGTATTATTTCTATGGTAAGAACAACTTTTAAGGATAATACTTAATTTAGGACATTTTTAATTAAAAAAATACAACACTACCATTAAGACGTAATCAAGGTTGTTGATAGCACGGGTAAAAATGTAAAATGGTCTCAAAAATATTTACAAGTCAGTTTCTTAAAATCTAAGAAGACTAATTCTCAATATTCATTTTGCTTTACTTTCTCAAAATACTTTTTTTTCCTAAATTATAACTAGATTCTGTATTCCTGTGCTTTTCACAAAGCTTCAAGTTATAGTTAGTTATGCTTACTATCACACCAGTGGATGAGGTTTCTTAAAATGGCTTATTTTTCTACACCTTACCCGCTCCCAAGTAGCCAACGCAGTTATCCCAAAGTGTCGGTCACAGTAATAGTCACCAAAATGCACACAGCCACCCCACACCCTAAGAACCCTTTCCCATTTGCCAAGAGCCTTCCACATTTCATTAGCTGGCATTTTAGATGCAGAGCAAAAGAAAGAATGGATCTGGGAGACAAGATGTTGTGCCAGGGCACACACGGCGAAGGTTTGATTTGTGCTTAGCAAAAGGGGCTCCTCACAAACACTGCAATTTCTAACACACTCAGCGCTGAGGTTACTGGAAGGAAGCTCTGACTTCTCTGTTCTTCAAAGGCTGACATGGGCGCCAGTTGTCCACCATGTGGCACACAGGCTCATTCTCAGCACTGAAGCAAAGGCCACGGAGTTTGCACATCTGTGGAAAGAGGCACAAACATCCTTAAATCCATACTCCTGTTTCAGCAGGATTATCCGGATTATACATCTTGGGCCTGAGCCAGAGGTCCAACTCAAAGTTTCACCAGCACTAATGGTCTAGAGATGGCATTACCACTCACGTGCCTTGGCATTCCACCCCCACCATTTCCTGCCATTGACACAAACTCTCCCATCCACAAAATAACCTAGAAAGAAGAACTAAAAAGGCACAGAAAACAAGGACCTAGGCACACATTTTCTGAATTCTGTGTACAATAAGCTGCTTGTCCTTGGTCCAGATCTGAATTGAAACCCTTTCAGAATCCTTCGCAAGCTGTACAGTTTCGGCTCTTTTGAAAGCTAGATTTTCTTAATCCAGTTACAAAAAAAACCCGAAAAAACCTTTATCCTTGGGTCAAATTAAAGAAGCCAAATTCATTCAAGATATCTTGATTTTCAAATACTGTGCAAGGGAAAACTGTTCCACATCAATAGGAGCATACTGTAAAGTTTTAGTGCTTGTTCTAAAGTAAAACTTGTGTTTGCATAGTCTAATGTAATAGAACTACCTTCATGTCTAAGTGGGCATCTCCAAAACCAGTAAGAAGACTGTGCCAAAAACAACCCACCCCAAATGTGATCTCATACAGACAGCTGGACCTGCTCACACAAAAATGTAGGCGGAATGCAGGATTTTGTAACAGTCAGGCTGCAGGCCAGGCTTTCCCTCATTCAAGGAGGAAGCCCTCAGCAGTGGCCAGCCCAAGAGAGGACTTTACCTTCAGGACCAGCCAGAACAAAGTTTGGAGCTCGACCTCTGCGAAGAACTGCTGCGTCGCTACAGCAAATTATAACGGGCTCGCTACACCCCACTGTAATATCTGTGATAGCTTTTATCTGTCTTTGGAAAACCAATTCAACTTAAATCCAGTGTCAATAATCTGCTGTACAGTTTCTTGGTTTGACCAGTTTTGGAATGAAAAGGCAAGCTGCCACACACACGATTTGCATCTCAAATTAACCTTTGAAATGCCGATGGTAAAATGGAAGGTTGTGTGTGGGAGAAACAAGTGATGTCTTTAACTACCTACAAGTGGTAAAAGTTCATGTAGTAGGAAAAACAACTCTATTTTGGTGAATGTGCTCCTGCCCTGTAATAAAACCGTATTTGCAAACCTTGGATTATCAATAGCAATACCAGTAGTTTAGAACAAGTAAACAGTGTCAACTTCAATGCTCCCTTACAGTTTATTAATGGTAACCACTGCTATAATTATTATTTCCAACAGTTCTTCCTTGTCATTTATTCTATCTTTTACTACATTAAGTCCCACAACAGCTCAGTTGTACTTCTTCACATCAGCGGAATAAACCCCCTAAAGTTATGCGTATATTGTTTGCATGTCTACCACTGATAAAAGGAATTTAAGAGTTTGAAGAGTAAACTAAAGCTCTTCAGGGTTAGTTTGTATTTATAGGCTCTAGACTCTATTTATACCTCACAAGCACACAGATGCGAACTGCAGGATGGAATCTTGTGCCTATGTAATTTCATTAATGGATGGTGCAGCTAGGGCCAGGAGTGATTTAATCTGCATGAGCCATGAGCTCCTTCCTGCTAGGAAGACTCCATCCTCCTCAAACTGCTCAACAGAATAAAGGATTTTTTCAGGAAGCAGACTTCTGGAATCTGCAAGTTTTGCCTCTTTGAAACAATGCAGTTTTGTTAGGACTGTCACAATTCTGTGTGGAATTCCCCAGTCTGGTCTGTGCTGAATAGAACTTGTAAAATGAGTTCTGTGCCCTGGAAGTGCCAGATCAACAAACCAACTACAGACCTATGGTGTGAGACTGGCTGCAGAATACATACTCTTCAGGTGCTTGGTGAACCTGGTATTTTCAGGGGAAGTATACCCAGACAGGTGATCTCTGCACGCACAGCAAACCTGCTGCTGCTCACAATACATGCTAGACTAACTCTGCATGTGCAAACAGTCCTTTCATGCATGCTACAGTTTTCCCAGACTTTTACCACATGGCAGCTCTAACCATGTATCTGGAAAGCCTCACTAAAATCTTAAAACACCCCAAATTTTCCCTGGACTGTGACCATATGGAGGACAGCCTCACATTTTACAGAAAACTCTACTTCCACACATTGAAGCAGAGTCCTGACAGAACAGGATAATCACTTCAGATTTGCATTTTTAATACGTGATGCTAGCTAATACCCTGAATAGCTCTGCAGTCGCATTAACTGCCACTTCAAAGATCACCAGGAGGGCTGAACTGGAGCAATCAATATGATTCCAGTACACATCTACTGGCACCACCCATTGGAGACTTACCTGCTCAGGGCTGACAGTGATGGGCTCCTTCAGAACATGCCAGACCACACATTCAAGCAGTGGGGGAGTGGTCAGTGAGCCAGGGTATGTCCAATAGTCTCTGCATGCAGGAAGCAGTCCAGTGGGGTCAAAATTTGTGAAGGAAGCTTGCTTTCCCTACAATAAAGAAAGTAGATGTGCTAATATCAGGCAAAAGACCACAAACACATGCTGGGCTTGCAGTAGTAAAGTTTCCTACAGGAAGCTGCATGTTTGGAGGAAGGTAGAAATGGAGTTTGGCATGAAGTGTTGAGTGCCTGCTACAGGACATTTGGGATTAAAGACTTTCAGCAATATATTTCTTGTAAGACTTTCAAGACATTGTTTCTCATTTCAAATATTGCATTTATGTTCCTCGCTCCCAGAGATATGATTTGATCTTGCTTGCACGAACGACGAGATTTCAGATGCCATGTACACTGATCGCACTGGAAATACAGAACCTGCGAGACCTATTGGAGAGTTCATTGCAGTAAATGGCAACATCCATTAACCTCAAACGGGCCCTGAAGTCAAAGATGACAGCGTAGTCTCATTTACCTTTGCTATTCACATTTCTCATTGGCACAGGCCTTTACCCACTATGAAGGTATCTAATTACTCAGCAAGTACTTTTAGTTTCTCATTACCCAGCTCATTAAGATCACACACACACTTCACATAATATTCAAAATACAGCCTACAAGTTATACATATCCCAATCAAACTTCTTATCTGGACTCTCTAGAGACAGCCAAGAGAAACATGCTCTCTTGGAGGAAGGAAATTTATCCCACAGATGCAGAGATGACGGGAAGTGCCTTTTGCATCTGTCACCACTAACTAAAAAGGGCACCTAGAAAAGTAGATTAGGAAAATGAATCCTACCCTGTAGGTTTAAATGCAGTTAAAAGACAAGAGAAATGTAATCACAGAGATACAAAATGATTGCCATTTCTAGTATTCCCTGCCCTCTACCACAACCTAATTCCAATCTCTTTTGCATTTAGGATTACAGGAGCATAAGACGGCAGGAAGGTTTGTTTTACTTTCATACATGTAGCAGACTGGGAAAAAGCGAAAAATCCACATTCTGACAAAGACAACACAGAGAGCAAATATTACCTTGGTTGGAATGGAGTTCAGAGCATCCACAACTTTCTGTATTTCAGGCCTGGCATTTCCCACCTGTAAAACCAACCATACAAAAAGAAAATAACCGTGCACCCTCGTGGTACCTTTAGGTTTCTGTTACAGATCTCAAGGAAAGCACCCAGGAATTTTCCCAGCACCATTTCATTACATAACAGGAGTATTACAGCAAAAGTCACTGGAACTGTCCCTGTAAAATCATGCCAGTTGACAGCACAAAAGGGCCAGCCGAGGACACTGGACAGAACAAAGTTAGTTTCATTTACTGTGTGTGGAGACACGATATAGAAGTCACTCTCTCAATAAAATACAGTGAGACCAGGACAGAGTGCACACTGCTGGGGCACAGTCACCTTCTCCAACAAGCTGTGAAGGCAATTCAACTAACGCAAAATGCTCCGGACATTTCACAATGTCAGGAAAATAGGTGTTATTTAGGCTGGTCCTCCTGCAGATTCATACAGACATAACTTTGTCAGTTACGCACATCACCCTTCACTGACAGGAGTTACGGCAGCGTCACTGTCCCGATGGAAGGCAAATGCGCTGCTATAGGACTGCCACAGTGATGGATGGCAGTTATACTCCTTGGCTGGTGTACGCTTTTATATGTAGAGAAAGCCAAGGATTTGGAGCACCACCTAGTTTGCTACAGGTTTATAGCATAATGCGGCCTTATTCTACACTTTAGAATCTTAGGTCCCCCTGCAACACAATGAACACACTGGACTCACCCAAATAATACAAAAGAAAAAGTTTAGCTAACCTTCATGAAGACGCCTACCACAGCCAAACCATCAGGGTGCTTCACAGCTTCAGCAAATTTACCATATTTTACGTTCCAGTGAACAATATGGAGCTAGGAGCAAGAAAACAAGAAGCACTATGAAGATGATGTTCCCTCCACAATATTTTACAAATGAGGATGCAGGGAATTAATTTATTAAACATTAAGAGCAGATGGTGTTTTACTGCTGAGATTAAAAAACTTTGTTGAATTATTCGCCTACTTTTAAATTTTATTTATGCAAAGAGATTTCTGTCATGCGTTTTATTTTGCTTCTCACTCTGATTGCCAGATTAGTTTTAACTGCAAGCTGAGGCTGTATCGTTCTGCTTTTAGTCTGGTAAAACTCCTGTTCTTTTCAGCTTAAGTTTTTCCTGCATGTAGCCTGCAGGATTTTGAAGTAGTATTTTAATGCTATATATCCTGGACTTCTTATCACACTGAAATACATGGTTGTCAGTGTGATAAGTAGCAAAGAAGACACATTAATGACAGATCTGACCTGCAATCTAGCCAGTTTTTAAAAAACAGTCCTGTCCTTTTCTGAAAGCCTTTGAAAAGAATATGAAACGCATCTCCAGGTTTTGTTAACCAGGATGTTGCTTTCTTTTTTCATTTCCAAGTTATTTCTAACATAAGTTCATTTGGCTGTTTCCAAACATCTGCAAGTCAAGTTGAGCAAATAATATTTCATGGTGAACAGATGTAAGGCAAGGTAAGTTTCTCAGGCAAGACAAAAGCTACTTCTATTTCATCAAAAAGCAGCAGAGCCAATGAATTTGTGGGGCCACTTCTTTCATCCGTCAATGCAAATCACAGGTATGTTCAGTCAATGTGTATTTATGGAAGTACAGTATCCAGATGTAGCTTTCTAAACAAAGGACAAGGAAAGGTGGGATGGAAGGCACTAAAGTCACTCTATTTCTCTGGTGAGACTGTAATACAGAGTCTTAAGCAGTCCAAGGGACATCTGGAGGCTTAAGGATATTACAAAGAGTGCCAGCAAGGTCAGGCACTTTGCTACCTGCCCTCTTCACAGCTCCCCTTGCTTCTTTGCTACCCAAAGATGAAAGGGCCTGCCACTAAATTATTCTGTTGTTTACAAAAATGTCTCTGATGTTAAAAATTGAAGCCAGTAAAAGGGGATGTGTGTCTACAGAGGTGCTGCAATTCTATTTCTTCATCATTTTCAAGACTCCCTGAGAAAGCAAGGGAAAAATAGGTATAATTAATGTGGGTTTTTCTTCTTCTGCAGTCTCTTTGACATGAAGTAGCTGAGAAAAAAAATATTACAAGAGTCCTCCAATTCTAATCTGTGCTCTTGCAAGGAGTAGGTCCTGGAGTGGCATTGTACCAAAACGGTAACCTCCACAAACTCTTGCCCTAGGAAGATCCGTAGGGAAGCTGCTAATGTGGTGGAATATTAAAAAAACCAACCCCAAAACCCCAAAACTCATTATTCATAAAAGAATGGAGAAGGTAAAACATGTCCTACCTCTGCATCATACTTCACACCATCTACAGAGTGCTCAGACCCTTGGCCCTCACAGGATCCCCAGTGAATGTGAAACTGTGCCAGCCTGTAGACTCCATCCAGTGCTCCTCCTTGCAGGACTGCAAAGCAAAGAGCCTCTATTAGCGTCTCCCATAACCTTTGGTACTGAGTCTCACTTCAAACTGGAATGTCCATCTCAAGTCTTCAAGTGAAATGCAGTTCAGTGCTCTGCATGCTGCCATGCTACTCCAGATCATCTTCAGTGGTACATTGCTGCAATACACCAAAGTCAATAATAAACTTATAGAAACATAAGTGACTTTACAGTGAGCATCTCATCAGCAATTTTAGCAGGCATGCTAATATCACAGGTGACGCTGAGAGAGCGAAGGATGTAACTGTTCTGTCACCAAATGAATAAAAGAAAAGAGTAGCCTTTGTGAGAGGCCTGTATAGAGTTATTCTACGGAAGTACACCTGAAGACCAAATCATCTTTCACTTACTAATGTACTCTGTCCCTCCATTTTAGACACTTCATCCATTTAGGCCTTAATCCTGCAAATCCCATGGCAGACTGGATTGAGTAAAATGTTTTTGGTTCCAAATTAAACCTAAACATCTGTTAGCCACAGGTTGCAGGAAGGTGAAGTGCTAGGCACAGTGTAAAGCATCGCACAGAATTTAAATCTCTTGTCCCTCCCATCCTTTACTCCTCAAGAACGAGTTTAAAACATGGTGTTGACAATGGCAATGCCTGCAGAGGCAGATTTTTTAAGGTGTGGATTGGAACTGAGGCATTTACTTATACTCTCCACTATCTGACATTACTCCTGCTGTGGGACTGCTGTACGAGGAGTGTCCAGCCACACTTTCAATTATACAGGAGCGACATCCCCTGAGCTCCCTAATTCTGCTTGTATTAGTTCTAACCTTGCACTTAAACTGTGACCAACCACCATTACGATACGCAGGGTCAAGCCCTGTTACTGCAAAACGCTCAAGGCACAGACAATGTCTGCTCCGGTGCAGCATAAAGTACAGAACAATAACAAATAGTTCTGTTAAATGGAGCTATTTATCAAAGTTACTAGAGCAAGGTTTCACACTGTGGGTTGGGTTGTTTTTTTTTTGGCTAAGCGTCTCAAATTCACAATTAAATCTTTGAGATGTTAACATTTTAAAATGTAATTTGAAGTGCTATATATCTTAGAGATCAATTTCTCTCTATATATACATACATATATATATGCACAATAAAGTGACAGAAGAGTGTTGACATCAGATATGACATTAAGTGTGCTCTGTGTATGGCCACAAACAAAATGGTTCTGTGGGGTAAAGATGCTTTCCTCTCAGTCTGCAATTAGTCTAGACACTATAGCAACACGTGCATGTGTGGAGGTTTACATGAAATGCAGATAGGAAAAAGTCATTGTTTGTCCAGGTTTGAATAATTCTGGTTATTTGGAAGCACAGACCACAACAGCCATGGATACTTGGCAATGAAGTGAGAAGGATTTGACTTAAAAAAAAAGGAATACAGGAAAACTGAATACAAAATATACATAAAACACATTATGGTGTGCCTCACACATGCAAAATCTGGTTTCAATGGACAAATGTAGCATTTGCCTGGGGGTCCTTTGGTAAATATACTTAGCAGTCTCCCAACATGTATTTCTATGTGAAAAACGCGAATATATGTTCCACTGCAGCCTTTGTAATTTCTCGTACTGTAGCCAACACTGAGCAGCCACCAGACCAAGACTTGCCCTACCTATTGCCAAGCTACGTGATACAAAGAAGAATGGCTCTCAAAGTAGTTAAATAGGAACATATCTTGTTCTACTTTTATGTTTTCGTAGGTGCTAGTTGCCGAGAAGCATAACTGTTTCAAGCACAGGCCTACACATGAGAAAAGTTTTTTTCAGAACGGCATCTGTGAATGTGCATTAGTTCCTTTTGAAAATGAAGTGACTGGTTGCTATGTCTTTACAGATGCAAAATCGTTTAATCCATGCGATAGAATGTTTCATTTAAAAAAGGTGCCATGGAGTTGAGATGCTTCAGTTTCAGTTCCTTTGGCAAATGGACTTGCTGCTCGTTGCAGGTACAAACGGACGGAGGTTCCACCATTCCTCAACCTCAGAAAGCACGAGCGCAACACGGGTTAATCTGCCATTATCAGTCAATGGAAAGCATGCTGAAAAGCAGAACCATGCAATCTTCCTAAACCCATTTGCAGTGTTATTTCTCTCCAGAGTTTGCTATAGTCTCATAAAAGTCAAAAGATGCACAAAAATCTCTGTCGTTGTTGCTTACTTTTCTCATTCTGTGGTTCTCAAATCCAGCACTAGCATATTTTGACTCACAGCAGAGCATTCAAAGAAAGTAATAATTAGATTAGTGTGAATGAATACAAATTCAGCAGGCTTAATTACAGAACAGCCCTTCTTGTTCTACCCTATATTAAGCAGGTTTTTTTTTTTTTAATACTTCTCAGTCTTTCCAAAGAAGTAAAATTTAAAACTAAACAGCAAAGTAGAAAAGTTATAGTTTGTTTATTTTCAGCACAAGCTTTTCAAACCATGAATAATTGCTACCAGTTTTTGCAAAGTAAAAGTTCATCAACCATCAGAGCAACACTCACACCAGAACTTCCCCGTCCTTGTCCCATGTGACAGGAACACTGATTCAGGTGACGTTGATGATAGAAACCCAATCTCTCCACCCCTTTTTTCGAGGGATGGGGAAATTCTGATCCACATTTGTGCATCTCATGGTTAGCTCCCTTCCTTCTGAAATGAGTATTAGTGAAAACCATCCTGAAAATACACGTGTAGCTGGGCTCCCTTTTGTTACATAGCACAGCTTCAGAGGCAGGGTGAAGACAGGACAAGTCAACATGGAGAACACGTTATTTTCTTCAGATTCAACCTACTCAACACAATCTACGTCATAACGTGGTCTCCATAAAGTGTAACAGCCCAAAAGGTGACAGCTTGAAAATGCACCTTTTTTTTTTTTTTTTTTCTCTATTTGACAGGTATTTGAAATGCCAGAGTGAGACAAATTTGGAGGTACTTTGCTTAGATTAAGAAACGGTAACTGGTTTCAACCTTCTACCCTTTACTGGAGAAGTTATACTAGCAACATCCAGTAATTATATTGCACTGTTATTAAATGATCTCATAACATTTTCTAAATTAGGTGAACCTAAGTAATAGCAACTCTAATTTGGAAAGTCAAATAACCACACAAACTGTTCCATTTAAGTCTGTGGGATTTCTTGGATAAAGAAGGTGAACTCAATTTGTCTCTATTTCACTTTCTCAGGATATTTGGAAACACAGAAATCAAAGGATATTTCTCTGCATCTGGGACAGCTGTTTACTGAGGCCACGTAACTTCACTGTTCTATTTAAAGGCAAGTCACTGGGTAGCTATCCTTTCCACACAGAACAGAGCAGCTTTGTAAAAATAATGTGGAGCACTTTACACCTATTTTCAGCAAGTGGCAGCATCCACATCTGTGAATTTTTGCAGGAATACTGTGGAATTACTGTTATTTAGTTATCTCCTATGGGATGTTCTCTCTATACAGAGCAGGAGATTAATAAATCTCATAAAGGTAATAAACCCATCAAAGAATTAATCAAAATGGTTGAGCTACAAGATTGTGTCTTGAATTCAAATGTATTTCTTCCTGTCACACAAATCAGTGTGACAAGAAAAATACTACTGTACAGTTTGTTACTCTGAGAAAATGCAGAATGAGAAAATGTTCTTCGAATGGAAGTCACTGACAGCAAAGCTCCTTCCAGTAGCTGAAATAATGGGTCCACTACAGCACAATGGATGTACAGAGCTCCAAACTCAGGAAATTTCATTCTAATTGAGATTCCACCAAACAAAACCTAGCAGTGGGACATTTCAAGCACCTACCTTTGACGACAGCCATCTTGCACACATATTGCTTTGGCATAAAGAAAGCCATGATTTTTTATCAGCCTACAGTAGACGTGCACATGACAGTGTAGGTACATATGTATGTAAATATATGCATAGTACATACACGAATGTTAATGTTTTGTAAGCTTTTGTGTATGTACAGACATCTGTATGATAGAAAACAGGCCTTGAGCAAACAAAGTAGATGGAGCATTACTTGAGGAAAAAAAACCTTGAGCGCCATGCACTATTAATGGCACAAAAAAAGGCTCTTATGAGGATGCTCAGGGATTAGCCTTGTGTTCTTATGCAAGGATGGGCTTCCCTGTCTGACAGACTGAAGAGTTCAGTTAGGGTGAGCTGTCACTTCTGTGAATCGTGGAATACAGAGCATCACGTTTTGTGAGATATTTCCTTCTTTATATTATGTCTTTTAGACGTTCCTCCTAGGACACTGTATCATGACAAGCAGGAGAGCAAGACAGCACGCAAGCATCTGACTGTAGAGATCATATTTGCAGAAAACATCTGCAATGAGATTCAGCAGGAGAAAAACTACGTAACTTGTATCTCATTAAGCAAAAAAAACCACCCTACTCTGACCTTGCTAGAGGGTTAGCCTGATAAGGCAACAAGGATGTTCCACAGAGATAGACCAGAAAGAAACATCTGCCAAAATGCAGCAGGTCTGCAGACGTGTGTACCGGCAGCAGGTCAGTGATTCTGATTCACCTCAGTTGAACTATTTCATTCAGGCTGGGTAGCAGCCAGAGAGACCCTGACCTGCTTAAAGATACAAAATCATTTAGGTTCTTAACTCTCCCTCCCCTCCCTGGGACCAGTGGACTTCATTTCTCATGTACTCCCTTAAACAGAGATTCTCTGAGAGTCATGAGGTGCCGTACTGATTCCCTGATCAGCCTCCAAACCACATTTCACACCATATCAGCTTTGTTAGAACCAAGTTGGAAGCGTTCAAATTCTTTTAAAAGTAACAACTGTTTTGATTTCTGATGCTAACAGCTATAATACTAATCTCAGTGACTGCTTGCAGTACTGAAAATTGTGTATTGGGCATAGTGCTCATACTGCACGGAGATCTAATGAAGGATGAACAAGTCTAAGGTGTGAGCACTGTCTCCAAGTACATAGCAGTCCCTCACGCCTGTAAGTAAATGAACAAATATATCAGCTGGGAAGAGTGGTTGGTCATGGTGGCATCTGGCACAGGACTTCATGACATCTCAAAAATAAACTTTTCCAAGTGGCCCTAGCTGATAACAGCCGGCTAGTTTCTCTTGGTTTTGCACTAAAAGCGTCTCCAGATGAGAAATTTGGAAGAAGAGAAGGAAGTTGCCATGATTCTTAAACGTACAATCCATGTCAAATTTCTGTTCAGAAGCTGCATGTCAGAAAAAAAAAAAAAATTGAAGAAGGGCACTTTTGGGCTCTGTAAAGAAATGAAGGCCTGAAACAGGCAGGACTGATCTCAAGCTCTGATCATCCTTTCCAGTTCCTGGAAGTACTAGAGCTATTCTCAAGTCACTTGCTTACGTAGGCTTTGCAGCTTCTGGTGATCCCAGTTCACGAGAGAAATGACTTAACGATGGCACACCCTCTGGGGCGGCTGACTTTCTAGTCAAGCAGTGCAGAAAAGTACTTGTGACATATAAGCAGGTGTCTGAATACAGTCCCCTAAAGCTACAAGGAATCAGTTCTTTGATTTAAGATTCCAAAGGATCAACACATTGCTTAGGCTGCTGGGGACCTTCAATCCATGACTGTATACTGTCAACATGCAGTATTATTCTGGCATAGCTAATATTACATCTTTGGAGCTGGGAAGCCTAAAAATAGACCAGTGGCAGTAACTTTGATCAAGAGGTGTGCCTTAAAGACAGCAGACTTGCGAGTTTCCTCCTCCATTCACCAGCTGAGGTGGAAGTGCAGGAAAAGAGCGACAGTGGTACAGCTTTCAGAGTAACTTTTCAGAGCCTCATTTCCCTAGGTCTCCTCCTAATTTTAAAGTTCTACTATGATCTTTAAAAATATGTCACATTTACTTGGGACTCGTGTCTTCATTTCAATGCTATCTCTAGCTTAGCAGCAAGGAAGGAAAAGGAACAATTAAGAGACTCGATAACAAGCAGAAATTACCAGTACATTTAGTAAGGTCTCTAAAGCCTTACACCATAGCTGCAATTCACTTCTGTCAGGTTCTACAGCTACAATACGATATTTCCAACATTCTCATGACGGAATAAATTAGTTGCTGATTGACTTCTTCCTTTTATAAGCCCATCAAACACACGATCAGAAAATAAGAATACAATACCTACTGCTGTGAACATTTCCCATTTGAATTTCAGGTTTTAGGGGAATTCTGAAAAGTTTTCCAAGCAACTTACATAGAGAACGCATTATAAGTGTGTTACAAAATCTTTTTTTTGGGCTTGAGGCTTTCTTGAGCAAAGTCACTTCCTGTGGTTTTACAGCTCTGAAAGTTGGTTGCTGTTTATTTCTGTCTTTTAAACTGTATGAAATGATATGCATGTTCTTACAGCAGACTATAAAGTGTTTAATATGACAAAACAAATACCCTTAATGAGACACTCCTTTGCTACAAAGTTCCTAAAATAAGGTGCATTATTATAATTTAGCAGTTACCAGCACCATTTGCTTCACTGGTACATGGCAGGTTAGGTTCTAGGAGACAGAAGTGCATGAACCTGAATTTGGAGTTTTATTCCTAGTGACACTTTGATCGTAATGAATTTTTGCTTTTATTTAAAGTTACAGGAACTTTAAAGATGAACCCCTACAAATACTTGAACTTAGACTATTACGAGAGGGTGGACATGAGAATTCAAAAAGCAACTGCAAGAAGTGAAGGAGAAGAGAGACTAACAACTAGAAGAGGAAGTTCACTGTTGGCTTTCAACATACCAGTCCAGGAAAACATTCTGAAAGACTTCAAGGAAACAAGACAGAAGATAGCCTTTGATCTATGAGAAAATCATGAATTTCAGCAAAAATGTTGATAAACATGGCAATGCTGGCTTATGAATCTCCTTTCCGCACACCATTTCTGCGAACTAGCAGCTGTGAAATAGGAAGGGGATTCACTTTGGGCATTGACTGAGCCTTTAGAAGTGCATGCTGGAATACAACAGCTGTCACACAATCCAAGAAATTCAAAGGCCATACCACAAGAACTGAAATTGAAGATTTGGAGGTAATTGCTTCAGAAGAGGGTTTTTCTAAGCGTGGTTATTAACATCTAAGCATATTTAAGAAAATTAACCATAAAGCAAAACAAAGTTAGGTTCTAAACCTATCACAAAGATTTTAACATAATTTCTCCATTATAACATCATTATAAGAGAAAATTGTATAGGTCTCATAGGCATAATTGCAACCTGAATCAGGGATTATGTCTATAAAGTTCCACATATTAGTCAAGAGATCTTCTAAGATCAGAGAAGAAAATATTCTCTACTGTGAAGTTACTTTAGTAAATAAATTGCACATAATTTTTGTTTAAAAAGTAAATTTTATTTTACATCCTTACTATGCTAAAGAATATAGATAGGATATAATTTTAAGAAATCCTGTTTTTTTCTTTTAGATTTTTAGGTTTCTTCATGGATATGGGCAGAAGCTATGTCCTACATGGTACTGCATGAACACCCATAATGTAACAAAAACACATTTTGGGGGAAAAATATTTTACATCAAATTTAATATTCTGATATCTATTTGTTACTTGCGATCAACAGTATTCACATTACATATTTTCTGAATCAAAGAAAAAAGTCCAAGTACTTTCAAAGAGTTTTAGCCAATCACGCATTTTAGCTTTCTTACCTATTTTTACTATACTAATTCTACCTGTATTTTTTATTGCAAGAACTCATTTTGCATTCTCTGCAGAGCAGGAGTCATCAAACAGACACTAATACCTACAACTGCTGTTCAGTTTATTTCAGTGCCATTAGATATGAGCCTGAAGATTCTTAATGAATGGATCTACTTCTTTGTGTGCAATTACTCATGTCTTGAAGACTATTCACAAACAATGATCTTATTACTTCATTTTGCGCCTACTACCACAGATAACTCATTACTGCATACGGGACAGCTCATAGCAGCCTGCAATACAGCCCTGTGGGAAGTATTTACGGGATTTTATTTCATTGTCTTCTGTAAAACACACCAGCACATCACATAACCTCACAGAGATTCTCCTTGTGACTGTTGCGTAATGTCTAACCAAGAATTTGGTACACACATTATATTTAGTTTCAATTCAGCCACAGGAGTCAACCAAGAACAGTCAAGTCAAAGACAGCTCTATTTAGTGTAAGGAAAGTAGGTTACCTAGTTAACTGCATACAAATGAAGCCATTAAGTGTGCTGCCAGGTAGAGTCTATGCACTGGAATTTTCAATAGGAAGTGTGATACTGAAGAATCCACCTTCAGCTGGCTTCAGAGAGATCTGTTTAATGTTTTTTTCTAAAGAATAATCAGTTTCTGATTCACTAATAGAGCTACTGAGAATATTGCTACTTGCATCTCCTATCCTCCCACTCTGAAAGCTGTGTCACTGCATATCTGTCAGAGGATCCCTGTCACAGATGTTCTGGTTCTGCACTGACTTTTCTCATAAGAATCATCCTACAGCCGTTTATTTAGATTATTATATGTTCCTGCCATTTTTTCCTCCCAAGTTACCAAATACAACCTTATTTTCACCGTCTTCCCAAACTTATGCACACACAAAGCAAACCCTTGTTTTTTGTTACGCCGTGAAGACCTGAACCTGTTTCCTTTAGGCTCAGTGAGAGCAGGATGACAGTGAAAGCCGACTTGTGTTTATCTGGTGAAAACATAATCCCCCTTTTTGTACTCTGAATCATTTACCTTATTCTCCATGACACTGTTAAAATGAACATGCATTGAGCTCCTTTAGCTCCTCAGTGCTTCAGAAAAATAACCACTAAAAAGTCAGAATACCTTTTTCCTTTAATTTTTAAAAACATACAAATATTAATGTGGATGCTCTGTGTAAATTATATATGGACCTACGTGTATTTATACGACTGTGAACACTTAGAGCTGACCACTTACTATTGTTCTGTCTAAAGTTTGTAATTAAAATACAAAGACAAATTCTTAGTGTGATGCTGAAAGTCTATTATACTGTTACATGACGTTACCTGCGAAAACCTCACATTTTTACTAGGCATGGATCATTTGTTTTCGGCACCATTCCCTAAACAACATGGCCAACGAAACACTTAGGAAAAATAGGGCTCTTGCTCAAGCACGTTAAATCAGGCAGTAGGCAGTGACTTACAATGGGATTGTTTTTGCTATCCAAATTAAAAATAGAGGCATATTCATTGTACCAGGGTGATGATTTCCGCAAATTCAGCCAGCTGAAAAACTACAACTGAAGCCAACCTACAACACCCTTGCAGCTTGGATTCCGTCTGTCCATCAATGTGACCAGTCCTTTCAGTAAGGGTTAGTAAAAAGGCTTGCAGGATTCAGCACTTAATTTCACCACACAGTACGGAGAACAGCAAGATGCCGTGGAACAACTGCCTGGTAGCAAACTTTGTAGGAATTTGTCACATACATTATCTTTATTTAGAAAGCCCAGCGTCAAGAAATGCCAGGGATAAAACGTGTTTAAGAGAACAAAGAGGTATTTTCTAATAATTCCTCTGTTTCTGTACTAACCTGGAAGCATACTGGCTTGAGAAATATGAAATAATATTTTGATAACCAAAGAAACTATTTCCAAACTATTTCCACTTCAAGCTGTTAACTACAATCCTTTGTTATTCTAAAGCCCATTTTTTCCTACAATGTATTTGCCTCTTCTTTTAACCATTTGGTTGGTAGCTTATGATGAGCTATGCCTAAAATTGTTCTTGTCAAATAATTACCCTTTTTTTTCCTCTCCACAGCTGAGCCCTTATCCAAACACTTCTGATTTAAACAAACAAACAAAAAAAAGGAATTCTGTTTTCTGGAGTTCAGAAGAGGGCAGCTCAAAACTGCCCAGATAAGCTTAGTTCTCTTCAAAGGGGAGCAGTTTCCTTCTAGCCTAAAGGAAGCATATGGGATGCTGAATCTCTAGAGGCTGAATCTGACCTTACTGAAGCCAAAGAACTTGGATTTTTTCGTCTGTAAAGAAATCCTATGGCCTCAGCAGACATTCTAGTAGCAATGTTAGTAGCAATTTCTCCCATCTCCACCCCTGCACATAAAGATCTCACAGGTCTCACCTGACTTGTCGCAAGAATCATCAAACTCCACATTGAAGGAGTGCCCGTTGTTGACTATGTTTCTGGCCGTGCCGGCATCATAACTGAAGCTGAGAGGCTTCAGAGAGGCGTCGTACTTGGCAGACTTGCTGCTAATGGCGATAGGGGACTGGTGCTCTCCATTGGCGATGGGAAAGTGTTCGTGCCAGTGAGCAGGTCCTGCAAGACAGCGAAGAGCAGCTGAGTGGGAAAAGACGCAAAGTTCGGAGAATATAAATGATAACCCTCACGCTAGAAACCGGGACGCTTTAACAGTGGCATCAGCCTTTAACAGCCTGGTAATCCGTGCCGGCTGCCGCTGCTGGCAACACAGACCAGGGGAAATCCCACCTGGGAGCCAAGGCGGGGACACGGCAGTCCCTGCGCCTCGGTGGCCGAAGCTGGGGTTTTACCGGGGTGTCCTTCCAGAGGCCACCCCGTCCTGCTGGAGCGGAGCGGAGCTCCGTCTTCCCCTCTTCCCTGAGCCGTAACCGAAGTAAAGGAATGACAGTAGTGGACCAGAAGATGCTCCTTGCAAACCGCGCGGCGCGCCGGGCTCGCTGCTCCAGCGCCGGTGGCATCTCAAGGTTAAACAGGGGAAAAAAAAAAAGAGAGAGAGAGAGAAAAGGGCTGGCAAGCTCATTCCCGCTCCGGGCAAGGGCTCGGTGCGACGCGCAGCGGGCACTTCCCGGGCGCTGCTCCCGGGGACCTGCCGGCAGGTGTCCCGCACCGCGCCGCGCCGCGCCGGCCGGAGCCCCGCAGCCCGGCGGGCACTCACCGTCGTGGCTGCCGTATCCCCAGTGGTGGGACATGGTGCGCGGCCCGGCTCTGTCCGCGGAGGCTGTCGCAGCGCCGTGGCCCCAGCAGGCTCTCAGGGGCTTTTATAGGCTCCCGCCAACTCCATGCCCTTCTCCGCGGCCGGGGGAGGGGTGGGGAGCGCGGGCGGGGGCGGAGGGAAACTCCGCTGGGGGCGGAGAGAGCGGTCCGTCATAATCCGCGATCTGCCGCGGCCGCGGAGCTGCGCCGGGCCCGGGCGGCAGCGCCCCCGGGAGCCGGGCGACGCGGGGCGGCGCGCCGAGGAGCGGCCGCAGGCAGGACGGGGGCGGCGGCGGCGGCGGCGGCAGCAGCAGCAGCCGGCCCCCTCCCTGCCTCTGTCTCCCTCCCCGCCTCCCCGCATTGCGCACCTGCGGGCGCGCCGCCGCTACGCGGGGCCCTGCGGAGCGCCGTGACCTTGGGAAGGTGCCGGCGGGCCAGGGGCAGCGCGGCAGGAGCCCGTACCGGGCTGGCGGCGGGTGCGCGCCTCCGTGCGCGGGAGCGCGAGTGTGTGTGTACGTGCGCGCGCCGGGCGCGGCGCGGCGGTGCGCTGCTGCTCCCTGCCGGGGGCGGAGGGCAGGGCAGGGCACGGCGGGCAGGGCAGTTGTTCGGGAGCGCGCGGCGGCGGGGCGCCGCCGGGGGTTTTTCCATAGGTGCCGCGTTGTGGCAAGGACTGACAGGGATTGGGGGGCGGGGAGCAGCGGTTTAGCCGGGTGGGGGGCTGTGGTCGCGCTTCAGAAGAACGAAGACGTTATAGCGCGTTTTTGCTCAGCGCTTTCGGAGGAGCCGGCAGGCAGAGCTGCGCCCCTGTTCCCTCCTCAACACCGAGGAGATGCACGCGGACCGCGAGAGCGGCTCGGCCAGCACTGCCGAGCACGGGTCGGCGAGGGTCCCCCCGAGCAGTGCCTGTTTGGATGGCCTCACAGCGCTCAGCGCTCTGGTGGTCTCTCGCAGGACAGCGGGCAGCAGGCCCTGGCGGTCCCCCTACAGGCGGCGGGGTCCGGCCCGTCCCGGCGCTGCGGCGGGGCTGCCGGGCCCTGGAACAG
The DNA here is from genome assembly GCA_009769605.1 of Bucorvus abyssinicus. Taxonomy (NCBI): domain Eukaryota; kingdom Metazoa; phylum Chordata; class Aves; order Bucerotiformes; family Bucorvidae; genus Bucorvus; species Bucorvus abyssinicus. The sequence continues at coordinate 7,022,535 of CM020033.1, read as the reverse complement.
CCCCCACCCGCGGGGCTTCGCAGAGCGTCCTGTGCGAAGGGTCTCCTGTGTCCTCCGGCTGCCGGCAAGTTTTGGTATGCGAAAGACGATGTAACTGTCATATTTAAAGTATGTCACTTTTAAAGCTTGTCCCATCTTCTTAAGATGGCTTATTCAAATACGGTTTTAGTTTTAAAATCAAAGATGGTTTTAATTTTATTCTATCGTGACTCAGCCACGGGGGTCTAAATTGTCTGTTGGCACTGAGGTCGTTGTAAATCTAGAGTAACACCATCGGAATGACTCCATCATTTACATTCAACATTGTAAAATGTGTGTCACTTGGTTTTAGTTGTTAAGAGGGGGGAGAAAAGTCCATTCGCATAATGGGGTTACTGTTGCTAATAGCAAAAGGAAGGAGCTGGGAAATTGCTTATAAAAATTAAAGGTATTTCTCAGGCCCCTTCGACTATAAGCAGAAAATATTTAGAGCTTATTACTGATTAACCCAGTGTGTGTGTGACCTCTCACATTTGCATGCCTCTACTCAAGATGGTTTAGCAACCACAAAATGGAAATGTGAAAGCAAAACTGTGTACACAGAAGTTATTTGGAAGTGCTTGTGGGGTATGTGATGTAGAACAGCAAATGGAAATGCACGTGTTAGAAATTCTGTAGGAATTCCTTATTTGCTTATTATATATACTTTCCAGCAATCACTTTTAAATCTGCCAGTTGTTCTGCCCAAGTGTATTGACAGTCTCTCATAAACACACACATATGCAAATCCATATAGGTAAGAATCCTTGAAGAATAAGGCAGAAAACAACCCTTTGTGTCGTAGGAAGGAATAAGATTTCTTCACATTTCAGAAGGCTTCCTTCCATTTAATCTTACTGTAAAAAATCAACTCAGCCTGATTCCTCTGCGCTCTCCTATGTCAAGTCTCCACTGACGTCAAAGGGAGTACCACATAAAGTACAAGTACGACACGATGTTTGGCATGGTATGTTTCCTGAAAGATCTACTTAGGGTTCTTACCGGGGAAGTGAAGTCGGTCAGCAGCACCACCGAGGGACTGGGATTTTAATTACATGAATCTTGATTTTATCACATTACTTCTATCGGTAGGTATGTGGTACATGTTAAGCGCACACAGACATACATCCACAAATACAATGTCCATTCTTACAACCAGATACCCATTTTCTTCAATCATTCAGCAGTTAGCATTTGCAGGATTACGAAACTGCTGCTGAGAGCCTGGCGTTGACTTGGGCTCATTGATTCCAGCCTTCTTCTCTTCTGTTCCATAAACCTGCCCCTCTCTGCCACAGTTCTGCTGAAATCGGTGGAATGACGCATACCAGTAAGGCCCACTTGCACATACAGAATGTGTAGGAGCAGTTCCTAAAGCAAATGTTCATAAATCTTCTGGCGACAGAAGCATTATAAATACATTTCAAGTAATACAAATACAGGGAACAGATAGATAATTACTGCAGCCACTTGATTACTCATGACTCTGACATTAACATTTTGTGTAGAAAAGATGCCAGTGATATCTCGTCTCCTGTTTTTGTCATTACTGGTACCACACACTGGGAGAGTTTTTAGAAACTACCAAAACCAGATACCTTTCTTCATCTGTCCTCTATTTCTTAGCGTTAGATCACACCTGAATATGGTAAAAAAAAAAGGTGTTTCTAGATTTGATGGTACTTTTGAATCATGGTAGTAAATAGAAGCAGCGTGAATAGTTTCAGTAAGTGCAAACTGTGCACGCAGATACCTCCACACCGTTTACGGTACTCATGCCTGGACAACAGACACTGCAAGACCCATACGTCATTTAGGGCCCATCTGAATCCTGCTCTGAAAGCTTACGTATCACAGCACGATTTTTTAACTCTGTGCACAGGAAGGAAAGCATCCTGTTTGTGTATGTTTTATGAAACTTGCTGAAATATATTTTTATTATCTTTATTATTATTTGTGAAGCACCAGAAATGTCAGTACAGATGGAAAAATGGCACAGATCCTTCCTCATCAAAGGTTTTATCTCCTTAGTAGTGAATTGCCAGCTACTAGTAGTATTCTGGCTGCAGGAGTAATGACACGTCAAACACGCATCAACCTGCAAGACGTTTTCAGCAGAAATGCATACAGTGGTCATGTTGTAAATTTGCCTTTTCATTTTCATGGTAGATTTTCAACTCTGTCTAAAAATCTGTTATTTGGAGTAATTTTTTAACTCTTTGTCTGTGTTTCTATTCAGTGCTGAGCAATATCCAGAAGAACCCTACATCATCCTGACTCATCCTAGCTATTCTGTGAAAGTTAAATGCAATTATGGAAATAAAAACATTTTTTGGTCCTTCAGTGAGATCAGGTTAGAGCCCTTCCTTGTATTACAAAAGGATGCTTTACCGCTAATTTCTGATGAGAGAATAATACAATTATGAACAATGCAGGCTTCATGATGTATCGGTTCAGTAGAAGAAGCCTGCCTGCCTCTCTGCTGACTTCGGGCCATTGCTGATACGAGCCGCTTTGGAATACACACTATGATACACTTTGAAATACACCATATTTAAGTAATCTCATATGTAAAAATGAACAGACTTGACTACACGCATGAGGTCAGTTTCCAGCCTAAAGCTATTTGTCATGATTCAATGAAATTGCATCCACATGATAAAGCCCTCTGCAGGGTAAATCTATTGTCAATGAGGGCATTTAGGTTTTGTTTTAATTAAGTCCCACAACTTTAGGGAAATATTTGTGTACGCACCTTCTTGTTCTGGCTAATGTACTTGTTCACCAGCTGTACTCCATAATGTTTTGAAATGTCTCACGACCTGGCCTTTACTCCTTCAGTCTTTATAGCTCCAAATGCTATCTCCCTGTTTATCACAGAATCACAGGATCATGTGGTTGGAAGAGACCTTTAAGATCATCGAATCCAGCCGTTAACCCTGCACGAGTATGCTGGTGTGCCTTCCTCCTTATACATGAATTTGTCAGTGGTCCTCATCGTGACTTCTCATCTATATACCTTTTTGGAAATATGCTCTGTTAGTCTGGCAAACTGCCTTCTTGTGACTTCTGCAACTGGCATTGCAGCATGTGCTTAACTTGTATCAGCTCGCACTGGAAGTCCGTTACCAGAACACACATAGAAGTATTGCAAGGCAACGGCAACAGAAGCTCAGCAGCATGACTCAGTACCACACTGCACAAGCAAAGGATTTAAAAGTGGTTTATAAACTAATCAAAGCCATCAGCTTTCAGCTGTTCATGAGGACAAAATCTTGGCAAGAGATGCCAGCACGGTTTGGAAATTACAGGAGCTAACCCACAGAGTTCCTGCCCACCAAGGTCAGCAAATTAGAGATTTCTCCGTTAAAAAGTTTCCAGCAGCCCAGAGGTTCTTGTTTCTGAGATTCTCAGTGAGTTCACCTGGCCCAATGCAGAGCCCTCACGTTGAGGAGGCTATGCAGAACACCATGATCACTTAGCTTTTTAGGGAGAAGAAATTCCAGCTTCATGTTATTTTCTATACCCAGTGTGCAGAGAGAGAATCATAGAATGGTTTGGGTTGGAAGGGACCTTAAAGATCATCTAGTTCCAACCCCCCCCATCACCCCAACATGGGCAGGGACACCTTCCACTAGATCAGGTTGCTCAAATCCCCATCCAACCTGGCCTTGAACACTTCCATGGAGGGGTCATCCACAACCTCTCTGGGTAACCTGTTCCACTGTGTCAGCATCTTCACAGCGAAGAACTGCTTCCTTACATCTCATGTCTACTCTCTTTCAGTTTAAAGCCATTACATCTTGTCCTATCACCACGTGCCCTTGCAAAAGGTCCCTCTCCAGCTTTCCTGTAGGCCCCTTTTAGGTACTGGAAGACTGCTATAAGGTCTCCCTGGAGCTTTCTCCAGGCTTGAAGAACCCCAACTCTCTCAGCCTGTCCTCATAGCAGAGGTGCTCCATTCCTCTGATCATCTTTGTGGCCCTCCTCGGGACTCAATCCAAAAGGTCCATGTCTTTCTTATGTGGGGGGCCTCTGGGCTGGAACCAGTACTCCAGGTGGAGTCTCACGAGAACAGAGTAGAAGGGGAGAATCACCTCCCTTGACCGGCTGGCCACACTTCTTTTGATGCAGCCCAGGATACGGCTGGCTTTCTGGGCTGCAAGTGCTCACAGTTGGACTCACCAAATATTTCAGCTATAGGAACTCTAGAGTGAGTGAAGCATGAGTTAGAAAGGAGTTCTTAAAAGACAGAACAGAAAGTTCTCAAGGAAACTTCTGTATCTTTGCAACAACAAAGGAAAACGTGGGAAATCAGTTTAGGAAACTGAACTAGAGAGGAGAGAAACAGAAAGAGAGAAGTATCTAAGAATAAATTAAGATATAAGTTAAGAGATAGCTGTGGAAAAAGGATCTAACCTTACCTCTAAGTACAGCTGAAAGAAATGACAGAAAATATGTGTGAGAAAGTTTGGTGTTTACCTTGCTATCAACTATTATCATACAAATGTTCATATACTTGAGTAGTTTTATGTATGTGAGTAATTCCATAGGGTTATCTGATGAGTTCATTAATGCCATCTGCCCTCCTAAATGTAAATCAACTTAATCACCTGCACTTAAAAAAACAAACCCAAACAACAACCATCTTCCTTTCACCTTCATTGCAGGTGAAAATGTAAAATGTAGGAAGAGATGAGATTTGCACTTCTGTGACAACTTTTTACTTTTATTTCAAATTTGAAAAAGACCACGCTGTGAGGTGTTCCGGTTTTGTTATTAGACACCATGGCATACTCTGCCTTTGTTTCCTGAATATGTAAAGTGAAGATGCTGAAAATGGTATTCAACCAGACAGATACCCCTCTAACGGGCATTCTAAGATGTACTTTATATGAGATCCTTTACTAAGCTCTTAATGTGAACACAGGAACGATGCTTCTAAGGGGAAGAGGGAATGGTGACCTGCTCCTCTTTTACTCTTTGAAGGAACTTTCTACCCGGTTAAAACAGCATCATGAAAATTGCCATGGATTGGGAAAAACAATACTGGGTACGCGAAGGGACGATGACTGCTGTGTGTAGAGCAGAGACCAAGGAGAGGCTGCGCAGGAGCTCTGTGAGTTGCATGCAGGATAGGCGTTAGGACGGAAAGCCATAGCTTTCAGAAATGGCTTGTGCTTGCACAGAGATGAATGGTGCCTGAACACCAATGACTGCACTGTGCAAACCTGCCAAGTGTCATGTCACAAGGTAATAAATACTCTATTGATTTTTTTAGATTCTCTTGCTGAAGTTTAGCATCCAAATGAGCAGAAAATTTTACAGCAAAACCTATGAATAACAACAGACCTTCACCTAGTGTTGTCCAAAAGCCACTCACTTGAATCTGTGATTTTTGTCATTGATCGGAGTAAACAAGAATGACAGACAGGAGCCCTCGCCTTCGATCCAAAGCCTACAGCTTAGGCCTCTAATTCTAATGAAAAACTGCAAATTGGACTGGGCAATCCTAGCAGCCATGTGAATCTGTGGCTGAATTGGATGTGGTTTCAAAGTAGTAATGAAACCTGCTAAGGTTTGTAAATACTTAATAAATCAATGAAATAGCCACATAATATATAACTCTATTTCCTGGGAAAATAATTAAGCTTTGTTTTGACAAAATGTCTGTTGTTTGTTTAAATTTCTGTCTAGGAGTAAGTTACAGAAAGATACTGAGAAATCTATTTTGCTATGTATTTCTATGTCAAGCTGCCACTAAATGACAGATTCTGCATTCCCAAGAAATCCTCTTACAGACTGACTTACTGGGCAAAGGACCTTCAGATTTTTTAGGGTTAAGTGTAAGTCAGGATTGTAACAGGAACTAAACCTTAAGTTCGTGTCTCAGAACTAATCTTTATGGCCCTGAGCTATTACCTGCTTACTCATTCTCTTCTACCTGGGTAAAAAATTAACATTGTTATGCTACTTGTGTCAGCACTATATTAGACGCCGACAAGGAAACAATCTCATGGCTTCAGAAAGAATGCTTTGGAACGTTTCCCGTTCTTATATTTATGTACTGATTTCTGGACTTCAAAGGCTACACAAGCCAACAGGAAGTACCCACATCATCATAGGCTGGTTTTGATTACGTTTCCTCTCATCCACTTCATCTTCCTTTCTCTCATTCCAGAATTGTATGAGATGTGCACACACACACACACACACACACGCACACACAGAGACATAACTTTTCAGATTGTTGCATGATTCCAGTGTTGAGCTTTTTTCTACTCTGTTTTAGGGAGGGGACAGCTACACTGCATTCAGTTATTTTTGATGTTATGATGTTATGATGTTATGATGAACAGTGATTTCACTCATGAAAATGAAAACAATCTGCTTCAATTTTAGTTCCCCTTTTTTGATAAGGTACTTCACTATCTGGCAACGGAAAAATTGGTATTGGAAAATCTGGCAGTGAAATAAATTCTATCCACTAAAATTGAAAAAGGAAAGCTCATTATGAGTACTGTGTATGGTTAAGGCTTTGTATTTACTTAGTCAAGGTTTAAGCCTAAATTGGTGTTTTTAAATAGCTTAGCACAGCAAGCTGCTATCCAGCTCACAAAGTTCAAAACAGCTCAACCTTTTCACTGGCATGTGGAATCAAAGCAAACTGAAAGACCACGTTTGTAGGTCTAGCTAAACTGTTTTCAGCACAGACTGGGAAAAAGTAAAGCAAAGGTGCTTTTGCATCAGTTTTCTGAATTTTGACCCATGGGGCTGCTGATGGCTTCCTCTCCAATTGACACAAAGTACCAGGATGGCTATTTCGGGTATGAAATCTCTCAAACGATTTAAATTGGGGGTAATACTTCATCTCCTACTCAGGTCAGAGAATGACCCCAAAATGTCCTCTGCAGATTGTGGGCTGAGATGGTGTGAAAAGGAAGAGTGGTTTGGAGCTGGCTGAACCTGTTCTCAGTCATTTCTCTAGCAACTGTCAGGAAGTTATTGAAAAATTCAGCCCCTGTGAGTGGGTGACGTCGCTGGTTAAACCAACCACGTTTAAGGCTTTGTGTTGGAATGTGTATTGTCTGCACTCCATTCCTTTCTGTGAAAATCTTCTACATGCTTCTCCATCCTAGAGACTAGTGATACAGGTTTTACATGGTACCTTCTACTTGCTTAGGATGAAAATCATTGTGCAGTTCCATTGCAAAGAGCCAGGCTAACTAAAGATATTAGTGTCACCCTGGAAGAGTCAGAGGAAGATCCTACTTCTAAGTGGAATGTAAGGACATGGTCTTCTACGAGAATGAATACAAAGTAGAGGTTTTGAATTTGGATTGATCTAAACTAGTCAAAACAGAAGATTATAAAGTTATCTGAATACTTCTAATTTATCATATTTATATGACGTATCTCACAAAATGGACTTTTCGATTCAGAAATCAAAGTTCAGTAGTGTAGCTAGTATTTTCATATTTCATCATTTTTAATGGTATTTCTCACATGCACCTCTGAAAATTTCTGTTCAGTAAGCATTAGCTTTACTCAGCCTTCTTAAGGATTCTGATCAGATTAGTATTTTCCCAGGATTGATATACTACACAAAACTGGTTTGATAATGCAGGTCATTGTAAAAAGCCCTTCAAAATGTACAAATAACTATACATTGTGTACTGAATTGTCTGCTATTACAGGCATCAACTGCAAATAAATGATGAGTAGCTACAACCTATTTTATACCAAAACATTATATAAAGGATGTTTGCCTTTAAATTCTAAGTATCGTTCTATATTGGACTAGCAGCAGGATATAAACTCTTCCCCACCACTTGTTTTGACCTGAATATTCTTCAAGGAATAGAATATTCTTCAATCCGAATTCAGACCATAGGAACTAATTACATCTCATTGATAGTGTTGAGAGGAGAAATAGTCCTGAACCGCTGAAAGAAAACATACAGATTTCCCAGAACTAGATGACTAGCACTGAGAGCAGCTGTGCCTTCATCTTCTTGGTCTTGTTGCTTACAAAAGCTGATTTCCGCACTTCATTCCATTATCAAGAACATGACTTTGGTAGTCATGATTTTACCTGTCAGCAATTCCCTGGGAAACAGGCTTGGCTGACTAATTAAAACTATGTATGTGGCTTTGTCAAGAACATGCAACTTACATTTTTTTAAACAAGTTTAACTTTCATGCACAAATTTTTGGCTACAAAAATGGTGAAAAAAAGTCTACATAGTAAGTTCACAGCAGTGAAGACACTGAGCACAGTGATGTATTGACCCAGAAAAAGGTCCATGACAGGGCTGTATAAGCCATTATGCCTCTTTCAGTGGCAGCTGTGTTGCAATTGCCAGTGCTTGGGAGAAATCCTGTAGAAAGGGATGAAGGCAGAGGGTTGTAATGCGAGGACGAAGCTGAGTACAGCCAGCCTAGAATACAGGGTGCTGTAATAAAATTATTAAAAATACAACAGCAGTGGTTTTTGACTATGTGGATAACTTTGTGTTGTGAAGTAGGACTACTGAGCAACATTCTACAATGGGAATGTTTCCTAGAACGCATCACATGCTGTGTCTGCTGAATTCTTCCTTGCTGTGGTCAAAACCAAGCATTATGACGGCATTACAACTACCATTTGAAAATTCTATACACAGAGAAGAAAATTATGAAACTGCCCTCCAGAATGCAAAGTAACACTGAAGGGCAACTGACATGGCTACTGCTCTGAATAAAAGGAGCTGCTGAGGTTGACTGTGCAAAGTCATACAGGCAATGCTTTATTTGAAGAAAGAGCTCAGATGAGGCTTGTAAAACCACAGCACAGCGATGGTTTTACAATATGAAGTGGAAGCATCCAAGCTGATTTGCTGGCAGTAACAAGGCCAGTCAGCTTCTTTTTGAAAAAGAAAGAAGCACTCCTCAGACTGCGTTATCTTGGTCAGACATACCTGCTGACAGACTGGATTGAAGTCCATTTGTCAATGAAGCTGTAAAGATGAAAGATCTCTGGGGTAAAGCACCAGTGTTACTGTATTCGTATGATGCCAATACTTACTTTAAGAGATAAAAAAGCTTTTTTCAGGTAAACAATGGAACAATTACCATAGCATTTATCACTGTACAAAGGCAGGAAAAGGAAGAAGTAAAACCTAGACTTTTACATAACTTACATGAGCTTATTAAAACCTCTGATGCAATCAGAAACCCAGACTCTGAAGATTTCTGGAAGGTCTCTCTTGTCCAAGAGCATATATTAATTTTGAAACGTCTCCATGATGAGATGCAAGGTAGAGTAATTGTCATTCAAGGCTTTTCAAGCATGATAAGGAACATCCACAGAGGATGCGTCTTAGAGGATGTCCTGCTTAGGACATGAGGCATGATGATCTGTAACGTCCAAAACAGGTCCTCAGACTCAATTCAGACTGCAAGCATTTGGGTTTTTTCCACGCAGTTTTGTAGAGGAATTAATAGGAACTGTTCATGCTAATGATTTACTTCCTGATGGCCTGATTGGAGCAACATTTTATGCCTATACTTGCTGTGGAACACCTCTGAACAAATTGCTAAGACTCCTCAGAAAGTTCTGGAATAGAGTGTACTTCTCTTTTTTTATCCATCAGCAGAACTGATTTTAAGTTGTTACGGAGTTCACTTGATTTAAAAGCCCCTTGAATGACAATGTCATTAGAGACACAGAGGCAATCTCCTGCAAAAGGAAAGAACCACCATTTCTGGCCCCCTCACAGTGAATATACAGTCAACACGGGATCAAGCTCTCTACTACACTAAAGCTGTACCAAGCTGTTGTACCTTTGCCAGACAAGTATGAAACGGTTATTTAACAAACCAACATGGTCTATGTTATAAGGTGATAGAACAACCTGCTCTATGATGAATTCCTGTAGCATACTGACCGCATTGTCATCAAGACATTATTGATAATAGTTCCACCATGACAGGCAAAACACATAACACATCTTGACCCTTGAAGGACTAAGCAACTCTTGTTAGGGAAAGTAAGAATGTGAAAAGAAGATCTGTAGCTGATAAGAAAAAGCTCCAAGAGTCTGTGAGCCACAACCCAAAGCTTCATTTGACGGTCATGAGATGTCATGAGACGTGTTCCACATGCTTTGAAAAGCTGAGGGAAGGAAAAATTCTAGAGATAGTTCATTTATGACAGCAGCTTCTCCCTGTGGACAGGGCCAAGCTGTGCTTGCTGCAGGCGCACCACGTGCTCTTGTGACTAGCTGGATTCATCAGCTCGTACCTGCTCACTTCTTCCCATGGCTAGGGGCTACTCCTGAGATCTTATGTTAGCACAGACTCATTGTCAGTCAAATGGCACACCGCCCAAGGGTGAAGGCTGCGCCTGAATTGTCTGCACACAAGACAAAGGATTGGTCATAAGCGTCAGCAGAAACAGCATCTGCAAGCAGAAGAGCTCTGAGCATGGTTGCAAGTTGTGCAATACAGAGCATTTATTGCGTATAGACCTGCACAGTCATTTGTAGACTCTCTGACCTTGTTCACTCACCCTCTCTGCTTCATGATTATTCTTTACAAGTGATGTAAAACAACCACAGTCTGAGATTTCCCCACAACAAGGGTTCTGGGGAAAAGGTTACCCAGGATCCACTGTGTCGTTAAACTATTCCAGGTCCAAGAAGCTACTACTAGACTGAAAGACACTCCGGACAGTAACTATATGATGCTTCACTAACAAATTACTATTTTGTCAAATTGTACAATTTGCCCAGTTACAATAATATTCTAGTGGCAGCATCAGACCTATACAAATAGTGAACTGTCTTTATCATTACTTGCAGAAGAATCTGTAACTGTGCTTACCAGAGAATTGCAACAGTGCTAAGTTCAGAACCCATGGATTTTTTTAATGTGTCTATTATATAAGGAAAATACGGGCTATACTGCATTAAGAGCAGAAACCTACAGTGACATTTCAAAGCCTAAACAGTCTCATATACAAGGTGATTTATCTCTTGAAATAATTTTATCTGAATAAACCTAAATTTAAATGAGGCTTAATTCAACATCCTCTGAGCTTTCTGCCTGAATATATTTTTATGCATTATCTGTATAGTTTTTGCCAATAAACTCCTTTACCTGATAACCAAACCGAATTTTCTCTGAAAGAATCACCCATCTCCTGTCCAGGAGAACCACCATCACACTCAGACTCCTCCCACTTCTACGTCTGACTTGACCTTATGCAAGAATAAGTGTGGATAGCTCAGAATTAGGCTTATGGGATAATTGTACCTTGATCTACATTAAAATTCACATGTTGATAGCACTTGAAAAGTAGATTTTATTCAATGGCTTGAGTCTAGGCATTTCGTATAAATTTGTGTCCTCTTGCTCGGCAGAGTTAGGAAAAGTGACCCTAACTTACCTTGCCAGCCTTAAGTTTGGTCGGAACTGAGACAGAACTCAGGAAAGGAATTGGTATTATCAAAGTCTATCAGCTCGACCCGTTCTACAGCCTGCATATGCCTATTTCCATGAGAGCATCAAACCTATATAAATGCAGTGCTGTATTTATCCATCATTACGTACCAGGAAGAGTCTATATAATGGCAGCAGCACATGACTGCAATGACCTAATTAAAAAGGGATTATTTTTCCTTAAGATAGATAAGAGACGACAGGGTATCCTTTAGTGCTCATAAAACACTAAATAAACTTGACTGCATGGGATTTGGCTCTGAAAAAAACTAAATCTTTTGTTTGATTACAAGGCGTGTAGCAGTTTGTGGATGTGGTATTGATCTGAGTCATCTTCTATTTGATGTTAATATTTATACAGCGGATAAGCAGGGGTTTTAGCTTAAGTGCCCTTAATATAAAAGTCAGGGTGATTAAGGTAATAGCATAGACACACAATATAAATACATTACCTTTTCTCCTAACTGGCTCCTACTTTAATTTCCAGGATTCATGAACTACCAGCTTTCTCATAATACGCACTGGTATTAATATTTCACATTTCCTATGAGTATTGTCCTTCTAGTTTCTTCTAGTTATAAATTATGGTCACTCCAGCAAAAAACTATTTTTTCCCCAAAATATTCACATTTCTTCTGAAGCATCTCAGTCTCTGTCTTGGTCCCACTCTTGATTCAGTCTTTCTGAACTTCTGATGTGTTTTATCCTCATTCTACAATCTCGAAGGGCCACTTTTGGCCCTTGGAATTTTCCAAATTCTCCACTACATTGTTATCTTTCTCCCTTAAGAATGCCTCTCTCCTTTCCCACTTCGACTCTCCTTCTGTGGCTAATTCATCGCAATCGTACAGCCTTTTCTGTATGATTTTGTCTATTTCTGCAAACATTCAGCAGTTCATCTTGCTCTGTTCTTCACTGTGATTTGATGAATTTATGATAATATCAGGTCATGCCTTACTTTTCAAGCATTTTAGGTTGGCATTTGATCTTCCTGTTTCCTAGAGAGGTCTCTTAGAACTATGCATTCCTACCTCATTACTCCCTTACATTTTCCATCGTGCACATGCAGCTTTTGAATCTTCTAGAAAGACAAACTCTTCAAATAAAAGGCTTGGCTACACTGAGAGCATTTTTCCTGCTAAGGGACATCTATACTCAGTTCCCACAACCAAGATTTCAAAGCCTTTATATGTCTACAGTCATAGCAGCTGAGTTAGCAGACTTATGGCATAGTAAGATCTGAATTAGCAAAATAGTTTTATGAGAACGTACCTGAGTTAGAAAACTAAATCCTGCCTTTTTTTCCTATAACTTCTAGAGTTAAATGTAACAGAGAGAGGAGTAACTGGGATCAGGCAGACTGTTTACATTTCTGTGCCATCCAGGCCTTGTTACCATCATTTCCCCCAAGGCTCCTCTCTTTTCTGAAACTGTACAACCATACCATACTGGTAGTTAATCTTCATTTTTCCTCTCAGATTTTTGTCATTAATATTAATTCTTGCCCTTTCAAATCAAGGAAGAATCCCAACCTGAAACTCATTGACGGTGGAAGTACACTAGATTTCTAGTAGGTAGATGAAAAGAACAGTCCTGGATGGATGACATCGGCAGAAGCTCCAGGCATCGTTGTGCCACGATCTTGCAACACCAGGTGCAGTTGACTATCTACAGGTTGCTCTGTCAATGACATTACAAGATCAACATGCAGCACTGTGAGGCTAAGGACATCAGTCAAATGATTGCCTACTATAGACATCATGAGCTCTTCTACAACTTTTCAAAAATGTCCTATCCAGTGTATAGAGCATAAAATTGTCTCACTATCTCACTGTCATTACCTGGAAAATCCGATTTACAGGAAGAGGATGTTTCTGAACAGCAGACTACAATCATGTGAGATCAGAGTGCAACTAACCAGGAACAATATGCTTGATAAGTTTTTTCCAATGTTCTGCTCCAAAATTGACATCATACAATTTGCGGTTGGTGGGGTGGGGAGGGACTGAAATTAGGATTTTGATGAAATTAGGAAACTGGAACAGGAGCCATAGAAGACTGTAAAAGTCCCATGAACTGTAGCATTAATGGAGTCACGCTTCCTGCTTTCACCAAAGTTGTCTGTTATTTCGGTACAACAGGTTTTGACATAAAAGGGATGAGAGCATAGTTCATGGCTCATAGTTCATGAAAACATGCAGGTTATTGTTTACCATATGGAACACTTAAACTTTAGCTACATGCTGTCCTACTAGAAAGTGAAAATGAAAAAAATTCCAGCACCCAAGCCCTTCCTGCATTATAATACCACTGTTGCAATCTTACATGAATAAGCACTTTGTAGGTGAAGGCGATCATTTTCTAAAACTCATGAGAGCCAGTGGGTGCAGAAAAACTCAGACCATGGCGTGTAGTCTGTTTAATGTGTCACAGTTTTCAGTCTTACAGTCATCAGGCATCACAGTCTTCGGATTGCATGGAAAATGTCCAGGAAGACATGAGTAGAAGCCAGATAGTGTTGATAAAGTGGTTCCAAACTCAATAAAGCACCATGGCTGAAATGATCCTTGTGACCCACGCTTACAAAATCTGGGTACTACAGTCTGCAGGTTTCACTCCTTGTTCTCTTTTGCAGGTCCAAGTGCTGTGGCTTTTCAACCCAAGGAGCACTCCAGAGCATACGGACATTATTGCATATGGAGAAGTGCAGGATTTGGAGGTCCCTAGGGTTGCTGGGTAACCAGAAATTTCAGGCATTTGGGGGTGGGAGGTGCAAACAGCAAAACAATGAGCTCGTGTGCTCAAGCCCCGGCTTCACTATACAAGGTGTGCTAAACATTTTATCTGGGGGCAAAAAAAAAAAAAAAAAGAGGTTCTGCACACAGGCAACAAATTGTTGCTATTACACAACTGCTACTCAGAAGGCTGCCTGCAAGCCCTAGTTGAACCTCGGTTTCCTGAGCTTAGGGTTAATTGTTTCACTTCTGAAATTTTTCGTGTGTCCTGCTCTGCTTGTATAATTTCACTGGCTACTCTTGCTATATTTATTTGCTTAATATCTTTTGTTTTCTTGTACAGTTTTAAGCTTTCAAGGAAAAAAATCTATACTTAAGGATAAGAGTTTCATGAAAATTTAAGGAAACATCAGTGCCTTGGAATATAAATCTAGAGGTACCTCCATTACACAAAGTCTGTAAGAGAATTCAGCACAAATTGATGATAATAGAAAAAACCCCACAACCAACCAATCAGAATACAGACATGAAAAGCAAAAAAGTTTTTGTCCATAAAATGCAAAGACAATGCAAGGCATGCAAAGACATGGTTACAGCTGCTCCATTTTCTAGGCTTCCTACATGACCTGAAAACTAAGCGACTTAGAGATCAAATAACGTATCAGATGACCATTGTCAATATGAACACACATGTATTTGCATTCAGTCACTCATAGATTTTACCTTGTTTGACACCTCGTACATTCCATATCTGTTTCCTGACCTTTCACAAGTATTGAATAGTATTGGCGATCGCGGGTGCACCCTCACAAACTAGTGGTGTACAGACCCCATCAAATCAGGAAACCCAAAAATAACATAGCGTAGTTTCTCTTCTCACAAACAAGGAGAGGAGAAACAATGCTAATACGCTCACTGAAGCACAAAGTCGCAGATTTAGGGGAGGCAGGGATGACATTGTGTAGGGTAAAAAGGCAAACACCAGAAATCATGCTATTAAATTAAATTCAACAGCTCTAGAAAAGAGCTTAGACTGTTCAGTGTTAGGGCGTGTAAATGTTTGCTCCTGATGAGAGGAAAAAGCAATGCCTTGGCCAGCCCTGCCTGCAGTCTGTCTCTCCCTGGTTTTCGTCCTGCCTGCCCAGAGAGACTTCACAAATGAAAGCAGCGTTGGACGTTTCTCCCTCGGCTGTGCAGAGGCCCCCTGAGGACAGCTTCTGTAACCACCTGCCTCTGCTGCTGGAGTCTGCCAGGGAGCAACTGGAGGGAAACTCTCCCTCCGGCTTTACTAGGGGCGCTCCTCGATTTAGATCATGTTTAAATCAATGTTATGTAAAGGAGATGTTGACTCAGAATTCCTGCTGAAGTTAAGACGACATGACCTATCTAACAGAAATCGTTCCTCCACTATCTGGGATTCATCTTGATTCCTTTTTCCATCCTTAGATGAAAGGACTTAGATAAATGAGACAGCTAAAACTGCGTGTTGTTTACTTGCTGAAACACAGCAGAAGATGCCATGCAAGGCCACTGCCTCTGGAAGCCTGGCCCTGCTGGGCCTACAACATGAGTTTCAGAACCACTGCAAGTCCAGGAATTTTCAGCCCTTCACCCTGTACCAGAAAAGACTTGATAGCCTTTCTGCTGAGTCAGGCTTTACAGTTTAATCCCTGCCGTCTAACAGCAGTGATTCTCTCACGCCTATGACAGGGTTTATCAGGTTTGGGTTTGGTTTCATCGTGGAAATTTAATTACCTGGATACAGTGAGCATAGCACAGGGCACACAGATCAGAGGAGAGCTAAGATGAGGGCTACAGGGCAGTGCGCAGGAGGGCTGGCCCAAGAAGACCCCAAACCAATGGAGCTCTAAACCACAGCGTATGCAGGAGGGAGAAGCTCAGCTGCATTTCCCTGTGTGCTGCCTGCGCTGCTGCTGTTGTTCAGATGTGTGTATGAAGGTGGTTTACGTGCGGTCACTGTTGCAGTTGGGCCTTGTGACTGCGTGGAGCTGCATCAGTTACGACACCTCTGTAGTGATGAGAAGGTCCTCTGAAAGCTGCAGGCAAAGGACTATCTTTGTGCAATTAAATCCAGCTTCTGTATAGAGGGGGGAGGAAAGATTATATCAAACATGAAGGCATTGCGAAAGCCTGTACACATCCCCTGCAATTCCCCGATTAGTGAGTTCAAATCCCCATTAATCTGCTCCCTGCTTTCCGCTCACAACCCAGTTGCGCCCCGCCGCGCCCCCGGACGCTCGGCGGTGCCGCGGTGGACGCTCGGCTCGGTGCGCCCGGAGCCCGCCCTGCTCGCCGCTCGCCAGGCTGGGCGCCGCTAGGCGGCAGAGTCCGGCCCGCGGCGGGGGCCGGGGCTGACCCCCCCACCCCATGCTGCTCGCTCGCTGCCGCGGCCGCCGTAACGCGGCGCGGTTCGGGACCACGTAACCCGTGACACCGCACGGGGAGAGAGAAACGCGCGGGGCGCGCGGCGAGCTTGTGCCTGCATCTGCCGACCCCGCACTCACTTCTCCGAACGCACCGAATACGCGGTTACAACAGGCAACGGCTGCTGACTACAGACTGCCAGGAGCGCTGCGAGAGGCAGGGCCGACCGCGGGGATGACTCTAACCCCCGAGCTAGGGCTGCCGGGGCGCCCCGGAGTACGCGCCCCCGGCACCAACGGCCCGCCTGCGCGGGAGGACGGCGAAGGGCTGCAGCCAGCGACCCAGCCGAGCGCAGCCGAGTCCAGCCGACCCGAGCACAAGCGAGCCGAGCGGAGCACAGCCGAGCCGAAACCAGCACAAGCGAGCCGGGACGAGGAGAGGGCTGGACCCGCCCGCGGCTGTGGGGTGGATGGTGCCGCCTGGCGGTCGCTGCACGGCGCTGCGCTGCCAGGTCGAGACGGCGGAACGGGGCGTTTACAGACCGGATGAAATCGCGTGACTAAAAGTGACCCAGAGACTCCGGAGACAGTCGTTCGTGTAGGGCGCGGGCGCTGCCATGAGACATACAGCTGCTATTGGGTCGCCGAGCGGAGCTGCCCCGGAGCCGGCACAGCCCGCAGCGGAGCGGAGCGGCCGATCGCGGCGCACGGGCGGTCTCCTGAGCGGTTCCCGTTGGCAGCGGGACGGCGGCAGAGCGCAGAGACCCGCCCGCAGCCGGCAGCGCCGGCGGGAGGCGCTGACGAGCCGAGGCCGTGGCCAGGGCAACGGTGACCGCGCCCCCCGCTCGGCCCGGAGCCCCGAGGGCGCGCAGCGACCGGAGCGGGCGCGCGGAGCGCGGCTCGTGAGCCAGGGCGAGGCGCGGCGGTGGGCGCTGCAGGCTCCGCCCGCTCGGCCCGGGGAGCGGCCGCGTCCCCCCGGCAGAAGGGCGCGGGCTCTGCCAGAGCCGGCCCCGGCACGAGCGACGCAGCTGCCCGCAGGGAGCTGCCGCGGGGACACGCGGCCAGCCCGGCGGCAGGCTGCGGGCTGCGCCCTGCCGTGAGCCCGGTACGGGAGGGCAGCCGTGAGCAGCCCCGTGGGAGGTGCGCCCAGGGGGAGGAACTGCTCGGCCTGGTGCCAGAGCTGCGGGAGGAGGTGAGCAGGTGAGGGGTGTCAGGGAGGGCAGAGACAGACAGAGAGAGACTGACCCTGGGACAGCGTCCTGCCCTCCTGAGATTTTATGGGTAAAAATCAGGAGGAAGGCCAACATGGCAGACATCATGGTGGGAGTCTGCTATAGGCCACCCAACTGGTGCCACCTGTTCTTGTGGGCGACTTCAACTTACCAGATGTCTGCTGGAAATACAACACAGCAGAGAGAAAACAGTCCAGGAGGTTCCTGGAGTGTGTGGAAGACAACTTCCTCACACAGCTGATGAGGGAACCAAGCAGGGAAGTCTCCCTGCTGGACCTGTTGTTCACCAACAGAGAAGGACTTGTGGGTGATGTGAAGGTTGGAGGCCATCTTGGACACAGTGACCATGAGATAGAACAGTTTTCAATTCTTGAGGCAGTAGGGAGGGGTGTCAGCAGAACTGCCACCTTGGTCTTCCAGACGGCAGACTTTGGCCTTTTTAGGAGCCTGGTTGACAGGGTCCCTTGGGAGGAAGTCCTGAAGAGCAAAGGAGTCCAGGAAAGCTGGACAATCCTTAAGAGGGAAATCTTTAGGGTGCAGGAGTGGACAGTCCCAGTGTGCTGCAAGATGAGCTGGCAGGGTAGAAGACTGGCCTGGCTGAACAGAGAGCTCTGGCTGGAACTCAGGAAGAAAAAGAAACTTAATGGCCTATGGAAGAAGGGGCAGGTCACTCAGGAAGAATACAAGGATTTTGTGAGCCTCTGCAGGGAGAAGATTAGAAAGGCTAAAGCCCAGCTAGAACTTAATCTGTCCACTGCCATAAGTGACAATAAAAAATATATCTGTAAATACATCACCAGGAGAAGGACGGCGAAGGAGAATCTTCATCCTTTGCTGGATGCTGGGGGAAACACAGTGACCCAGGATGAGGAGAATGCTGAGGTACTGAATGCCACCTTTGCCTCAGTCTTTAATGGTAAGCCCAGTCGTTCTCTGAGTGCCCAACACCTCCAACCGGAAGACTGAGACAGCAGAATGAAGGCACCATAGTCCAAGAGGAAATGGTCAGTGACCTATTGCACCACTTAGACGTGCAACAAGTCTATAGGGCTGGATGGGATCCATTCAAAAATTCTGAGGGAGTTGGTGGAAGTGCTCACCAAGACACTTGCCATGATTTACCAGCAGTCCTGGCTAACAGGGGAGATACTGATCGACTGGAAGTTATCTAATGTGACAGCCATCTACAAGAAGGGCCAGAAGGAGGGCCCAGGAAACTACAGGCCTGCCAGTCTGACCTCGGAGCCAGGCAAAGTCATGGAGCAGATCATCTTGAGTGCCATAATGCGGCATTTACAGGACAGCCAGGTGATCAGGCCCAGTCAGCATGGGTTTAGGAAAGGCAGGTCCTGTTTGACCAACTTGATCTCCTGCCATGACAAGGTGACCCACTTAGTGGATGAAGGAAGAGCTGCAGACATTGTCTGCCTGGACTTTAGTAAGGCCTTCGACACTGTTTCTCACAGCATCCTCCTGCAGAAACGGGCTGCTCATGGCTTGGATGAGTGTACTCTCTGCTGGATCAAAAACTGGCTGGCTGGCCGAGCCCAGGGAGTGGTGGTGAATGGAGTTCAATCCAGCTGGCGGCTGGTCACTAGTGGTGTTCCCCAGGGTTCAGTTTTGGGGCCTGTCCTCTTTAAGATCTTTATCAATGATCTGGATGAGAGGATTGAGTGCACCCTCAGTAAGTTTGCAGATGACACCAAGTTGGGTGGGTGTGTTGATCTGCTTCAAGGTCAGGAGGCTCTACAGAGGGATCTGGACAGGGTGGATCGATGGGCCAAAGCCAATAGTATGAGGTTCAGTACGGCCAAGTGCTGGCTCCTGCACTTGGGCCACAACAACCCCCTGCAATGGGACAGGCTTGGGGAGGAGTGGCTGGAAAGCTGCACAGCAGAAAAGGACCCGGGGGGGTGTTGGTCAATAGCCAATTGAATGTGAGCCAGCAGTGTGCCCAGGTGGCCAAGAAGGCCAACAGCATCCTGGCTTGTGTCAGCAATAGTGTGGCCAGCAGGAGGAGGGAAGTGATTGTCCCCCTGTACTGGGCACTGGTGAGGCCACCCCTTGAGTACTGTGTCCAGTTTTGGGCTCCTCACTGCAAGAAGGACATTGAAGTGCTGGAGTGTGTCCAGAGAAGGGCAACAAAGCTGCTTAAGGGTCTAGAGAACAAGTCTTAGGAGGAGTATCTGAGGGAACTGGGGTTGTTTAGCCTGGAGAAAAGGAGGCTGAGGGGAGACCTTATCACTCTCTACAACTACCTGAAAGGAGGTTGTAGTGAGGTTGGGGTCAGTGTCTTCTCCCAAGTAACAAGTGATAGGATGAGAGGAAACGGCCTCAAGTTGTACCAGGGGAGATTTAGGTTGAATATTAGGAAGAATTTCTTTACAGAGAGGGTTGTCAGCCATTGGAACAGGCTTCCTAGGGTGGTGGCGGAGTCCCCATCCCTGGAGGTGTTTAAAAGACATGTAGATGTGGTGCCGAGGGACATGGTTTAGGGACCCTGGCAGTGCAGGGTGAACAGTTGGACTTGACGATCTTAAAGGTCTCTTCCAACCAAATGATTCTGTGATTTAATATCACAGGAACAGTGCTGACACCAAGCTGGGCTTTCTTCACAGACTACACAAGAGATGTTGACCCTATTTTAAGGTGTGCTCATAGTTCTGAAGTGAGACCCCTTCCAGAAGGAAGGAATGTCCGTTGTGGCTGATACCATAGAAAGTGACATAAAAAATGAGCATTTACAGGACAGGGATGAAAGAAGGTGCTGAATGCTCTGAACTTGTGCCTCCAGAACAGAAAAAAAGCAGAAAAATGTGTAAGGGTAAGAGGAAGTAAGAGTACCGTGTTACTAGCACAGGCAGGAAACACGTCCTCTTCAAGAGGAGGTCTTATGCATCTGTGTCTTCTAAGAAATGTTTTCTTTCTTGGTGTGGACTAAAATACTGTGATGAAAAGGCAAGCAAGGTCATCAGTTCTGCAGCTCTGCAGATGTTAAAAGTATGGCTGATGGTATTCTGCCTTTACACTTTGTGCCTGCATTAGAGCTGTCCTGTTAGTAGTTGTTCACTTCAGAAACATTGAGCTGAGATCCTACTTCATCAGAGCTTCATGAAGCCTGTTTTGGGTTGCGGGACTGTGCAAAATAGGGATAATGCAAACCAATCCAAGTGATCTACTTTTAAGAGCTAAGGTGGACATTTGGCAAGCAGTAGCTTACTACTCCAGGGAGTCCTTTGCCACCTGTTAACTTCTAAGTTTTCATTTTAGGTGCCTGAATCTTTGCCTCCAGTCACCGCAGAAAGCAAGGCAGACTCCCTCACGTGCCTTGAACAACTGAAGAGTTTGTCAGCAGAAAGAAGGTAAAATGAGCTAGCTTGGATTAAAATAAAAATTGATTGAAGTTTACCATGGCTTTATCTATCTAATAATACTGTTGAATGGAAAGGTCTGCAGGCTCTTCCCAGGAAGATGAAAACCACAGAAAAAGAAAGAGAAAACAGACCTGTGAAGAGATGAGTGAAAGTAAAGCAGGAATGAGGAGGAGAAAGACAGAAAAGTAGCATTCAGGCATCACCAATTAAAATTGAAAGGGCAACAAGATCACACTTACTCCTGCCTTTACAGTTCAATCAGTGCTTTCTGACTCACTGCTGTAGGTGCCAATTTATTTTTATTGGCTGGATTTCACAGCTGATTCACAGCTGGATTGCATCGCTGATTCACTTCTGGTCTACCAGGGTCATGATGTGGCCCAGGCATCTTTATGCCATTGGTGAGGAGACCTAAGCTGTCCATACCCTGCTGTTCTTCCCAGCAGATTTCATTCACACAAGACTGAGATGGAATGATAAAGGGCACCACGGGGCTCCTGCCCACCAGCCACTGGGGTTGAGCACTCCAGGGCCCACACCAGCCTCAGACTCACGCATGTGCAAAACGAAGAAAAGTCCCTTGTTCAGCACTTTGTGTGCGAAGCACTCAGGCATGTGCTGCCTGTCCTCTGCCTTGTACTGGGGTGCAGTGGGTGCAAAAGGCATTTTGCTCCTGGCAGTGGGCTTTGCTGGCTGTTTCATCAGCTCTGTGAACAGATGAGAGATGGGCTCAATGACCAGACTGCAGCTTCCCAAAGTTTAGATTAATCATGTCCTACCAATGATGGTACAATTCCTTCACCCAGCAGCATTTTTCCACATGAAAAGGAAAGATTTGTAATAACAATACTAATGAAGAAAGATTTTCCATCAGGTAAAAGGAGTGTCTCTGGTCTCTTTATCGGGGTCTACAAACTAATTTATGATGGGAGAAGAATTTTTCATTTACTAAACTATTTTTCTCACTAATCATATTTTAATAAAAGTAACATAATGAGGATTTATTTGGGGCTCTTGGTATACTTTTCTTAAAGTCAGAGAAAGAAGGAAATCTGGTATTGGTTTTATTTCTATGGTAGCACTTTGACAGCTTGACATGAGCGCAGACATGAAAGTGTAGGTCATTTGTCTTATGTATAAGTTATTCTCCTTAAAGGATCACAGAACTATTTTATTCTCCAAATTATCACACATGTTCTGATTGGCTGGCACAGGTCCTGAGTCTAAAAACAACTTGGAAATGCTGTTCTTGTAGCAGGGCAGTATTTTTTTCTGGAATCTACTTCTAAATGTCTTTATTATCTAGCTCTCTTGGGTTTTTTCCCAGATTGTTTAACAAATCTTTGAAAACTCTCAATCCTCAAAGTCTGTCTCCTGACAATTCTGGAACAGTGACCAAGGAAAAGCAATATGGCTTGAGTGGCATTTGAAGCAAGCTATTGCCAAACATAGAAGAGGTCAGGTAAAAAAAAAAAAAAAAAAAATTATTCAGAACCTTGTGATTAATCTCCAAGCATTTTATCTAGGATGGGACAGCTAGCTTGAGTTGATTATTACTCACATCTGTTTCTGCGATAGGTGGGCCAGAGCTCTTCAGCTCTTGGATCCAGAAGGCAACTTTCCTGGGTGCTTGACTCTGGTGTTTTGGTTGATTTATGCTATGTCTCATTTCTTTGACAGAAAGTTGCTTCATTTCAAAACATTAAAACTCCATCTGCTGTCTGGAAAACTGAGTTGTAGCTAATGTCAATGTTACTTCTCTTGTCCGTGCTCAGGGAGGGAATTGCCATTCAAAAAGTACTGTCACAGACCTATAAAAATCCAGACAGGCTCTTTGTTCCTCTCTGAATCCTTGCCACTAGAAGGTAGTGGCACTAAAAGGGAGTGCCACTAAAAGAAGAAAAGCATCTGGTCCTGCCATGAGCCCCATGAAAGTGTAGTTGTTTCCATGCAAGTAGCCATTGGGACCCATATTGCTGCAGACGTACATGGACAGGCAGGTCTGTGGAGTGACTCCCATTGACTTCAGGAAACTCTGAATCAGTCCTGAGGGCTATGCACAACTTTCCTGATTAGCCCAGTTTTCCACAGCACTCAGCATAGCCCCCGTGCTCCCACAGATCTGCTGGTGGGTTCACAGTGTGCAGCAGGCTCCTACAGAGCCCCAAGCAGAGGCTGGGTTCTCTCCTGCGGGAAGGCATGGGTCTCCTAAACAGTGTCTGCAGGAGAAAAGCCGACTGCTGCAGGACAATGACTGCTGCTATCTAAGGGATGTCATTGCAAAAGCTTAGACATTTGCACTTTGAATAGCTAGTTCTCCAGTGGAATACAGATCCCACTCTGTGACAGCGTGCATACTTTGGTGACTCACTTGTAGCAACTGCTCATTATCTAAATATTTTTGATTTTCTGCACTCCCAGACTCTCCAACACCTCTCTGCCCAGATCCATTCCCGCAGAGGCAGGCATGAGGTTGCTGTGAGCTGAGGAGGCTTGTGGTGAGGAGAAGGTGGCAGTGACCTTGTCGCAGAGCAGGACAGTCTCCCCCTTGCTCCAGGCAGGCAGTGGTGTCTGACACAGGGGGCCAAGGAACCAGGAGGTGACATACTGGAATTACCTGGGACATCAGGCAGTGTGCTGGGGCATCAGGAAAAAGACCCCTAATGTTGTGGGGGCAGTATCCCCTCAACAAATCTGTTTAAAAAAAAAAAAGGGGGGAAAAAACCCTAAACAGTTCATTATTGTACCACAGAACTACATAAAGATTCCACAGGAGTAACTCCAGCTGAAACTAAAGAAACCAGTAACTCTAGCAGAGATCAGCTGGGAAAAAGACCTTATACAAACATATGACAAAGAGGACATCAGACAGCTTGTTATTTTGCTCTGGGGTTTCAGGAAGCCTCTGTGGTGTGCCTGATTAGTGGACTTTATCCATTTGTCAAAATGTCAGATTTGCTTTTTAATGAATTCCTCAACACTGCAGCAGTTTTTATGGCTCTTCCAGTGGCCTAATAGCTACAGCTGGTGTTTTTCCTCTGGTGTGTATCAGGGAAGGGATGAGGAAAACTGTACTTTTATCACAGGGCTCACAAGGTTTTGAATGTTGTGATCACAAGTCAATGTGATTATTCATTATTCATCATGAATTATCTCACTGAACTCAGAAAGGTATTTCTCATACCTAAGATGTATCTGAATGCTCTGATTGAATGTCAGAGCAAGCACCCCCTTGCAGCCCTTAATTGGATGCAGCCTGTAATAGAGGTATCCAGAGCTATCCTGGCAACCCTGTGGGTCACTGCTCACTGCTTTCAAAAGTCTACCTAAATACCCAGCTACAAGACTGTGAGATACACTTATAAAGCTCTTCTTATTTTTCTGCCACATGTGGGAGGAATATCAGGACTGTGATATGCAAAGAACCTGCATGGGGGATATCTCACTGCCACCCTGAAGTGTCTGGTGCTGGGACTGGTAATGATTAGGGGTCAACATGGCGCAACAACAGACCTGTACACAAAAAAGTCTGTTCTTGGACAGATGTCACAGGGGAAAATCGAGAGCTAAATAATTGTCTTATCTACTCCAATATGTGAATCAGTAATAGTGCTACTAATCGGTCCATAGCGGCTTCATACATGCTGAAAGCCATGTTTGTTTTCAGCCTGAACCCCTCACTTTCTATCTCATTTTCCTCCAGGTTTCAGTCAGGTAAGTTTTATCTGAATTCACATGAAGCAGTCTTGTGAGCTAATATACAGCTGTTCATCTACGGCTGAATGTCAGTGGCTATGAAAAAAAAAATCATTGCATCCTTCACTTATGTATGTAAGCGTAGATCCTCTGAAATCACTCAAACTGAAATGGAACTGCAACAGCCAAGTATTTAACCAACAAAGCACGGTGGCATCATGGGGATGCAAAATGCTGCTTAAAGGCAATTCATTATCAGTACATTGCAGTGCTCCTGGCCAATCAGTTACTGTTGGGTATCTCTAAAAGTAAATTATTATCATAGAATATACAGTATTCACTTTTGTGTATGCTTTACAATTATAGTGAGAGCAGACTGAAATTTCACTATAACCATGGCTTGTTCCATTGTCCTGGGAATTTTGCGTCAGTTTAAGATGACTTTTGTTCTCTTTTAAGCTTTAGTCTCCATAAACTTTACGGATTAATCAGATGATTTTTTTAATGTGGAAGAGAATCCTGTTGTCAATTACTAGAAAAATTTTGCAATTAAGTACACAGCTGCAATCACAACATATGTAACGACCCCCTAAACCCCAGACAGGAGAAGGGTGACATGCTGAAGAGTATAACGTATAACTCTTACTAACATTGCTCCTTACTCACCTGCTTTCATTAACACTGCTGAGCTCTCTGTCCCCAGGTGCCAATATTTATTCATGTTTAATAAGATTCCATTAAAACCCCCATTAAACGAGTGGTGGGGCTGCAAGGTAAAGCATTCACTAGTACGTGGTGTCAAAGGTAAGTTTACCCTTACAGTAAAAGCTTCGCACGTTGTGTTTGAGAGGCTGGACTATAGCCCTTCAAGAAATTATGTAATCACATGCTGGGTTTCCTTCACAGCCTTAACTAACACAAGGGCAAAACTGCTTGTGCTCAACGACCAAAGCAGTATTCAATAGTCACTTTTTACCCCCTTGGTCCAGTATCTAGTGGCACAACTCTCAAACAGGTGCAGACCCAGGAAAATTGGGGAAAGCTGGGGAAAATCACTAGCAAGTTGGACAGGGAGTACTGCTTCCTTTATCTGCTATGATAACTCTTACCCTGTCTTTCTCCTACTCCATTTTCTGATCCAGCTACACCAGATCCCTGATGATCATCCAAGGGAATTCAGTCCTGCAACTTAACTGTTGTTATAATCATCTGAGTTTGAATCTCCCCACCTTCCTCCATCTCAGGATACAGGATCTATAAATCAGAAAGGAAGGCAGGTGTAGCTGTTGCTCAATAGTTTGCTTTATATCTGTGACTTTAAATAAGTAAATACAATTAGTATAAAATATACTGGAGACATCTTAAAAATTCAGGATTTTTCAATGAGAATACCAATGTGGTTTAATATGTATGTTTGTGTTAATATATGTGTGTATTAACTTTTTAAATTGCAATCCAGGTGACCCACATGAAGTGACATGATAAATGTGGGCATACCAATGTGGTAATTCTGCAGGCAATAACATGATCTCTCATTGCTATGTTGATAAGTGTCTCAGAAGAAAATTTATGTCTGGGATTTGTTATGCCATGCACTACATAAATCACTGCACGTCAGTACCTGGTAAAAAAAGAAAGAGTGAATTACAGGTAAACATTTATTTGATCTCATTCTTTTCCGTCTGGTGATCACATAAATGCTTTTCTACATATTTTTTTTTTAATGAATGGAAGCAGTATTTAAAGCCCTGTCATCTGGAGCACTTATCTTTCTATTCTTTCTATTGGTGAACCTTTGCACCCCTATGTTTCTAGTCTATTCATAGTAACACTGAACATATGCAAGTCCCTATACATCTTTAAGAACGTGTATATCGCTTCTCTATTTTCAGAAAGCTTATGAATTATAGCAAGGGAGAGAATCAAGTATTATATAAAAAGAGTTAACCATTTTAGGTATTGAATATTACAGAAACTGTCTATTCCCATGTCCTCAATTTTTGTCTCTTCTCTGAAAGTTCACATTCTCTCAGAAGCGCAGATTAACTTTCTCATGTTTTGCAGATTGCACCCATTGGCATCTTCTAAAAGAGAAAAACTCTAATGGGAGAAGAGGTGAAATGGGTCATGTGGAGCAGAAATACATAAGAACAATACAAGGTGGAGTGATCTGGAGCTAAACACAGTATAGTCGGGAGCTGATTGTGTGCAGCTTACAACAGTGGAAGCCCAAGTGCTGAGGAGCCCTGAGGTACTTATGGATGTTCCTCCACTGGTTTACTTCACCTACAGCCCCTGCCCATGGATAAGTCTCTCTGGGGTGTTTCACCAGGAAAGCAAAGAATGCAAACTGGGCAAAACATTTCCTCAGACACACTTTATGAAATATAACCTAAGAAAACCTAAGAAATATTTATAGATGTTGAGGAAAAAAGATTAGATAGTCTGTCAGTGATCCCCAGCCTTTCTATTAAAACAGTGTTACACTTCAGTTGTAATTGCTCCCTTCTTTAAAACAAAAGAGTGCAGAGCTTGTGCACTGTGCACTCTCTTCCTTAGGTGATTATTGCCATGCTCTTGCATGTACTCAATTGAATGGTTGAAACTTGAAGCTCCAGTCAAAAATGAAAATCTGAGCTGAGCTGCCTGCACAAATGTGCTCAGGAACAGCATGCTTGGAATAATCCAGAAATGAAATGTTGATCTAAACTTGTTTATTTTTATCAACTCCAGACTTACTCACTGTGAAATACCAGCAGATTGGTGACTCTTCTCTCCCAAGGCAAAGCTTAAGTTTGACACATGCACATACAGATTCACATGGGAATAGCTCAGAGGAACAAAATAAAAAATGAGGCATGCAAAGGACTGGGATGAAACTTCAAGGTTAAGAATGCAAGCAAGGCAGTCACTCCTTCGCAATCCTTAGCACCAACCAATTTGTCAAAACTGGTTGAAGACTATGATGCTTATGGAGACTAATAGAAAAATCACCTTTTCTAAACATCATAAATTATCACAAATTCTAATCTATTTCTATAACTGACCAATATCCATATTTTCTATCAGAGGGAGTGTATCTGGTAATCTTCAGCATAACATCTGTTAGGAGGCACATGGGATTTTTATGCAAACATAAAAGTAACCTTTTTCAGAATAGTACGCCAATTCCTGTGTCCTCCCTAACTTTCTGAATGCAGAAGGCTGAAATATATCAGAATTGAGACAGTTCTGGCATTGACGAGAAAGTGAATCCACATTCCCTGCTTGCTATGAAAAACCACAGATGTAGTGTTCCCCTGAAAAACCTAAGAACAGAAGAGCTAAAAACCAGTATGTCTATAGGTGAAACTATCCACTGTTTGTGTTATTGTTACACAGAAACCATTCTTGTCCTCCAAGAATTGAAGCTGCTGAGTTCCTGAAGAAGAATTTTAAGTCTTCAGAGGTCTAGAGAGAAAGGAAAAAATAAAGAAGTTCAATTCCCTTACCAGCACAGTTTGGAATTTCACATGGATATGAAGAGACCCATGTCCCAGTTCCCAGAGCTGCTGTGTTCATTGTGACTGCTTACCCTAAGTCATTCCTTGGGCCAAATAATGTTGGCGTGACTCTCATGCCTTCTCCTGGGACAAGTTCCTGTGTTCCAGCTTCCAAATGAACAGAAGAACCTGCCAAATGCCATGAAGTACCTTAGTGGCTTGCACCATTTGGACTCCACTCATAGGCTGAATAATTTTGCGATGCAAGACTTGATATCACTATTAGTCTGAGGGCTATGTTACACTCCATAAAGACGCTGTGGGAAACTCATCCTGGCCTGGCTGGACAGAGCAAGACACTGGGAGACACCAAAGTATCTGAGGTGAAACCCATCTGTATCTCTTCATAGGTCTGCCAGAATAAACAAAGGAATATATGTCAGTCATGTGGCTTGTATGTAGAGCAAATATACACTTAATCTTCTAGTGAATCACCTTTTTCACACATGAATCATCCATGATCCCCAGCAGAACAGCTGCTCGGACACATTCAGCTCTGGCCCCAGAAACTTCCCACACCAATGTCATGAGTAAAAAGCTATAAAAGAGCTGGTCTGCCAGGTTGGAGGGTCAAATAGCAGCCTGTAAATGCTTGTAATAGGGGAAAGTGTGACTACTGATATTAATTCCTCTTTCTTAATGGCCTTATGCAGAAGCAAATACTTAGGAGAAAAAAATTTATGAGAAAATAAAAAATAGGTGACCTTCATGAGAAGTGAATCATTTCCATCACACTTTCACATTGCTGGAGTATGTGCCTCAGCTAAGAATTTGCCTTGATTTTATTATTTTTTATTATGAAAAAAAATATATATTGGAAAGTGTCAGCTCCTGAAACACTGATCTAAAAAGATCAGCCTATTATCAGACTCTCTTCTAAAGAATCTCATTATTTTTATTTCCTTATAAGAGAACCAGCCAGGGGGAAAATGTGAGTGGTTTAAAAATCTCAATAACAAAGAACAGGAACTTACTAGTTTCAAACAAGAATCACCAGCTAAAACAAGCTCACTCTTTATTATATGCCATTGTTTAAATACTTTATCTCATGCTTTGTCTTCAGCTCACATTTACAGAAATTGTATTATTACAATTTGAATTCATAAATTTTAGCAAAAGAATAAGCCTACAGAAACAGTGTCTTTATCACCTTATAAGAGATAGAAACATTTTTGTGATCATGAAATTTCACGTGGACCGGCTCATATTTCTGTTCTTTATAATGGCCATTTTGATCTTTAAGTCAAGATCATTTTGATCTTACAAATCAAGTTATTTTGTTTACCAAAATAAAATGTTCTTCTGCATATCCATATGTGCATGGATATGGCAGCTGGCCCCTCCTAGACATGTTGAATGTATTCGCCAAATTTGATAAAGGAAGAAGTTGTCTGAAAGTTTTTGTTTCCTGCAGGTTGCATGGAGCAGTCAAGAAGAAGGGAGGAGGTCCGTGCATGACCCTTCTTGGGAAGGGCTACAACCTTTCCTGGAGTTCAGGAAATCCACCTAGGGACTGCATCGCCAGACACAGCTGTAGAGGACACAAAGCTTTGGTGGTTTTGCTGCTCATTCATTTGTTCCAGAAACAGAATGGCTAATGTGATATCTTGTCTTTGAAGAAATTATGTTTGGAGATCTTCACCTCCTCTATGCACATGCAATGTAACGAAAAGTCTGTAAATGTCAGGCATGTTAAGCACTTGAAATAGCTTCTGTGCTTACCTGCAACACAAAGCAGTCATCCATATGCAGGATAACCTTACACACCATTTCTGTGACTTTTTAAAAAGGCAACTGTTCAGCCAGAGTTGAGAGTTGCTCATGCACTCTATTTCTGTGAATATTCCTGCCTGACATTAGCTTACAAAGAAGCAAATTCAGAACTACGAAGTGTTTCAAGGGTTGAGCAAACACATAGCATCCTCCTCAGATGACAAAAATAAAAATTTAAACTTACAGAATCAGAAAGGTCTCTCTGATCAGGTGGGCTGACAGCCTGGTCCTTCTTTCTTCCATAGTGTTCCCAGCAATTACAGTATCATTAAGTTATACAACTGTCTCTTCAGTTAAGAAAAACTAATATTTCAGTCCACACCCTGTTAGAGTTACAAATCTCCTTGAATGTTTGAGTATCTGGAATAGCACTCTTGCTACTGATGGGATGATAGAAAATCTGACCAAATATGGCATTGGTTTTGGGGCCATAGCCATGTGCTTTCCTTTGCTATCAGACTGGACCACACTGGACACTCTCTGCTCAAACCCTTTTCAAGAATTTATATATACAAGGCCTGACAGCCTTTGAGAATCACCTCTTGGAGAAAGGAAGAAAGAAGTTTTAATTTTGTTTTGGGATATGTACCATTTGTTCCAAGACCACTTCTGTGTCTTAGGAGTTGATGCCATGAATTTCCATCTCGGTGAAAAAAACTCTTATCATCATGCGTTCCAGCATACACAATCAAAGCTGTTCTTCAGTCAGAGGCCAAAAGCTCTCCTTTAAAAGTTCTAAAGTCCATGCCAGTTTTCTGATTCATGATAAGTACAATACTTACTGTCAAACTTACTGTGAAATGGAGTCGAGTGCTCTCCTGAACTTAAGATGGCAAATTTATGGTGTGAGAAAGAGAGAAAAGAGCTTAATGCCTTTCTGAAACTGAATGATTAACTTAAAGCCATGGATGAAAACACTGGCTCTTTATATCTGTGATAGTTCACAGGCTGTTGAGCCACATGTGGTTTGTCAGAAATTCAAGCGTGGCCTCCATGCCAAGGTTCAACACTTAATATAGGTGGTGCTAGATAATCTAAGGCCTAGTCTGTGAAAAGAATCAAAGCAGAAGCTCTGCTGAGACTGATATATCCATTCTTCTCTTATTCTCCAGTGTTATGTGTATATCACGTTTCCTAGGGTCGAGAAAGTTGTCTGCCTCTTCTCTCAAGCAAAACAATTTCATAGGTTGATGCTAATCATAAAATCAACAAAACTTTCCACAAAACCCCTTTGCTTCCTAGTCCATGTTCTAGTTTACTGGATGTATCCATGTTGATGGTGTATCTTCCTTCAGCATTCTGATACTCCCAGTGATAACCCATTCTGAAAGTAAATGCATTCCTATTTTTGGAAAGCCTCAAAAGCGATCTAATCATTCACTGTGAACTGCAATAATTGCAAGACCTCTTTGCCATTTGCCATAATCCTTGGAATACTGTCCAATGCAGCAAATCCTGGGGCTGGAGCTTTCAAAGTGTTTCCAGTGGAGACTCACCAATGTGGTTCCACAGATCTCTGCTGTCATTCTCTGCATGTCCCTTATGCAGAGAATCACAAAGTCTAGACAATATCAGCCCCGCTACTGAAGAGTAGAGCCCTGCTACTGGCATTAAAAGAAGTAAACCCAGGAAAAAAACCCAACATCTACTTACATCTTTTCCCACAGGAGTACAAGGCAAGGTCTAATTAACCATCTAATGAATAAGACTCTCTGCCTCATTATAAAATGTGTGTGTTTCAGACAGCCACATGCACTGTGCAACTAAGGGACCATCTTGTCTACTTGCTTAAGTGTTAATCCAAGCTGCCCTGTGCCTTCATGAGGGATCACTAAGTCTCTGTCTCACTGTAGCCCATAAAAAATAAAAGCCACAGCCTACTTCTTCAAGGAGTTGATTTTCCAGGTTCCCTTAAGTGGTCTTTAATGGGTCCCATGCTTTTGATATGGCCATGACACTGCTTACCAATGAGGTACACTCCTGAGTTTCAAGAAACAGAATTTGACCCTTTCATGGTTCAGGAATCCTCACCACTTTCCCCAACCAGCAGTGAATTCTGCCTTTAGATCAGTGCTGCATACCTCACTGTGATCACCTGTATTTGTTTGCTATCTGCCCAGTCTTCGCCAGCTCTTCCCTGAGACCTTCCATCCAGACAGTTCTTCTACACTCTCCTTCTTGCATGAGCAGCAGGATATACTTCTCCCTCTTCAGCTTAATCAGACATCGTCTTTAGCTCTGTCAAAGTTAACGCTGCAGTTTGTAGGCTGGAGAGTGGAAATGGTAATTAATGGCCCCAGTGATCTCAGAAAGAAGCAAAGCTGCTCCAAGTTGATGAGTTTCTTTTGTTCTTGGAAAAGGAGGGAAAGGGAGCTGTTTCCTCAGCTACTTTACTCTCAGAGATAGTCAGGTGTGGCAGGCAGCATCCCCAGACAGGTTTGGTAACAGCAAAACTAACTTCACTAGAAGGATGCTTTTCCTTCTGTAACTCTGAAATTAGATGTAGTTTCAGTCAAAATGCTATCCCACATTAAGAAAACACTGCAACAATGTGCATTTACATAGCAGGTATGTGTTTTGTGTATTTACATCATCATGGCTTGGCTTCGCAGACGAAGATTTGGGAAGGGCTTTAAACGTGAGTACACCTTTCAAGCCTGCGCGGTGGATTTTTTAGGTGAGGCGCAGCGTGCGCGAGACTGGCCCCACCCTTTACACCTGAGGTTCATCTGCCAGGGCCTAGCGAGCTTGGACGGTGACAGCGAAGTCCTCAGGTCGTAGGTTTGGTTAGAGTATCCTTCTCTTAGATGGATGGCCTTACAGTGCTAAACGAGCTCCATCTGCCCGGGTTTGGAGTTAGAGTTGTCCTTCTCCTAGGATGGTTGCCCGAAGGCTAGTGAGCCCATCCTGCCCATGGACACACTTTGTCTGACCCTTCAGTTGAGACCTGTCTGGCTTGGGAGACCCTACTGGAGGCATATGCCACCACCAGCATAGCTCTCAACTTCACAAGGGCACGCAAGCTCTTTCCCCACGGCAAGGGGGTGCCCGTGAAAGAGATTTACATACATACATATATATATGGACAGCAAGCTATAAAAACACAGAGGCATAGGTCTATAGGTCTATTCAATGGGAAAAAGGCTTGGAGGCAAGGGAGTGAAACATTATCCAAAACACACCAGACTTCAGCATGTTCTGTTAGAGGCATGATGAGTCCTCTAATGACCATGGCTAGGCATTAGCTGCCTGTCCATCTGGAGGGTTGGCTTTCCCCAGCTGACAGACTGGATAGTTCAGCCCCGGCAAACCGTCACTGCTCCCACACGGTCGGTGGACAGGACAGAATGTCTGTACCAATCATTTCTTGTGATCCCAAATATTGCCCACAGAATGCTATGTTACAAGGAGCAGAAAAACGCATGATTCTAGCCAAAATAACTATATTCTTGATGAAACAATGTCACAGAAAACCTCTCCTTTTTCTTTCAGCAAAACAACACAAATGCCAGCATTTTGGGAGTGAAGTTAACAAGTCATATTGTGCAGCATTGCTTCAGACATTACTGTATAGTCGTATTTGTTTAAGCTTTCAAGATTCCTTCACCATGTGGAGAAATCTGTATTTTTTTCTTTTTTCAATTAAAGCTGAAATTTGGGCAAAATAATTCAGAATTCTCATGGTTCTAACAGCCAAGCACATAGTTTACAAAATACTGTCTTATTTAATATAAAACAAGATGTCTAAAGATCTGTCTGTTTTTGTATAAATGACTCTAATGAAATTTCCAAGGCATAAATTTGGATATAGAATAAATGATATTTAATCAGATGTAGTCCTGATCTAAAGCAGATTTAATGAGTCTAAATTCTTCAAAGTATCCGTCACCTTGCATATTTCGAATCTTCTTCCCCACTAAAATCCATGTCTATTTTTGTGTAAAATTTTAGATTGATATCTACATCTACCTCCTCTTGCCTGCCTCGGAGACCTCTGTAAAGTGAGACTGCTAGTTGATCATTTCCTGCCCAGCTGCATACACATAACCTAAGGAGAGCTCCTCCAACCAGCATGATGCTGGGGCTAGAGAAGAGGTTCCCAACAAGCAACAAAAGAAAACGGACTTCCCACATGTTTACCATGGGTATCTTTTAGTCTGACCAAGTTTAGACAGGCAGATCTTACCTAAAATTGATGGTAATTCAGCTTCATTTTTGATAAGCATAATCGTTTCTCTGGTGCTACAGCAGCTGTGATTTCATTCCACACGCACCTTCTTGCTCATCTTCAAGACTGCCAGAGACATGGACACAGGTACAGCCATCCCTTTAAAATGTTTCAAGTTTCAGGAAGACTCAAGTTTCAGGACAGGAACACAGAGGTAGGCCGAGTCAAATTACTTTTGACATCTGCAGTAGATGAAAAGTAACTTGGAGAAGAGGCTGTCAACAGGCTGTGCAGTATGGCTGCCTGTGTCATGTCTGCATTTGTTTCAGAGGAACTGCTCCTAATGAGCACTGATATCACCAAGTATAGGCAGGCATACATGGTATGTAAAGTCAAATATAGTGCTAACTCACTGTTTTCTATCCCACCCAGATGAAAATTTGATGCCTTCCATTTTTACTAGATACTTCTGAATTCAGGGCTCCCCGCTCTCACTGTACATAGAGCTACACCACACGGTGGAAATCTGCAGGTACAAGTGAGATGTGTGGGATGTTGCTACTACAGTGATCTGAATTCAGTAATATTAGTGATTAATTTTTCTTGTACGTACAGAAAGCTGCAAGCTAAAAGCAAGGGGGACCTTCTATAAAATAACAGTGAACACAGCCAAAGAGAAAAGAAAATTGCACCAGACACGAATACTTTCTAAATGCTGACTCACAGCACCCATTTCCTCCCTTGCTGCCTTCAAAACTCTCTGTAATCTCCTCATACTTTCAGTTTACAGCTCAATTTCCAATGCCTCTGAGGTACCCCCCATTCTTTGGCTTTCCATTTTCCTTCTACTCCTACACTTATTCATCTTTTTCCGATGCCTGCTGAACCACTGGTTTCTCAATCTATCATCATTACTTCAGACAGTCCCTTAAATATTGGAAGGGGGTCTGTAAAACAACCACCAAAACCCATATTCATACACTTCCTCCTATCTGCAACTAACTCAATGCAGTCCTTACCCTAATTTACTCTAGCTTTTACTAATTATAAATACCAATCTTATGAAACCAGCTGGATGAAACAGTCGAATGACACTTTCTTTAGAGAGATTACTTTGACTTTAAAGGTTAATAAACATGGCTGTAGAGGATGAGGCTTACCTCAGCTTCATTTACAGAACCCAGATTGCTCCTTTGCGAAGTGTGATTGGGAAAGCACCATATCATTAAAAAACACCTGAGATTACATAGTCCAGAGTTGCAATATCAAAAATTGCAAGAAAGATAAAGCCTGCTCTAAGCCCTAAGATATACAACTTAAATAAAGCAGATTATAAAATTATATTGTAATTCACAGCAAGTTCGGCATTTTAGAAAAACAACTTCTGCTTCAAAATTCCGTTTTTGTTTTCTTTTATTTTCACGCATCAGGAAATTGCCATTTTCACCTGAAGGCAGAAAGCACTGTCCTGCATGGTCAAAGATGTTCTGTGACTTGTGTTTCTGTTCAGAATAACATCAGTTCCCAGCTACAGAATACTCCTGATGTTGGTTTGGATATATACTTAGCAGTTCATGAGAAAAAGAAATCTTTATGGATTAAACCTTCCTTTGAAGTATAACAAACAGTGCAGCATGTTCTTATCCCTACAGCTGACACTCTGTCGGGTACTGGTAGTCAAACACAATGCTATGCTTTG
Source organism: Bucorvus abyssinicus (assembly GCA_009769605.1). Taxonomy (NCBI): domain Eukaryota; kingdom Metazoa; phylum Chordata; class Aves; order Bucerotiformes; family Bucorvidae; genus Bucorvus; species Bucorvus abyssinicus. Next base: position 6,986,430 of record CM020033.1, on the reverse strand, counting down.
ACCTGTCCTCAAACAACCCATCTGGGAAGAAATTGCATTTAATAAAGTGTTTTTAAAAACTCTGTTTTCAAACATAGGGACCTGCATAGGATTTACTGGTGTAAGTCAGTCATCCATCTGAGCAAGTCGAAATATGTACAGATAAGACAATCTGTGACCAAGTCACAGCAAGATGCTGTGATGGACCGAGTTCAGATGTTACACCTTAAACGGCTCGTTTCGACGTTTGATGGTGGTTTGGACTGTGTTACCTTCAGGGAGATGATGCGGACCGGCCGTAGGGAACACCAGGGCAGCTCTGCTCCTGTGCCAGCTCCTCAGCCCCGGAGGCAGGGCCGGAGCTGTGGCCGTGCCGGCCGTTCTGCCTGGGGATGGGGCAGCCCCTGTGGCTGTGGCCGTGCCGGCCGTTCTTCCCGGAGACCATCCACCTGGGTATGCACAGTATGGGCAAGGGCGGGGGCAGGACGATCCCCCCACACCTCTGATGGAAGAACCGTGCATGTCTGGGAGCCCAGACTTCTGGAACCATCCACGGGAGCATCTGCACGTGCCCAGCTGTAAGGAGCCGTGGTGGTATGGAAATGTCTCAAACATCGCTGCCTTCCATTAACTGGTGTTTACTGAGGCGGGTCCCCAACAGCCAGAGCACACCTTGTGCTGTGCACGTGCACACAGCGAGTGACCGAGGAAAAGCGTGCCAAAACAGCACGGACCGCAGACATGTGAGGCGTGAGCCAAAGGAAATGTATAAACAACCACAGCAAAGCCCTGGAGGGTCGTCAGCTGGTTGTCTCTGATTGGCACCTTCCAGCTCCTGGACTCGCTGCTCCCCGCCCCCCACTCTGCATCAGCAGCCACTGCATATTCCCTGGTGGTGACTATTCCTTTTCTCTGCAGAAGTTAAATCATGCTTCTTTTCCTCCTTTTCTATCCCTCACCCCTGTTCATCACCTTTTTACTTAAACAGTAAAAGAGTTTCCAGTTGGAACGAACGTTGCATTTCATTTGCATCTTAATCTCGCTCAGGGTAAAACACCGAAACTTCCTTGATCCACTACCTAAGCGGATTGGGACGTTCACCTTGTCATAGAAGGAGATCAAGTTGGTCAAACAGGACCGGCCTTTCCTAAACCCATGCTGACTGGGCCTGATCACCTGGCTGTCCTGTACATGCCGCATTATGGCACTCAAGGTGATCTGCTCCATGACTTTCCCTGGCTCCGAGGTCAAACTGACAGGCCTGTACTTCCCTGGGTCCTCCTTCTGGCCCTTCTTATAGATGGGTGTCACATTAGATAACCTCCAGTCGATGGGTACCTCCCCCATTAGCCAGGACAGATGGTAAATCTTATTACCCACCAGCTCATCTTGCAGCACACTGGGACTGTCCACTCCTGCACCCTAAAGATTTCCCTCTTAAGGATTGTCCAGCTTTCCTGGACTCCTTTGCTCTTCAGGGCTGCCTCCCAAGGGACCCTGTCAACCAGGCTCCTAAAAAGGCCAAAGTCTGCCCTCCAAGGTGGCAGTTCTGCTGACACCCCTCCCTACTGCCTCAAGAATTGAAAACTGTTCTATCTCATGGTCACTGTGTCCAAGATGGCCTCCAACCTTCACATCACCCACAAGTCCTTCTCTGTTGGTGAACAACAGGTCCAGCAGGGAGACTTCCCTGCTTGGTTCCCTCATCAGCTGTGTGAGGAAGTTGTCTTCCACACACTCCAGGAACCTCCTGGACTGTTTTCTCTCTGCTGTGTTGTATTTCCAGCAGACATCTGGTAAGTTGAAGTCGCCCACAAGAACAGGTGGCACCAGTTGGGTGGCCTATAGCAGACTCCCACCATGATGTCTGCCATGTTGGCCTTCCTCCTGATTTTTACCTATAAAATCTCAGGAGGGCAGGACGCTGTCCCAGGGTCAGTCTCTCTCTGTCTGTCGCTGCCCTCCCTGACACCCCTCACCTGCTCACCTCCTCCCGCAGCTCTGGCACCAGGCCGAGCAGTTCCTCCCCCTGGGCGCACCTCCCACGGGGCTGCTCACGGCTGCCCTCCCGTACCGGGCTCACGGCAGGGCGCAGCCCGCAGCCTGCCGCCGGGCTGGCCGCGTGTCCCCGCGGCAGCTCCCTGCGGGCAGCTGCGTCGCTCGTGCCGGGGCCGGCTCTGGCAGAGCCCGCGCCCTTCTGCCGGGGGGACGCGGCCGCTCCCCGGGCCGAGCGGGCGGAGCCTGCAGCGCCCACCGCCGCGCCTCGCCCTGGCTCACGCGCCGCGCTCCGCGCGCCCTCGGGGCTGCAGGTCGAGCGGGGGGCGCGGTCGCCGTTGCCCTGGCCACGGCCTCGGCTCGTCAGCGCCTCCCGCCGGCGCTGCCGGCTGCGGGCCGGTCTCTGCGCTCTGCCGCCGTCCCGCTGCCAACGGGAACTGATCAGGAGACCGCCCGTGCGCCGCGATCGGCCGCTCCGCTCCGCTGCGGGCAGTGCCGGCTCCGGGGCAGCTCCGCTCGGCGACTGACCGAGTATCCGTGACTGCCCCTTCAGTCCGCGCGCTTTGCCCCTGAATTCCCGCGCACTGCTCTGCCCTCTAGTGCCCGCCGTGTTGTCTCACTGGGTTGAACTCCGTTCACCACCGCTCCCTGGGCTCGGCCAGCCAGCCAGTTTTTGATCCATCCCAGAGTACACCCATCCAAGCCATGAACAGACACTTTCTGCATGAGAGTGCTGTGGGAAACGATGTCAAAGGCTTTTCTGAAGTCCAGGTATACAACACCCACAGCTCTTTCCTTGTCCGCTAAGCGGGTCACTGTAAGGAGCCGTGGTGGTACGGAAACGTCTCAAACATCGCTGCCTCCGTGAACTGGTGTTCACCGGGGCAGGACCCCAACAGCCTTGTGCTCCTTGTGCTCTGCACGTGCACACAGCGAGTGACCGTGGAAAAGCGCCAAAACGGCACAGACCGCAGACACGTGAGGCGTGTGAGGCGTGTTGCTACACTGGCAACTTAGAGACACAAAGGTGCTGTACCTGACAGTCAGAGAGACACATAAACAGCTGCAGCAAAGCCATGGAGGGCCAGCGGCTGGTCGTCGCTGATCGGCACCTTCTCGCTCCTTGTGAGATCGGACCTGGCGACCCGCCTGAAGCTTGGTTTAGTGATACTGTGAAAACTCATATATATGAGATGTGCACTTGTTGGGGACACCCCTTTAAGAGTGGAGAAGTAGTGACCTGTGATGTGAGAGCACTTACACCTTGTACGAGTCAGACTGTGGAATTTCATATACCAACTATCCCGTCGAGAACCGCCTTAAACGCAAAGCCTCGTGTTATAAGGATGTATATGATTGTAAAACAAGCGTGTATCCTGCCCCATATGGACTAGCCTGAGGATGTTCAGATGGGAGATGCTGTTCATATCTCACCCTGGAGTATTATGCAGGTTTGATACGTGGGGTAGGAATTCCTTCTCTATCCCTCACTACAGCCTTCAATTTTTCTGTAGCTCAATCCAGACAACACTGCTACTACCTCAACAGAACAAGTTCGTGCTCAAATGAAAGAAGTAGCAGATAGGACTGGAGAACTGTTTCAATCTCTCCAACCTAGGGATTGGTATAATGGATGGAGTCTGGACTCATGGTTGAGATCAATCTTGAGGACATTGGGACTCACAGGGTGGGAAAGATGGTCATTACATTGTTACTTGGATTTATGTTGTTGGTAATTGGCAGAGCCATTGTTAAATGTATGATTGTTCACTTGTCATAATGAAATTGAATTACAAAAATGTTCTGTAATGACAGTGTAAATACTGTTACCATTGGCCATTGACTTTGCTATGTTTAACCTCTCCCTCTTCTACTCCTTTTCTGTCTTTCTTGCTCTGCTGTCAAATCACTGCACTTAGAAGGGTCCTTGGAGTGGCTGAGCCATGGGGTAGTGTAAGGGCCAAGCCCTTAGTTACCTGGCAACAATGCCCTGGAGACTGTCCCTGATTGAGCAATGTCTCAACCACTCCTAAAACTGGAGCTGGGGTTATAGATGACTCCTGACCCCTAGCAACTGGGGTAACCAATCCTAGAGGGACAGGTGTCCAGAAGGGCAGGAACTGCAGACAATAAATAGGGGCTCCCAGGTGCCTCTGGGGCCTCTCTCTTCACCGGAACAGCCCCACTGGCCGAGTCAGATGCCTGGACTGCCTCACTGGCAGAGTCCAATCCAGAGGTGGTGATTTCTACCCTTCTCTCCCACAGAGTAGGTGACACTCTCTCTTTCTCTTTTTCTCTCTCAGTCGGCAATCTGATTCAGTGGGGCGGGACTAATTACCCTCACCCCGATGAGCTGGGTGGGCTAAACTCTCTCTCTTCCTTTCTCTCCTTTTCTTCTCCTTTTTCCATTTCCCATTTACTATTACATTCTCTCTTACCAAGCCACTATCTCAAAATTGTTTATAGTTTCATAATCACGTTAAAGTTTCTATGAGTAGTTTCTTCACGCCAAGAGGCCCCGAGTGTTGGCGTCTCTTCTTATCAAGCAAAGAATTCAGAAGATCACCCATCTGAGTCCAGCCGAGCCGGGATGCATGCGATGTAAACAAATTTTAACTCATCTGAATCATTTCACAATGTGGCTACAAATGAGAAGTGCAAACACAAACAGCACAATGCAATCCTTTCGGGAAATTAGATGGGAAATACTAACAAACAGTAAACAAAATTTCCCAGCCAGATCACTACATATTCTAAGGAAGAAAGCAAAGTGAGGACATGGTCCAGAAACTTTCACAGTGGGGAACCTGGAGACAGGGAGCAAAACCCCTGTCTCATCACCAAGCGCAGCAACATCCTCCTGCCCTAGAGCACAGCAGCTAAGATCCAGCCACTGCCAGAGCAGCAGCCAGCTGCTTTGTATTTCCACAGCTCAATGTAAACTACTGTTCACATCAATGGCTTTAGGTACAGACTGAACTTTTCCACTGTGCAATCAACTTGCGAAGGAGTTGATTCACATGATATTACAAGTAAGCCATTGTCAGAAAAGGGTGATCTCACTAAAAGAATAGATGTGGATGTCTCAATGATGTAGCATATTTAAGATGTGATTTCCTTGCTTGCAGTCACATGAAATAATATCAGGACTCTTGAGTTCAAACAAACCTCTGAAAAAGATACCATCCATTATCTATTTTAGTGAAGTTGTATTACAGAGGACATTGACAGGTCTTTCTTCAAAATTCTGTTATATTTACATGTTTCTAAAATTGGGAAAAAACCATACAGAACAAAAATTCTTAAGTAAATGTATTTATTATTGTTGGATTTTTTAATGCAGAAATACTGTTATTTCAAGTATAGGCTTACAACCCCGCTTTTTTGTCCTTTATATCAAAATGAGACAAGAACACCCTGGTCTACTTCATTTTGATCAGGAGAGTCAAACTGTGGTTTTGGGTATTTATGCACAAATGCCACTGACAGCAGGGTCAATTATATTCGTACATAAAGTGAGAATGTGCCTCAAAAAAACCCTACAAAGAGTAAGAACTTTTGCTATCTTAACACCCTTTGTACACCGAAAAGCCACTTGCATACATAGAGAAAATATGTATTCAGGGTATGAAGACCAAGTTCTCAAAATCCATGTCACTGATTGCTACAACAATAAAATGCAAATTAATCTTTTAATATGGACAACTAGTTGTGACACAAACAGAAACAGCTCTTCTCCCATTCCATAGTTTTAACTATATGTAACTCGGTGAATACAATTTTCAGAACAGACCTCTGTTTCACCTGTCCACTACTTTAAGAAAAGCTTAGTTCTTTTTCAATGGTTATGAAGCAATTTTCTATCATATTTTATGTGAACATCAAAAACCAGAAGAGTGCTCTCATGTATTTCCAGGAATGCCTTGTGCATTAAATGGTGCAGCTCAGAGCAAGATACAAATAATGCTGAAAACAACTACTGAAAAATATGTGTTTATGCTGAAAACAACGACTTCTCTTAACTGCAACCTCTTTAGCACAGAATAAGGCAAGCATCAAGGGAAATGTGGGCAATACAAAATGACTTTGTAGTTGTTAGTAGCATCTTCTTTCTTCCTGTCTTATTAACAAAAGCTAATGTTAAAGCCATCATGAAGTGCCAAACGGATTTTCTACTTCCATTTTACTGACAGGATCTGCCTAAGTAAACATGATCCTCTGAAAGTGAAATTCACATTTCACAAATCAGTTTCAGCCTCCAGACCTAGGGCTGGAGTTTGTTTAAATGCAACAAAGGACACAAAACAAAACCATCTCTTAGTTCTAGAGGTCTCCTCACTCAGGGACACTCAAGTGAGTGAGCCAGGTCCTAGAGGAAAGATGAGCTCACCATCCTGAAATACCGAGGCTGAGTCGGACGCCAGTTATCAACCAGGGGGATATGAGGTTCATTCTCGGCATTCTTGGATAGGCTGCGGAGCTTCGCCATCTGCAGGAGAGCAAAAATTGAAGTATCCTCATGGAAATCCCTTGGGATCAAATCCACAGCCCAACAATTAAACCAAGGAGGCTGGCCCAGCCCCAGAAGCTGAGGAGAAAGTCTCCTTCAAAGTTGTGAAGATGCCCTTCACCCCATCACCACAGGAACTGTACTCATGTTCTTTCCCTAGCAGTAACATTCTTAGAAATAGTCAAGACAGAAAATATGGGTCCTACTCGAACAGGATTGTGAAAAGTACTGTCATTTACGTACTGTCTACAGAACTGTGTACAGCCACAGAAACTACGGAAAGTCTTCAGAAAGTGTGAATAGAACGGCCTATGCCCTAATAAACCTATCCTTCTCTAACCTTGCCTTAGTGTCTGATTATTAAGAAGCCTCTGGAATTGCAAGGTGTTGAGGTTAAATTATAAACTAATTGTTCATTTCCATGGTGGGTCCATAGCAGAGGATATATTCTGCTGCAGTGACACAAAAAGAAGTCCACTATTAATAATAGGAATGTAAACCTGAATAATGACTTGGTCAAGGTTTCAAATGATTTGTAATCAGGGTCTGCAGCTTGACTCTCCTTGGCCATTTTGTTTTTAAACCAAGGTATGGGGTTTTTTGAGGGATGCCATAAGAAGAGTTCTACCCACACTCTTCAAGACCGTATACTGCTCTTCCTCTACCGCTTTCTGATTTTCAAAGGTTGTAACGCATATACCCATTTACAGATACACTATGTTCATTTGTTGTCACTGCCATGCACAGCATTAGACAGAAAGCCTATCAGCTGTGATCCAGACACTGGACGCCCCTCTGTCTGAGTGGCTTGCCATAAATAGGATGCATCCATTTTCCCATGTGTACACTTGAAAATGTAGCCCCATGTATGGCATGCATCAACTTTGTTCGCAACTAGCTTCCACATGCTGATGTACCTACCTTTTATGGGATGGAGTTCAAGTCCTATAGAACCAGAACTTCCGTCTGGGCTGTAAAAGCCAGGTTCGCTATGACTACACTAATTCCAGATTATGGACTGAGCTAGCTCAGACATCTCAACACGGCTCTTCACTACACAGCTCAGAAAAGCGACCTATTTCCGTTTGCCTGAACAGTGATGAGGTCACATTTATAGCCAGTATAATATGCATCAGATGCATTATTCATCTGAAATTAAATTTCAGACTTCAGATGAAGAATAATTTGTATGGGAATAGGAGGAGATTAAAATAGTTCATCAGTTTTGTCAATTCTGATAAAATACTACTGGAGAAGAGATTGCTGGCTTTCATTATTATTTGTGAAAGATCTGTCCTACTCAGGAAAAAAAAAAAAGCATATATTCAGGCTATAACTACATAAGGGTGAAAAAATTAGTCTGCAATTGGATAGAGTTATTCTACAGTTAAATTCGCATCCTTTCATTAGAAGTAATCCGAGCAGGTAGGCCACCCACTCTACGTCTCACAGGGATTTCTGGTGAATTGATTTTTCCTGCGGAGTACCGATTCAGTGACTGCACTTATCCTTGTGGCTAATATACTATTACCATCTGGCTGCAAAAGCATCCAAGCAATCCACTGTAAATTCACACACACTTAAAACAATTACTATTAATCAGGCTGCCATGGTAGTACACTTTCTAGGATTAGAAATAATTGGTAACACAATCCTCTTTCATGAATACATTCTCTAGACTGTAGGCACTCTGCAGTGAGGAAATTCTTTCCGTTGCATTTGTATACAGTACCTCACACACAGTGCCAAGTCTGCCTGAAAAGCAGTTATCTCCGGGTAAGATTAAGTCCCATCTATATGTTGTAATTTCCTTTTTACCTTAAATGCTCCATTTTTTCTACAGTAGGGCCAGTTAATCTGTATACAGTTTTCCAAAACCCACTAACATTAGATAGGTGGAAAAAAATGCCATGACTCAAATACAGCAGTGATCAGAAAGTCTTTTCATGAAGGTGGACCGATGACGTGATTACTTATTCCCCTAAAACCACATTTTAAATCAGAGATGCTCAGTAGTGACTACACTTTTCCCAAAAAAATCTGTAGTTGACGTTCTGTAATATAAACGTCTAAGATTTATTTTGTGGAAACCAGTTAGACCATATTTGTAATTTTTATCACATGAGTACCAGCTTCAAAATAGCCCACATATTTTAGTTTTCAGATGGGCAAGGAAACAGGATGCAGATTAATTCAATAAGATGTGAAAATTAAGCTGCAAATGTATGAATACATTACCACATTTAATCTCTTGCCAGCTAAGGTTCCCATCATACCTGAGTTCTATTCTTTAAAAGATACAAGAGCCACGTAAATACAAAGTACTAGAAAATAGATTGGTTTTGTGATACTTGCAATCAATCAATACAACGAAACACCTTAGCACGTTGAGAACCTAAAATGAAAAGTTACGTGTCTACATAAAATATCTACATGATATGTCAGTCACTTGATTAATGTTCATTTTCTCACTATCCTGGAGTCTTGAAATTTGTTATAAGGTATCATTATAGTCTGCTGAGTAGAGGAATAATCTCAGATGAGAAAACTGGCTTGTATGGTACAAGAGAGGCTAGAATGTGATGAAAGAGGATGTTCAAATTTCTATAAATGGTATTAAGGGGAATGAGTATTAACAAGAAATACTTCTTCATGATATGTGACCAGAGGTGGCTTTCAACTTAACAATAAATTATAGTTATCTGACGCTGCTCCTGTTTGTGAAAATCTAGCTGGTGTACCTTCCAGAAACATGGGTATCAAGCACCTGACATGACGCTTGTGTCATTTTCTTGGTTACATGATACTATCTAGATACATGATACTATCTAGAATATGGGGCAGACAGAATCATCAATCCCCTTAAATTTCTATTTTCATAAAAGTTGTTTTTGAAAGCAGCATGCTGTAAGAGACACATTTGAGAAGGAGAATGTTTAAGAAGTTGGAAATGCTCAGTTGCATTGGGTGTGAACACTGGACTCCTGCTTCATTCAGTGTACAACATAATTAGGGTACCTACGCACTCCACTGCAGCTTTGGTCACTTCTTCACAGCAGCTTTGTTCAGTGATTACACTCAAACATTCATCATGATAAGCAATTAGCACTTTACATGAGGAAGCTTGAGACAATGTAAATGGTTGAAAAAATCCTGTGCAATCGAAGTTGTTGGTGCAACCCTAACATAGGCTTTAGCTAAACGTGTCCATGTTCTGATTTAAATGGTTGTACAATAGAAACTAATGGCTTGAGCTTCCCTATGCTTGCTCCTGGTGTAATGCAGTGGTTTGAGCTCTGTGTAAAATAAAAAGTATGAGCCACACCCAGCTCCATCCATTCCTACTACCAAGAGTTAATATTGTGGGAACACAGGGACTCGGAAACAAAACCAGAACTACTCTTTTATTTAGTTGATGTCACAAGAGGTCCCTTGCCCACGGCAGCAAGAACTTTCCTATACAATAACTACTGCTTTCTGTCAGTCATACTCCAAACTGCTATAAACTCTTACCATCTACATTGTGGTATGATTTTACTGATTTATGAAGATCTCTGATGTTTGTGGATTTAAACCACCACAATGTCTGACGTGGGCTAGGAAACAACAAGCTGTTCCAAGTAGAGAAGGTCATCATCTCCGCTCAATTAGTTAATGTAGGAGTCATACAGAGCCAGATACAGAGATGTGTCTAATATTGTAGACCACAGTCCATTAAAGATTTCTACAGGTTCCCTTTGGAGTCCCAAGGTCATTTATAAGGCATTCAGTTCTTTGCTGCCCTTTTAAGCATGCAATTTCTCACAGAATCCAATAAGTATTTTCTCTGTCAAAAGCCTAAGATCAGTTTACGGTACATTACTAAAAAGAAGTGGGTAAAATGTCCTGTATTTGAAGTTTACCTGGTCTGAGCTGACTATGATAGGCTCTCTAAGAATAATCCAGGTGATGCACTCTTGGCAAGGTGGAGTAGTGAAAGACCCATGGTATGTCCAGTAGTCACGAGATTTAGGGAAAAGAATTGAAGGATCGAAGTTTGGAAAAGGGACTTCTTTCCCCTTTAAAAAAAAAAACACAACAAAACCAAACAGAAAACTCTTCAACAGCTCTAGTCAAGATTAGGTAAAGATGTAGCTCTGGTATTTTAAGAAACAGAGAGTGACTCAGATACTTCAAAGGTACGAACAAAGAAAACTAAGCATGCATCTATACAAGACACAATGATGCAGTGTAAAAGTAAGTGGACTGAATGACGCTCACAGATGGGCCCAGAGAAGCATGACACAACATACAACTCCATGAGGCTACTTCTTGTACCTGAGCTAACTCATGTGAAGCAGCATCCAGTACCAGTGTGCTTCACTCATTTCTGTGCAAAAATACTCTTCCTTCTGGCCTCCTTTCTTATGGAAACTCTGCCTATCTACTGAATATTGGATTAGGTCACCATATAATAAAGTTAGACAGGTACTCTAGATTTATAATATTTATGCCAATAACAAACTAGACAGCCTATGAAATGTGAGATTCTTATCACATAATGTTACCTAAGACACAGATGTCTAGGCAGTGGCATTTCCAGAGGTCCATTAGGTAGCCGATTTAAAGACTGAAAGGACCAATTTCCAAATGTGCCTTTCTTTTGTCACTGAACACTGAGGGAGTAAGACTCTATGCCTAGTTTTCAGGTGAGCAAAGTTTGGTGAGGTGACTCTTTTTCACAAAATAAGGCCCACTAAAGCCAAAGAAAGCTCATAGGTAAATGGAAGAAAGGACTTCTGTTGTTAAGGAAAAGTTATCCATGGTTTTATTCACAAGTATATTCTGGCAATGTTGCAGAGCAGAATTTGAAAACCAGAAAGTCATGCCTCTTGATTTTTTTTTGGTCCTGAGAATTTGCACCAATTTTCCTATAATGAAAAGCGCAACATTGTTACCTTTGTTTTGATAGCATTTATTTCTTCAAGAATTCTCTTCATCTCCGGTTTGGGAGTTTTCCCTACCTGTAAAGAAGAAAGCATGAGCTAATCAAAGAGTTCTGCTCAATCAGTTTTCTTCTTTCTCCTGTTTTTTTTTATATATGCATCTAAACATATATCAATTATCAAATTACGATGCATTTACCCAACCTATCACTCGCACCAGCTTAGTAAGGTATGTCTTCTCTCTGTATCCCAACAGGTGTTATGATCCAAATGAGGCTATCAGTACAGAAACTCAGCATCACAGGGAATTTCACAACACAGCTATTCCTGTGGACATTGAATTTTAGACTAACAAAGATAAACAACTCTTCAAACTCAAGTACAGCCTTTGGAGAAAGTTCCATTCCAGTTTAAAAAACAGATTTCATGGGCAGATCTACTGTTTGCAATTATTGATCTCAACACAGACATCCATCTTTCTTCCTCTAGTGGATATTAATTACAGGCTAAAACTGCATGCCCCCAAAAGGATTATAAAAATGATGAGTTAGACGTATTGTCTGTGAGTTAGTTTTGCCTGGAAGAAAGTTCATTAAAAGGAACAGTATCTGTCCTTGAAATCATCCCATGATTAGCATAGAAGACTGCTCTTGGTGAGAGGGCCACTCCTGATATTGCATCCCCAAAGCAGGGGTAAATACATCTGGATTTACAGCTTCCACCAGCCACACAGTGACACAATAGCTGCTGGGACAAGTGTGTGTATTATTGATACCATCTGAAATAACATGAGTCATGCTCTGTAACTTGGAAAGCATGCCTTACTGAAAGTCAAGCCCTTCAATCTGGTATGATCCCTACAAAATGTATTCAGAAGGTTTTCCTTTTTTAACTCTGTAAAAATAGAAAACTCTATAGTAGCAGTATGAAAAAGGGTTGCATGCTCCTACTTACTTGCAAAAATATTGCCAAAACAGCTACTCCATCAGTTCTTCTCACAGCATCAAGGTAATTGCTGTATTTGGGATTCCAGTGCAATAAATGTAGCTGGAAACAAAGAAGAACATGTAAAAAAAAAACCCATTATTTAATGATAAGCCATCAGAGGCTTAATTTAGAGTTCTTTATATTCAAGAGAGAGTTCGGGGTAACAAAGAAGGAGGATTAGGCCTTCCAAAAAAAAAAAAGAAAGAAAGAAAGAAAGAAAGAAAGAAAGAAAGAAAAGAAAAAAAGGGACAGCAATTCATATATGAGTTGTATCTGGCATATATTACCATTTAGACTACTATTTGCTTTAAAATAAACTATAAACATCTTAATACAGTAATTAAAAACATGTAAATTTTTGTTTCACATAGTATTTTTCTTATGCTGTGAGAATTACTTCAATCTGATTCACATTTATGAGAATCAATGGGAGGAAGAATAAAATGTGACAGGTAAATAAGTAGAAAAAACTCCTTGAAAAGCAAACAAATGACAGATTTTGTCCCACCTGAATGATAATGCCAAATGTTATTTTACATCTTATCTGAAAGCAAAAAGTGGTGTCTTACCTCTCCTGCATATCTCACTCCATTCACAACATGCTCAGAGCCACGGTCGTCAGACGAACCCCAATGAAAGTGAAGCTGGCGCAGCCTGTAGACTCTTGGAAGTGGCCCACCTCTCAGCACTGCAATTGATAATCTGCAACAGCATTAGACTCAAGTATCCTCCAATTCTTTTAGAAGAAATACATATATTTAAAATATTTACATAAGTATTTCCATGTTTACTGTATGGATGTTCTGTGTTCTGAGAGCACTGACTACCTCTTGGAAATCTGCACTCATGTTAGCAGCACTTCAGGCAACCATCTTCAGCTATATGCACTTACATGCAGATGAAAATTATTTGTGTCTAGGCTTCCATTATAGTCAATAAAGGTAATTTTTTAAATTCAGCTGCATAAGTGTGCATCTAGTACCTTCTGGGATATTCCAAAGACGCCTTGACAGGATTGGAAGATGTGATACAAGAGCTGTAGCAGAACTGTACTTTTCTAAAGCAGTATCTGGAGGCAGGGTGAAATACATTAGGTTACCAAAAATGGCATGAAATGCCTATGTTTGGGTAACTGAAATAAGCCCCTAACCAGAACAGTCAAGCTTCTGGAGTAATTCTGCTTGCCTTAAGGGAGACGCTCAACAGACGGTCATCTGAATTGCTCTCTGGACTCCATTGATTAGGGAGACTCCATCTAGAATGGGAGTTTAGAGACATAACCCACCTACACACCCACATAAGACACCAAAATTTAGATGTCTTAATCTCCTCCTGAATTCCATCTAATATCTGCCTATATCAAAGCTCGCAAAACCACTCATGATTAAGATCAGCTACTGAAGTGCTAGATGATAAACAAATTCCCACAAAACACTACAAATTGTGTCTCTTACTGCAGGCTACGACTTATTTGTTTAAAAAGCTATGAAATTACGGCTGCTGCTTCTGCTATAATCACTGCTCCCTCTCTCTGGCTGTGGAAGAGGAGACAGAAAACAGCAAATGAGCCAGAAAAGCAATCTCAGAGAACACAAGCTATTTCCCTAAAGAAAAGTTCAGCCTGTGACGAACAATACCTTGCATTCTAAATAACCTTAACGTTTTTACATTATATATACCCAATAATGTTGGTGTATTTGAAAGGATCTCACAATAAAAAGGAAGGAATTTCTTCACATTCACCAATACTAATCAACATTCAATTCTCATTCACTTTATTTGGAGGTAGAACTTACAGCACTCCTATAAATCATTCAGCGCTTATCAAGAAATGTTGTATGTTAGAGAAAAATATCCTTAAATCTGGAAAGAAATTAAATCCATGACCAACTCCAAGAAATAAAGTACTAAGAGTATTCTTTACTGAACACTAAGAGCAAGCTGTTATTCTCAACAAATTCCTTTTACTTGTTCCCACAGACATTCAGTACTGCAGCCAATGCAGTCACGGTAACAGCAGTAGTTGGCAAGACCATCAATTCTTCATTAAAATAGATCAGTAAGACCAAATAATCCAGTTTAAGGTAAAAACATGTCATTATTTCCACTGGTGGTCCATCAGCAGACATTTTTGATTGGGCTTTTGGTGAAGCTCTGCATCACCTCGTGCCAACACATTCACTCATCTATAAATACACAATAGCTTTTACGTAGAACACTTTAAGGAGACAGAATGATGCAAAGACTAAGTTGCCTATAAACAAATATCTGCTGAAGGACAAAAACATGTTCTCTTTCTTTTAATTGCAAAATAAAATACAGAAATACAAGAAATGACAATGTAAGTACATTAAATTTCCCTATGCTTTCAAAAAGATAAACAAAACATTTACAAGAATGAAGTGCTCCAATATCTAAAACATAGAAAATGCCAAACTGTGTCTGCATAGCCCAAAGTTAGCAAAATAAGTATTTTTTTTAAACATGTGGCTTGGAACCTACATCTTAAGGTATCTTTATCCTCTTGGTTTTTTTGTTTTCAGAAAATACTAACACAAATAAATACACACTCATAGGACAGTTAAATAAAGAATAGGAGGTAAAAGTTTATGAAAGAAACTATGGTACCTTTAAGTTGGTTTTCAGTGGTGTTAAATATAGCTTTATTTTTATATAGTTACATATTTATATGTGACAGGGAATTATTGTAACAATTATTACACAGGAATTGTTCACCTTAAATATCTGAGACTCCAGGTTTTAAGGTTGTGATTTTTCCTACGACAAAACACTTACAAAAGGATGCTTTTCTAAAAGGCTCACTCTGACTTCCACACTGCGTGAAAAGAAAGGCAAGAGCTTTAAAAAAGGACCCTGCAGGCTTGCTCTCTGATACACAGGCCGACAGCTTTTCTCTTTGTCCTCCGACATATGGCATAATCCTTTTCACGTGGCTAGCTGAGTGGCTGGACTTACTTCTGAATATTGGGAAAGTAGCATTTCGTTCCTGTTTCAGCTCTACAGGAAGTAACAGGATGGCCACAGCAGACTTACCAAAATGTGACTCCCTCAAACTTGCTGTCATTAAAGTAACATGACCCAACTACAGGAATATACAAACCACTCCAGCAAGACAAGGAACAAAAGCACCCACTCCTTTTTGGTGCCTTATCATTGCAAACTCTCATCCCATTGCTCAGTGACTGACTTTTTTCATGGGTTTGCACATCACCCTCCACTACGGCCTGATACCAGGCATAAAAATGTCATGTCAGTCTGATGCACTTGCTCAAATTCTGTGCTGCCACCCTATCCACATGGCAGAACAGTCTATCACGGAGCAGTCCTACACGGACATACATGTGGACGTCAGTTCCAGCAAAAAAGCTCACTTTTTATTTGATCCATTGTACACGTAGCAGCATGAGACAGAACTGGCTGATAAAATAATGGGGTTTCTCCACTCAGTGAGTGGAAATCTGCCTCCCAACTGAGGCAGATGTTTGCCCCCGAGAGGGCAAGTGTTGCACAGAAGGATGTAACTAAGGCAAGAAAAAACTCCTTATCTCACTCTGTGTGTTTGCACAGCAAAATGGAGGTGTTACTTCCCCCGGTTTTAATAAAAGTTACTGGGTTTTGTCCGTACTGTTTTAGAACCAGTCAACAAATAAATGTTTACTCGCCAGAAGCTGATAATGAAAATCTCATTTGCAAAGATAAGTGAGAGCTCCCCCAAAGCGGCCCTCCAGGAAATGCTGTCCACAAGTACTGATCATGCTAAAAGAGACTAGTAAGCAGTAAGCTCTCACTACATACAGAGTAACTGTCTCTTCTTTAACTTTTTTGGCATCATCCACTTCCAAAGGCACACATTCCTTTGATAAAGAAATTGAAAGATGCAAACATTATGAAGGTAACCTTGTATGAAAGTGGGCTTGCACTGAGGTACTCAGAGTCCTTAAATGTCATACATCAGAAAGTCAGTAGAAGGAAGGAATCTGTTTGGCCGATGAAATTCCATAGAAAATGCCAAGGAGGTAACAAAAACAAAGTTAAAAGATGAAAATAAGGCATCCATTTGACATAGCCTTAGTATATCTCTCCCCAGCTGCTATGCCTGGGTTCCAGTAGAAGACTTAGGTATCTTTACTGGTTATTAAATGATTGAACATCTTGATCTAACTATCTAACCAAGGTATTATAAAGAAAACCAAGGAGTCATTAATTGTAGGGAAGTTAGAAGCTATAGATCTCACACTGAATCATGACAGTGGTCCCACCAGTTAGGTGTTCTTGGGACACTTCTCTGTCATTAATATTTTTTGAATTTTAAAAGCAAAATGGACTCTGCTAGTAGAAATAAGATCACAGCCCTAATTCAGTACAAAACCAGTCACTGCTTGATCTAAACGAATATCTGAGTTGTCATTCAGGGCAAAAAACACAGCAGTGGAAGGCCGTCAAAACACTCAAATTCTGGTAGGGGGTTTATTTGGAACAGTCACCTAGGTAGGTTTTGATTTCAGCTCCCAGTTCTTTCCTGGATTTTGACTCCAGCCTCCACTTGCAATCACTTTACAGTGCTTAAGGTCCTTCTTCCACATCGGTATGGTAAGACAGGCAACCGAGCCCTCAACAATCCCTTAACATCTATGGACAGGCAGCAGAGGTATGACACAGCTCCTGAAGTACATGTCTGTCATCAAAACCTTCAGTGGTATAGTAGATTCTTAAACTCAACCAGACTTTATAAATAGCTGGGGATAAATCCTCCAATTCCTTCCACTAGGCTCACTCCAAAGATAACAGCAGTAAGGCCTTTATGGGAATTACATGGGATGACACTTTCCCCAGCAGCTTCTCTGTATTCGAGTTTAAGAAACTGTCCAAATGGTGAATATTCCAAGTATTCTTGGAGGAGAAGACACAATGGAAGTAAAACTTGGTGACATCCAAAGTTATTAGTTTTATCACTCATCTTTGCAATTTATTTAGCAATCTATTTCATCTACCACTAGTGAAAATCTGGTGAGAATTACAGATATGGGTATGACCACTCTAACTGAAAAATTTAGGAAAATAAAGGAAGCCCTTCGTTTTCTGGTTAACCCAGAAATAATTCAGATAGA
Organism: Bucorvus abyssinicus; assembly: GCA_009769605.1. Lineage (NCBI taxonomy): Eukaryota > Metazoa > Chordata > Aves > Bucerotiformes > Bucorvidae > Bucorvus > Bucorvus abyssinicus. The sequence goes on along the minus strand of CM020033.1, from coordinate 6,968,905 downwards.
TAGAAACAGTGATAGACAGACAGGCAGATAGATAGATAGAATATCTTTGTTCCAAAGGAATAAAAGCTTCATTCCTATAGGATTGCTATTACGTATGTACGCATTATGCAGCTGGTGGCTCCTTTACAAAAAAAATAAGTCACTGTACATATCCTAAAAACCTGAAAACATGCTCAGGTCAGTAGGATTATGAAAAGTGGAATTTGTCCTGCAATTAGCATCATATTGGAGAAGGAACACCACCCACAAACTCTGCAGGCAATGGTATAACAAAGCAGCCATAACAATAAACACTGAATGTTTCTTGCCTTCAAAGAGTTGAGAAATACACCTACTTTTTTTCCAGTGAGTCACTTTTTATTCTGAGATGAGAACACAACTAAGCAGTTAATCTGAAAAAAATTCAGAACATTCCAAAACTATCTGCTCTTTGTGCCCACAGTGTTGCATCCATGCTGAAGATTGCTGTGCCTGGAGACTCCCTCCTGTGCAAAATCTGAGTAATTATAACAAAAATTTCTTTGACATTTATGCAGATGCAACCATTGATATATTTGACGCTGTTTCAATAAATACAAGAGATAGTAAAAAATGGTAAGGAATGACTGTGGAGGTCTTCTCACATGCCACAGCTACATCTCCTTACTGATGCACTATGTTATCTGAGATTAATAATATTTTTATTCAAATAACATTAAAGATTACCACTTCGCTAGAAAAGTAATCAAACTCTTGTCTGCATAGTCTTGTTAGTGTATTAACCGGTCTAGCTTACATACATTTTGATCCTCAGTTTGCACGAAACCCAAATCATTCATTAAAAATCCATTAAATTAAATCCATGCCCAGAGATATTTAAGATCAACCAACCTTTTAGTAAAATTCCTCCTAATAATTATAGCTGTCAATCCTAGTTATATTGTAATAGAAAGTGGAACTTCTAATGCAGTTAAGAAATATGTCCGTAACTGTGGAAGGCAGATTTTTCAGTATTTTACATTTGACATTTCTTTTTCCTTTTCTTACCATCTCATGTTCTATAAATAATAACACAATTCTGTTGACCTTGATACAAGAATAGTGAGGTATGCATTTGATTTTTCCTTTTTATTGCAGTACTAATGTAATTTCATATTGCTTTCAGTAATGTTTTATCTTCTGAAATATAGCCAACAGTATTAACATGAAACATCAGTGGTTCTGCCAACATAAACTAAATACTGCCAGCACCTGTTAAACAGAACAGACACATATTTTCAGAATATATAACCCACTAACTCTCAAAAGCTATGCATTATATACACAGCCCATTGTATGTTGTGATAACTACAAGAGGATAAAAGACTTTGGACATTAAAGCTGAAACACTGGAATTTCTCAGCCCTAAAATCCTCATTAAGACAAAATCTCATGAATGTCATAGTCTTAACTGATTAAATACTGCAACTTTGTGGCAACATCTGGTTCATTACTTCAATTACCAGCAATTACATGGGTACATTTTTCAAATATTATAACTTCAGCCATATAAACGGTTAAAGATCTTCTGCTGGGCATCTCAAATAGCTTGAATGGCATCCAGTCCTCCTAGATAAAGCCTGGACTCCTTTACTCCTGGAAAGCAACACAACTGCAATGGCTTTTGCAAGCTCAGAAATTCACCTTACACCTTAATTCATCCCACACCAAGCCCTTCTGCAGCTTTCTCCATTCCCTAGGATTTTACCTCTGGATTTTAAAAGTAGTCCCAGGCCTTTCCCACCAGTTCTGCATGGCACTCGAGTCACAGAAACCTGTATGTCACCCTCAGGCAGCACACAGTGACCTTCTGACAGCTGTGAGCATTCAGAGCACACTGTCTTCCAAGCAGTCACTGACATATAATGACAGCTTGAGATTAAAACAAAACTAACCTGATCTATCGAACGAATCGTCAAATACAACTCTGCAGGTTTTCCCATTGTTGAGGATGGTCTTAGCTGCACCAGGATCATAACTAGCAAACCACGGTAGTAGGGAACTATCATAATGCACTTCTTTGTTATTGATTTCAATAGGTGACTGATGAAGTCCTTTGGCAGTTGGGTAATTTTTGTGCCACTGATCTGGTCCTATTAAAAAATACAGAGACAGCATTAAAACCATTTCCAGGTAGGTATGGATTATACTTACGTTACAATAAATGCAAGCTTGGCTTTGCTTAGCTACAGAACATTGATTAAATGTATTACTAAGTAAGTTACTAATCTCCTAATCTCCTGGTGGTTAGTCAAGCCTTGTCAAGAGCTTCACTGTATAAAAAAGGAATTAGCTTATTCTAGCTGGAATACTGGATACTGCAATTCATTCAACTGAACCTAAACTCTCATAGCAACTTCAAGATTTCACTTATTCAGAGACTGACAGTACAGCAAGGAAGGAAACTAGGGGTGTATACTCCAAGTTCAGCAGTGGCTAGAAATACGATGGGACATACCCAAATGACTAAAGTGTGGCACCGTGTAGCTATCTGGACAGGGAAAAGGCCACTGATATCTGAAGAAGACAAGAATTTGAAACGTGGATTTCATTACTGTCATGGTTTTATCAAGAACTTAATGTGGAAAAAGCCTGACCACGGCCGTGCTGGTCTTCCCAGAGCCGAGGAGAGCGCCCGGGAAGAGGCCGCCCAGGTCTCCAACCGCTGTGGGCAGGAGGGCGGGCAGCGGCACTGCGGACCGGCACTGCTCTTCCTGCACCAAGGCCAGCCCAAAGCCGGACTGTAAAGGGATGCTCTAATTTTCATTTACATTAACAGTGGGAAAACTGACTTTATTTAACGTGGGGACCTCTGCCACAGCCTTTCCGTCCACCAGCCTCGCCTCTTCCACACCAGCGAATGTCGGCCAACTGGCCACGCCACCCGGCCTCGCCGCCACCGCACGGACGCGGGCCCTCCCGGAGCCCGCAGTGCCCCCGCCAGGCACGCTCGGGGAGGGCGGCCCCCGTGTCGCCCGGGTTTTGCTCCCAGGCGCGCTGTCCGCCCCCGCGGCCCCGCTCACCGTTGTCGCTGTCGTAGCCCCACGGGTAGTTGGGGTTGATCATGGTGTCGCTGCCGCGCCGCGGCGCCGCGCCTCAGCCTCTCCCCGCGGCTCTGGCAGGACGGTGGCCTCGTCTCACGGAGGCTTTTTATAGACTCCCGCCAACTCCATGCCCTTCCCCGCCGCCGGCGAGTCGGCAGCAATAGCAGGACCCGGCCGCCGGGGGCGGGGAGAGCCGCGGTGTCTCGCACCGCCCGCCCGCCGCCGCCGCGGGGCTGTCGCCGTGAGGCGCCTCCGCCACCGACCTGCAGCCCCTAGCGCCCTCCGGCCTCTGGGCCGTTCTTCTGAGCTCGGAGCTGCCGCAGGGGACGGGGGGTGAGGGGGTCCGGGCCCCGCAGGCCGGCGGGGTTCCCGAGCTGGCCTGTGTGCCGCGCTGCGGGGAGGGGACCCCGCCGGGGACAGTGCCGGGAAGGGCCGGTGAGGGGCAGGGGCCGCTGCCGCCTACCCCGACACCGAGTCAACGTGGGAGAGAAGGGAGGTCCGGGACCAGGTACAGGCAATGTATTTTTCAGTTTGAAATGAGATACGTATACACAGACAGACAGACAGACAGACAGACAGACAGACAGGCATGCATGTGAACCAGGAAGCTTAGCCTGGCTGTATTCTGGAATTTCACGTGCAGGTTAGGGCCGGCGGGCTGGGCTCCTCGTGATTCCTTGTACAACGCCTGTTTGGCACAAGACGGCATCACATCAGGAGAGGCTGGACCCTCCCGAGGAGACCGCACTGGGGATGCGTTTCCTACTGGTGTGCAGCACAACCCTGATGTGGTGGTGAGCTGGGCAGAGGGGAGGAGCCCAACAGCTCCTGTGTGCGAACAGCTATCACAGCTCCACAGCCTTCCCTATGAAATTCCCACGTACGCGCTTGGGTTCCAGCACGGCTCCCTGCTGCGCTGCCTCCCTCTGCCTTCATAAACAGCTTCCCTGCAAAAATTTGGTAGGATTAATTGCCCCTGGCCTTTAAAAAGGTGCTGCTTCCTACTGCAAGGATTCTTGGAAGCGAAATCACTAAACTAGCTGAAGATCCAGTTCCTGCCAGCTCCAGATGAAACATTTATTACCAAATTCAGCATAAGGTCTGTTTGTTCTGCTTCAGCTCTAATTCTTCTCCTTTCATTTAGCAGGGTGTTATGCATTGAATTGCACTTAAAATTGTAAGCATACTTGTTAGCATCCATGCGTTCCTGATGTGACTTGCATGTGACACAGAGAAACCAAATTAATTCTAAAAAATATTTGTTATTCTGACACAGAGGGAATTACCGGGTGAGTTAGCCAGAGGTTAGCACCAGTGGTGTAAACTGGATGAGGGACTGACTAGGCAGAAGACAAGACTGAAAGGTGAATTTTAGTAGATTTTCTGGATGAGAAGTGAAATTATTTTGATAGTAGTGAACTGAGGACAAAAGTACAAGCTGGTTAAAGAAAAATGCAAATGGCATAGGTTGGAAGCGTGGGTTTGTTGTACAGAAAAGCTCAGTACCCCTAAACATTGTGTAAACTGCACCGTGTTTAGTAACAGAAAGTGCAACACGGTGGTCTTGAGTCATGGTCTTGCCTGATAGTGTTTTTCTGATCCAAAGTGGAAGTGAAGGAAGATAAGGAGGAAGAGTGAGATTCATTGGTCACAAAATGTCAATAAGCATTACCAGGCAGGACCTGCTCACAAAAAACCGGGCACAAACCTGTCATGGATGACGTGTCACTGGAACTGGATAGACCCTGGTATGAGGACAGCAAGTCTGTTGTCCTCGTAAAGCTGAACTAGGATGGATTGGAACGGGTGCAGGGGAGACGAGGGAACCAAACACCCTCTTTTACAAGAGGAGACTATAAAAGCTTAGCAAGCTTTGCACAGCAAACAAATGGTAAGAGGGGAAGCCACAGCTGACTGTATATACACATCACCAGAGAGGTCAACACCAAGGAATGAGAAGAGTTATGGAAGCTAAAGAGCAATGTTAGCCAAGGAGCAATTACATACATGTGTGCCATGAACAATTTGAGGCAAGGTAACAGATGAAGGTTTGGAACCACCCAAGGTATTTCAGCAACTTTGCAATATTAAAAGTGGAGACATGAACAAGGTACACAGGAGCTATGTATATATGCCTTACAGATCACATACTATTTTCCATATCTTCCTCAATTTTCGCTTCCATTTCTCACCATCTTCTCACTGCCATGACGCACAGATGTATCTCCAGATCCAGAGCATCTCCCAGGGACTCGGCGCTCTTGCCAGACTTCCAGATGGAGCTATATTGCAAATGTGACTGTAGCGTGTCGGTATTAGCCCAGGACTACGCACATCTATTTCCAATTCAACATTTGCTCAGATGGAACCCAGCTTTCTTCACCTTTTTCCAGTTTCTCTGTTTATTTTTTTAAAAACAGCTTTATTTTGCTCCTGAAACCCAAATTAGCATTTTATCAGGGAAATCATAATGAAAAAATGTCTCTGGGAAAAGGAAAGGGAAAGAAATAAGAAAGGGAGTTCTGGTGCCTCCTCTACTCATACACTGAAGTTGATCACTTGGTCTCCCCTGCCATATATAAAGCTTCCCCCCTCTCTCCACTTTTCCAGTATGTGACCTGCATCCACCAGAAGAGCTTCCTTTCCCAGCCAGAAGGATAAGACTGGCAAGAAAACAAAGCCCTGGGCAATCTAATCCAAGCTAGTCTAATCTAATCTAATCTTTTAAATTCATCCTGTTTTAAAGAAAGGCTGTTCCAGATGAGCTTCTTCCAGAATGATTTTTTAAAAGGATTTTATGAATATATCACAGAATCATTAAAACTCCCCCAAATCAGATTTGAAGGCTTATCACAATTTCACATCCGCATCAAGCCAGGGATCATGCTGGTGACACATCAACCACAAGGCAGGTCATTTATAAACCTGGTAGGACATAAGCCAGTTTTGTGCATAATCCTGGACGACTCCCACAAGGAAGAGGCATCATTAGCAGCAAGATCTGCAAAGGAGGGTGTGTGGAAACTAGCAAACATCATGGGTAAGGAAAGACAGGGATTAGAGTATTTTGAAAGAAAAGTAGTGAATGATACGAGCTAAGCTGGAGCTCAGCATGGACAATTTTAACAAGCTACCTTAGCTACCACGATTGTTTTCAGCTAATTCATTTAAAGCTTGTCTCCTTTAACACTGCTCCCACTGTCTGTAATTGCACTCAGAGAAGCTGATACTGATAATTACTCACCCGCATTTGAAAAGGAATATTTTGATGATGAGGATTTCAGTAAAGAACAAAAGAGGGAAAAACCTCCACCCACAATAGATGTTTTCTTTCATTGTTTTAGAGCCCTTAGTAACTTCTAAGGAGCAAGCCATAGCCTCACCCCGTTTTTCTTAATAGTCACATGTACTATAAAGCACTGTATCTTTTACACCTACTTAAATGGACAAATTTGAAGTTGTAGTTTACTGCTTGTGTAGATCTTTTTTAGACCTTTAAATCAAATACGTAAGTTTGTTCTGAGGGAAAAAAAACCCAAAAGATGTCCTGTGTGCATCTGCTTTGGCTGAGCTCTTTTTTCTGTGGGACTTGAGGGTCATCAAAAGTACCAGATGAGACAGGAGACTTTCTCCTGTCTTTTTCTTCTCTGATCCTGTTCCTTTTTCCATACAGTGTTCTCACCCCTTCCCTCTGGATTTCCCTCCTTTTGCTGTACTTGCCCGCCTGGATACACTGTGTCCCTCAACAACTCTCTCCAGGTGAAATACTCACTTACTCCCTTCTCAGAGAAGCCACATGTAGAATCCCTTAAAAACACTGGCTGGCCTTACCAGGGAGAGATCTCCTTTTCCTGTAACAGAAACCCTTTAGAAGTCTTTGCTGGGCTTTTCATTATTAAACATGGCCTAAGCTCCGAGTGTGCTACAGACATGAGAAGTGTATTTATGCAAATATAGAGATGGCATAGAAGGCAGCAGTCAAAATTCAATTTAGTCTAAAGTGGAGGTTGAAATAAAAAAGCTTTCTCAGCGCAAAGCGATATGCACCATTAGACAAGAACATAGCCCAATCTGCCACAAACCCCATCTCAATATACTCAGCTATGTTTCCAATTTGGACACTACTGAATTCAATGAAATATATTTTCAGGCAATATGTCAATAAATGCTTTTAAAGTGTGAGTAAGTTATAGAAGAAAAATAAGCAAATATTTTGTAAATATTGTTTTCCATGTGATCTCTAGGGCACTTGAACAAATGTTTTCTCCCCAAATACTGATGTTTCAATGAGCAAAATGCTCATATATGTGTCATTCCTGTGATTGTGGTTGGTCGTTCAGGTTTGTGTTCCTATACAACAGATTTTCTCTATATGCATTGCTAAGGCTAACATCATAAGTTTTAAAGAGGATGCTTTTTAATTTAACGATGAAAGATGATTCCTTTGGATCTCAGCAAGGCTCCTTTTTTAAAAAAGTGTATTATCCAGACATGTATTTATAGGTGGTATTCTAAAACAGTGGAGTTATTATTGTTGGTATTTACTGCAGTAGCAGCCAGAGGACCTATCATGGTAGATATTGTACAAACATTTAATAAAGCCTTCTTCAGAGGCCTGAGAAACAGATGGGCAGCGGTACTGAGAGTACCTCATGATTATGAAGCAGAATAATCAGAAATAAAATTACAGGATTCTTGATGATTCATCCCATGCACTAAATCACTAGAACCTTGACTTTCAAAAAGTTTTTTGTCCTAATTTCTTGATGAGATATAGAAATTTATTTCAGAGCAGACCACAGGTTACAGTTTGGTGACTCCCATGCGTGTGTTGTAACTAATAAATCTACTGCTGCTTTAGATAATGGTAAAGTCAGATTTAAAAAAAAAAAAAAAAAAGTAATACAGACCTGGTCTCTAATTTAAAAAAAAAAAAAACCAGTCAAGAAGTGAGGTTAAAATTCACCAGACAATATCTATCCATTAAAAAAAGAAACAGGTGAATTCAACACATAGAATCCTATAAACTTTCTAGTTAGGGAACCGTGATGGTGGAACTGTAAGAATTACCCAGATGGCATATGGGCTGAAACATAAGTCTGTCTTCAAGAGTGGAGCTATCTGCTGATGTGTGCTCTGTTACCAAGGCTTAGAACAGTAAGAATTTGACCTCATCTCTTCATAAAAGCAAAACCTGTATGTCTGCTGTGAAATTCCCACAATTTGGTGGCTCCTCTCCACTAATGTGTAGTTAATATTTATATTTATTGACATTGACCTTAAACTGTAAAAAGTGAAAAGGACTAGTCAAATGTTAAATGGGTGATTAAGTTTACCAGGATAATTTTCTAAAGCTTATACAAACTATTTATTCTCAATCCTTGGTATTAGCTAATGTGATCGAGTTCTTAGTCTTAGGATCTGAACATACATAAGGAAGATCTGGAAGAGAAACCCACCCTCTTTATACAGCGGTTCCAGCAGTTCCACTTCCCAGTCTAAAATGCCTCAGTTCTCCTCTGACCATGTTCACTGTAGCATGTCTTTATCAGAAGACATTTATGGTTCAAATGCCTTTAAATATTCCACTCAATGGTTTAGATGTGAAACTAACCTGAGCACTTTAGAGTAACGGTCCAGATCCTGTCCCTTACCTACCTTTTTAGGAGGACTGAAATATATCAGAACTAAACTAGTTCTGCAATATAGCTAGTGAGAGGCAGTTAGCAGAGAAAGCAGAGCGTCAACCCACATTCCTTACATGTCATGGAGAAGTGCTCAACAAAAACATCTCCTGTGTCAGTAAACTAAAAGCTCTGAGGAACACGGTGGGAGGGTAGATCTGCAAATGTGAGGATCCATCAGCCAAAGCCTTGATGCTATTGATGGTGGTGGGTACAAAGATACAAAAAACGACTTCCAGAAATAGATAAGAGGTTGTGTTTGCTCATGTTTCATTACTCATTTCCAGAGAGTAGAGGAGGTTGCTATTTCTAGCAATCCTGACATAGTGATTCCTCCCAAATGACTTTATTTAGGCTTTGCTCAAGGGACCAGGAATTAGTGCGAGATCCCTGACTAATTAGCACACTATCACCTCTATATATTGTTTCCCTCTCTCATCATTATTCATTTCTCCTTACAGATGCATAAGACAAAATATTGTTAACCCAAGAGCATGTAGTCTCACTTTGAACAAGTACAAGAATAATTCCTGTACAAAGAAGCAAAGGCATATAGTTGGCCAAGAGATTTAGGCTGGGCAGTTATATTTACTTTTCATACATGTGCTTGGATGTTACACTTCAGCTAGGTATTTTTCCACATAATACTAGTCACCATTAAAACGAGGGCTTTGTCAGAAGTGATGAAGAAATTATTTGAAGCTTATTCTGAATGTAGGTACAGGGCATGCACAAAAATGTTTTAATAAAAGGCTATGTACATTCACTGTATCAATCTAAGAAATAGTGTATTTCTCTGTAGCATAATTGTGTCTTAACTCCTGGATTTAGACATACGCATTTCCAAAACTCATCAAATCAAAATATGTAAGTTTTGCATGTTTTCTTTTCAGAACTAAGTGAAGAAAGAAGTATAAAGAGGGATTGAGAAAGTCCACTATTGAAACAGAAAAATTCTTTCTTCCATTATGTGGCAATCAATAGCAATTACAAGTAGGATCACTCTTATCTTTCATCACAGGCTGTCACTTATATAGCATACCCCAACCCCAGTTTTGGCTTATTCAGATAAACACTGATACATACTGCCCTTTAATTCAAGCTTTTTTTCCCCAGACAGAAGTTCTTTCGTTGTCTCTTTGCCTCTTCCTCCTCATCCCTACATTGTCTGCATGAGGGAGAACAAGGCAATGGAAAAGCATTGCTCTCAAGAGCTGAGCCTTTGCCAAAAGGCCACGCTTACTAAGCCCATACTTGCTTCTCGAGAGTTATATTTGTAATACTGAATTGCCTCTGCAGGAAACTGGGAATTCTAACTCACCCATTTACATCTGTTTCACCTCCAAAATAAAATTTTAATATCTACAAAATGGAATACAGATCAGAAGGAACAGATAAGGGATCTGTGGGTGAATTAGCCAACATATCTGTGATCCCCAAATTGTAAGCAATGAGACTATGGCACACACTGCCTTCAGACAGTGCATCCAGAGCCTTTGAATGTGAAGTTTTGTGGTAAGTATGCATAACAGCTTAAGCAGAGAGAATTTGACGGCTGACGGTCCTCTGCATATTTTGTGAATCACCAGAAGAAAGCGATGAAGCTATACTTCACACGAATGTCTATTAGCTGCTTCTAAAGAAAGCTGGCAATGTTATCTATAATTTTGCTTGAAGAAAGGAAGATGCATAAATACTTCAGTTGTTTGACCTTTATTGAATATAACCCCCCCAAACCTGTAAATCAGCTGGTCGCACTCAGAAAAGTAATTGGCTTAAGAAATACTAAGTAGACAATATTTTCCCATTTATCATTTCCTTATTGAAACTCAACGTAGTGGTGTATTGATGATAAAATGTGGCTAGAGATGATACCATAAGGCTTTCCTATTTTCTCTTCAAAAATAATAAAAATTATTGCTGCTGGGAATGGCATGATCTTTTAAGGGAGTGAATGAAGCACTGCTTTTCAAAAGAATATAGTCAGAAACTGCCGTCTTGTTCTCATACCTATACATGAGAAGCATCCGAAGGGGATAAAATCCCAGTATTACTAGCTACTGGAAAAGCCCTCTTACTGAATTGCTGGTCAGCTACAGTGCTACAGGTATTTGTACAGCAGGCATGTTTTTCAGTATATCTGAGAAATGAACAATAGGATAAAAATATGAGGGAAATGTGCTGACAAAAGAGAGGCATTTTAGTACATGCTACTTTATAAGTATATATAAGCTTGCCTAAAACTAGCCTAGAAAGATCCAACCTCAGATCTGCACCATATTTCAAAAATGTGGTGGGATCAGCATCACATAAGCCAGTTGGCTGAGGATTACGATGTCATCTCGATGACATTTCTCTGTCTGTCTGACTGGAAGTAATGTGATAACTATGGAACAGGTAGCACCGTAGCACTTGAGCAGCTTAAATACCACTGTAATTTTCTGCAGGTCAAATAAACAGCCAGCTGGTCGCACCAGTTAATACCGTAATGCCCAGCTATAAACTGAATGTTTTCCCTATTCATCTTCCCAATTAGGCATATTTACTGATAAATCACTGAGTGATTTATTGGCTGAGCAAGAATAAAGAAGAGGGAAATAAAGGGAAGAAGAGGAATATGAAGCCTCTATAGTGTGTCAGAGAGAATAGCCTGGGCAAGGGACGTATGGAGCCCTTGCTGTAAGGAGAATGGAAGCTGAGTATGGGAAAAGGACAACAGAGACCATCAGAGATTCTTGGGTCAAGCAGAAGAGAGAAAGGGGACTAAATAGGAAGGGGCAGCAGCAAAGAAAAAGATGGAAAAAGATTTGTGACACAAGAATTATTTGCATGATGGAAGATAGGCTGGTTGCCACGAGTCCATCAAACAGAAAGGAGAAAATGAAGGCAGCTTACATTGTCTGTGAGTGGAGAAGCAAAAAGAGTCAATGGCAAGGTCAATAAGTAAGTCCAGTAAAAGCAGTAATGCGTTGGTACAATCCTCTGGTATACACAGAGTCCCCATCCTTGAAATTTTGTACATCTATGATCAAAAAGCAAGAGGCAAGTCAAAGAGATCATGCTAATTTAAATGAAAGTAAGGTAGCTACTGATTCAGATGCTATGAGCAAGATTTGGTCCAGTAGAGTGTCCATTATTATCCTGGGGTGAAATTCATTTGTCTTATTTATTGGCAAAAGTTTAATGACCTGAACAGTGGCATAAAATACACCCCTGGAAAGTTCAAGGGTGAAGTCATGGACTGCTATCCAGAGGAACCTAGACAGGCTGGAAAAATGGGGTGACAGGAGCCTCAAGCAAAGAGGCAGAGCAGAGCCCTGACCTGGGGAGGAACTACGTACCCACACCAGGATGTGCTGAGGGTCAACCGGCCAGCAGGCAGCTTTGCCCAAGAGGACATGAAGATCCTGGTGGACAACAGATGGAACATGAGTCAATGGCGTGCCCTTGCTGTGGTACACACTGAGCTGCATTAACAAGAGCGTAGCCAGTAGGGTGATGAGAGAGATAATTTCCCTGTCTTCAACACTCTTGCAGCTAGTTCTGGAGTCAAATTTTGAGCCTCTCGGTACTAGAACATTAAGTGTTGGGAGTGCAGGGGAGGGCTGGTAAGACAGTAGGATGGAGCACATGACAGGCAACGAGAAGCTGAGCTCACTGAATTTGTTCAGTCAGTAGAGCAGGCTGATACGCTTGCTTTAATTCTGATTCACCTCAGCGCCTGGCTGCAGAACGATTGCACCATATTACAGAACAGCTTTGGAATGATTGCTCTGTGCCTAGTACAAATATTAATAAAACATACCTTCTATTTTAATTAGGAATTTGTGGAAAATAATACAACAAAAAAGAAGCTGCAGAAAGCACCATATTGTTTTGCAGCTGATTGCCCATAGCATGCCTGGCAGTGTGCAAAAGGCATTCACACGGTGCTTTTCATTGAGCATGCCATAGCTGGCGTGGCATGTCGCAGCCAAGAGGCCAGTGTGTCATATGCCTTCCCCTTCACTGAAATTTGTGCCAGGCTATGGAAAACATGGTAGGCATGAATGGAAACCTATCAACAGCCAGATCTTTGTCTGCCGAAATAAGAACAACAACATTCTGAGTTAAATTATGTTGCTATTATGTCACAATCCCCATTTTTTCCCACAGTTTCTATTGTCAAACAGCAGAATCTGATACTAACAGTCTACGAGTAGAAAGTTCTCTAAAATATCTTTCTGCCAGAGTTTATTCTATTTTTATTGCTACTCATCTACAAAATCCCAGAGCTGCTATGGCATACTCTGCTTCACCACTTTGGTTATTTAAAAACCCACATGAACAAAAATCTAGACTGAAACAAGAAAAAAATGCAAATTTTGTTAGTATCAGTCATTTTTTCACATTCTTAGGTAAAGGATTTTATATATGGATGAACTAGAAGAAAAAACCCCAAGTAAACACATCTAGGTGAATGTTAAAAATGTGTTGGCACTCTTGGCTGGAACACTTGCCGTATTTCAGCATGTGCTCCCGTCTACCCACTTTGCTATGCAGTGCAGCTACAACACATGCTCGTAAGCACATTTGGACGCTTTCTGAATGCCATCCATCCGTTTCTGTCAACTGCATTGTTTTGCCTGCACCTTTCAATCCTTTTCAAAACCCTGGAAAATATTTGCTTTTGTATGCGCATGTGCACTCGCGCGCACACACACACACATCACCCGTGTTTAATTGTCAGAGCCACAGGTTTGCTTCATTGAATATGCAGCAGGCTCGGCTGAACCCAAAACGTGCTCAAGTATATGACGAGATGGGCAGAGGACCACATTAGGTTTGGGATAACAGCTTGTATCGCTACAGTAGTGGCGATGGTAATGAAAGATAAACCAGAAATACGCATTTCTGTGGAAAGATCTCATCTGCCAAAGTCTACCTGGTGCTCATGAGATGGGTCAGCCAGACTGCTGCCTAGTCCAGGAAGCTCATAATGTACTCCAACAACTTTGGTAACTCCTTGTCAGCCTGCTTGTACAAAAAATCCAAGAGATCCACATTTGCTATGCTAGTACAGTTTGCAGCCTGCGGTGAGTGTCTCCTGTGCAAAGACAAGCATGCTTTTCTGGACCAGACATAGGTAAGCAAGAAAGCATCACCAGGAGAAAGTCTGATGATGGAAGTGCCCTCCAAAATCCTGCCAAAATTTAAAGAAAAATAAAATTCATGAGAGCGAACTCTAGAGCCTGCTGCTAGAGACTGACAACCCTGGCACCAGTTAAGCAATAGGATAGATAGTCATTGAGACAGACTGCCAAAATACTCTGTAGATCTTACCAAGTATATCTAGATAGAGAAGCACGAGGAGGAACCATGTCCGCAGCAAGACCCGACGCTGGATACATAACACTGAGCCCTAGATTATTTGGAAACATAAGCGAGAGGGGGTTCTGGGCTGTGGCCAGTGTAACTTTGTATATGGAGCTGGATTTAGCTTTTGTTATGGTGCAGGCTGTGCCATTTCCTTCCCCAGGTGCAACCCAGGGCGGACGCCAAATGGAGTAAGTGTAAATAACAAAGATTTTTGAATGCTTTAACCCAGTGTCCATTTAGTGATGGAAAAAATAGAATCCAATCATAAGTTCCAGCAAACGCTAACAGAGTAGATGGATTATACAGAGATTCCCAGTGGCAAGGAGTAGACGGGAAAGCTTTCCGCAGGTGGTATTGCCTTGCGCTCTATCCGTCTGGGCTGTTTGGCAAAACCCGACATCCAAGTTAAGATTATGTGAGTATTCTCAAATATTGCCTCCATCAGTTCCAGCTAGAGAAGCTTGACATGTTTTGTGCATCAGACAGACCAGACAGTGCGTCAGAAGCTGAGGTGAGGAGTTGTTCAACAGCTTCTCTTCTTCTGACTGGTTGTAACAGCGCATTGCTATGATGCTTATTTACTGGTTGCGATTGTTTCTCCATGCATGAATAAATGGAATTAGTCTACTCCTTTTCCCGCCACACCACAAGTTTCAGAGGATGTCTTTTATTCAACAGCTCAGTCCCTGTATATATATCAGCTTTATCCTCAGCTTTATTTAGATTACACGGACTCCATGCCTTTTTCAGAATTTTTCAGTGGTGGCAGTTATAGCAAAGTGCTCGAAGACATTAGGCATGGAAAGTATTGTTTCAAAACTCACATCCCCTACCTTTCCCGACAGAGACAATGAAATCAGTGTTTCAATTATAGGGCTTACACACTGCTGGCAACAAATCAACTTTAATCTGTTTATTCAAGGGTCAGTAGCATTTGTTTAGCTTTAAATTTAGATGTGCTGCAGACACTGATGCCATCCATTGTTCAATGATGTCTAACAAGAAAAATTATTCCTTGATTATACCCTTTCTCCAGCAGAGATTTATTACACAGACAATGCACAACACTGTGGAAGCTCGTAAATTAGGGCTTAATGGCTGACAGCCTGCAGCATTAAGAAAAAAAATATCACGGTTCTCTGAAACAAGCAAACTAATGGAAATGTCTTTGTTTTTTAATTCAGAGGAGGTATTATCATAACCACAAAGGGCTATTTAGACTGAAAGAGACAGTCAGGCAGGCTATTACTAGTATGTCCTGCAGTCCTCGTCTCATAATTACTCAAATCAGCAACGACTTCCGTGCATATCAGTGGGAGATTTTAATCTGTAGCTCCTCTCACCTTCTGATAGGATTCTTTGGAACTTTAGGGATGGAATTAACTGAATTTTTCTCAGCCTGTAGAAGCAAAAGCACTTACATACATAGACTTCGCATGAATAAACATGCAGACAACATATAAAAGCTTTTTAGATAGAAATGGATACCAGTCTGTTATTATCAACATGTATTTAAAAACAAGGTCTTACAGCTCAAGAATAACTTAGATAAACTGCATTTGTTTCAACGCTTATTTCGTCACTCCTGCTGGACTAGAGGAATCTGCGCTGTGGGGCAGCTCGGGCCTCCTGTTAGCTGCAAGCAGTGTCAGAAATGCGAATGTCGAGGACCGGGCTCCACCGTGTGGGCTATGGAAAATGAACATGACAAGTCCGCAAGAAGCAGCATCCTTAGCGTCAGTTTTCCAAGGATGTTTGTATTGTCTATGGGATAAAGGTAGGGTGAATAGTGGGAATGTCATTAAAAAGGAGGAAAAAAAAAATACTGGGAGGAATTGGAAGAATAAAACATCTTAATCCAATAAATCTTTATTTATCACCACCACACAGGTCTGAGAGAACTAGCCCATGGTCTTGCTGGTCTAGCCCAGCAAGGAAGCTGGTGTAACTCCAGGAAGGGGTTTCAAGTTCTTCAAAAACTTCCTTTTCAAGGTATTAGTAAAAGAGTGACAGTGTGCTACTCGACTAAAGGCATATCTTTTCCTAACACCTGCTACATGTTCTGCTTACCGAGGGCATGACAGAATTGCAAAAGCACGCGTTAAGGTAAACCTCTGGCTCGGAGAATTATTGGCACAAGGAGTAAGGCTTACTTTAAGAATTCCTGTACAGATAACATTATGTGTAAGTGCTCCTGCTTGTGCTAAGTCCAGGTGTGGTTCAGTAGGGCAACCACGCCTGCGTACCTGATGGCATCATCGCTTCCAACCCTCCTGCTGGATTTTCTCCTAGAAAGGCAGGGTGCCATCTCCAGGGAGAAGTTGTTGAATTGAGCTCTTAACAGAAGTGTTGCAATTTAATCTGCCAAGGTTTTCAGTTTTCTGAAGAGGCAACTCCATCGACTGCTGAGAGTTTGCTCTACTGTCCTACTCCATTTACCATCTCACATAATGATAATTTTCATTCTCATACATACATTGCTATCAATCCTTCTTCATTTGTATCCATGTTCTTCACAGTCATCGAGAGTGAGGTATTCGATTATCTTCGCCTCATCCTAATTGCACAGAACCTGCATTTCTTTCTTCTCCATCTTCCTTTTTCATGGCTGATATTCCATCTCCTATGTATTTTTTTCTGACTTAGATGTCATCAAAGATAACACTTTCCTTGGCTAATGATTTGCCTTTTCATTTCTTTCTGTCACTTACTCCAAACAGCCTTTTCAGTGATTATTCATCAGTAAGTGCAGCATTCCTTTTCTGTGGTTTGCAGTGTTAAGTTCCAGGCCTCTTAGAAGTTTTTGCTTTAAAGAACAGCAAATGTTTTCCTCATTTAAGTGCATAGACATTTTCAGTTCAGTTAACCTGTATCTACACAAATACTGAATACTTGCCTTTTTGATATTAAAAGCTTTTAAGATGCAATTAAACCTGTTCTTTTAATTTGAATGGAAGCAACTTGCAATAATCAATGCAAGATTCATTTCAAGGACAAGGACACTTCTTCCCTGAAATCCAAACTACAACTGCATAGCACATAATCTCCTGTCGCATTTATGATTAACTGGCATTAAGAAATCTGGTATTTGTTACATACAGGATTAAGTGGATTCTACACATTCTTGCAAGTATTTTGCTGTCCAGTCCAACTATAGAAAGTTAAAATATTCGATAATAACAATACTCTTTTGGTCTTTATTTTCCTAGTAATATCACAAGGTTTCCATCTGTGTTCAGATCTGTTTCTGTGTTTTAATGAACACAGAAATTTACAGCCTTTCTATCTCTCCCTCACAAATAACCCTGAACTGTTCTGTTTCATTTTATTGCATATTTTTTGCAAATCAGTATGTACAGCAGCCCTAAACCGAAAAGAAGATACTTTTAAAAATATCTTCTTAAAGAAAAGGTGAATCTGATTTGATCCATAATTCATCATTAGCTGTACTCTTTATTTTTTTTGGAAGATGTTATAATATGTTCTATTAAATTCTTGGTTTTGGAAATTCCCAAATACATGCTCTGTGCTGCAATATTGGCAAAGATAAATGCCAGAATTCATTGACATGAAAGGCAGATAGATGAGGTGGAC
Source organism: Bucorvus abyssinicus (assembly GCA_009769605.1). Taxonomy (NCBI): domain Eukaryota; kingdom Metazoa; phylum Chordata; class Aves; order Bucerotiformes; family Bucorvidae; genus Bucorvus; species Bucorvus abyssinicus. Next base: position 6,951,207 of record CM020033.1, on the reverse strand, counting down.
ACACATGGTATAGCTGCTTCCTTTGCTGATGCATGGGACAAAAAAATAGAAAAAATAGACATTGTTTTATTTTGCTAAATTCACTGACAATATGAACATTTTAAAACTGTGATTACTCAGCAGATAAACACCTGCAAGCAGGTCCAGGGGAGTCTTTCTTTGATATATGGTAAAATTAATATATATTCTTTTAATTTTGTAGTAGAAATGCATAGCCATAGCTGACTGTATAATGAGGGTCATACCAGGAACTCACAGCTCAGTTATGAATATACACCCAACTGAAAGATGGCCACAGCTGGTGGGAAAGTTGTTTCAGCTAACAGAAAAGCTTTGAAATGGAAAGAATAAGATTTTAATTTTCTAGTAATTGCTTTTGTGATGTGTGAGAAGCTGGGAGGGTTTCAGTGTCTGTCAAACCCTAATAGGTGGCAATTCTTTTCAATTGTTTGCCCACCCTGCTGAAATTAATATCTACATTATATACATTAAAGTAATCAAGGACTTAGTGCACCACAATTAGGGTAATTTTTACTTTTTAAATTCATCAGTGCCCAGAGGCTTTTTGGTCTATTTAAGATAGATGAGTGGGCAGGATTAGAGTTCACATTACATATTCTTAGTTTGTTACCACAGTAATTCACACTAAGCTAAACTATTCATCAAAGAGAGAAAGGCAATGAAACAAAACTACGTATACATTATTCAAGAGAAAACCACAAGTGTAAAGCATATTTTCCATGAGGTTGATGCTTTTGTGTAGTGATAGTTTGAAGACAGGAAGGAATGAAGAGTTTTGTTCCTGAAAATAGAGAACAAGCGATACTGTTCTAATGTCTTGTATTTTTGAGGAGCTGTTTGATTGGATTCAGAGAAACAAGGATGATATTCAACTACTCCAACACCTAAAAATGGAGTTACTAGAGTGTTGGTCCACCCTTGTATTACAAGCGTATGTATCAAAGAAAAGAGTAGCAAAGTTTTCCAGTAAGTTCTTGTTACTTTCAATCATCATTCAGCATTAGAAATAAAGCCAGAAATCAATTTTTTATGTAAGTCAATTTATTGGTTCTCTGAAGACACAAAAGCTGTTATTTCAAGTGCAGGCAACTAATCTTGTTTTATTGCCCTAATAACAAGAGATTAAACATCACAGTCAATGGCTTTTAAGTAGAAAGACTCAAACTCTTATCTCTGTTATTTGTGTTGAAATTTTCTCAACACCAAGATCAACTGCATATGGATAACAAGAAGATAATTTACAGGTAAGACATAGTACAGTAGAAAAAAGTGCTGCTTATGAGCTTTCTGTAGAAACATTTTTATGTGTTGAGAAGAAGTACAGATTCAGGAGTTTAAAGAAGATCTAAGAGACTTTTAAAATCAATACCCTTGCAAGTGCTGCACTTGTAAGATTAAAAGCTGATCTTCCGATAAGATTAAGCCAATGCCAAAACATTTGTAAATAGGATTTAATCAATACTTTAGGTTCTGCTGACATGAACGTGGTTTTTAAAATGCAACTGCTTTATACAAAGGAAAATACACTTCTAGTAAACAGAAATATTAATTATCAATGGAATTTCAGCATTTTACATGATGAAGGACAGGGGAGGATGATTTAGAAGTTTTGTCTGCCACTGATTCCTTGCTTGGTTCGTATATGTGAACCGTGTGTGCCCAGAAAGTAACAGAGCTAACCAGACTCTTCTTAGAGTCTCTAACACTCTTTGAGTCACAATAAGCAAACACTTAGGTGACTTAACCTGATTTTTTTCAATAGTGAGGAAAAAAACTGACACATCCACAAAGACCCTCTCCACATGCAACAAAATACCTAATTGGTGAAATCATTAATATGCAGACTAAGATTTCAAAAATAAAAAAACAGGCAGAGAATCAAAGCTAAAACCCCATCATTCTGGGAGGTAACGTAGAGCAGCAGAAGAAAGGCAATTGCCCCTCAGCAATACTAAAGCTGCTATAAATACACGGCAGCATGATACCAGCAGCACTCTACAGCTGGATGAGTGAAGTAACAGCGCTAGTGAAGGAAGATCAATGGGCAGCAGCAGGACGGGGCAAAGACAGCAAATGCTGAAATGACAGCAAGGTCTTCTTCACACACAGAAGCTGCATATGCCTGATTGTGTCCCCAGAATACTATTCTAATCTTGGATAACAAACTGTCAACAAGAAAGGGAAGGAAAAATCTGGTATGTTAAAGAGGAACTTACTTGGATGTTCACATTGGAGGTGGGATATTTGAGGAAGATCACTACTAGAGATGCTGTAGGAGCAGGCATTTTGCCTCCCGTTCATGTACTGCTAACCCACTGTTATTTCTGCTTATCTGAACCACTGGTTCATTTGTCTGCCTTTACTACATTTCCTTTGAAATAAATTTGAAATAGTGAAACTAAGCCCATTTTTCTTCCAAGACCACCCGGCAGAGAAGTGACAATGTCACAAATGCTGAGGCATTTGTCGTCCAGAATCACATATATCTCACATTTCCCTATGAAGGTTAGTATTTGCATACAGTATTTTTTCTGCTTTCAAAATCAGGTTTGGTTTATCGCTCAGAATTTCAAGCTGAGAAACACAGATCTGGATCCAGAGGAAAAGCAGTGGACAGCAAAAACTAACTACACTTCAGGATGCAGGGATTTTTTTCACGCAGATTCAGCAGAGTGAGACTTGAGACTTCATTTGAACGAGGCTCTCACTATCCTGCCCTTCACAGGCTGAGGTGGGCGCCAGTTATCAACCAGCGGGTTCAGAGGTTCGTTCTCACCATTCTTGGAGAGGCTACGGAGCTTTGCCATCTGCAAGGAAGAAAAATTAAAGTGTCCCTGTGAATTCACCTGGAAGCAGCATGGACCTCGATGCCTAGGACAAGCTCTGAGACAGATAAAGGAATTTTTTAATATAATGACAAGCATACTGGAAGAGATTATTGGTAGAGACCACTGCAAGCCCAACAGCTAGCACTGTTTCTGTGGATCTTCACACTCTTCATCTGCAGAACAGTGCAGCATCTGACCCTTGCCCCGGGCTTCCTTTGGATTTTTCCCTGACTCACACTTCACATGTGGAAAAAGAGCAGGGGGTCTCCTGTGACCCTGCTGGAGCTGGACTGCAGTCAAATCACTTGTGAAAATAGGGCTATCCGTGAAGGAGGATGCACGTCTAAGTCTATGCAAGTTAGTCTGATAGAACAAGCTGGTCTGCAGAAGTTGTATTTTGTTCTGCAAGGCAGAGAAATGTATGCCAACTGGACTATTAACTTCAGTCATTAATTCAGCCCTTAGCCATTGTTCTCCAAATTAATGTAAATTCAGCGTTGCTTTGTTAATTGTTACCCTTTCATCAGAATGTAAATCTGTTCTGAAAACAGACAAACCAGTAAAAAGGCTATACCCTGACTTGTACTGCTGAAGCAGAAAATGGTATAAAGAACCAAAAGTTTTAATGTGAGAACTAAAAAGAAGGTCAGCTTATGCACACTGACTCTCTATTCTTTCTCCCATGTAAATGCACATGGGAGCTATATGAATACAATTAGTACATTCATTTGTATTAATACTCAGGTTTGCAGGTTGTAACTATTTTGATCCTTCTCACTGACAGTTAAGATCTGGACCAGCAATTTCTTAAACTGGGAAAGCAGCTAAATGTTAGTCTCGCCACTTAATGCTGAAGCACAGAGTATGAACTGAGGCTGCTGTAATGGCTGAACAGTGCGGCTCGGGGGCACTTCTGCCCGTGAAGGCTTCCAGGATCTGAAGAACACTCCTGCTGAAGCTAATCCAGGAGGTGTCTAGGAAGAGAAAGCCTAATTTTCACAGTCAGTTTACAGTCCATTTCAAAGTCCACTCTGCAGGCAGTATCTCACAGTCCTCAACTAAAACTTTCCTTATCAAAAAATGCAAGGTAACATAGGGCTTGCAAATTGTCACACTGACATACTGAGACACATTCAGATCTGGTAAAGGAGTAACAGAACTAGCTGCAGTTTACCTGGTCTGAGCTGACTTCAATTGGCTCCCTCAAGAGAATCCAAGTGATGCACTCCTCACAGGGGGGTGTAGTGAACGAACCATGGTAGGTCCAGTAGTCCCGAGATTTGGGAAAAAGAATTGAAGGATCAAAGTGGTGAAAAGGAGCCTCTTTACCCTTAGAGAAACAAAAAAATAATTCTCTGCAGTAACTCTAGGGATATGCATCTTAAAAAGACATCAGTATCTATGATTATAAAGGAAGTAATTAAATATCAAGATTCATGCAAGAGATCAATCTCCTTTTCTTCCTGCCAAGCGTTTAATAATTAATGCTTTTTAATGCTTTAACTGCAATTAATAATAACTGATATTTTGATTCCATTAATAAATTAAGAGACATTACAAACTGAATTGTGCAGGAGCATAGCAAATTCAGTGTTACATTTTTTTATTCTGGAATTCTCAAAATTTTATTTAGGGACACCTGGGTAAAAGTTAAAGGCACTGCAGGTACCGATACCCTTTTTATCCAACAGAACAGTGCCCAGGCATTTATCCCATATTAGTTATAGTCTTCTCCTTAAAATATTTACTGGATCCTGCATGTCTTACAACTAATGGTGATTATCACGAGACAAGGGAGAACAGCAGACACCAGAACACATTTACTGAGAGGTTTGTCTCTTCCACTGAATAGGATACTCAAGAGAATATCTCCACAGACTGTGGTGAGACTTCCTTGTCCTCTCAGGGCGACAAGAACTAAACAAGAAAGTTCAGTTCTCTACTGGTATTTAGGATGCAGTTCTGGAAAGCAAAATCTGTAATTTCTAATTCCTGCTCCTACCATGGAGAACCTCCTCTAAATGGGAACTGAGTATTACTCTACAAAGTGCAATGGGAGAGGTTGAAATCTTTTCCACACATCTTTGCACAAAATATGGGTAGAAGGAGTAACATCAAGATTCTGAATCTATCTTCCTGACAAAATTATTCTCTAAGTTCAATATGAGTTTACAAATAACTTCACAAACAAAATTGTGCTTTTTCAGTAAATACAGTGCAGTGACCAAGAAACTCCTCTGCCTGTAATGCATCATAGCAGTTGAAACTGCATGTGCAATAAATACACCAATAATACCATCCAATAATCTTTCCTGAAAAATAAGCTCATCTTGGTAAAATGTATGTGATGACAGCAAAGAAAATAAGTATATGAGATAAAATACAAGATGTGGTTGTTTGCATATGCACCTATCTTTCTCTGCTTTTCTCAACTGTTGCTTTTTCTAGAACCACTACAAAGAATATCTATATGTAGGAAATCAGACTTCTATTTTTTTGATGTTAGAAGTCACAAAATCTCCAGTTAGGCAGTCTCGGATAGAATGTAATGGAGTAGATATGCAGTTCCCTCAGCAGAAAGAACTGAATTGTATCTGAAGAATAAGAAAAGGTTGAAAAAAATTTAATATGACTCTGAGTGAGGAGAGAATAGATTTCAGGCTCAGACCCACACATCAATGGCAGTACATACATACATAAATGCAAGAAATTCTGCTGAATTTGGAAGAATTTGTTTACAAAGTCTGTAAAATCCAGTCCTGGTTATCTGGTGGTATGTTCCATGTCAAATAAAAAAGAGACTTTTCTTTTAGCATCATTAGAATCATAAAGCTTATCACGAAGTACAATTGCTAAAGTATACCTAGAGATTAGGTTTCTGTTAAATAATAATGTTAAATAACAATAGACACAGTATGACAATTCTCTACAAAGAACTTGCTTCTGCAGTTGAATTACAGAATGGTAGGGGCTGGAAGAGACCTCTGGAGATCATCTCGTCCTACCCCCCTGCTAAAGCAGGTTCACCTCGAGCAGGTTGGACAGAATTGCATCCACGTGGGTTTTTGGTATCTCCAGAGAAGTAGACTCCACAACCTCTCTGGGCAGCAGTTCCAGTGCTCTGTCACCCTCAAAATAAGGATCTTCCTCATGTCCCTAATCATCTTTGCAGCCCTTCGCTCTGCTCAGCAGTTCCTTGTCTCTCTTGAACCACGGAGCCCAGAACTGGATGCAGTACTCCAGATGTGGCCTCACTAGGGCAGAGTAGAGCGGGAGGAGAACCTCCCTTGACCTGCTGGCCACACTCTTCTAAATGCACCCCAGGATACCACTGGTCTTCTTGGCCACAAGGGTACACTGCTGGCTCGTGGTTAACTTTTATCCACCATGACTATGCAATAGGTATGGACTTTGGTCCTTAGATCATTAATTAAACTGGAGAACAGTTTAGAATGGGTTTGCAATGCTATTTGTGCTGGTATCATAGAAAGACAGCAACTAGTACTGGTACGGAAACTGTACTGTGTAATCCCTTCTATAAACTAATTTAGTTCCATCTTAAAACTAAGGAAGTTTTTAATCTCCCTCACATTGACTGGGAGCTTGCTCCATCATTCCTATTAGTTTCTTCTAATTTCAGGGCTAACTAAATTTCTGACTCAATTATATGCACTTGTTTTGGCCACAACTGTCCTCAAAATTCAAAAAGCTTTTCATGTCTTCTTGATATTTGCACACTAGCATATTTTTACAGAGCATTATCGCTAAGACTATCAATTGTGCATGCAAGGATTGATACAACAAGAATACTTACAGAAATGAGGAGCTGTATGTTTACTTAAGTAAAAGAAAGTGTCCTGCTCCACAGCCCAATGTATCACCTCTGGTACTAATGTTAGGTACTGTTAAAATGATGCCAAAAAGAGTGAATCTGAACTTCTGATTTCTGCATCTGCTGCTTTTCAACTACATTATTTGTAGTTGAACTACAAACTACTACTACAAAAATTGTTTTGATACCTTGGTCTTAATGTTATCAATTTCTTCAAGAATTCTTTTCATCTCTGGTTTCGGAGTTTTTCCAACCTGTAATGCAAAGCACAAGTACTGTATTCTTTCATCACGTTCCTCAGTATTTTAAAGAAACTCAGTACATCCCATCTGTCAAGTTAGGCAGCAGGGCTCTCGGAGCATCTGGTACAGACTGACACAAAATTATGTGTGTTAAAAGAATATCCGGAATAGCAGACTCGAGTTACTCGCTTTGCAATTACAAAAGGACTCTATAAGGCATCTCCTACTGTCTGAGGAACGAACTGTGCACTCAGGCAGTGTTGTCCACACCCTCCAGGGCCTGGCCCTTGGCTCTTGGTTTGAAAGCAACCTACAACCACTCTGAGCATTATGAGCACTCAGCAAAGTGTTGATAGTCTGAAGAGCTCGAGTTCCTGCAGACTCTTCAAACATTCTGCAACACATATGCAGTCAGATCAGACTTGATCTAAGACATGAGATTCATGTCGTGACCTCCTCATTTTATTGCCTGTGTTCATGATGTTCTGCACCTCCAAAAGCTCTGCATCCCAGAAAAGTAAAGATAGTACGCATAAGACATGCTGTTATTGCCACGTCTTGTTCCAAAATAGATTAAATTAAATTCTTCAGGAGATAATTCAATCTCTGTTTTAGCAATATCCAAAAACCCAGTCATGGAACATGACGAATCCAGAGCAAAACAACATCTCCTATGCTGAAAAGCAAGAAGGAATCAGGGAAAGAAGGCCAGAGAAGATACAGTGATACTACTTACTTTTCTAGACCTTTTAGCTGACCTTAGCATGGTCAGTAGGAACATAATATACTTTCTAAGTTTTTCCAATATAAAGCTCTAGTCTAGAAAAGACAGAAAGAAATGTCGAAGGATAATTGAAAGGCATAGTCATACGGGAGAATCTGGACAGGTTCTGACCTTCAGTTTAAACTAACCACAAGAAAAAAGGTCAGGCTGGCTCACAGTATAACAGAATTTAAATAACATCAGATCTAACCTATCCAGTGACACTGTGGCAAAACTAATTAGACACACTTGCCATGGCTTGTACAAATGCAGCTTACTAGTTCTAAATAATAAAGGAGAGCTATTCTCTGACGCTGTGTCCAAGCTGAAATGCCCACCTGCAGGTGCAATGACAACCACATAGCTGAAGTTTGCATACATCATCACTGCTAGCTTGTCTGCCTGCTGGTGCTTCTCAGTGTCCCAGACCACATGCAGATGTGATATAGGATTGCTTTCTTTTCTGGTATGTTTATAATTGGAAAATATCGGTACAGTACTATTTTGTTATGAAGCTGCTGTATTTCAAGGTTAAAATGTTCAGTGAGCTTCTTTTACCCTCAATTCTTTCTTTTTGGAGCAGGTTTGTTGAACCTTTTGATTCCCAGCTTATGTGGGGATCAGCAAGAGATGAAGGAAGGGAATCAGTCAACACACCCTTGCTGACAGGCAGACACAATACCTGCTAGCAGACAAAGGGCAGGAGGACACACTCTTTCTACACAGACTCTCCTTCTCACTTGGTACACACCACAGCAAAGAGCTGGTCAGCTACCAGGGTCACAGTTAGCAAGTGTCCCAGGCTTGAAGCTGTGTGTCTCTTGATCAATACCACCCACAATGTGTGCCACTGGTGTCACAAATGGTGTCAGAAGCTGGCTCTGAAAGGGTTAGTTCATGGAATCTGGCTGGCCCAAGGACATAATGTGACTTCATTCCGTGCATCGCTTTGAAAGTTTTTCTGTAAAATGTTACCGTGCAGGGAAAAACGGTGGGAACCCTTCCCCCTGGCACTGGAGAAAGATGAAAAAAACAGAAAATTATAAAAAATGAATATTGCCACTTACTTACTTTCAGAAAAATGCCCACAACAGCCACACCATCAGGTTGTTTCAAAGCTCTAGCAAAATTACCATGTTTTGGATTCCAGTGCACCATATGTAACTAAAAATCAATGAAACCTCAGTTATAATGCAAGTCATTGCCAACAGCACGATCTTACAAGCTTTTACATTAAATTAAAAGAAGTTTCCAGCACATAGTAAGTAAATGAATGGGCATGAAAAAATATGTTTCCATGCTTTCATATGGTCACACTTTCTGTAAAGCATCACTTTGCATTTCACTGAAGCATTAAAGAAAGTAAATGGAGTTTACACACAATACATTTAAAAATTAGTCGAACAATTCAACTATAAACAGTTTAACCCAAGCATGTGACATGCACACATGCAGTGCATAAAACACCTACTGACATGCACTTCATCTCAAGTAGATCTTCCTGTTATGCAGGTAACAGCGCAAGGATTTACACTGGGTTGTACGAAGTACGTATGTTATTGTTTCGTTCGTCTTAATACTCTCGGCACATTGTACTAGAACAGAGTGGAGATAGTAACTGGACATTTTTTTTCTCGTTTGTATTTTTGATAATGCTGTATTTTTTGGATATATTTCAAGTTTTTGCATCTCCTTCCAGAAAATCTCTGGCTCCTGCATATACCTACAAATGCTACAACCAGCAGTGTGGAATCTCAAAACAAGTAGTGCCTGGGATGTAGCACCATAAAAAAAAAAAAAAAAACAAAACCCAAACAAACCAAAACCAAGAGCCTGGTGCATGTTCTGAATGCAAATTTTTAACATTTTATTTTAAGCACAGTAGTAATTATTTAAAATAACAACAAAATAATTTGCCCTGAATATAAATTAATGTATTTCTCTCTGTTTCTTTTCTCTTGAGGATAAGGATATTACTGCTAAGGATAAAGGTGGAGCAGACATGTAATTTTGGTTTCATTCTAGCAAAATTTCATACATTCCAGGCTTTCTTCTCCTGTCAATAAACACCTGAGTACTGCAAACAAAAGCAAAGTCAAAAGCCTGTGCTTGAACTCACCAAGAAACAGCTCGAGGAAGCAGAATTTTCTGTTTAGTTGGCCACAGAAAGTAGAACACTAACACAGTTTGGCTGTGACAAAGCAATGGGAAAAAAAAAATCCCAAACCATCACCCACAGTCATCTCTGTAGTGTTTGTGGACATTGACCCTGCAAAGTATCTGCCTGAATTTTCTCCTATGATAGGTGGTCAGAGCCCTTGTAAGCTCTGCACCTTGAGGGTGTAGGTGGAAGGCAGGAAAACACTACTGCAGACTTTTGGTGGGCGTAGGCACATATTTTGAGCCTATTCTCAAATAAGATGGAGGAAGGAGGTAATATTTGCTAGTAATTCACTAGGATCAATAGTTAATTCACTTACATTTATTACCTGAAGAAGCCCCAGGGCTTACAGCAGCCATTAATCTTAGCAAATTTGGACAACAATAACGCAGTAGTTTACATCAAAAAATACCTCCAAGCATCTGTTTACCACAGTTCCCGAAAATAAACACAGATATTTTAAAACACAGATGTTCAGAAACTAGAAGATACTCTTTACCACTCTGAATCAGTTTTAAAGTGGATCTAATTTTGAATGTCAGTTTATCAAATGTGCTTTTAGCAAGTTTTTTTATTCATTAGTAATGCTCTGGGAAACTAACTTAGTAATTCCAGCTATACCTGAAATGGCTAAAAGCCAAAAACATCAGCAGAAAACAGACCTTTCTACCTGGAAATAACAGATCTCTTTTTCTCAAATATTTTTGAAACATTCTAAAATACCAGCAAAAAACTCTTGCTTGAAGAAGCAAACTCCATGTTAGTACATACTTGCAAAGATACACTCGTTGGCAGATGCAATTTATCCAACTGCATGCTGATGAATATTCACAAGTTTCACAGATAGATTTTAGAGAAAAAAACATAAATACTTGCAAAAGGGAAACTGCTTAATCTGTTCAGATGCACAATCAGTCAAATTCCAGTTAGTACTGAATACTACTATTAAAAATAGGTCCTACCTCTGCTGCATATTTCACCCCATCTATAACATGCTCAGAGCCATGGTCATCAGAGGAACCCCAGTGCAAGTGAAGCTGACGCAGCCGGTAGGCTCCCGTGAGCGGCCCACCTCTGAGCACTGCAATTGATAATCTACATCAACACTAGCCTACAGAACACTGACACACACGTCTACTGAACACAGACCCACACTTTAGAAGCGTGGAGTACCTCTTATAAATGCAGCTGATTTGCAGTGGAGGTCACCACACTCACCAGTTTACAAGATTGGGGCTGAATTCTGTTATCACTCAGGAAGAGTCCTGTTTGACGTGAAAACTATTGAAGCTGTGGAAGCTGCTGTGAGTCAAGAATAGAAACAAACCCCAGAAGCCCAACAAGCCCCTTTGCTCTTGCAAGTGGACATACTATAGTTCCTGATGTGGAGAGAGAAGGTAATCACAGCTGATCCCTGTCAAGAAAATGGTCTGTTGTGAAATGGTTGAGGATAGGACTGTGGAATTAACCCAGAGGTGCTGTGAAGCGTACCTCTAGTCCATGGCTGGCATATCTTTCACTGTTCAGACAGCTAAACAGTGGTTACAGCATAAGTTTGCTGAGTCTAAGAAAAAGAATCTTTCTTGAAAGTGAGGGAAAAGAGTTTAGATCAAATGAGATATAAAAATGTTCTTGAGCAAGCAGAAGCTAGAGTCCACATTTAACATTGCCAGCAACGAAACAAATTCAGAAGCTATTATTTCTGTTGTTAGCCAAATAATGCTGACCATGCATCAGTCTGACAGATTACATCAGTTCTGACTTTCAAAACATCACCTGCTCTTTCAGTTTGAACAGGGGCTGCTTAGAGGATAAGCTCTCAAATACATTTTTCATTCGTTACCTAAGGCAGGAATGAGAACGTGTTTCCTTACACAGAAAGCTGATAATGCAGTTCACAACTGCAGTGCCAGAAGACCTTGTTCAAATAGCATTCAAGTTTGAAATTCTACCAATAGCTTTGAAGTTCAAAGTTAACATTGAAATAATATTTAAATCCTCTTGTCCCCAATGGTCTCAAATTAATTCTAGGTATCATATGTGTTGGAATACCTACACAGCGCAAAAGGTTTAACTTCGCAGTTTCTCTTTTTAGTTGGTAGGTGTCACAGCCATTGCGGGAAGGGGGTGGGAGGGCTGGGGGCAGAAACAAAGCACTGTGTTGAGTTTTAGCCATGCTCTTTTTAGTTTGTTGATACATAAATAAATTATCATAACTAAATCAATACAGTATTGCGTAAGCCTTCTGTAGAAGCCTTTAATGGAAAATATATCATATAGCAGTAGTAGTAGTATAGTAGTAGTAGTATTAGTATTGTTTCACTTTTCTATGTAGGAAAAATAAGGCAGAGACAGTAAGGCCCAAATTCTCACAGGTATTTGCTTGCCATTTCACACTGAAATCAATGGGAGGCAGGCACTTTCAGGAACTGAATTTATGTGATCTACCTACATTTACAAGCTAAATCAGTATCGGAATTGGAAACTCAAGTAACAATCACTTCTTACAAGTGGCCCTTTCCAGGGCTCAAATACTGTGAAGCACTTGGAAACAGCACTTCACAATGGTATGCAGATCTCTCTAGCAAAAATTAAATCTTTTTAACAGTCAAATTTTTCTATGTGATTAGAGGAAAAAAAGGCTATCTTCAAGCTAGATTTCTTTTTCCAGTTAAAATCAGATCTGTGACTACTACATATCCTCAGCTGCTGCCACCACAGAAGCCAACAAATGAAGACTATGCTTATGAAATGCTTTCTCATGTGTTTTTTCAGAGATGTCAAACATTGAATTTGATTCCACACATCAGACATATCCCTGTGAAAGGGTTCAGCCTTTCTACTGTCCAGCAGCCTGCAAAAAGTTAGTAATAGAGCAGGGAGTGAATGTGCCCAACAGAGATGATAGGAAGGGGAGAGGTGGGGAGAGAATGGAGGGAAGGTGATTCAGAGGAAGGGCTGCACTCTGCTTGGCCAAATCAGGGTCTTCAACACAGTTGCCTGGGCAGACATGTTCTTGAGCAGCCTCTGTCTAAACATTTCAGCCTTTAGGAAGCTGCAAAGACAGAGCAGAACCACCATGTGAAAAGGTTCATAATCAATTTACTTCCCATGCTTTGAGTCATGGAATTGATTTTATGCCGCGCTAGTGAAAGAGTATTCCATGTTGCAACAAAAGTGCAATTTGTGCTTTGTCTGAGGCCACTGTGTAGAAACTGTGGTAATACTAATGCACCACACAAATCCGTAACAGAGACGGTCGCTGTCCTAATAGCTTAGATTCTGTCTGTGAGATGTGGAATAGTAAAAGGTAAATAAAGGACTCCAAGGGAACAATGACCTCAAGATGAACAAGAGGGAGAGTGATCTCTCAATGTACTGCAGATATATTTCATTAATTATATAGCTTACTAAGAACAAAATCCCAATACAAATGCCATCAGAGCAGATGCAGAAAAATACAATGGAAAGTAACTCTGTTTTCCACTAATTAGATTGCTTTCCTTCTTGATAAAGGACTGATCAATATTGCATGCTCTTGAGATGTCTTGGTGTTACACAGTATTGTGAACTTATTAATTTTGGTTGTTGTTGCATGTCTGCATTCAGAGCTATGCGCTGATACAACTCTAGAACCAAGCTTTGAACACTTCAGAGACTGCTTTCTCAATTAAATAACAAAACCATTTCACAGCCTTCCAGAAGCTGTGAAATGATATTTTCATAACTGCTGTTTTCACAGCTTTTTTAGGCAGTGGAGGCTCTTAAGGCTTCCCATACAGAAGCAATCAAGATCACAGCGGGTGGCAACACATGGGTTTTGTGTTTAAGAAGTGCCTCGGAGCAGACACTAAAACCCCTGGATGACACTCTCTGCCATGACACAATCTGAGGATGCGGTGTCTGTGCTCAAGGAGGGGACTTGGGGACAAGTTCCACCTTGCAGCTTTATCTGTATTTCAAGGGTGCCCCTGCAGCTGCAGCCTCCCTTGTCCTACCTATGCTGGCCCCGAAAATGGCTGGGTGCACCAGAACGAGCTCTGGGAGCACCTGTTAGGTACCCAAAGACTTTCCTCTGCCGGCCTCCCTAGGCCAGGTACCGCAGGATGCATTTGGATTCGCAGCGCTCTGCCAACCTCAACCCGTAACAACCCACAAAAGCCGAACACAAACCCGACCTGATCGATCAAAAGTGTCGTCGAAGACAACCCGGCAGGTGCGCCCGTTGTTCAGGATGGTTTTCGCTGACCCGGGATCGTAACTGGTGTGCCAGGCGGCGAGAGAACTGTCGTGCCGCACATCCTTGCTGTTGATCTCGATGGGCGACTGCTTGTCTCCCTTGGCCAAGGGGTAGTTTTCATGCCAGCGTTCTGGTCCTGGGGAGGAAAGGCAAGGGAATGTCGCCCCGGCTCAGCCCCGGCTCAGCCCCCGCTCGCCCGGCGGCCCCGCGTCCCCACTCACCGTTGTCGCTGTCGTAGCCCCACACGGACTGGGCCATGGTGCCGCTGTGCCCGCCCCGCCCCTCACACCCCGCTGCGGCTGTAGCGCTGCGTTACCCCGCTCCGCCCGGCCCTCCCGCCCTCCCTCCCTTCCCTCTCGCCCCGGAGGGCTCTTTATAGAGCGCCGCAGCTTCACGTCCTCCCCCGAGGGCTGGGCAGGCGGAGGGCGGCGGCGGCAGGCTGCGAGGCGGGCAGGGCTGGGGGGCGGCGGGCAGCCGCGGGGGCGGGGAGAGCCATTTCCTCCCCGCCGGGACGGGGCCGGGGGGTATCGGCGGGACTCGGCGGCTCGTTCGTCGCGGGGGTGCGAGAGAGGGGGCTGCGCCGCCCGAGGGCCCGAGGCGGGGCGGGCGGGCAGGCGCTGGTGCTGACCCCGCGGCAGGAATGGCAGCAATGGCAGCAATGGCCCGGCAGCCCCCACGGAGGGCCGCGGAGCCCGGCCGGGGTGCAGGAGCGGCTGCGTGGAGCGCTAACCTCTGCACAGACACGGGGAGGCAGCCAGCAGGGAACCCAACACCCCAGCCCGGCCCAGCCTGCGCGGGTTTCACGTTTGCGGGCGGTGTTGCAGGCGCGAAGCCCGCCCAGGTGGTTGGCGGGCGAGCTCCCAGGGCCGGCGGGCTTCAGGGCTCCAGCTTTGCTGCTCCCATAAATACCCGTGTAACAGCTCTGAAAGACGCTGTGTCTGCCTGAAAGGTTATCTCGGAGCCTGCAAAATCACGCCGTGGTGCAAAGCGAGCCCCTGCCAGCCCCACATGAGGCCGATCGGGGCTGGTCATTCCAAGTCCTGTTTGACATTGTCCCGTCGATTGGCCTTTGCGCAGGGAGCTTTGCACCAAAGGGAACTTAGCAGTCTCCGTTTTGGTCAGGAAAAGAGCTGTTTTTCAGATGATGGAGAGTTAGCGACTGGTACGGTCACGTTAGTTGGCTTTGTCTCTACATCTGTACTGAATACTCGGAAAGGTTTTTCTTTCAAATGCCAGCTTCGCTGCAGCCTCCCTGGCAGTCCATGCTACCACTGCTGCAAATGCATCTTCTTCGAGCTAAATACTACCTCAAACTACATAGCTCGAGCTAAATAATATCCCGAGCTAAATACTTGGGAGTCACCCAAGCAGCATTGTGACCATGGAGATTTCCAGCATACTTGCAGCGAAAATTGCTCAATGCTCCTTGTACCCATCCGCACTGGAAAGTAGCACAGAAATAAATCTACAGATAAATGAATCTTTGAGATCTTGTAAGCCCTTTGTATTGGTGAGGTACAAGGAGAAGATTGAGA
This sequence comes from Bucorvus abyssinicus, assembly GCA_009769605.1. NCBI lineage: Eukaryota > Metazoa > Chordata > Aves > Bucerotiformes > Bucorvidae > Bucorvus > Bucorvus abyssinicus. The sequence goes on along the minus strand of CM020033.1, from coordinate 6,935,585 downwards.
AGCTGCAATATACAGAGCCTAAGATTAATTTGGTTGTATTTCAATGTTCCAAAACCAGCTGGAAGATAAAGGTTCCCCTTGTTTAGGATAACTACGATGTTATATTTAAACTTGTTTAGTTAGTTCTTCTTGCTCTGAGGTTAATCATAGACATCTCTCCTTTGAGAGGAAGGTAGGACAAGATCTCTCACTTCGGAATCTGCATCTGAGAAGATTCATATAGAGATGAATATAGTATCTGACATAGAGAAGATCATTCAGATTGACATATATGCTGAACCTTAGCAACTTGGATGATATTATAAGAGGCATTCCCCTTACCATCTTTAAAGATACAGAAATGTGCTCATTGTCAATGTGTCCTTAAAAAATGTAGTTCCTCATGACTTCCTCAGGCAGAATTCAATGAAGAGAATACTAGGAGGTGAGTAGGTACAATGGTATGAAAAATGACATATTTTTGCTTTCAGAAGAGAACTCTGAAACAACAGAAAATACAATCTTTTACTCTGTCAATCAAATAGTTAATGTCACATTTGTTGTGAGGACAGACATGCAAAATTGATGCCTCTTGCAATTTTAATTCCGAAAGCTTAGACATTAATCCTTTTGAAATGGTTTGTACCTCATCTTCCTAGAGAGAAACATTTGTGAGCTCAAGAAATTCTAACTGGAGCAGCTCATTTTCTGTCTGTGTAAAGACACAGCTTTAGTGAGTTTGTTTACTGAACGCTCAGAGAGACTTTTAATCAACTTCTTAGATACAAGGAATGCTTATTGGAGCCATTTATGGAGGTAAGGGCCATGGGTTGTATTACATAGAAAAAGGTGCAAGTCAGTTCTTTCCCTAATATTTCAATTAATCTCTCTACCTGAGAATTTACACGATATTGTCTATTAAGGTGCCCCATGCCTGCAGCAAAAGTTTTCCTATTTTAGCTTTCCAGCGATCTGGTCCTGTTGCACCCAGAGGAGCAGCTCACTGTCAGCTTCTGCACATTGCGGCTTCTGGGCTCTGACTTTCGTGTAAGCACCAGCTGCCAGGATCAAGAGCATAGGTACTTGGAGTCAGCCCCAGGCACTGAGCCATACCACAGTGTCTCGCTGACTTGGTGGTGGTGGTGGTATTCTTTTCCTGTTGCTTTCATCATCAAAAGTAGAGCAAGAAGGAAATGTAGTAGCTTTATCTGCATTAAGAAATAATCACAATACAATTATTTTTGCATCCCTTAGGAGCTACCTTTGCATTTATCCTTTTCTTCTGATATTGACTCAGAAATTCATTGTCATGTAACTTGCATAGCATTGATTTCTTTAGGAAGTAAATTCTTCTGTCAGGGAAAAGCTATTACAACTAAGGAAAGGCCACCGTTTTAAACGTTCAAGAAGAGCGGTATTACCTAGTGCATTCACAGCTGCATCACAGTGATTTGTTTCTATTTTTTAAACCCCTGACATGTTTAGAAAGCCAAGAGCCATCTGAAATAGCACAGAGAAGAGCGTAAGGAGATCAACGTCATGAGAAACGTCAGGATTTCTGTGAGCCCAGATGCAATATCTTCAGCCACAGTCCTGCAGTATGCCACAGATGAAAGCATCTGCACAGTATCTTCTGAAAATAAATGATATTATACACATTGTTCGGGTGGAGAATTGAGGTACAACATTTTTAAGGATGGCTTTCATAAGTTGTCTTACATTTCTTACACACTTCAAAAATGACTGGATGAAATTGCTTACCTCTGAGTAGGCAAGAAGAGTGCTGAAGAGCAGGGAATCCAATACAGGCCTCCTGACTCTGTGCTTTAGTCAGGCCACACTTGCTCAGGAACATATCTGCATGCAATAATTCTCGGTAGTGCTGTAAGACATACCAAACTGACATCTGTTTCATCAGAAACATAAGGTTTGACAAATCAGGGAAGGAAAGGTTAAGCGGAAAACTGGGGAATTGAAACAAACTGACCAAAGCAAATGGCAGATTTCAGCATCATCATTGATGACTGGGGCTAAAAAGTACTAGTAAAGCCATCATCTGTGATTTTAGTTGCAGAAGGGAAGCTGTGCATCTGTTCATAGTGCTCTGATTTTGTCCTTGAAGGTAGACGTGATCTCAGCATCGACTGGAGATTGCTACAGGTAGTGCAGGCTGAACAAATACTAAATCTGGCTTCTCTCAGACTGTCCTTTTAGAATGATCCAACAATACGGCACATATAATGTAAGGACTTGAGTAAAGAGCAAGTGATGTATCATGGAAAGTGGGATTAGATAAGACCAAAGTGAGAGGTTTTAGCCTATGCAGTAATTGCAGGTACGGCCTTGTCTGAAACCGGTACTCGGTCACAGGATCACAGCTGGGCACCTGGTGACAACAGTTTGCTTCAAAAGCTTCTCGGAACGGATAAAACACAGTTGTCCTTTAGATAGCTACATTGGATAGCTAGTCTGTTGGACTTGCACTTCAGATGCAGTATTTGCTTCTGCTGAACAAACAAAAGGCATAATCATGCTCATTTTGCTTATGAAAATACCTTGCCTGAAATCATAGACACTTTCTTTCAGAATGGAAAGCAGGAATAAGCAGACTGGAAAATGGCCGAGAGCCATGGCTTTAGCCAGAGCACACAAAGCACGTACAGAAGAGTGACGCATGGAAAAGCGACATAGAGCAGCTTTGGGCTCTGCCAGACGTGACGGGCTTAGCCAATACCTTGACATAACTAGAACAACCAAAGTGCTGCTCCACCTCAGCATGCTCATATCCAGCAGTCTCCAGGGGACAGCATGACAGCTAGGGATGACTAACTGTGAGGGGACACACAGAAGTAAAGATGCCAGCAGGATGTAATTCAAGAATTCCCCTGCTCGAAGCTAAGTTTTCCAGGTTCCACCATGCTCAGGGCTATTTCTTATGGGTGATTTCATACAAAGGGCTTTACCGGAGCACAGAACGTGCCCACAATGAGCACATTGTTAAAGAAGCAAAAACATTTACTCAAGGCCTGTGGCCAATCTAAATATAAAATATCTTCCACTATATTTAATAGCTTGTGGAAGAAAACAATACAACATAAAGGAATCTGATAATACACAATATGGAAGGGGCAGCAATGTTTTTTGACATATTGCACATTGCATGCCAGCCAGTGCAAGAAAGGCATGTTACTCAGTGCTTTGGATTGAGGGATGCCACGGTGGCATGCCATAGCCAAAAAGCCAAATTGTCATATGCCTTCCACTTCACTGAGATGCCATGCTGTGGAAAACATTGTAGGCATGAATGGAAACCCCCGTCAATGGCCAGATCTGTGATGGAAAATTTGCCAAAGGAAAATGAGAAGCATATTGGGTCAGTTTTGTTGTTTTTCTACACAATGAGTTCTTTAGCTAAATTTACTTTATTTGATGAAAAGCAGTATGTAGCACATGTAGACAAACATTAGGCAGACTTTTAGTGCACCTTTCCATTTCAGAAGCCACGTAACTTAGCAGACTCTTAGTACATCTTTCGTTTTCAGAAGACACGTAACTTAGCAGTCTGCAGTTCAGACTCTAGGACCTTGCTTGTAAAATCCCATCACTCTCCTGTTGTGGCTAAGAACATACATTACCATGTGCAGAACTTAATATTTAGTCCATGAGATACAATAATCATGGGAACAATAAGCCAGACTTCAGATTTAGCAAAAGGAACTAAAAGGTGAAATATTTTTCCTTGTGGGAATGTATTAAAATGAGCATAGACTTAGAAGACTATCAGAAGAAAAAGAAAAAGCACATTTATTAGATATCACATACGGATCTGATACAACAAAAATACACTGTCTGTTTAAGACACACCTCCCAGATCTGAAAAACTAAACTGATAAAGTCTGCGGGAAGATGACTCTTCTGTTTTTTCCCATTGGGATTTGCTTGTATGGCACTCACACTGAAATCCAAATCGGAGTTGGGCTTTCTACTTTTATACACACTGGCACAGTCTGACTTGAAATAATCCAAGTATGAGACTCTGACCTATACTGTTTGCTTTTATAAGGTCTGGACGTGTCTGTTTGGAAATTCCAGCAGATTGGCAACTCTCCTATATCAAGGTAGAGTTTTATGTTTGACCTTTGTCTTGCATGGTACTCTGGCAGTAACACCTACCTGGGAACAGTCCTAACCAGACCACAGGAATGCTAAGGTGAGGAGTTCCTAAGAGTTTTACAAAAGACATCTCAATGATAAATGTCACATGGTTAACGATGCAGGAAATACTTCATACATATTTTCCAGTAAGACACATCCTCCTAAAAGAGAATTTTGTAAGAAAATTATTGGATGTGTTTCCAGCCCTTCAAATATGCCCTCTGCAGGCAGCGGAATTTTCAGCTGTTAATCATCTTCCAGAAATCCCTTGAGATACCAGTCTCCCAAGGCCCTGAGAAAGTCACTCCTTATGAATCCATACAATTTGTGCCCTTTGAAAGGTCACAGCGTAGCAGCCCATTTCTATCCACACCTGTGCTTCTCTTCATTTTAATGGAGTCAAGATTTCACTCTGAGACCACAAAAACAACTTGGAAAGCATCACCTCTATGTCATAAAAAGATAACTTGATGTGTGGAAGTACAAACATTTATATGTGTATAGGAAGTGTAAGGAGTACATAATTAAAAAGAAGTCAGTATAAGGAACCCTGTGCTTGTCAAATACTCAAATTTCAGCAACACCTACTGAAGAGCAGGTATTAGCAGAAAAGAGGGGAAAAAATACATAATAAAAAGCCTTCAGTAACTGAGAAACAATATTGGCTGGAAATGTTAATGTTCTCAGAAGAACAGTTTAAGAAATGAATAACATTAAAAGTTTTTTTTTTTCCCAACAAACCCCACAGAAGCAGACTCAAAGAATGATATGCACTGATCCTAAGGTGTAATCTTTAAAAATCTGAGGATACAGTAATATAGCAGTACCTCATGTTGCAGTTGGTAGTATGTTACAGTCCCATGGACAAAATCCTCAGATTCTGTCCTCTGCACTCTAAGTCTCATTTCTATGAATTTATGCTTAAGCATCTCTGTGGGCTTCTCTGCAATATTCAGCTTTCTCTAGCATGACCTCTTACAAACTTGGGCCATGAATTCTACAACACATCTCCTCTTTGAAGTTGCCAGTACAACAAACTGGAATGCTGTTGGTCTGACAGTTCAGCATAACTCAGTACAGTGGTCTGTCCAGCTCAAAAGGTTTTGCTAGTTTCTCTGCCTCCATTCCTACTTTTCTTTGCTTTTCTGTTCCTCAGTCTCTTTCTTCATATTTCTTGACTTCGTGCTGTCACTATTCATTCTCTACAAATGTGTTGGTTTCCCGAAGCATCATAACATTATGTATTTTGAAAAAAACCACTACTCTTTTTTCTCCCGAATGGATATCAAGACTTCATGATTTATTTTGATGATTGATGCTAGACTTATTTGATGTGATCCAATCCAATTCTGCCATTCAGACCTTGTAGTTGTTTCAGTGACCTTACTCACGTACCCACAGTAGTGCTGAGGCACAGAAATATGTTTGAAGTATGGGGCCAAAGTACTCAGACCCTTTCAGAACTGAGCTCTTGACTCTTGACCTTAAGGATGCTTCAGTGCTGCCTATAAAAGCAGTAAAAAGTATCAATGTAATACTTGCCTTCTGGCTGTTTTAATTGAGGGCGTTTTTATCAGTAAACCCTTTAGGTCATTGTGGAACTGTTCTTCCTAGACAAGGACAGACCCGGACACAAAATGTAACCGACCTAATTCCTTAGTAGATCTTATTGGTTAGTTTTCAGAAATTTGCTGTGCTGGAATGGAGAAATGAGGATTAAATATATGATAATGAAGAATCACAGATCAGGAAATACCCATAAGAAGTCTCAAGCCAGTCTATACTAGCAGTTTATATAACCAAGCAGCATCTGCCAATTTCTCAAACATCCCACATGGAGACAGCAAAGATTTCCCAGCTGTTCAGAAAGCAAATTTTTCCAGGACAGCACGATTGTAGTGAAAGGGATATGACAAGAAATGAGAAGTCATTAAGTCTAGTTCTAATACTGCTGTCCTCTGAAGACCTGTGGATGTTACTCCCTGGCGGGTGTTCACACTACTGAGATTGTGCAGAGAGTACAGCACCCTACTCCCGATCTCACAAGACCGTGTTGAAGGTGAATAACATGATTACTGCAAACTCTTTTATTCATCAAAATAGCCACACAAATGTTAGCTACCTGCTTGTTACAGGAACACCTTTACTGAAGGGAGGATATCTGGTCTGTTCTGGCTGTCTGCATCGCAGCATCACATCATCCAGCTGTTTTATTATTTTCTTGTAGAGGTACAGTCCTCAAGTAGCGTGCTGGGTGGAAAGCACAGCAGATTGAACACCCACAGCAACCTGAGATTTATGTCAGTATTTCTCCATTTGTGACCCTAAACGTTAGTGTTTGTAAAGGTAGTTTCACTATTCAGTCGTCTTCTGTGTGCGTCTGGCTGGGCATTTTCCTGGCTTTAACTACATGTTTTTTGCAAAGGTTCTCTACAGAAATTATAGCAAAGTATTTTAGCAAAGTCTTTGAAGGCATTAGACATGGAAAATATTTTTCTAACCTTGCATCACTATACCTATTTTGACAGAGGCAATGAAGCTAGGGTTTCAATTATAGGTCTTACACACACAATTGGGCAACAGGCCAACAATGTTCATTGGTATACTCCAGGACCAGTGGCATTTGTTTAGCTATAAATTCAGAGATGCTGTAGGTTATGATCTTCCATTGGGTCTGGGAGAATATGTGCCATGATTAAGCCCTTTCTCAAAACAGTTTAATCTAATTAATCACGTTCCAATCAAACCCCAGAGGTTAAAAACTAATAAAATGTAATAAAATAGGATATTTCTGATGGGAGTTCAAGAGGGGAGCACATGGTACTGCATTCATTGTTTGTCTTCCAGGTGACTTACATCTTACTATTATCTAAAAAGAAGGATAATGTGAGAGGAACATTATAGTCAAGCAACATATGTCTTTTCCCTCTCTCACCTGGAATGTCTAGTATTAGTTTGGACAAAGCAAGAGTGAAGTATAAGACACATCTTAAATTCCTCAGGAGGCTAGAACTGGGTGACATTTCTGCCTCTAGCTTTTATCTTTTTAACATTTTTTTATCAATTTATGTATTTTATTATTTGAATACACTGAACTGTAAAGGCAGAGCCAATCTAAAGGGGGATATGTCTTCATTTTCTGATAACAAATCTTCATACACAGAGAACACATGCACTTCTGTAACCAAAATATGTTTGCATGTGTATACAAGTAACTGCTTAATACTAGATCCTGAGTAATGAAAAATACCAAATTTCGAATAAGCATTAGCGGCAACAGAAGCAGTATCATAAGTCAAATTCTCTGAATTAATGTCAGATGTCAGTCACTAAACAGAAAATTAAGAACAAAAACAAGGTAAGAAAAAAGGTATTTTGAGTTAAAACAATTTTTAAATCCACTTCTATCACTGACATAGTTTTCATAATTTGATTTATTTTGAATTGTTTAAAATAAATTTAATTTGAAAATACAGTGTTGCTTAACAAAATGAATGCGTCAAAACAAAATGTTTTATTTTCTAGTATTTCTCCCATTTCTTTCAACCGTTCCAACCTTAACCCCCTGATAAGAAACTGCATAGCCTACCTCCTTAAAACAATTTGTTCATCTCTGCTCTCAGTTGTATTACTACAACCCCCAGGGTACTGTATGAGATTCCAAACAGACTTACCATTCTAGGTGCAGCACATGAATAAGGGTCTGTAAGCTCAAATACCTACTGTCAAATGCAAGATTTCAGTGATTAGGCTCTTAATTTTTTACACAAATCATCCTATCACCGACAGGGAACTCCCTTTCTCATCTGCAAAGTCCAGTGACTTGTTTTTGTATGCTCCCATGATGACCTGTGAAGGAAAGGCAGATAATGGTTTTCCTCTATCAGCCAAGTGCTCACTTCAGCAACTTGTTAATGCTTTTTAAGAGGGATTTTTCCCTCTGGAAAATGAGTCAAAAAGAATAATTTCTGATGAGCTGCTTAGATCAGCTGAAATGCAACATGGTACAACTGCAAGCTGGTGCAGCTGTAAACAATTAATCCTTGCACATGCTTTCATGGAGTGCTACTAGCAGTTTCTTAAAACCATGCCTCACAAGGGTAAAGAAAATCTTCATCCTCTAGTGCCACCTTCTTTTCAAAAGGTTTGTGTTCTGAACAAGTTTCTCAGTTTGTAAAGAATCAGAGAACCCAAGCCAGAAAAGAGTAATGGCAGAGTGTTTTATACTACTGATAGAAAGTTTTATGCCCAGATAAGCCTGCAGGATATTAACAAGTTTTTCAATAAAAGAGCTAGTTATGATATGTTCTAATGCTAATATTTTATACTGACTTCCCGCAAACTAATCTCCCCAATGTGAAAGGACAGTAAACCAAACCTGATAAAAGTTACCTTGTCACAAAAAACCATGGGATCACCTTGCCTTGCATTAAAAAAGCCCCGGTCTGGCATCTTTTGTTCAATAGGTGGCTACGCTGGACCTTGAGGTGGCAACTGCACTGTTGGAAGACACCGTAAACACAACTACCGAGAGATTGCCTGCTGTTAGAAGGCGTGGGGAGAGCAGTATTTCAGTCGTATTGAGTGCTGTTTTACTCAGCTATTTTGCTGCAGTACTCCACGTTGTCCTGTGCTCAACAAAGAAAAAAGTTTAAATAATGCCATCATCTGAGGATGCAGTGCCTTGTTCATAAGTTTGTATTTCTACTTCTCAAGTTTAATAAAGGTCTGTGTTTAACTCCCTTAATAAATCTCTGTCTTTGAGTATAACAAAATAATAATAATTATAATCTTGTAAACAGCATTATTTAGCATGGGAAAATAACAGATAATCTATCCAAACCACAGAAGCAAATAGAAAGAATTCCATTCAAATAACTGGATGCACACTCGGTGAAGTCAAGCAACCCTTACCCACACAACCTCTAAAGCTGAGGGCTTAAGCCATCCCACATGGACAAGCAGTGCTCTAATCCCTGAAGTGTTTTTTTAAAATGATATCTTTAATCTCATTGTTTCATTATTCACAGGACAGCAAAGGCCAAGCCACATTTGCAGGTCCTCTGTGAAAGAAAGGATCTCTCATGTCCCTTCACGTATTCTCTGCCAGGGTCTGAACTTGTCAAGGACTAGGGCTGGCCTGGCAAATGACAGGGGCTTTCTATTGGCCCCCCTCCCTTTCCAAAAGGGAAGAGAAAGGGAATAAGGGAGAGAGACTTAGGGACTGGAAAAGAAAACTAAAACTGCTTTAATGAAAATAATAACAATAAAAGGCAATACATACAAGTATAACACTGAACCCGACCCCCCGCTGGCAGTCACATCACTGTCACCACTGATGCGGTGGGGAGATGCTGGGGAAGTCCCAGTCTGGACTCTGTGGCAGATGGGATCTGGATTCAGGAGGTGGATTCTGGAACTGGATTCAGGAATGCAAGGACTGGGATTGAAGGAAGAAGAACAGAGTCCTCTTCAGACATGGGCCATTGAAGAAGAGAGATTAAGCCTTGTGATCCCTGAGTTTTATACGCAATATGACATATGAGGGATGGAACACCTTGCTGGTCAGTGCAGGGTCACCTGTCCTGTCCGCTCCTCCTCGCAGGTGCAGCCTCTCACTCATTGCACCCCCATCGTGGGACACAGGATTGAGCAGTGACCTTGGTCTGCACAGGAGCGAGTAGGAAGAGCCTTTCTGCACACCAACCCCTGGCAGTAACTGTGAACATCAAGCGCTGTCACTTCTAGAAGAAGACACCATCTGCCAAAACATGCCGTTAACTTCAGAAAATGCTGTTACTTAGAAGAGACTGAGCTGGAAAGTAAAATCACTGAATGAAGAATCAGTTCTGTTCTAACTCAAACCAGGACAGAACTGTTGCATATTTGTGTACTTACTAACTCTCTGGGGACAGAGAATGAGATTCATGCAGAACAGACATAGTCATCCTTCATCAGGTTATGATGTTAATACCATGAATACTTGTAAATAGTAAATAACCAGCAATTAAACCACTTCTGAGAGAAGTAAGCCTGCTTTTCAGAGACAAGGGATTCTGTTGTCTTCCACAATCCACCTGCTTTCTTCAGAATTTATAGCACAGAGTAGAGATTAAAGAAGTGTCACCGGTGGCATGTAAATAAAATGAACATAAATTTGTGACAATTAATTGTGATGTGATTATTATGTTCCAATATAGTAAGTAAACAGTCCTTCAGCAATCGCAGCATCATTAAAGGAGAAGTATCTCCTTCAAAGAGTTTACAAGATTGTCCTGAAATAATGCCAGACTGTCTTGTGTTCATAAGATTTGTTTCTCTGTCTTCACTTACTACATGATACATGATCTCACTATGGTATTCCACTTTGGAATGGAAAAAACCCAACAGTTTAGTTAGGCTTTTAGAAAGCATTAGCTAATTATAGCTTTTATAATCCCCTTAATTTGGAACTAGCCTCCTGTTTGTAATAGCTGAGATCATCCATCTTGGAACATCCCACATAGTCACTTGCTGGATACCTTGTTTTAATTATAAACCATGCGGCTCTGAAATCTCAATTCTTTTGATAGATTCTGGACTGTTTGCTGTTTAACTTTATTCACATGACTGATTTCACCACTGATAAAAATTCAGAGAACAGGCATTTTCTATGTATGTCTTAATCCAAATGCAGTGAATTATAAACATCATTGCACAACAATGTTCAAAATTCCATAGGAGATGCCCACATCTCTGACTCATTCGTCTTATCTTCAACTCTGGACATATTCTCTGTATAACATGTTCTTTGATTCCTGTATCTGATCATAGAAAATAAACAGAAAAAACCCACAGCTTTGCTGAAACTCAATTTAACTCTCACCTAGTGTTCCAATATTTTTCACGGTGACAGGGATATGTTTTATGGCATTCCAAACAAAACTTAAGTCACAGAACCATGAAAACACTTAGGTTGGAAGGGACCTCAGACAGTCGTCTAGTCCAACCTTCTGCACAAATGACCCCAAAATATCTCACATATGTTTTAGAATATATATTAAAATGACATATATTAGTTTCACCAAATATGTAGGGTTAATGTATAAGAACCATGCAGGTACACCATATGCTGGTGTTCAATAAGGCAATAGTGAAGCAATAAGGGAAAATAATATATCTGGAGTCCAAAGTCTCGCGTTAGATGAGGTTAACCTTCCTACAAGGACAGCAGGTTTTAGTGCAAAGGCAACAGCATCCCATGGACAATTAAGAAAACATCCAAAGCACTACTTCTGTAAAAAACATAGTGAGCAGAAATTCCGTGGTTGCTGTATTTGGCAGAGAACAGTACAAAGATGATAAAAAGAAGGACCAGTCTTCACTGAACATTACTATCTCCATCAAAGTGTGGAATGCTTATTATAAAGGACAGAAATATTTTGTTGTTAACATCAAGCAGCACTAAGATAGTCTTGTTCCATGCATCTGCGTTAGAGGCACTCAAGGTGTGTGAAGGAGCCACAGGCTAGAACTCTTATTCCACCAGGTTCTCCTACACATATTTCCTTTCCATCTTCCCACGTCTTCGGTTCTGTTCTGGCCCCATGTTATTCTGCACCTCGCAGATTTTTTTTGGCGTCCCTAATACTTCTATGGGTCCTCCATTTCCTGTTGGCATCTTACAGCCTCCCCCCAGACTCTTCACAATTTCTTTTTCAGTTTCTAAAACACAGAACCCAAAATATCTTTATTTAGAACTGTTTTCTTGTCACTTCAGAAAGCTGTCAAAGACTGCTGCTATTGAGATCATCTGGGTGGTTGTAATCTTCCACTAAAGAAAGACAAGGGTGTAGTTATTTTGAATAAAAGCAGGCACTTTTTAAGACACCGCTACTGGGAAGTGCGAAATTCGGGAAAACTTGCAAAGAAACACACAGAATGTAAATTCTTCACAAGAGTAATAATTCTGATTTTTTTGCTATCTATCATGCTACTTAAAGATGTTCTTCAGAGCTGAATTGAAATACCTGGGAGACTCTTGCATGGTGTCCCACATCCCTGCTCTGTCAGCGTGCATTGGGGTGGACAATGGCCAGGGAGACCGTAAAGGATAGGGAGATTTTTTGGGATGTCGTCTTAACTTCTTTGAGAAGGTGAGAGCATGAGTGCACAGGTGTGCCATCATGCACCTACCTCACTTCAGTAACACTCTTGCTTTCTGTCTGTTGTCAAGCTGAGATCACATCACTGGTTCCTTTCCTCCATCTCATTGACAACTGTTTCAGGTTTTCAAGGCCATCTCCACCCAGAAAAGGGCTGGAAAACTTTTAAACTGAGAGGAGACCTGCAGCCTGCTCCAGTGACCTGGAACTCACATGATTCTCTCTGTTCTTTTGCCAGAACACCATAGTTTAGGTTTTTTGTTGCCTCTGTGGGAGGAGTAAGACAACTAGGTAGTACAGAGTGTGGTTTCATGGCAGCAGGGAGCATGGAACATGGAATTAATCTGAACTGCAACAGAAACTCGGGGGATGAGGGCAAGCCGAGGTCCTGTGTTTGACACTCACAGGCACATCAGCCTTTTATCAGAAGTGTAGGAAAGTTACTGTTCATTTAAGAATACAAAAGGTATTAGGGTTTAACTGCTGAAAACAACTAGTTCCACTTAGTCCCCTTTAGCATCACAGGGCTCACTCACATCCCAGAGGAACATCCAGTAGTGAAGACGGTTTTGGAGTAAACGTGCAGTTTCTTGCGAAAACCTTGCACACTTTCTTTTCGCACAATTTGCGTCAAATCTTGATCATTCATCGCATTCCTGCGCTTCTGGAATGTCCCAACTGGGATGCCTGCTAGTTTCACTTCCGTAAGAACTCTACACAGGGCTAAGGCGGGGTTTTTTAGTTCAAATACAGAAACGGCGTGTCTGTAGGTGGCAGAGTTGGTCTAATTGCCTTGGGGTACTCGTGAATTCTGTGTCATTCCTGCAGCTATTTCTGTTTCTTAACAAATGCAATTCTTAGACTGCAGTTGATAGTTGCAGGAGGTTTCAAACATGCCCCGGTGAAAAAGGGAAGGTCCCGACAAGTTGCGCTGTGCACCAGCCATGCTGCCCACGTGCCATCAAGCGGCTGGGTGTGTTTGGATACTTTGACAACTTGCACCATGCCTGTAGAGTTTAACGTGGAGCGTAAAAAGAGAGAACACTGCCAGCACTTCAGAGCGGAAATCAATGAAACTACATCTATGATACATAAATATGCTTATTTGCATAGGTACGTGTCTGCATTTTGCAACTGTAACAGAACTTGCATGTGTTACTTGTGCAGGTGCAGAGAAATGCTTTTGCAAAACAGATGACACTGAAACTATGATTTGTTTTCCTGTCCCTTTGTTATTTAGCACTCTTTCTGAGAAACGGTGACAGAAGCACTGCATCGCTAACTGGGTCACAGGAAATTATTCTTGGTGACTATCACTGATGTGGAGCAAACTTTAAGTAAACTTGTGAAGTATGGCAAGTTAAAGTCGGAACAGCCAGGCAGAAATATAGCCAAAAAGCCTGAATCGAGTTCTAAGGAATAATTTTTGATAGAAGAGTTAGTGGTTTTTTACCCACTCTTGCTGAAGAAAGCATGGATTTTGATGCTTTGTCACTCGCGAAAGGAGAAAAAACCTTCTTGAAGGTTCTGCTGCACTCATTTTTCACTGCTTAGTCTTTCAGGAGACTGAAAACAAAAATGTTCTCAGACACCCAATGCAGCTCACTATCAAAACACAAACTTTCTGTAGCATTTTGACAAAAATCCTAATATCAGAAATTGCTTTCGGGTATTGCTTACTCTATAAAACCAGTTGTGTTAGCAGATGTCTTTGAATTGCCCCATTTCACCCATGTTTCAGGTCGAAGGAACACAGGCTAAGCTTTGTTCTGCTCTCTCTTCACTGTGCTCAAGCAGGCAGCAGAGGGCACAGCTCCCCGCTGAAAGCCTTCCAAGGAGGAGGTTGTGTGACCATGCCTCATTCTACTCAAAATATTTCCTGTCAGCAGCAATGTTTTGATTAAAAACCCGCTGTTTCCACGCTCGGTAATACCTCTGCAAGAAGGTGTTTCTCTTTTGCTGTTTATCCAGCAATCAATTCTGTACAAAATCGTAAGGTTTATTTATGCCTAACGCCACTTCCAGAATACAGGTGTCATCACAGTCCACTGAGGTAATTATTTACATACTGTTTTGTACAGAACTCCAAAAATTTAACATGTTTGGTGTCCTTGGACTGTCTGCTCCATACATACACCTGGGATTTGCTCACAAGCAGTAGCAGTAACACTTGGCAAAGCTCTAAGCCGTATTCACACTGATCAGCAGCTCCAGCTGAAGAGTCCAGATCCTGAAAATGGATCATGCAGGTAACAATTTTCTCAGCAGTCTCATGGCACACAAATGTGATTTTCAACTTCTGGCCCCATCTCTGGGGTCTGTGGATTCTTTTCAAGCTGAAAGACAAGAAGAGCAAGCCTGCTTTCAGTAGGCTCCGATTTTCTGTATCTTTGCTAGTAACAGTTTAAGCATCTGGAAATCACCCCCTAATGCAGAGCAATTGAAGCATACCATCATAGCAGTATGTCTTTCTCTTTCATATGTTATTCTGTAAACCAGATTAAGTCTGTTGCGGCTATATACGCTTCTTTCATATTAAGGTACAGAATTAAAGGGAAAAAACCCTGATATGACTACCCCAGCATTTCTGATACAGTTGTAACTGCAAATAATAAAATTTGTATTTTTTACCATGCCATAACCACCTGCAAACCTGTTCTGGCATGTAAATGTATTAGTTGCAATGCAATCTATTCCCTGAACATGAGGTGCATAATGACGTTCATAAAGTTTTGTTGGTATTTGCTAGAAAATATGCAGTACATAAGCTCACAGAACACCTGGTAACAAGAAAAGATTATGGATACTTCCTTATTTGGATACAACTTTTTTTCCTTGCTTCAGACTTTGGCTGTTCTCATAACTGGGTCAGGGAGTTCTAGGACAGACAGTTTTCTATTTTATAGGTTTGTCTGCAAATAAAAATAGAGATATATTATCTTTCACTACTTAAAAGAAATGCTTCATTAGTGTTAAAAGCCTAAAACCGTGCCCATAGCAGATACAGCTCCCCAGTGAAGATGGCATTTTCCCCTCACAAAGAGGGGCCGGGTCTGATCCTATCCACAGTAACCAGCTGTGCACACACAGACTGACTGTATCTCTCCCATCAGCAAAGCAGGAGTCAGGGCAGGAAGCAGGTGTGAGGTAATAGGAGACAACAGCTCTTTCACAACCATCTGTCCTATTCTAACTTTATGTCACAGGCCAATATTTACTATGTCTTCTTTTATTTTTAAGGTGATCCTTATCTCTTGCACCCTATGCGGTACTTTTCACAAGGATGTTCAGAGCTTCGTCAGATCAAGCGATGACTGATGGCTTGCAAGTGCCTGCCTTCTCGTTCACTCCAAAACTTCCATAACTTTGCAACTTTCCTCTCACTAGTTACAAGAGCTCTAAGGAAAGAGTATCTAATACAGCTTATTTAATTTTGACCAGAGCATTACAAATAACACTATCTTGATTCTCTGTAAACATTAACTAAAAAGGATGACTATGAGAGCTAGTGAAATGTTTTTGAAAATTTTCGTAGGATCTTTTCACAAATCAATTCACTGTCAAGATAGGTAGTATTTGGCATTTAAAACCCAAAAAATTTCCTGCAAACATTCTTGTAATTTAGTATTTTTCAGAACAGTTTTCTGTTTTTTCTGGCCAGTGACCTTAAAGTAAGGCTATTTTACATTAATTCCGATGCATGTTCATTTTTAATTTCATACTCATAAATAAGGTCAATGGGCGTCCTGATAAGCATAAAGTTAGACACATCTATAGTAGTTTGCAGGTTCAGAGATTTAGACATAAAAATTTTGTCCACACTCGTCTGGAAAGCGAGGGATCCTCTTCTATTTATACTGTGAAGGTTTTGCCAAGGATATCACATTTCATTAATGCCAGTTTCCTGGAAAGGTGCTAACGCTTTCCCTGCAGAGTGCGGAGAGCCGAAAATGAGGACTCAATAATCAGTGGTTGATGGAATATGGGCTTGTGTTTTAAGCAGCTTATTACCTTACCATCCATGATCCTCAGCCTTCTTATGCCCTGTGCTGCTGGGACATTTTTTGTGGTTGCTGTCTCAGCAATTTAGTCCAGTGGTTTTAACGCATTAGTATAATGTGACAATGTCTAGACTGCAAGTACTCTGGAGGAATGCACCAGAGTCACAAAACTAATTATAAAATGCTTTAAATCATACTGTTTTCACTTACATTTATAGATCATTTACTTCAATCCCTATTGCAATTCCTAAAAAGCTTTTATTTTGGAAAAAAGTCCAGTTCTCTTTGAGTTCAGAAGTCTTTCCTCCTAGCATGAAGTTGTTGTAAAAAACTTTGAAAAGGTTTTTGTCAGGTGGAAGAGGGAACTGAAAGAATTCACCCAAATGGCAAGTGCTGTGCAGCAAGCTGTAAGATACCAGCCACCCTTCCTAAATTGCATCACCTTAGTTCCTGGGACTTTGTTTGAAGTCAAACCTAATTTTTTTGTCATCTAGAGAGAGGCTGATCGTACATCCACATTGTAACTTCAGGAATTAAAAGAAGTGGTAAATTAGTCAAAGAACCTGGTTCATGAGCTCTTCATGAGCTCAAGAGCTCCTTCAAAACATTGAACTTATTCTCTACATTCATGCAAAAAAAAAAAAAAAAACAACCCCCAAAACAAACGGTTTTGACGGGTTTTAATTTAAAGTTGTAAGCACCAGAAGCTTAGACTTTAATGAAGAAATGTTAGTAATTAAATATTGTAGCAACAGTGATAGGGTCATAGATAAAAGCTGGAGTGTACTTAGGGAGGTATAAAAGGGTGTAACGGGAGGAATCATAAGCCAGTTGTGTTGGGTTTCAAGAAGCAAACCAGTTGTTGTGTCAGTCACACACAGTCTGCTGCATTTAAGTCGGAGGTCTAGAATTACTTTAGAGCCTGGCTGATGAGACAGTAAAAAGGTCACAATTGTGAAATCTTGGCTCCTCTTCCAAGAGATCATTTTACTGAATCTCTGCCATGCTCACCTCGCGCAGAAAGAATATTTTTCATAGTCAGAAACTTGACATTGATTATGTGATCAACCAAAAGATACTATGACAATTTTTCCACACTATATTCCCATTGCATCTGTCTAACAAGACAAGATTTATACCTCCTTTGGCTATTATTCCTAAAACTTCATTATTTTCAGTGTTAGAAAATTCAAGATTATCTTGCCCCACTATTTGGTATTGTTTGTCATTGAATTTCTTTATATTATATTGTCCTCATATCGTGCTGGAATGAACCATCTGTTTCACTCAAACCGTAAACACAATTTCAGATCTCTCTGGATTAGTCCTAACTGGTCACTTTTTGTTTCAGTGGTCCAGCCAATAGTTCTTGTCCACTGACAGAAGGTCTTTGATATTATCTATATGACAACTCACAGTGACCAACACCATCTTCAGATGACTGATAGCAGGGCAGGAATTGAGGGGGTCTCTGTCTCTTTCACCCTGCTGGGAGTGTGAAGAGCTGCAGTCCATTTGGTGCTGTAGCTCTCATAGGAGTGAAGGGACTTGTCCTACATTATTCCAAAGGAAAAATGATACCTGACATCAGATCTGGTCAAAAGTCAGGATTTCTATTCTGCAACGAACACATTCTGTTTCAAAACAGTTCTTTAAAGAATTTATATATTTTACTGATGGCTGCTAAATCCCCCACAAATACATTCAAAAGAGTTCTGATTCTCCAAGTGAAAAGGTCTTGAGCCATGAACGCCTTTGCCCCAGTGCAGCAGGCTTCAGTGTCCCTCCGGGACTCGTGCTGGTCCCAGGGGACAAGCAGGAAGCTGAGAGGCTTACATGTCACTAATAACCTTGTAACTTGGACTCAAACACCAAACCTTGCAATCCACCTATAACTGAGACGTACCTAAAAGCTGTCCTGTTCCTAGGCATCAATGCCACAAGTTTTACTTGCACAATAATATCTGAAATTCCTGACGCCAGCTGCAGACATCTGCAAAGGCAGATATCAGTAGTTTCCTATTACTGAGAATAGTCTGTAAGAAAAACAGGGAAATGTCAACAGGTCCCATTTTTGCAACGCAGGATGACAAGGCAATGCTTACATAGACTATGATAAGCCTTATTTTACGTAGAAATAATTATTCCATGTGGTCACTACAAATGGTTACAAATACAGGCAACACCACAACTATTTTAATATGCTGCAGTACTTGTCAAGCCTATGGTCCTGAAAATAGAACCCTGCTTTTAAGCACATATGCGACAGAGTTTAAGCTAGGCAGAATCCTATACGTGTTAGTAAAACTTAGCTTTAAAGCAGCTACTGATGAAATAGTAAGTGATTGTGTGTAAATATTCTTGAACTACAAGACAGGACCTACTTCAGGAGAAAACTTTGGAAGCTGGACTTCAGTCATGCACTTAGGTATCAGTCCCCTTGAAGATTCCCAGCAAAAGACACAAAAATGGCTTGAGATTATTCCCAAATGTCTGAATCTGGTAGGACTTAATCGGCTTTGGACCTCCTCTCTTATTAATGAGAGCATTGTTAGTCATATTAATGTAATATTTAATAATACATTGACCATTTTGTTGCACACCAACATTGGTATTTGTTTTACACCACTAAAAGCTACTGAGATTGGCTGTTTTTTAGTAAGGGTCAAAATTAATGATCTAAAATCCACACATAGATGTCTGAAATCACTGACATGGATTTTCCAAAGAGGCTGAGCATCCATTGCATGCTGTGTAGTCTGCACTTTTATACCATAATTATCCTTTTGATTGTGAAGATTTAGTGTAAAGGTCTTTGGACAACATTTGAACAGTTAGAATGATGTATATTTTAGTTTGGCATCTAACTCATACCTGTCTTAATATATGTACTGAATCAAAAAGTAAACAAATTGCAAACCACTGTTTCCGTGTTGCAATCCTTTCTCTCGTCACAGTTTCTCATGCCGTTCTGAAATCGTATGAAATCAGTAAAGGTTGGTTAGAAAAAAAAGACTGTTATTACTGTTTAATCAGGCACATGAAAGCCCATGCGGAAGGTAGAAATTCAGAAGAAAATCAAAGCAGAGATCATGTCTTAACAGCTTTCATCAGTGCCAACAGTTTCCAGTACCTTGCGAGCAGAAAAAGATGGCAAGTTAGAACTGGAGTTATCAAGGCAACAATGCTAAAAGCTATCTTTAACAGAAAATCAGATTTATTTGTAAGATATTGAATATTTCTTTCTTTTCCTTATAAAAATCCTTCAGAATTACATAGATTGTTAACATATCAGGTATCTGTATGATGCATACAGTTGGTTCCAAGGGAGAGTGTCATTAATTCAGTCCTGGTACACAATTAGAAGACTTCAATTATTTATTTATTTTGCCTATGACCTGACCACTGGCACAAGTTACACCCTATTGCCAACAGAGACCGTCAATCTCCTATTGATATTAAAACCAAGGAGGTAAAAAAAGATGCATCTCTGGGGCTTGTCCAGATCACTTGGAAACCTTCCATATGCAAAGAGATCATCAGTGTTGGACATTAATTCCACCTGAATTTTGAGGACAAGGACAATCAATCAGGTTTGTAAAAAGGGGATCTGGAAAGGGAATGCAAGAGATTTTCTTATTTCATTCTTTTTTTTCCTCTAACTTATATAAAAAACAAGAGTAGTTGCCTTTCAGTCGGCAGTATTTATAAAGTTAACAGTATTTATATAGATTAGGGTATGCTTGCTGGTTTTGTTATACTAGTTGGGATCACCCTTTTAAGTGTCACAGAAGACCCAAATTACGTTCTTCGGAATTAGGACTTGTTGGCAAGTGTTCTTGTGTTAGTAGCAATAATTTCACAGTAGAAAACCTCCACGATAAACACCAATTTGGAGGGTAGAAGGCAGGAGAAGCATTTCTAAACACAGTTACCCAGTTGTGCTTTTATTTTTTTTAATCAAGGTGAAGTGGGAGTTTTATACGTATGTCAAAGTTACTTACAGTGTAACTCCACGTGGACTCACTCTAGACTAGGTTTCTTCCCCAGAAAGTCATATTACCTTGATAGCAAAGGAGGAGATTTCTTTGTGCTGATGTATAACACTGCAAGCGAGGCAAGAACTTCAGGCATGTATTTCTAAGCATCATGCACAGTTAGAAGTGTCTATCACAACAGTAGGAATCAACAGACGTTTATGTGCTTGTAAGCAAGTAATGAGTGATAATGACCAATAAACAGTGTCAACAACATCCGAGTACACCTGTGGCATCTCATATTCTAAATTCAGAAAATATCAAGCAACCTGTAACTGTTACTTCTGTGAAGAGAGACCTTTAAAATACTGCTGTAAGTGACAAAAATATTAGTGGGAAGTGAATTCCATAAGGTAGGATGGTTTGTACTGCAATTATTAAAACCCAGTTAGTGTTTCTGGCAAAGTGCTGGTTTTTCTGCATTATTTTTCCTTTTGTTTTCTCTCTGGAGTAGAAGGTGTATTCATATATATTTCACCTGAATTTTGGAACTGTATGGAGGAGACATGCAAATTTACTATAACCAATGCACTCATATAAATACCTAGAATTAAAACCTTCAATAACTTTAACTGCACTTCAATAACTTTAACTGGTTTTATTCTCCAGATGTTTAAAAATAATTTAATATCAAAACATGTAAACACGTTAACGTGGAGAAAACCTCTTGTATGTTATAAAATCTTTGAAATCTATAACTTACCTGTCACAAAGACTTTGCTGATTGATGTTTTTACCATACTTCGCACATTTGCAGTGCTGACTGGAGGACCTCTCATTGAAACATACAGATTGCAGCAGTTTCATTTCCATCGGGGCCAAACCAATGAGCGGAGCACACAGCGGGTGGAAGGAAATATGCTTCAGAGGTAGAGTCAATGAAAGAAAAGTGGAAGTTAAGTTTTCAAACTCCTATCACATATATCATCCCGGGGGTGGGGTGGGGGGAAGCATATGTAGATAGCTTTATTTTATTTTGCAGAAGCAATACCATCTCTGTGTGTGCAAACTTGACTTTGCAAGGGCAAATTGGGTTTTGTGGTCAGTACTTATTAATCTAAATTTAAATAACCTAAAGCCATATTTAAATAATGAAATAGGGCTGAAAGATGCAGCTATAAAAGTAACATCTGCTAAATGTTGAAAAAAATGTCAGCTGTACATCTACATTCAGCTTAACACTAAATGAGCTGCTTTTTAGAGAGTCTGGTCACCCAGTGTCCCACTGCAATTGTCACTTGAGCTCCTCAAAGCTACAAGCGTGCTGATCACCTGGAAGGTGGTTTTCTTCTGGCATTTCAAGAGCAGCTAAGAAGGAAACCCAGAATAAATTAAAGATGAGAAAGAGGTAAAAGAGTTATCTAGTGAGGGTTCCAGCTGCTGTCAAGTGCATTAAATGTCTTCAGATAATGAAGCAAGGTCTTGTTTTACAAAAATTAGAAACTACCTTTAAAGTAACAGATTTTATTTGTTATCCAGTGCCTTGGTGTCCTGCTAATAGTCATCAACATGCCAACAATTAACACTGAAGCCATGTAATGTTATCTTTGGCGGCAGCTTAGATTTTGGGAACGTTACAACATGACAAACTAATGAGACGGATTAGGCGATTTTTGAATTCAGGCATTAGGAACACACAGGGTGTTCCTAATAGGAAATGCTCCACTGATGAGAGTGTGCTAAGGCTAACTCATTTGATACAGCCAAGATAAGAAAGGGGTGTCCCTTTAGAATTGCTTTCTGCTGTAAAGTGATAGTGCACTTAAGCTGTGTTTAAGCAGCCGATGATTAAGTGTTTGTTTGCTTTGAATCAATAATTTCAAGTATGATGAAACAGTAAAGATGATGAGTTGAAAAGACAATTCAACTTTAAAAAATACCCAGAATTTAAAAAAAAAAATTAAATTAGAATTTTAAGATTATATGCATTACATGATAATTTCCATGTTCTGTTTCTGTATTTTAGAAGACCCTCCTTGTATTTTAAGAATTTTTGATATTTTTTGTGGCCATGTTGCTGAAACATTATATAAATAATTCAGGACTAGACTATCGCCATATTCATAGGTGAGAAGGCATTTAAAGAAATTCTTAATATTTCCAAGTTCTCTAAGTTTTGGCAACTTATATTTCACAAAAAATAGCAAGAGATATAATATGCAACAAACTAGGCTGAGCTAAAGTTCCTTAAAACTCCATTAAAGCAAATACTGTCAGATACTTGTTGAAAGACCTGTGTTGAATATAAACCAGCCATGTGGTTCATGGCCATACCATCAGTCTTTTGTAGTGAAGGGGACTGAAATGAATGACTATTGCGCCAAGTGTAACAAAGCGGTTACACTCCTCCAAATGCTATTTAATGTGTTTTTAAAGACATGGAGAGAAAGGCATGCACAGGGGACCGTTAGCAGTAGTGTCAGAAAAAAAATCTATGTCCTTGTAAGTTGGGATTTTCCACATCTCTGTGTACTTACCCCTAAATGGCTTTCAGGAATATGTGCAGTTCTGCCTGCCCCAAGATAAAGCCTGGGTTTGACTCCTGACAACGCCCAGGCAGTTCAGCAGAACACCATCAAACCTGCAGGTGTTCACAAGCACGTTCTCAGTCTCACAGTCAGACCCTAAGAGTGCAGAGTGGCGTTTCAAACTATTTTACTCTAACCATCCCATTTCTTTGTAACAGAACCAGCAAAAATGATCCTGTCAATTGCTTCTTAGCTTCGTCTCATTCACTGGAACATGGACAAGAATTCGAACGTAGCTGAGGCTTTTGACAAGCTGTAAGGCTTGGCAGTTGTCACTGTTTCCCTGAAGGTCAGTTACTGACATACTGAAAACCCAAGTGGCTCTCTTCCCTTTCCCTATCAAAGCCGCAGTCAGCGATGAGGACTAGGAAAAACCCATCTTTGGGTTAAATTGGTGAAGATGACCGCTTCTTATCCTGATTTAGCCCATATTGCCAGGTTTGCCCATGCTTCTACGTGGATGTTTTACCCAAATTCCCACTCCATCCACAGACCCCTCAAGAAGAGCTGTGCTTTAAAGTTTGTGGTGTGTCTTCTACCTTTGTAACAGGCAATGCTCACACCTTTTGTGTTTGCTTTCTGCTTCATTTACAGTGATCTGAATTTTCACAGAAGGACGGTTTGAGTCATGTGTGTTATTACTCTCTATCAATCAGCAAAGAAAATTCTAAATCAGAGCTGCAAGAAATCTTGAATCCAGGCACATGACATATTAAGCCTTTCAAAACCAACTGAGGCAGGAAAAAGGACTGCTTATTATTAAGGACTGTTATACGAAGGAAATATAATAAAATAATATTATACATTATTATATACTGCTAAAATATAAATACCCATAGTTCCCATTGCAAAAAAGATACCAGCAAACCCATCTCTCTTAATGCTTTCGAAGTGAATTTCAGGGCTAAGCACATAAGATAAAAGCAATAATTTATTTCTGAACCACAGATAATTTTCACACTGTTTGCATTACTGTGCAAAGCCGAAGCAAAACTTCCTGTTATTTCCTCAAAAGTTCTAAACTTTTGTCTCATTCATAGTGGGTTTGCAAAACTAAACTAATCAACATTTCTAAAGCATATTCTTATTCTTGATTCTGTTAGAATAAAACTATTGTTACATATTTAGCGTTTTTAAGTGTTTTTTTTATTTGCAGCTTGGCTTATGCAATGAAAATCTGAAGGGAAGGCCTTGGATTCGTTAAAGACTAAGGCATATATCATCACAGCCTGACCATGATAATATATGGAGTAGTTAAAATAAAATCTACGTAGTCTCTCATCTGCCTTTTCTAAGACTTCAGAATAACGCAAGGGTTTAGCTGAAGGAGGCTGTTGAGATGTGGGAGCTGAAAACATGATCCTGGACATGAGTTTATGGGAGCCCAGAAGATATTTTGTATTGTTGGGGCTCCACCCTGTAGACAGCTTCTTTGTGTAAGGGTTAGAGTACACAGCTCCTGGTTTCTTCCTAATCCTACACTTCCACCCGTCTGTCTAAGATTAACCCACGGTCCATTACCAGCATGGCCTCACAATAACCAAACTGAAGTTTCATTCGGTTAAAGGAAGAAAAACAAAGGGAGAAGAAATTACACCAGAACTGCACCTTTCTTAAGCTGTCTTGTAAAGCAGGGACTATTCCCACTAAACCTCTCATAAAAGCACAAGATAAGCAGAGATAGAATCGGAGTATCTGAATTGTAGTGAAACATGTTAAACATACAATGCAGCACCTCCCACCGGATTTTACCAGGAATGTAGAATTTCACCCTGAACATGCGAACGTTATCAACGTGTGCGAGTCCTCCCTTTAGCCTCAGTTACCGCCTCTGCTTTAGGAACACACTCACTTGTACCCTGAGATGTAAATCCTGTCTTACTCAAGCATTTCTTTAACCCGGCATAAGGGTAACCAAGTCCACTTGTATGATTATGGTCCTTCAAGCCTGCTGCCTAAATGTATGGATTACTGGACCTACAATGGCTTGCTGAATCACCCTCCATGACAGTATCATCTGAATTATCCTTAAAGAGCCAGTTACTATCATCTCAGAGCAGGTATGGTATTGCAAGGAACAAAACCCTTCTTGTCTTTTAGTTTCTGGGACTTTATCACTTTACACTGTATTGCTGCATTTTGTTAGGTTTATTTGTCTCATATTTACTGTACTACCTTTACATTATTGCTCTTAATAAACACTTATGCTCCTGCCTCAGCCAGATTAGGCTACTCGCATCTTACAAAGTCTTGTGGGAATTGAGATAAGATGACTTCAGATTGGTGGAGTTGCTTCCATTGCTCCAGGAAAGGTGATTTGCTTATTTAAACTTCCTGCAGTCCTGTGTCTCCCGAAGCAGCAGCCGGGCAGAAAGGTGAATTCTTCCCATCTTCATTCCTACAAGACTCCCCCAAAGAAATTCATATTCCCATCAAACCTCAGCCAAAAACCTGCCTGAGCAGGGAGTTTTGTGAACGTGCCAGAAGATCAAATAGCCAGAGTATAGTTCTCCATTCAGTTCTGTCATAGAGGGGTTAGGAGCTCTACCAGTTGCTTTATTATTACATTATTTCCTAAGAAGGTTTGTAGCACAAGCTACTCGAGGCCTTATCAAGGTAAGTATTCTCTCTGTTCTAAACTCTTACGAAACTGCCTTATACAGTTAAGTTATTGCCACCTGTCCTTCCAAAGGTGAATTAATGCCTTTCCAGATAAGCCTAGCTAAGTACTTTGAATCTTTGAAAATAAAAAGAACGCATGAAGAAATAAATTGGATGTTACAAAGATCCCTAATATTTGTTCAAGGTGTTTGTAATTGGGCTGTTCAATGGATAGGGGATAGAAATTAAGTACAAATAGTTTGACATAAAAACCAATGTTTAAAACAAAGATGAATTTGTTCTAAGGGATTGTTTTTTACTTTGACACTTGGTGTTTTTTAATTTATCAAACCCCACTTTTTTACATAGGTGATAACACAGTGGTACCAGAGTCTGAAAGTTTCTGTGATAATTGGATATAGGAGTGAAGCATTCAAAGATGGTTGGTTGTTCCAGTACTTCTGTGGCAGCCTAAATCCTGACTCACCACTGGATTAATGATTATGAAGCTTATTTTTGTGAAGCAATATTAGGAAGCTGTCTTTTTTTTTTGAAATATAGAAAGTTAGTTGGGAATTATAACAATTTCTCACTGACGTGTAATGTAAAAGCTAAATATATCCTTTCCTTCCTTGCTCCATTTAGCTGGCTCAGTTCCACACAATCCTGTCTTCTGCTGAAGGGGCAGCACCTTGTCCTGTACAGAGCAAACGCCAGCAACCCCAAGCACTGAAAGGCAGCGTGGTGAAAGGCTAATTCCAGACGATCAAAGCAAATCTGGAGCACAGTCTGCTCATCAAAAGCAACACATCCAAACAAACACGATGAAAAAATCTACCAAAGAAATGAGAACGTGCGTGTGTTCTTAGCTGCAATATTCCTGTCCTGCCAGAAGCTGTTGTAATTCATGTGGCATTCAGCTAGTGCTTTTACTGGATTTAATCTCTTGTCTTCCCATTCCTTCTGATGTGCTAAGTAAATTGTGGTCATAAGAAGCAAAGTAACTTTTCAGAGTGAAATTAATCGGTACTCAGTTCCCACAAGGAGAGTTTACGCAACGGTCTGAGAAGTCTGTTGCTTTTTGCAATGAAATTGCTACTGTTAAAGGCAATTATTAAGGGGTTTGGCTAATAAAAATGGTTGATTTTTCTAGTTTAGCTGATAAATGCCTGACTAAAATTAAATTAATAAATAAAGCGCTTTGAAATGAAACAGTATTGTAACAGTGCCACGCTATCAGTGTTTTAAAAGAAACTGTGTGATAATTGCTGTTTTATTTCACCTGCAGATCTAATAAAGAATTTTTAGACATATGTCCAAAGCACCTTAGTCTGGCTGTCCATTTAAGTCACACACTTACAGCACCAGTATCACTATTTCTCAGGCAGAGCAGTACTCAGCTTTGCAAGTGGCTCCAGCAGTGAATTATTTAAGAGCCATCGGTGGCAAAGGTCTGAAGAAGTTCCTCACACTTCCTCTACAAAGAACAGAAAATTTTCAAATCCATGTTCAAAGCTGGATTGATTTAAATGCAAAATCACACATCTGCTGCAGTCAGCTGCATTTAGTGGGACATACTGCTAGGTCCACCTTTTCAGCTAACAAGTGCCTCTATCCAGCAACTGGATCCATAACGCTTTGGTCAGTGACTTGGCACCATAATGTTGTGGCAACAGTTATCATACCAGAACCTGTGAAACGAATAACTAATTACTTGCCCCAATCCAATTATCTGGTTGGCTTGTGTACCCTTGCTGCCTTGTGCCATCAGCCTGTTAAGCACAACGACAGAAGTCAAGACTATCTTAATTCGGTGCAATGCATTTGTAAGAAACACAAGAAAATCATACCGAGACCTTTCTTTATTCCATTCCAAAACAGGTGCCACCTTTATGGCTAAGTTTCTGTATGAAATAGGTTTTGAGATATCACAAGCAGAGGGGTAATTTAGTCGTACTCTTCTAGCTTGGAACTAAAGGAAAAATTGTTTTTTGAAAGTGCAGAAGAGTGAGCACAAACTGCAGATAAGCACGGGGCAGCTAAAATGTAATACTTCAGCTTAGTCTTACACCTCCACCTTTATGAACAAACATCTTCCTTTGTCATAAAAGCTTCTTTCCCTAATAATATAAATCCCTGATGCAGACTCATGAACAAAATGAACTGCACCATACCTTTAACTGCCAGGAACAGGGAGATTATTATTTTTACTCCCCTCAGTTCTCCAGGGTGAAAAAAAAAATAATGTGATGGTGGGAAAAGTGAGAACAGAGATACAGCTCTATCAGTTTTGACTGATGTCAGAGGAGGAGGCGTCTCCCTCGTGACAGCAAAAATATTAAACTTGACATTTGAGAAATGGAAACAAATCTGTTAGGCAGAACAACAGCTCCTATACAGAGCTGTTTCACCCAGAATCTCATTAAAACACTCTGTAACTAATGTCCTGAGCTATATCTTGTAATTTCTCAGATTTAGAGTGGGCCTGAGCTGCAGAGCTGTGGGTTCCATCAGTTGGAGACCTTTGCATGCATGCACAAGGGTGACAGAAAGTGGGCAGCTGGATCGAGTTTGCATCAAGTTTGGTTTGGATCAAGTTCATGTCCAACATAAATGACTTCACCCTGCTTCTTTTTGTGTAACTCCTTTGGAAAAGTACTTTAATAAAATACAAAAACATCAAGTAGGAACATGTGAAAATCAAACAGACCTGATTATGCAACCAAGAAAATGAATAAGCAATTCGTAGTCTAAGAAACGGTGGGGCAATGTCCTTGACTTGATCAAGGAAAGGCAAGCTCATATCATAGTTATCTCTAGACCTTGACTACCGGTGAAGGAACAGAGCTCTTATCTTTATAGCAAAGAGAACAAAATACAAACAAGATTTTATTTTAGGACATAAAGCTATCACTATATTGCCATCTAATGGTACTTGCTGGCAATATAAAGGAGATGGAAAGCAAAATTACCTAGTGCAGTAGTTTGAATGGGTGATTTCTCAATGCCAAAGACTTGAGGAAATTACACAGAAAACCACAAATATTTGAAGTCTGATTTTAGGAATACCATTTCTGCTTTTTACCAGAATGAATTTTTTTCTCATTTGCTGCTCCTTACTTTATCCATATATAAAAATACTGGTATCTGTGTGCTGTGCATCAATAGCCAAACCCAACAGTAATTACCTTTAGTCCCAAACAACAGAGAAACAGGCAAATGCAAGCTACTACAGCTGCAAGTCATCTAGAGGACATCTGCTAAGCTTCTCATCTTGCAAAGACTTTCAAAATACAGGAACTTTGCTAAAATAAATTTCCCTTGTGCGGCTCCACATCTGTAAAAAAGTAGTTAACATTTAGCATTCGGCATATGATCAGCCGAATGGGCTTCAGGTCAAGCTCCAGCAACCCCTTCCATCCGGAGCTTTGCTGGGTGCATTAAGTAGGACTCCTTCATTGGGGTTGTAATACAAAATTAGGTTGGTTCATGTTCCATGTTCGTTTTGTCTTTAGAAAATCCTTCCCAGTAAAACTTTTCCCTCATGTTGAGGGAAGAAGTGTTCTGTTACAACCACAAAAGTGTCAAAGCATAAGTGCACTTTGAGAATGCCCAGATAAAACCTTGTAGATGAGATAGTCTGAGAAAAGCCCAGTTAATAGCTTGCGATAGCTTAGGGATTTTGCTGTAGGGTCTGTAGATCTTTGGGAAAAGGAAAGAACTTGTACAAGAAGTCTCATTTCTTTCACAGGACTTTCTGGGAATCTTCTGTTTCTTTAATCCCACCTATAACAGGGACAGCAATGCAAGGCTGCGCTGTGAGCAAGCCCAGCAGCACAGTATGGGAAACACGGAGCTTGGAAGCAGCTAGAAACAATGCTGGGTGGGCAGTGGAAGAAACCACTTAAAACCAAATTCAGTCGCAGTAGACCATTTAGAAATGTCGTGATGTAATACTGCATCTTGAAACTTTCAAAATTGTTTTTCAAGCAAAACTGCTTGTCAAAATCAACACAGTCACTGGCATTCTGAATTTCTTGATTGTGTTATTTATCATAGAAAAGAAAAGAAAAAATCCCCCCAGGATTAATGGTGTACTGCTGCCTACGTTACGGTAATGCATTACAGTTTCTTTGCGTGCCTTATTCAAGTTTTTCTGCATTAGCACAGAGCTCAAATAAAATGCATTTATTTTTTGACTGCTTAAGCCATTAAGTCTTTTGCAATGCTCTGAGGTAACCAAGAGATCACACTATAAAAACTTTAAATCAACAAACTAAATTGTGCCACAAAGTTCACGTAATGCAGCTGCAGTCAAATCAGCTTAAATAGTGTATGTGTAGGAAAAATACACCTATGGGATTTTGTTCGTGTCAGTGCAGTATACCGTGATTAATTTCTTTAAGGGCTATCCATTGCATTTAAGGGCTATCCTCTGACTAAGTCAGTCAGAGGTGTAAGTTTTCTCTCAGAAGGGTGCCCAAGGAGCCCGGGTGACAAGAAGACACCTGATTCCCTGAGAGACCAAGTGCCCTTTGTTCCCAAGGCATCCTCGAGGCTCCCAGCAGACGAGCAATGGGTGGTGCTGCCATGGGGTGCTAGCCTGCAAGGGTCCACAGAGCCCGCGTGGATGCAGGACCAAGCTGTGCCATTTTGGGAGCACCGATGGCAGCAGCACTTTCTGTTCCTGCAGCCTGAAATGAGCACTTCCCTCACCACCAAACTATCTCCACCTGATGATCCCCTTTTAGATATCCATTACGTTCACATCCTATTTTGTCTGTGGAGAGCTACTGCTCACATTTGGATAAATCTGTGAAACTGAGAAGCTGGAATATATTTTCCCTATTATTTACTGTATCGGCAACGTGTAGCCTCTGTGTAATTTTCTCATAAATACCCCAGGATGGAAATTAAAGAGCGAGCTGAGGAAAGTCCTGAGCGTCCCTCTCTCTTCTCACCCCGTGGGGGAATTGGCTTCATTCCTCACATACCCTTTGAACAGCATTTACCCTTCCTTAGGACACCCATGAGTTTAAATCCATCCTGTCCAAGCAAGAGAAACCCGAGGATAGCTGAGGGGAGACTGAGCAAGTCCCATGCCCTGAAGCTTTTGGCGCACGTTGCTCAGCAGGACTACGGCTGCCAGAGCAACACTTCAGCAACCAGATATGACGGGGCAGGGGATTAGTGAGTGTCCATCAAAATGCTGCTGCAGAGCCTGGCCAGGGGACAGGCCTGTGGCTTGGCTGTGTATGACCCATCCCTGGCTGCGGCTGCAGCTGCATCACTGAATTCAGCCCTGGCTGAACTCGCTGGCCCCCAGGCTCATCCCTGCACAGGCGAGCACTGACTTTGTCAGCATCGGGAAGACCGTTTCCTAAGCAATGTTTTTGAGCTTTTGGTCACAAAACCTCCAGATCTGCACAGTAACCCTAGTGACATGAGGATGCACTTTTTTGAGACACCAAAAATTTGATTCGTGGTGATGATTTGACCTGCTCTTATTCTCACTGACATCTTCAACAAACTGCCTGTTGACTGAAGGTGAACAGGATAAAGCAGTGAATGTGGCTGAAAGATTGGAAAAAAGTGTCTGGCATGACAAAATCTAATGCAATAAAACCTCATCTCCATCTGGTACATTCAGTTACCAGAGCAGTATAGTAACATGGATCAATATAAAAGACCAATCAAGACGTGCACTGCCAATATTTTTATAAATGGTATGTTTGAACATACCTTCTCCTGCCCTGCTGTAAACTCACTTCTTCAGCTGGAGGTGTGTTAATCAGGAGTGAGCTGAGAGCCAGGGCAATCTGGTCATCTGAACCACTCCTTGGAACCAAACTGCTTCCTCATGATAAGAAAACGCTAACCCTTGCCACACCAACAACATGCTGTCAGGAAATGTTTAGATTTACCCTTGAAAAATGTGTTAGGACAGATTTGGTAGTAGTGGCACAAAAAGCCGTCAGCAACTGATGCAATAGGACCACCAGTGTCTTATCAGGAGGTTCCCCATGAGGAAGAGCAAGTTGGGGGGCATTCACAGCTGCTTCTGTGCAAACAATTGGGCTTCCCTGCAGTGCTCTAGGGGACAGCCAGGTCTGCAGGTCCCACTCCTTCCCTCACCAAACTGTGCGGTCTTCCTTTGATGCACACTGCTGTGAAATGTGGTCTAATATCCTTCCCCCAAACCTTATTTCTTAATTATCTTCGTGGAACAATACAGGCTGTTTCTGCAGTGACAACGTGCTTTGGAGGCATGGTCCAACGGAGCCATTGTGTCTTCTGTCCGTGAAAATGCACGTATGCAAGAGGAGTGCCTGAAATGGTCACAATCCAACCATGCAGAGTGCTTTCAGCCCTTGAACAAGTCCTGTAGGATTAACACCAGGCAGGATTTTACAAGGCTGCCTGCTAACGATGTTACATTTTGCATTTCCATTACATATCCCACAGCAAAGTTTGTAACATGGATTCTTTTGTTACTGGGTCAAGGGAGAGAAGGGCTCCAGGGAAAGACTCCAGACAGCTTTAAATAATTACTGCAAAGGAAATCTCTGCCAAGACCTACAGAATTGTTTCCTATTTCACTCATTGTACCCTGCTTCTGGCCTCCTACATCATCCTGGTGTGCACATTGCTGACCCACCCTGTGATCCGTCAGCCCTCCTTCCAAGTAGTTCGTGTATGCATATTTCTTTCTTCAAGTGACTTTTTATATAATTTGAGCATATCTGATAGAGGAGTGGGAGGTGGAGAACAGATATTTGTCTCAAGCAGTTGCAAGACCAGACGCTTAAGTACAGGAGATCAAGCTCTAGAGCTGTTTATGAAATTTCATTTCTGTGATACTGACTTTAAATAAATGATTCAGCAAAACAATATTATAAGTATAAAGGAGTAGATATTAAAACCTAGTTGTGTTCAAGGCTGTGACATTCACAGCGTTCATACTCATGGTCTTCCGTAGACCTGCAAGCATACAGGGATATAGTTATTCCAATGGGGTGGCGAGACTAATGATTAAATTCAGCAGCTACTCCCGAGCCCTTGTTCCCAAACATTATGCTTTGGAATCCCTAAACATTGCAACAGATTGACCCAGCTTGCCACAGGGCTGGAGCTTCCATTAACTGGGAGATCTTTTAGGTAGTCAGTACCTTGAGGAAAGGAACAGCTTCTTTCTAAATGGCTAAGCAAGTTGTCAAGTACCAGTTTGAAAATACTGACGTGCCGTCACCACGGCAAAGTCACAAGGTAAAGCGGGGCACACTTAGGAACAGAACAGCGTTTCTGTGCAGGCCTTCCATGCTAAGGTGGCTCAGTCCCCTAGGGCAGACCTACCATTAAAACACAGCTCTCCAAAAACACTGCTCTGCCTGAGACAGGTACGTGACTTGCCTCCGGCCTCAAGTCAAGTCCTTCTACGCATCCAGTTGTCCGGGTTGCAAATCAGAAGGCCCCTCTTTCCTCATAGAGAGAAAAGGCTCAATTTCTAATTGCTCCTATCCTCCCTAATCTCACCCTCCCGTTCCTGGCTTTGACCACAGCCCCAGCTGATTCCAGATGACCACATACCTACTAAAGACGGTGGCTGTTTCCATAAGTAGATCAGCATTCACCTATGTGCTGGCTTCTGTAACACAAAAGTCACAAACATCTTGAATTTCTGCTGAAAGACAACAGATTAATGAACGGAACAAGCATTAACGCACCCATTTTGTAAATAGGGAGAGGCAAAGAAAGGCTTACAGTAGCATTTAGAAGATGCATTTTGGCACCTGTAATGAAACACAGGATGAATGCCGGTGGCTAAATTCAGTAGAGAAGTCCCGAAAGCGGATGCCAGCCTGCCTCTCTCGCTTACAAGACATCTAAATAGCACTGTCACAAGGGAATGCCATGTGCAGTGGTGCCCACACAGCAGCAGCTTATGGAGACTTAAACGTCCCGAGTGAGCGGGGACGAGCTGGCACCCAACTGCTCCGGTGGCGTTCAGAAAGGAGAGAGGTGCCGGTGAAGCCCTGGGTCACACTGCTGCACATGGCACTCCTCGCACACACCAGAAGTGTTAGCCATGCCCATACTAGCTAATGGAGAGGGACCACGGTCAAGTGGAAGCTCTTCAGCGTGGTTTTGGCAAATGTCAGCTAGAGCTCTCTGCAAGAGGGCCCAGACCAGGTGAAATGGTGGTTCCCAAAAGACCATATGGAGGAAGGTATGCAGGAAAGTTCATCTGTACAGACTCAGGACATGTTATGGGCCTTGTTCCAGGACCAGAAAGTGGGCCCTGGCCTGTTTTATTTCCCATGATAGGCACAGCTATTAAGTTCAATGCAAAGCACAGCAGATACGTTAGATTTTTGTATTAGAAATAGTGTGGCCAGCAGCAGGAGGGAAGTGATTGACCCCACTCAGCACTGGTGAGGCTGCACCTCAAATACTGTGTTCAGTTTTGAGCCACTCACTACAAGAAAGCCATTGAGGTGCTGGAACATGTCCAAAGAAGAGCAACAAAGCTAGTGAGGGCTCTAGAGCATAAGTTCTGTAAGGAGCGGCTGAGGGAACTGGAGTTGTTCAGTCTGGAGACAAGGAAGTGAGGGGAGACCTTATCACTCTCTACAACCACCTGAAAGGAAGTTGTAGTGAGGTGGGGATCAGTCTGTTCTTCCAAGTAACAAGTGACAGGACAAGAGGAAATGGTCTCAAGTTGCAGCAGGGGAGGTTTAGGCTGGATATTAGGAAAAAATTGTTAACTGAAAGAGTTGTGAAGCATTGGAACAGGCTGCCCAGGGAAGTGGTGGAGTCCCCATCCCTAGAGATATTTAAAAGACATGTAGTGCTGTGACATGTTGGCTGTGCTATGTTAATGGTTGGACTCGATGATCTTAAAGGTCTTTTCCAACCTAAACAATTCTATGATTCTGTGATTTCCCTCTGGAAAAGCAGGGGGTGTTGGTAGTTAACACACTCTTTCAAGAAGTAGGAGGCTTTTCCCTGCTCAGCCTGAGGGATCTCTCTTGCCTCTGCAAGTGCCCTGATGGGCAGGCTTTGAACCAACTACACTGCTTTTAACATGAACTCGACACTGCTATAACTGGGTAGTACTTACAT
The DNA here is from genome assembly GCA_009769605.1 of Bucorvus abyssinicus. Lineage (NCBI taxonomy): Eukaryota > Metazoa > Chordata > Aves > Bucerotiformes > Bucorvidae > Bucorvus > Bucorvus abyssinicus. Next base: position 6,901,017 of record CM020033.1, on the reverse strand, counting down.
TGTGGGTGTGATATTATGCCTCCCTGTAAATTCAGAAAATAAAGATGCAACAAGAATATGCAACTAAATTATTTCTTTATAACTATCTGGCCATTCATTTGGTTAGTGGTTTTATACCTTGGCTGGGTAGCTTTTCCCCTGCCAAACGAGAAACGTAACTTCGTGCCAGTAAGAAGCTTTAGATAATGTTTGTACAGTGCCTACCCATGCAAGCGCGCCAAGTACTCAACAAGAAGCACATCTTAGCACTCAAAGACTTTCATGCTGAATAGTTGATTCAGTGCCCAGACTGGGCTGTCTGACTCTGAAGAGGCTGAATATAGCCTTAAGCCATAATAGAAAAGAAGTCCACTACAGACGTATAAGTAACAGCATGTAAAGCACAACAAAATGGCAATAAACACTTTTCAGAAAATGAAATGGAGCTTTCTCTTTCAACACAAAGCAGTTCAATCAGTCACCTTTTCCTCTTGCATGAATTACTGGATGCAAGATGCAAGAGAAGATTCTTTAATCTTTTGTAAAAAAAAAATCTCAACCCATTTTAGTAGGACCTTACTGCAAGTGACTCTACAAACAGCTCTGAACACATTGTCATGATGCAACACACCCACGCCAGTCAGTAAAGTGACGCACAATCATGAGACTTCTGTATTATTTAAGCAGTATCACACCTAAGCAGTGTGTACACCCGAGTGCTGTTCAGCTCCGATATCCTGGGTGTTCCCACTTCACGATTAGATGGCCGCGCTGCTGGGCTAGATTACTAGATCACTTCCTGATTGCCAAACAAAAAAAAAAAAAAAAAAGGAAGAAGCAGGCCAGAAAAGAACATTTAGATAGTGCATTGTCCTGTCCATAATTACAACTTCCATCTTTCTGTAATCACCCAGATCTTTTTCCAGTTAACACACATTTACAGTGTGTTTTGTGAACCAAGAACTCTGCTTGAGTCCTAGCAGTGATATTTAGGTATTTCATAACTGAGAGAGACAGGTAGGCACACACTTTGTGGAACCTCACACAGAGAGTGAGGTGAGGGGAGTGCCACAGCTGAAGTGAGCACCACCATTTGTCTGAATCAGTCAGGAAACTGAACCAGGAACTAGTTTCAAATATCTGGGCAGATTTTCTATATTAATCTTCACAGAATCACAGAATAATTTTGGTTAGAAGAGACCTTTAAGATCATTGAGTCCAACTGTTCACGCTGCACTGCCAGGGTCCCTAAACCATGTTCCTCAGTGCAACATCTACACATCTTTTGAATACCTCAGGGATGGGGACTCCACCACCTCCCTGGGCAGCCTGTTCCAATGCTTCACAACCCTCTCTGTAAAGAAGTTTTTCATAATATCAAACCTGAACCTCCCCTGGCACAACTTGCCCTTTCCTCTCATCCTGTCGCTTGTTATATAGGAAAAGAGACTGACCCTCACCTTGTTACAACCTCCTTTCAGGTAGCTGTAGAAGAATGATAAGGTCTCCCTTCTTTTCTCCAGGCTAAACAACCCCAGTTCCCTCAGCCGCTCCTCACAGGATTTGTGCTCTAAACTATTCACCAACTTCATTGCCCTTCTCTGAACACACTCAAGCACCTCAATGTCCTTCTTGCAGTGAGGGGCCCAAAACTGAACACGGTATTTGAGGGGTGGCCTCACCAGCGACACGTACCGGGGAACAATCACTTCCCTCCTCCTGCTGGCCACACTATTGCTGATACAAGCCAGGATGCCATTGGCCTCCTTGGCCACCTGGGCACACTGTTAAACAGCACCCCCAGGTCCTTTTCTGCTGGGCAGCTTTCCAGCCACTCCTCCCCAAGCCTGTAGCGTTGCAGGGGGTTGTTGTGGCCCAAGTGCAGGACCCAGCACTTGGCCTTATTGAACCTAAGGCTGTTCCCTTTGCAAGAAAACTGCTCGGTGATGATCACATATGCTCAGTTGAATTTACTGTGTTTGCATATTCGTGCTTGCATGGAGCTTGCTCCCAGGGCTCCAGGCACTGACACAGATTGACCTGCTACTCACGCCCTACCCAGCAGCTTTACATATGCTCAGGGAAGACCAGCTAAGCCAGAACATGCTGGGCCTAAAGAGCATGCTTGGTAGTGCTGATGTGGCCATGCTCCCTGTACACAAATACTTACTCTTTTTATAGTGCCTGGAGAAACTTCCAGCTGGGAGAACTTACCTTGTTCCTATAGTGCTTGTTTCCGGCATGTGGCTTTTAAGCATGTGTGGAACTATGTGATGGTAATTGCTTATGGAAAACAGGGAAACATTTCAATGCACAGATTCATCTAAATATGATCTTTTAAAGCTGAATGTCTTTTGTTATGTATCTGAAAGTGGGGGGGGTGTGTGTGTGTGTGTTATAATCCTTGTTTCACTTTTAAGAAAAGGAGTAAGTCACAATCAACGAGTTATATCACATGCTCCTCTTCCACAGGCTGAGACTTCAGGACACTGTGGGTGTTACTTGGGCTGTCGTGTCAGTCTGAAGGTGACACCCAGACCATTGCCTTATCTACAGTGACATCTACCGGCAAAAGCAACCTGCAAAGGGCCTTTTTTTATTATTAGAAGGTTTTTTTGGTGTTTGTTCTCCTATTTTTGCCATTTTTCTTCAACTTCTCACCACTGAGTTGTTCACAGTCAGTTCAACGTTTTAGATTATTGAATATAGTTTAGTCTGTTATCATCTTTTCAAACCCAATATCCCTGTCCTCAATCAACCATCCATCTCCAGAGTATATGTCAAAACAGAAGACTTTATGTGATCATCACCATTTGCTGGTACATATAAGAGTGCTGGGCATCTCCAACATCTAGGAGACGTGGCTTCTCCTGAGGTGCATCGTCTCAACATCGTATATTTAGCATTCCCACATACCTAACTATTGAATGTAGCTATCACTGATACCATCCACACACCAAAAGTGAAGCCCCTCTAGGCACAGGACCTTGTCTGCAGAGTTCAGGAGGCTGGTGGAGTCCAGTGTCAGCTCAATTCCACAGTACTCAACAGAATCTGCTGTGCTGTAGAGTCATCCTCCAGCTCTTCCTGTACATTCTACGGTGTATGTGTTTGTATATACTCATACATAATGGGTATATAGTATATTGTGTATCTGTTGATAAACATATATGCACACAGAATATATAGAGATAGCTTAGTATAGCTGCTAAACATTTTAGGAACAATATGCAGGAACAGTAATTACATTAACACCATCAGACTGTGAGTAGAGAAGAGAATATTTCAAGAGTTTGCTCAGAATACCTGCTGAAAATACTACACGCCATATTACAGCTACTCAAATAATGTTAATTAATAAACAGTGTTTTGCTTTGATTTTGCCATATATAGTTATTGTTATGTATCAGACAATTCAAAACTAATTCAAACACGCTTGCTGCAGCCGACATTTGTGAAGGGCTTTGTTCTGGGCTTTGGTCCTGGCTTTGTTCCGGGCTTTGCTCCTGGCTTTGTTCCCTGAACCAGCCGTAAAGATGAAATAAACTATTTTGAGAGATTCAAGGTGTCTTTTGGGCATTATACCAACAGGCTGGAAGTTCTTTGGCTAGTCTCTGCAGACATTTTTAACACACTTCAAGATCAGTATTTTGTTGAATAGCACGGTACCATGACTCTTGTATTCTTTAGTTTGATGAAAGTTAAGATAATGCTTTTATTTATAACTACAGTTGCAATGAAAGCAGTAACAATTACTATTTAAATCCCATTTTTTGATTGCTGCTGCTGTCTACAGACCTGATGACACAGCATTCTTTCAGCTATTCATACAGAGGTACCCATACTTTCTACATAACCATGAGAATTTTAAAACAATTTTGGAATGTAGGTTTGGATCCTGAGATCCTTAGTGACTTCCAGCTAAACTGTTTATTCATGAAATCAGAAACTACATAAGAAGCTTTCATTTAAACAGGGCAAAGGGAAAACAGATGTTGAGAACAGACTTTCTGAAAAACACCAAGGATGACCGAGTTCCTTTTTTTCCTCAAAACCACCAAAATGCTGTTTTTAAAAACATTTCATTTTGTTGACAGCACATTTCTATTCAGTGTTCATACAACTGTAGAAAAGAGAGGAATTGGAAGCAAAATGTTGATATTTAAACAGCTGATACTTAATAAAAATATTTCCAAATGAGAGACAAAAAAAAAAAAAAAATTAAATCAGATCTTCAGAAAAGATACATTTCATCTACCTGTTCCATGCAACCTGTACAATTTACATCTGTAAAACAAAACTGTCAGGAGCATCTACAAATTATTCAAATTTATGTTCCCAAGCATATGGGTGAGATTTGATAAAATAGAATTGACACAGGAATTGGCTGTGCAGCACATCAGTTCTGTTAAGCAGACACAGAGAGACATTTGTTTGCGCACAACAATCCCATACTCTTGTCAGAGACATACCCCGTCCCCCAATTATGCTGCACAAGAGAAGCCAACACAGATCACACATGCAAATGTTTCACCACAGTGAAAACTTGTCCATGGCATGAATGATGGAGAGGTGGACAGGAATAGGAAACAAAATATTAATGTAGAAACACTTCTGTTTAAATACTTCAGCATTATGTCCTGTCTCATGATGATAGCAGACACCCAGACAAGGCCATCTGTCCACAGAGTAAGTACTCCACAAATAAAAGGTGTGGAAATAACAGTATCTAAGAGATTAACCCATGGACCAAATCTCTTTTAGGGTAGATCTGTACAAACAAACAATAGCAAGACACACATAACATGAAAAACAAGCAGGCTATCTAAATGTGCAGAGCATTGGTGGAAATATCACAGGATCATAGAATGGTGTGGGCTGGAAATATAACACTACTGTGTTTTGTGGGACACTTGTAAGTCACGGTTTTTATCCTAAGTCCTAAAGGGATGCCAGGAAAGAAGACTCAAAGAAAAATGAGCATAGACAAGCATTGGTAATTAAAACCAGAAATGGAACCAACTATTTACTGCACAGCTAGAACGACAAAGCAAGATGAGACTGGGAGGAGAACAAGAAAATGTAACAGGTCGGAAGTTAGATGTAATCCATCTAGCAGCAGAGTGACAAAGGAGATTGTCACAATGCTTTTCTATACTAGTTAATAGACAATGAAGAACCCCCACCTCTTTAGAACAGCCTTCCTCTGGCATTTGTATCTTCCTGTTGAGGCTGCAACCTGAAGGTGCTCCAAGTATCTCAATGATTTGCAGCTTCAACATCTGAAGGCTAGGCAGGATTTACCTCTAGCAATCTGCTCCTTGCCTGCCTAAAGCTACAAGAACCTAAATCCCAAATTTCCTTTCCATTAAGTTTATTAAAAATGTATTACATATTTCTTTCTCTTACTTTACTCATATGCCATATTCCACCTTTTTCAGTAAAGTTATTTTGAAATTGATTCTTTTCAAGACACTTTTTTTCCCCCTGGAATTGATTCCTTGAATTCTTCTAGGTCCCAGTTCACATCTGGAAGGCCAGCAAAGTCCTGTTTGTTGAAGCAACAGAAAAAAAAAAAAGGAGCAGAGAAAGCACAGGTATGTATCAAGTCGGCATAAGGCAGGAAACAGATGTCTACCTGACCTTCGTCCCAGTGTACTCCAGAAGGAAAGGCAGCTACTTCCCAGGTTTTTTCTTTGACATAAAGAAAATTTCCAGCTGATGTTAAACTTGCGCCTCTGCACCATGAGACATCAGCAGCTATAAACACAGTAGAGCGCACTGCTTCTCTGCTGTGCTAAAAATGGCAGAGCTGAGATCAAGGCTCTGCTGCAGTTTATTTAATTCTGAAAAGAAGTTTATGGGTCACCAACCATCCCACCATATACAATTCTTGACAGCTACTATTTTCAGCAAATACCCTGTATGTTTTTTGGTCACTGAGCATTTCATTCTTCTTAGTATAACGGCTCCAAGTGTGTCAGAGGGTAAACAGCTGATCAAAGAGACCTGCAGCTGGCAGGGTGATGACGTGTTTTAGCCATGTTTGCTCTAGAGTCTTTTTAGTACAGAGCCACACTTGAGATTTAATTCCCTGGGAGCACATCATGTAATCTGGTTGAGATTGAGCGCAGCTTGGGCATAGACTGAGTTAGTGACTGAGATTGTATCAAGGGTTAGGGCTGGGCTGGCCACTAGATGAATGACAGATGCTCTCTACTAATCCCTCTTCTCTCCTAAAGGGGAAGAGAAAGGGAATAAGGGAGAGAGACTTATGGGTTGGAAAACTAAAACTGCTTTAGTGTAAATAATAAGAATAAAAGGCAATACATACAAGTATATAAAAAACTAACACTGAACCCGACCCCCCTGATGGCAGTCACATCACTGTCACCACTGATGCGGTGGGGAGACACTGGGGAAGTCCCAGACTGGAGTCAGCTGCAGGCGGGATCTGGATTCAGGAGCTGGATTCAGGAGCTGGATTCTGGAACTGGATTCACAGATTGGGATTGAAGGCAGAACGGACAGAGTCCTCCTCGGACCCCGGCCATTGAAGAAGAGAGCTTGGCCCTTGTGATCCCTCAGCTTTACCCCCAATATGACGTATGAGGGATGGAACACCTTGCTGGTCACGTCTCGTCCCACCCGGGGGGTGTGAGGGAGGTGGATCTTTGCCATCCCCCGCAAAGCTGTACCGACTCGGGAGCCTGTTCCTGCTCGGCAGAGCCACACAGTCGGTAGGGTCAGCACAGGGACTCGGGAACCCCACAACGTCACCTTGTTAAAGCCGAAGGGCTGAACGACAACGGCCGGTGGCTGCGCAGGTACCGGTACAGCGGCTCGGCACCGCACAGCCATTTAACCGCGGGCGTTCGCCATGAGGAGACACCGAGCGCAGAGCACAGGGGAAACGGGAGAAGAAGGACGAGAAGAACGAAGGGAGAGGGAAAAGCCGCCCGCCTCGGAGCCGCCGGCGCTGTCCCGCCATGTCTGTCCCGCCCAGCAGGGGCCGCTGCCGCTCCGGCTCCTCCGGCAGCGGGCGCGCGCGCGGCGCCCGGGAGCAGCGCGAGTGACAGAGCGCGGGCCCCCGGCTGGGCATGCGCAGATGCTCCCGTGGATGGTTCCAGAAGCGGGTCTGGGCGCCCGGACACGCGCGGTTCTTCCCTCAGAGGTGTTGGGGGATCGTCCTGCCCCCGCCCCTGCCCATACTGTGCGTACCCAGGGGGATGGTCTGCGGGCAGAACGGCCGGCACGGCCACAGCCACAGGGGCTGCCCCGTCCCCAGGCAGAACGGCCGGCACGGCCACAGCTCCGGCCCTGCCTCCGAGGCCGAGGAGCCGGCACAGGGGCAGAGCTGCCCTGGTGTTCCCTATGGCCGGTCCGCATCATCTCCCCGAAAGTAACACAGTCCAAACCACCACCAAACGTCCAAACCCAACCGTTTAAGGCATTACATCTGACCTCAGTCCATCGCTGGTCAGTGCAGGGTCACCTGTCCTGTCCGCTCCTCCCCACAGGTGTGGCCTCTCCCTTACTGCACCCCCACCGTGGCACACAGGATCGAGCAGTGACCTTGGTCTGCACAGGAGCCAGTATCAGCCAGAGCCTTTCTGCACACCAGTCCCTAGCAGTAACTGTGAACATCAAGTGTTATCGCTGCTGGGAGCAGACGCTGTCTTTAAATTCAGAAAGTGCCGTTGCTTAGAAGAGACTGAGCTGGAAAGTGAAATCACTGCATGGAGAATTGGTTCTGTTCTAACTCAAACCAGGCATGATGTAACCAAGTGCTCAGTGTCAGCACTGGGTCCATACTCTCACCTTACAGCTGCAGCAGATGGATAACCTGGGAAGCTGTTACCAAAGGGTTTCAGGCAACTGAGCATTTCTAGTCTTTTTCAGATGCCACCACTAGCTTTCAATCCAGATGCAGTACCATGTTAGGTCAATCTCACATGAACACAAATCTCCACGTTAGGAGAGTTACTGTGAATGATGTCTTTTTCTAAAACTTATTTGCATAATTCTAGAAAAATACTCAGACATTTTACTTAGAATATTAAAAAGATACCTCCTAGTACTACACTGCCTGACGATACACTTGAAATGAGGGGTAATAATTTTTTCCAAAACTAGCGTTGCAGGTGCTAGGTATAAAACTCTAACCTTCTCTGTAAAACTTCAAATTTTCTTCAATAGAAAATACAAGACACATTAATAAAATCCATTTTTTATTTTGATAAAATCCTTATAAATATCAAAGCACTGGATCAACTTCACTGTGTTCAATATGTAAAAAAACCTGTAAAACTTTTGTTTCTGATACGAAGCAGTAGCCTTATTACTTTGTCTTCTGAGGCAAACAAACTTTATAACCTCCGTGCAATTTGTAAACATTTTGTTCACGTTCTGCAGCTACTCACAGGATAAGAAAACATATCAGAACCAACACTAAGTCTAAAAAGGGGTGTGAAACCACGCAACACACTCCTGCTCTCCGCAAGCACACTTTCCAGACGCCCTCATTCATAAAGAACTAACCTGAGGTATTTTCAGCTGCATTCTTCTCCCTACGGCAGAAAACAAAAAGTGCCTGCGGGTTTTTCCCCTTTGGTTAATACTTGTACCTGCTGCCGCTGCCAAAGGCCTTTTACTTCTGCCATGGTCTATTTGTGTTCTTTCCTTAGAAAACATTCAGAAGGCACTGAGCAGCCTTGCAGCAATAGTAGATATATTCTGGGGATAAGAAAACAAAAAAATCCACCTATCTTAAACTAAGCTAAAATATCTATGTCTCTATGTCTAATTTATTCAGTTATAAGAAAGTACACAAAATCAATCCTGATTGTGATTTCCCTCATGTTTGTCTATCCAAGATCAAAAGATCTGTTGTGGTAAAAGGCACAGCTTATAAAACCTACAAAAAAACCCCAAATTCGTGGAGAGCGGTCATGGAATATTAATTGATCAGGAGTACTACACAGACTGCTGGTAGTTGCTGCCCATGAAACCTCTAGTTGCCTGTTTCAGGTATCGCTGGTTTTCACTATGTAGTTCTCACAGTCTGAGGGTAAATCTAATCCTATACCAAGCTACATCCTATAGCAAGTTCCTTAAAAATAATAAAAATAAATTTGGCATATAACAATTATATTCAGATAACAAAGGCTTCTGAGAGAAACACAGGCTCAAGTCAATTCATGAAGACGGACATTTCAACACATTGCTATTGCAGGTCGGTCTTTTATGAGATACTGCCTTGTTTCTGATTTGACTTTCTCTAACTGCTGTCTTTGGTCTAGGAATATAAGCGCACCACCCAAGTTCAGCTATGACAGCAGAACATCAGTCAGTATCTAGGAGACTTTACATACCTGAGTAATGCTGAGCTCCACTGCAAGATGTGAGGTAGGCGGCATGTGTTTCCCACTGCAGTGTGCAACGTCTCTAGTGTGAAACAGTCTGGAGCAACAGCTACTCCTGCTTCCTGATTTTAAATGGCAGGAGTCTGATGCTACATGGATATAGTGTTACAGTCCCTTATTGTTTCCTAAATGCAGCAGACTGGATTTAGGAATGAACAGTTCCCTCTATGCCCTTCCACCTTGCACTTCTTAGGTTTCAGGATAATTTCATCTCTACACGTGACGGAATTCAGGAATACCTAATCCATCTGACATGATCCTGCAATATACAAAATCCTTACTATTTGCTTTAAAAAGAAAAAAATTAATCCGTACATCATTACTGCTATGATGCATTCAGAATAACAGGATCATATAAATATCTGTTTTACTTAGATGCTGTTAGTCGTCATTGCTTTTTGTAGGAAGATAAGCATGGTATTGCAGAAGTCAGCAATGAGATTTTATCAGCCTTGAAATATCTTTTTTCTTGAGAATTACAGTGTGAAGTCTTACATAGAAGCTAAATGTTATGCTAGAGACCAGACAATAATCCCAGAACATCCTTTACTGCCCTTAATATCAGGGATCCTGTTCAGTAATTTGGTGGCAAATTCTGGACAACCCCTTCACTACATCTGACCCTTACAATTAGCCCTGCCCTCTGTGCATGCGACTCTAATGCCTCAATGCTCCCAAACCAATGCACTCAAACACAGTCAGACCTGTTAATGTTAATGAACCTGCAACAACTCAGGACATACTTGTCTGTGAGAAATGGCTGCATGGGAGCCAATAATAAAACACCACCTATTTGTTACAACAACTCACAAAAAAATTAAAAATCACAAAGTATATTAACTATTAAAATTAATTCAGCCTTTGGTTTCAGAGGGAGATTACTCTGGCTTTACTCCTTTAATTCCTTCTGACTTCTCGTCCCTTTAAAGGCTGGGGAGGCCGGTAGTTTCTCAGCAAGCAGCAGGCGACCTCATCCTCAGCAGTGCTCAGGAGGCTGCGGAATTTGGCTAGCTGCAATCAAGAGAGACATAAGGTTCAGCAGAAAACCCCCATGCTCGTACTAATGAAAAAGCATGTAGTAAGTATTAAAGATACTTGTCACCTTTTTTCTGCCAGGAAGAAGGGAACTGTATTTTTCTGTGGCATGTGGGGAATGGCAATTTCACCATTTCTGTCCTTGCAAGTGGAAAACAATGACTACTGATAAAATCTCCCAAAATACGTGTCAGAATGAAAATGCATAAGCGTTATTTGTTTCCTGTATTCACACTTTGTCTTCCATAACCTGATCTAAACCAGGGGTTTTTATAATTCTTTATTTTGATTTCATAGTTTTGGAGATTCTGGAACGTTTCATGCCAAAAATTAGACCTGTGTATATCTTCTAGTTCAAAGAGTATATTCACGGTTAACCTGGAATAGTAGGTGTGATGCTATAGAAAGCTTCTGTAATTAGCACTTTGCATATATTAGACATGTACTTAGACCAGGAGAGATTCCAGTTTTTCCCTTGAGAAGTCACAGAACAAGCAGTTATTCACGCCTCAGCATAAGCTTCTCTGCTTAAGATGATCTCAGCAGAAACACAGATCAGAGCTCCATGTCTAAACCTCAGGAAATCCGAGTCTGATTTCTGACCCAAAGTTTAATGTTTTGTTTAATTTCTAATATTTCCAATATTTACTATTTCTATATACCACCTTGCTTTCCTTCTAGGTTACCAAAGGTAGGACAGCACAAAACCAATTCCATCATAATACAGCATTTAGTTGTATGGCACATTGTATCAAGAGCAAAAATGTCAATACTATCTTACTTCATTCTAAAAGTAATGTTTGTAATTCAGGACTCCTGTGAGTTTCTAAAAACTTAAAATTAGTGTTTAATTTCTTGCAACCCGAAAAGTGCACCAAAAGTAAGTGGTAAATTGTAAAGCCCCGAAGAATTACATACTTGAGGAATTAGATTAAATGGCAAAACAGTATCAGTCGTGGTGATGACTGAACAATCACAACGGTGGACATTACTGGGAAAGAACACTTTTAGCTATATCAATGCTTATCTTTATAAGAATATAGCACATTTATACTTTAATAGATAAGATATAGCCACAATCTGTGAAAAATGACTAGTAAAGAACAGCTGTATTTGATACTGTTTCTGATACTCTGTTCTCTGAACCTGTTACACGTGGGTGTTTGCACACAGTATTTCACATTTTAGAATGGATTAATGATAGGTTAACCCAAGTAAGAACCTTTCAACCTGAACAGTGGCTTGTCTTTGGGAAGTTGATATCTAAGACAAATTTTCAATCCTAGATCCATAGGCATTGCAGCAAGTCTTACAAAGCCAGACTGAGGAGAGTGGGGAAGAGGTACAAATGAGGAAAGGCACACACTGAGCAAACACCTCAAATGACTTCAAATCAGTGACAAACAGAATCTCAGGTCTCCTGACTAACAAGCATCCCATTCAGTGAACTGTCAAAACAGTTTTTGCAAAGAGTGAAGTCACCATTTCTGCTGATAATGTGGCCTACGGTATTGAATTTCTTGAGGTATTTGTACTGAATTGACCACGAATAAGACAAACACTGTGGTACAAATATTTTAAGGGTCACAGTGAGCACAGAATATTGATAACATATTGCAGGTGACATACTTATCAACATCCAATATTAAAAGCTATTATCTGACATACCCCAGTGTCTCTCCAGAGGGAAAAACTCTTTATACCTAAGATGATCAGGCCACTGGGTGTCACTGTTGCAACATTAATATATAGCATGAAGCTTAATTTAACAAGAAATCTAAGTAGATTCCTTTATGTGGTATTGCACTTTTCCTAAGATAGCCTAACATAAAAACCAGCTTACTACAGTTGTACTTGCTTTTCATTAGTCTAGGAAATTCATCAGGTTTTACATACCTTGAATGAAAGAAGAAAATTACTATCGATCTGCCAAATAAAATCCAGAGGAGAGGTTTGAGCAGGATAATCAAATCAAATGGAATTCCAGGATATCTAAGCATCACCAGAAGCCTTTTTCCCATAAGTTTCTTGTGGGTTAATTTTGATTGTTAATTTTTAGAACATGCAGATTCTTTTAAATAAAGGGTAATAAATACTGTCATGCAAAGAAAAGCAACAAGAAGTCATGGCAAATTCAATAGAGATATTTTGTCCTTTGAAAATTTGGTTAGGTATGCAATGCCATGATCTGGAAAAAAAAAATGTATTTTTGGATGGCATTTACAATTTCAACTCTTACAAACGCAACATTTCTACAGCAGTGAAAAATCAAAAAAATACCTGTTCAGAACAAACACTTATGGGCTCTCTCAGAACGATCCAGATGACACTCTCAAGAAGAGGTGGAACAGTGAGGGAGCCAAAGTAAGTCCAGTAGTCCAGGGATTTGGGAAGCAGACAGCTAGGATCAAAATTTGTGAATAGTGCTCTTTTACCCTAGAAAGAAAAAAAAAAAAAAAACCAGCTCATCGTGAGTATAGATTGACTATATTTAGAAATTGATTTCTCAAACAAAGTTAAAATTAAAAAAACAGGGCAATGTTATTTAAAAGGAATGGGACAAGATAAATCATGCCAAAGAAGGTAGAGCCACTATGGGGTGGGCTGGCAGCAGTCTGGATGATCACGACAGGTGAGCCAGTGCCCTTCTGATGAGGTCTTAGCCCTGTGACAGCTTTGCTACTGCTCTCCTTGATGCCAGCAGGACACCCTCAAAGGTGCCACGTTAGTGCAGGCCCCCATAGTTACAAATGATCAAGAGATGGAAGCTGGAGGGAGAGGTAAGAAGATATTAGACTTTCAACGTGGTCTCTATGGGGCTGGCAGAGTAACCCTACAGGTCTGCCCCCGGTCACCTCCCCATTCACTCCTCCCAGGCCCAAGGGTTACTACTTCTTCCTGTTCTGGCTACCAGGCCAGAGATACCTGTATGAAACATAATGTTGTGAGTCTGGCTGATTTCTCTCACACAAACAATAGACTATTTCTCACCCTGTACCTCAGCAAAACAGAGGAGGAAACTCCTCCCTCATCTTTTTCACAACTGTCTATGAAGTACGTTCTTCCCCTTTTACTGTTCTCAGCAGTAAGATTTGTCAGAGCGTAGGTTCTGTGAGGAACTAGCATTCTCCTCTGATCTCTTATTGTATAAAAAATATTTATTTTCAGCTTAGTTTCCAACTTTACCTAACAAAAATGTTCCTAAACTGTCCCAAATCAGAATTAGGTATGGATAGCTATGAATCTAGGGACTAGGGAACATGAAGGTGAAGGGAGTAGCAGCCAGGTTACCAAAGAACCCCAAAACAATAGTAGCAATCACCAGTATTAGTATTCTTTTAGAAGCATTCATTCACCTTGACTCTGATGGTGTCCAAGCGGTCAGTAATCTTCTTCAGCTGAGGGTTGCATTCACCAATCTATTAACACCAGAGAAAAAATAAATACTGGAGTTCCAGAGAAAAATAGCAAATATAAAAAATCAAAAAGCAAATGCATTATGAAACTGTTTTATGTAACTTTACTTAAGTGACTGTGAGATCTGATGGATTTTGTGAGTACGAGCCTACGACTAGCTGGTCCTTAGTACTGGTCATAAAGTAGATTCTGTCACTGTCAGTATTTTAGCTATAAAAGACCCACAAACTTTACACTGCTGTAGAATAAAAGCAATTTATTTTCCATGTTTTATATCCAGGATATTAAAAGCTACAGTCTTACATCTGAAATTTAAATTGCTTAAAACAGTGAAAACATTGTTCTTACATATCCCAATCAGAATTTGGGTGCTAAGAAATCCAGTGAAAAGTTCCCTGAATCATTATAATGTAAACTGGAAATACTGAAGCAGTTCTTTGCAGCTGCTGCATGCCATGGCTGCCCGACAGCACCAGCACCAGCACTAGCTGTGCTCAGGAAGTTGTGGCAGCCAGGCGGAAACCACAGATTTCACCAAAGCTCTATCCTTTTTCATGGATTTTGTGAATTCTCCATCTATTTCTTCATACAGAAGTCAATGAAGCTGTTCCAAGAGTTTAATTTCATCTCAGAACAGGTAAAGGAGGCAAAGAGGTCTATAACAATTACAAGGAAATTCTCCAGTTCCAGTCTTTGGGGTTTTTTTAGTATTGTTTTTCAGTATTGTTTTTCAGAAGAAACTACCAGCTCAGAAACAAACCATTAAAGAAGCATTTGAATCAAATCAGATTGTCCTCCTAAAGAAATCTGTTAGTCAAGTACAAGTTATTGGGATCCATACAGAGGCAGCTGAATTAAGTACCACATCTTATGTTGTATGGGAGTGCAGACTAGGCAAGCTGAAGAGTCTCACTGACTTGAAAATCTATTAATCTGATATTTTCAATCTTCAATGAAGCACAGCTTTCATTATTGGCAAGTAAACAATATGAAAGAAACAGTGTAATTTAATGCCCGTATAAACCAATAGCAATAATGATATCAACCATCACTGTTATCCCTTTGGTTTATAATGCAGATTTATCAGCAGAGCTGAGCCATTCTTTTCTTACCTTCAGAAATACAGCCATGACTGCTAATCCATCTGACTGACGAGCTGCCTCAACAAAACTGGAATACTTCTCTGCGTTCCAGTGGACTACGTGAAGCTGAAAAGCAAGAGACATAGACAGCATCAACGCTCGCTGAACTCAAATAGTCACAAATTAATACTACAACTTTACTGGTTTTGATACTCTACTTTGCTCTTTTGTATTCGGAGCCATTCAGTTTTCTAAATGCAATTATTTTTTGAAATTGGTAAATATATAGTTCACACAAATAGCAAAAAGCATTTCCATTGCCTGGGATTGTTCAAAATTTAGCAGCAATCAACACACTACAGTGCCTGGCAAACTGTTGTTGAGTCCCCAGATTTTGAGCAGAGAAGCTAAGACAAGATATCCCAGGTTATATAACTAAAGCTTTTAAATCCATTTTTAGTACAGCTGATTTTAAGAAGGCATTGAAAATCATGGGAATATTATTAGTTGCTCCTCTTTTTCCTTAATCAAGCTTTCAGTAACATTAATCAGCCACATAAATACTTAGAAAATAGGCAGAGGAACATACATTGAACTTGCACTGACCCCTCTTCCCTTGCTTAGTTTAAGCAGAACATCAAAATTTCATTTCTAAATATCATTTTCTATGATTATCAGTAGTAAGGCACTTGCAACTTGATAATCACAGGTTTGATCATTTGCGTTTCCAAAATGTATTATTTTGGAACTGTCCTGTGGTAGTTGATTAAGCAGCTTAAAGACACCACCTAGCCAGGTGGGGAAAGGAAAAGCCCGTGATGTCTACCCCCATAGCACCTCAGTCCTTCTGCTAAGCCAGGTTTCCTAAATCCTGGCCACTCTCCACGGCAGGAGCTCCTGGTTCTCGGGAAGCACCAGGATGTCCCAGCTTTGAGCAACAGTCCCACTGCCAAACTGGAGAGAGCACAAACACTCACACAGCATTTAAGACCAAGTACTTCACAAGCATTAATTACTCTCACAAATATTCAGTGGATTAGTAAATCTCACTACCATAGTTTTTAGATAAGGAAAGAGAGGGTCAGAAGCAGGGCATGGGATTGGCTTTTCTAAAATTGGTGACTATCTTTTCAGACTTCGAACTTTACTCTTAGGATTGCTGAAAAGCAGTCATTCCACTGAATGACTTAAACAGGGATGAACCCTTGATAAAAAAGGCTTGATTTTGGAATACAGAACTTCAAGACTCTAGATTAAGAGCAATTAGGAAAGGTGGAACTTGCTTTATAGGTTTTTCTATGGGAAGCAACATAGCTGTGAGGCTGAAACAGGGATCTCGGAGTGTAAAGGTTTTGACTCTAAATCTCAATCTTTGCCTAACCTCTGTGAGTTTTGGTTTTCTGTATTTGTAAAATGGAGTTCTTGCTTGGTGTTACAGAGTATAATTAATGTTTGTTAAACACTTGGGCTCTAATGTGCTAAAAATATTACTTCCAGCAAGCAAGGAATCCCACTAGATCAATAGTAATAGATATATTACATATACGTGTGTGCTCACAATGAAATACATGCTGGCTCACAGCTTCAGAGATCCTTGAAGAAAGTTGCTAAGAATACTATAAAATGAATCGGGAAGAAAACAGTCCACTAAACCATTCTCAGGTACATTAGTATTCTGGAGCTCATACTGCCTGCACCACTCACTATTATAAGTTCACAGAAGCTACATTGAACAACTTTTAAACAATTACATAAAAAAAAAAAGGGAACAGATACTCTCAGTCAGAACTGATTTTTATTGCGGATTTAAAAAAAAAACAAACCAAAAACCAACAACAAAGAACAAAAAGAAAAATTCCCACAACTAAATAAAGCCCAATCCCTCTCCCCCATAGTTTTGCCAAAAAAACCCCATAACAATCCCCCCTCAAACCCCCAAACAAACAGAACTGTGAAACACTTTTGGGTACAGCCCCATTCTCAATGGCTTGTGGCTCCTCTTTAAGGAATATATCCCGTCTTACCACCGCTCTGTCACTGCAGCTTGTGAAGAGACCTTGATCAGACCAGACGTTGTCACAAAGAATGGAGCCATGGATCCCTTCTGCTTCCTGGGGAGCTTAGGGGGCTGAGCCTTGCAGTCTTCTTTACCTGTACACTAATTCGTTCTTCAACTTGGTCGGCGCTTTTTCTTGGAATCTTACACATCTTCCTTACAAAGATGAGCACTGAAACCATCTTCATGTTTCCTTCTGAGGTATGTCTTTTGTCTGAACAGTGCTCAGAAGCCTTGATCTTAATTCTGGCTTTCTTATCGCAAAGCCAAAGTTGAGAGTTACCCAACCAACAGGTAACAGAAAGGTTTTTAGACTGGCTAGAAATTCAGAGATATTTTCTCCTTCCATTTGGTTTCTTAGATGGGAAACATACATATATTTTCTCAGCTAGAAAATCGGTTTTGGTACTTAATGGTTTTAAAGCACCTCTATTAATTCTTTATATTCCATCTCACCTGGTTCCTGTGGAAAACATAAGCCTTTAAACACTGCAAATGTCACTTTTCCCCATTAGTGTTAGAAAACAGAGGGTTTTTCTGACCACTAGCTCTTATAGCATTTCCAGTAAAATCTGATCACATCACTGTGCATACATTTCAATTTTTTCTTCTTTAGTATTATGTCCTTTATTTGTCCATTACCATTTATTTTTATACTTTTTACTTCTTTTTAACCCTGGAAAACTTATCCATTGTCTGAACTTTATGTTGTTAAAGATCTCAGTCTCATCAAAATACTCCATGTTACATCCATCTGCACAGAGGAATCGGATACTGAGTATTTTTTACTGTAGACTGCTCAAACGCACTGAAGAAGGCAGAGCAGGAGTGAATTCTCCGTGCCAGAGCAGACGGGGCATTTATCCCTGTGGCATGCGGCTTCTACTGAAGCACAGTACCTCCAGAGACAGCAGGGACCCCACAGATATTAAAGTGTGGTTCTCAAAGTCATAACCATCACATTGCTAAATGCACCACAAAATGCAACACTCCTAAGTCTGGCATAAACTTTACGCTGCACAGGCCCTAAATCAAATAATTCTGTGGCTTGACACTGAGGCTGACTTTGAAAATATTCTCCAAGGAAGAGACAGTGAAAGACAATGTTTAAAATAACTCTTGAACATTACATCTTGCTCTTATCAAGCTCTTGTCTTCTGTACTCCTTTTTTAATCCTCTCCAAAGCTTTCAAATACGTTCTCCTTTGAGATAGGATCAAACATGCAACACTTCAGGAAGACCGCTTGTCTTTTGATAAAATGGGGGAAGAATGAAAAGTGGGAAGACGAGTGGCAATGTTACTCTTAAAATGGAAAACTAATCACAAGCTTAGAGGTACTGATGACTCCATGTAAAGCCTTACCTCTGCTGCGTACTTCATCCCATCCACTGCGTGCTCAGAGCCAGCTTCATCGTTGGAACCCCAATGGAAGTGAATCTGGCGCAGCCTGTAGGTCCCACTGAGTGGCCCCCCGGTCAGCACTGGAAACCCAAGGAGAAGAAAAGGCTTTACTATAGGAATGAGAGCCACCACCCACATCCTCTAACCTTATACCAGACTTCAGTCTTTAGACAGCTCCCTACTCCTCAAAAGCTGTCTCAAATGGCTTCCCATTTCTTTGATGTTCTACAGAAACCCTCACTGGTCCAGATATGACTTTCAAAATTGCATTTATGTGTGGATTAATGGGTTATGGCCCACTAAAGCGTATGCTGTTATCCCCAGGTTTGTCTTGCTATGGGTTGACTATTTCTCAGAAGATGGGAAAATACTCCTATTTTGCAAGTGGTTTCATCTCTTGAATGTATTTAAAAGAATCACTGAGAAATTAAGCTTAAAATATAGGTGTTATGAATAAAGGGGAGGATCAGAAAAATATAATCTGAACATAATTTCCTCTCCTCTTTGAAATTTGGAGGAAAGTAGGTGGAGCTTAAAAAATTTCCAAGGCTCTTTCCTTCATCTGCAAATAGATCTCGTTACTTCAATTTGAAGTCCAAGAAAAAGAAGCATATTTTAACATAAATAAAATAAAGCCAACACTACATACGCATTGTTCAACTGCAATATCACTGACACTTAATTAGCCAGGGCTGGAAGCAATGTCCTGTGAGGAGTGGCTAAGGAGTTTGGGCTTGTCTTGCTTAGAGAAAAGGAGGCTGAGGGGCAACCTCATTGCTCTCTACAGCTTCCTGAGAAGGGGAAGTGAAGAGTGAGCTGCTGATCTCTTCTCACTGGTATCCAGTGACAGGACTCACGGGAATAGCTCAAAGCTGCACTAGGGGAGGTTTAGCTTGGACATTAGGAAACAATTCTTTACTGAGAGGTTGGTCAAGCACTGGAACAGGCTTCCTAGAGAGGTGGTTGATGCCCCAAGCCTATCAGTGTTTAAGAGGCATTTTGACAATGCCTTTAATAACATGCTTTACCTTTTGGTCAGCCCTGAACTGGTCAGGCAGTTGGACTAGATAATTGTTGTAGGTCCTTTCCAACTGAAACATTCTAGTCTAGTCTAGTCTATTCAACGTAACATGCATATGGATGGGCTTTTCATTGTTTTGCTTTTGCAAGTGCTTGTCTTTTGCTAAGCAGAATTAAACCATCTCTGCACAGAGACTTGAACATGAGTCACATTCAGAAAGATTCCTTATTCACTGCAAAACAAACCACCCCGCTCTCCTGGCTCCATATCTCCTCTGAGGGTTTGGGAGTTAGTCTGGGCTGGTTTACTGGCTCATTATAGAGATTTTAAGGGGAAAGGATGGCAGCTTTAACCAGATGGTTTTTAAATTAAGAACACCAGGGAGAACAATAGTAAATTTTTCTCTCTTCTAGGTTTAATCCAAAACCTAAACCTTTTTAGGAACTAAATACACCAAATAAAGATAAAAAAAGAATTTCTTAAGTTGCCTATCTGCTAACAGAAGTAGCCTGGCTAATAAAAAGGGATTGGAACTGTTTATCTGTGGCAAAAAATATTTGACCTCCTTAAAACTTCAACTCAAAACCATGGTTTTACAGAGCTTACAAACATAGTGAACAACAGGGATGGTGAAGTGGCACTCCTAAAACAAATTCCATCTGTCAAGAACTAAAAACTTGGAGGCAAATGGTCCTAGAAATGTTTAAACAATGGTGTTTTAATTGGCTGAGGGAAAACAATTACATAGAAATGCATCAGCATTCAATGAAATACTTCTGCTGAAAAATGTGGAGATTGGCCTGCTGATGTATTTGTGCCATATAATACTGTGATGGTACAACACTTCCATTACAGAAGTAATTAAGGAAGAGGTTAGTCAGAAGCTATTTAAGGCAAATATCAGTATCTCAAAGTTTGAAAAGAGATGGAAGAAGAAGTCTTTGAAGCATCAATAGACCAATTTCAGAGAATAGAGATAATGTGGTACCAAAGAGGATAAACAGAATTACACAAACAGTTATGGACTTGACAGCCCAGTTTTAATGCTGGCCAAAGGGAAGAAATAGTTCATATGGAAGTCAGTTAATAATGCATTAAAAGATGCTAATGCATTTAGTACCAATTAATTTGGAATTTTTTTTTTCATAGAACCAACATATGGCAGGAGTGCTTACTTCACAAGGGTGCCCCAGAGGCCAAATTTTTGGCCCTAGGAAATTCAGTATTTTTTGATCAATGACCTGAAAGAAAACAAAAACATTACTGATAAAGTTTGTCAGTGACAAATACTAGGGAAAATAGTGAATAACATGGTTTTTGGATACAGAAGGATTTGAATTCTTTTATAAATAAGGCATGATAATGGTCAAAATGTAAAGCAATGTATGTGGACTGAAATATCCAGTCCATACACAGAAGACACGGAGTCTCCTGAAGGAGACTGATGATTATATTTGTTAATTATCTGTGCTTTGCCACAACATGAACTATATTCTTGGAGATATGGCCCGAGGAGAGCAATAAAAAGAGAATCACATTACCACTGCTTTGGTACCAGTGTAAGCCTACAGAAATACTGTGTTCAGGCCCTGTTACTTCATGGATGGATTTAGAAAGTGGAAGAGGTTCTTGGTGTATTCATATTCATATTTATTACTTTAAAAAGAAAAAAAAAAGGAGTTTAAAGGCTGAGTTGATCTAACTCACGCCAGAAATAAAGTATGATTTTGATTTTTTTAATTTGTGAGGGTAATTAACAATTAGAACAACTTACCAAAGGCTGTGGTAGGTTCGTCATCGCTGGAAATTTTGAAATCAAGATTGTATGCTTTTCTAAGAGATGTGCTTTAGTTCACCCATGCCTACCAGGCTGGAAGCAGAGATTAATTCTGGGAAGTCCCATGGCATCTGACACACACGAGGTCAGACCAGATCACTGACGGTCAGCTGATGGCTTTCACGCAACATCCACTGTTGCTTGTATCAGCAGGAAATTTAAGAATTAAACTAACACTGTCCAGGAAAGCAAAGTATGATACTGTCTCCATCTATGTCTCTTCCTGTTGCCACTATAAGCTAATAGGTCCTCAGGACTAATGGACAGGGTGATCACTAATTAGTCCTCCTCTGGCTTTGACCCTTGTGAAAGCATCACAGGGGCTTGGATCCTCAGCTAGGCCTCACGCAACCACAAGAGGATTTTATTGTTTGAAGAATCTGCACTCCTACTGTTTCAAGGGGAGGTGTGCTAGCTTGCCTACCATCCGAGAGAAGTTTTTAAGATGAAGCCACTAACATTACAGAGACTATGCTAAACCAGAGAACATCTAAATAAGAATTATTGCTTGAAAAAAGGAAGCTACATACTCCTAGAAAAGACTGGGTCAATTTTCAGATAAGAAAAAGGATCACTTGGGATATATTTCATTTGTTCTGTATTGTCTTTCCTGAAACAAGAAGTCCAGGTTTGGATTGTAAAAAGGGAAAAAATGTATAACCAAAACTGCAGCTAAAGTCAGACAAGAGACTTGAGAGATTCGGTTGGAATGAACCTGTAATGAGACACAAAGGATTCATCTGCAGTGAGAGAGAGCAGCATTTGAAAAACTGTACACAAATCTGTTCAAACAGGGGGTCTGGCACTATCTAGCTGGTTGGGGTGGATCAAACCATTCCTGTGAAAAGGGAATCCTAGCACTTTCTGAGAAACACAACCTCGAAGTCATTTCCAAATATGTTCCCATATTTTATCACACTGAAAGACAGGGAAAAAAGGAATCTCTTATCTGGAAGACCAAAGCCTTGCTGTTTATGAGGAGTTCACACCCAGCAGTGAGACATGCCCAAGGCTGTATGTACTTCACTCAGGAAATGTTGGAAGAAGACGCAGTGCCACAGGAAAGGAACAAACCTGATTTGTTGACAGTGTCATCAAACTCAACACTGGTGGAGTGCCCGTTGTTAAGGATGATTTTAGCAGAAGCCGGATCATAATTGGGATTTAGAGGACGGAGAGAGGGATCATACTTGGTTTCCTCAGTTTTGATGTCGATTGGTGACTGACGGTCTCCATTAGCGACAGGAAAAACCTCCTTCCAGTGGGCAGGCCCTGCAACGCATTGGAGAAGAAGTCTAAATTGATGGCAGCACCATGCTTCATATGAAAGAAAACTCTGCTTGAATTGTTCTTGTTTGCATCTTTTAAATTCAAAAAGGGTGCACCAGAAAAACACAGATCAAAATATTCAGCTACTTTCGCTGCACCATATTGCAACAGCAGCTCTTAGGACCCCTTTATCCACCATGCATGGTGTATCAAACTGTATTTGGCCTTTGAACGAGGCCACATGCAGTAGGTAGATATTTAATTATTCACAGTTAAGACTCAACTATGCACAAGACATATCCAACAAATGCTCACTGAAATCAAGCATCCTGTATCCTACAGGCACTGTGCCCCCATAAATTTTTTACATGCCATATTTGTCTAATATTATGTCTCATTATGTTTTTAAGAATTACCTCTTATCTATCCAAAATCCCTGCATTATGGGTCACTGACAAAATCAGCAAAGAGCAAGAACACTTAGGACAGTGGTGCCTGTACGAGGTTTGGATTTCTTCCACCTTGCTGATAAATGAGAGTAGATATTCCAGACAGGCTTGCACCACTATTCACCAGAGTTAGCTAGAAATTAGAACACTAAAGGAGCTGTTAATCAATACTAGTGATCTCGAGTTAACCTTCCTTCCTCCATGCAAGCTAAGCCAAAAGCCAGCTGAAAAGCATTGTCTCTGTAAATCAACAATATGGATATGAGAAAAACAGCAAATGTAATTCTAGAACAGTAGGTTTTTCAGCTGCACAAATGAGATGGGTGAAGTGTCTGTTGTTACCTACTATACATCAGAGAGTCCTCAATAAGAATATATGTGCCATTGCCAAACGATATTTGAATTATAAACAACATGGAAAGAGGCCAGAGAAGAAAAATAGGAACAATAATTTGCTTGTGGAATAAATCCTATAAGGTAAAGACAGCAAACAAGGATGGGAAAGAGGGTAAGGGAAGAAAAAAGAGAAAAGGGAAGAGCGCAGGGCTAATGATCTTTCAGTATTATAAAGAGCATAGCACTTGTTTTTTCTCCATGCTTAAAATGGGTAGGAAGCATAATAAATTAACTAAGAGAGACTGGATATAAAAAAACCTTAAATATGAGCATCAGAAACTGATCTTGTAAAATCTGCATCATTGGAAATCCTCACAACTCCCTATATGGAAAGTAACTGATCTCAGTCTGAAAATCAGCCTGTTGGTTTGAGTCTTTCCGGATGGCTTAGCACTTAAATAAACATGATGACAGAAAAGGATTAAAACGTATTACGCTGTGTTTAATAGCGTAACATCAAAAGTCATCAGATAGTTTTCTCAGTAATTTCTCTCTTCAACAGAAGTGAACACAGCTCAGAAACTCGCAGGTGCTACAATAACCCACGTGCTCTGCAGTAAATCAGCGGGGGAAGAGCCCCAGGCACTGTGGGGAAGCAGCTTGCATAGCCACCTGGGCAGAGACTGCTTCTCCTCTGAGCAGCACCAAAAAATGGAAGATGGAACGAGAAGCTTCTAAAGACAAGCCTAAGACTTAAACCTCAGGTAGAACAAAGGCAGTCTGGAGTTTGTTAAAAAGTCCTTTTGTTAATGACTTCATTAACTAAGCTCATTAAGGAAACTTTCTAAGGCAGAAGATAAAAATCCTACTGGTTTGAAATATAAAGCTGTTTAAACTTAATTCTTCTCACAAATGGTCATCAAAGCCATGCAATATTGTAATTACATACAGTTTAGCATATAATACAATTTTAATTAATCGTAGTACTCTGTAGTTAGAGATGCAATGCACAGTTTTATTCGTAAGCAGCACCACTCTTATAATTTATACTTAACTACTGTAATTTGAGATGCTTAGAAAAAACTTATTGCTACTTAATTTTAATGTTTCAGATATTCCTTAACTGAGGAAAGTCAAAATATAGTTATGTGCTTCAACTACTTGGTCCTATTGCTCCATCTCAGAAATAACTATAGTTATTGTACCTTAAGTAATACAAATGACTCGCATTCAGAAATATGACTGTGCCAAAAAGAGGACCCAAGGCTATGATTCTGTTATCAGCTAATTATTCAACAAAAAACTTCAGTTCTAAAAAGACATTGTACCTGCTTTTGTACTTGTCCTTAGCTTAGATGACCAAAATCCTGTTTTGCTATGGTGATTAAACATTTATCAGTAACACAAGACTGACCTTTCAAAATATGCAGGAAAATATTGAGAAACTTCAGCTGATTTTGTACCACTGGGTTATATCCAGTCGTATTCCTTACTAGATTGTCTACCAGCAACCTAATACAATTTCACACTCATGCCACTCTAGGAGAACTGTAACTCAAGTCATTACTATGGACACCACCCCAAAGCAAACTTTGTGTATGACTGTTGGAAAATAAGCCTTTACAGTTGGAAGAGATGCTCAAATGCATGTCAATCAGATTTAAGCCAGTGGGATCTCCAGGGTGAAAATTTTTTCTGAGTTTGGACCTGAATTATATGCCTCCATCTCAACATAATGTACACTTCAATTTTCTAGATACGTACTTTAAGACATACCCCTAACAGTGTAAACTCACCGATTCAACTCCCTTCATTTCTTAATTTACTGAAGAATGTGATTAAATATACCCACTATTGAATTTATGAAATGCCTTCCTGTTGATAGGAAAATGTTCGGTTGCTAGAGGAGGTTACCTAGTAGCTCTTACCAAAGTCATTGTGATCAAGATATAGGCTCAAACCCTGAACCATCTGCTCTGAAGACTGCGTGCCTTTATTTTGAACACGGAATTACCAAATGCGATGCACACCTCAGGCTATCACTACTTACGGTACCCACCAGCATCGCACACATTCGGTTAATGAAATAGATCTCATAATGAAGGCAGCTGCGAATTTGTCAGGCATCAGAACTCACTGTAGCACTGAACAGAGGTGGGTGTTCATCCAGCTGAAGTTAAAAGATTATGAGTTTCATAAAAAAGGATAGTCTAACTTGAAACAAGCCTAGCAGAGACATTGCCTGTTACGGTTCAGCTGTAGTGAGCCTCTATACATGCATAAAGACAGCATGTACAGGTGAAAAAGTGGAGTCTTTTTTTGGACAGTTTGCCATCATACACAGAAAGGGCATTAGTTTGGTACGGTCTGACCTTGGCAGGATCACATCCTCATTTATTCCTAAAGAGAATTCATTGCCCAGTTTATCATATGCAAAACGCTTACGCTTATAAAATCAGGTTTGCAAGTAATTTAGTTGCATTTTGGGTTTCAATAAGATTAGCTCAAATAAAAACAACTGGAAATTCATAATAGGTAAAATTAAGTGCTGTTTTTTAAAGCAGACATCAAAATTATGTAATTATTTTCAGGGAGAAGAAGTAGTATTCATATCCCTTTTTATTTATAAAGTGCCTCAGTGTTATAGTAGTAACTAGAGCAAGTGACATTTTTGCAGTAAAACACAATACATGCAAGTACATTCCATGTATTTTATCAAACAAGTAGTAAACCAAAGTCAATCAACTCCGGATTTGTCTTTCAGCTAAGGCAGTTCCGCAGCTGACTAAAAGGACTGTTTCTGTGCAGGAGCGAGCACATTCCCCTCTTCACAAGAACCTTGAGCAGCAAAGAAAAGCATGCGTGACGCCACACAGGAGCCAGTTTTCAAGATCTCAGTATTGTGCCTCCATACACAAGCACCACCAGAACTGTGAGGTAAGAACAGTGGCAAGAAAGCAAGGGTTGCACAGAAATAAGAGAATGCCTATTTGCATTTCAGAAATAGGTGCATCAAAGCAGAGGAGAACATTTAATTGTGTGTATGACAGTCAGCCCATGTCCTAGACATAGGTATACCACACATGCCGGCATGCAATATTTCACAGTTTACTTTATGCACACAACAATTTATGTTGTGGTTATTATTGCTACGGGGCAAATGAGTTTTCCCCCGTTAAAAAAAGAAACAACAGTGCTTTTATCACTGCAAGTATCGAATGCAGACCTCAGAGTGAATGCAGATGCCTTTCCAACTGTGCAGGAAGTCAACTTTAATATAGGACTGCACCAGATTTAATTAATTTCACTTTATTTCTGCCTTATTAGTGGCAAAAGTTAGTTTCAGGGAAACTATTTTCAGGACCATGCAGGGCAACAATTTTTTTCAAGAATCAGAGCAATCTCCTACATCTGCTGTTCAGCCGAAGAAGTAAGAAGCAAAACCAGTAAAACAAATGCATAAAAAGAGAAAAAGGTGGGAAATAAAACTGATGCTTGAGAAGAGCAATGAAGGGTTAGATATCCACCCTGCTCTTCTTTAGTCTCCTGTGAGAGATGGGGAAGGGGATGAAATGATGAGGAACCACCCAACCCACAGCTACAGGGGCTCCAAGAAAGGAGAGAGCCAAACTCCACCCCAAATATGTTATCAGCCAGTAAACAGAGTTTTATAGGAGAAATGGGGCCTCAAGCAAGGTCCAGGGCCGCCCCGATAGAAATGCTGGTGCCCTCTCCTTCCTAGAAGTTGAGAATAGTGAAGGAGTAGGGATAGGATAAGGGAGGGAAAGTGGGCTTCTTATCTGGACAGCACAGGTGACACCCACAGCACTCTTGGAAACCATATGGAGAAACAAATTTGAAAAACAAGACCCATTTACGTCTTCAGAGGAGGGGTAGAGTAGACTGCACAGCAGGAGATAACACGCCTAATCATTGCAACATCACCGTGATCCACCACCACCCAGTTTTTCAGGAAAAGTACATCCATCCAGAAAAGATGGAACAAAAGGACCAGGAAGGAAAGGCAGTACTTGCGCAAACAATATTCCAAACTCTAAGTCATAATGCACACGAAGCATACTCCTCTAGGCATTACTATATGCAAATACGCAGCTTTCTCCTTTTACTATCACGGTGGTTATTTCTCTGTGTACTATAACTGACAACGTAAGGTATTCCATTTATTTTATCAGAGCTGAGTCTCCCACTTACAGAAGCACTTTCATTTCTACTGGCATGACTTGTGAGCCGGTCTGCACAGAGAAGCAGCGTTTGCATCACTTACAATGCAAAACAGAGGAAAGTCTTTAAGCCTGCTGATGAGCACATCTTGGGACTTCAAAGACTGACAAGATTAAGGAAACCATGAAACAACTAAAATCCAAAAGCATCTCCTCTTAGGTGCATAGTTATACATTCAAATGACGATTCTCGTACCTAGTATTTCCCACTGTTCAACAGAAGCAGAACACAGCCGGAATCAGAAAAGCACAGCCGATACCGCAGCTCCCATCACTGCGACTGTCTAATAAATACTCGATATGCGCACCTAACTCATCAACTAGATGAGCAAACAAAATCCCAAGAGGGAATGAGACAGACCCAACTCAGAGCCAACCTCCAACCCCGTAACAACCTCCTAAAAAGGTTAAAGCTTGGACTTGACCTTCAAAGAACGCATCAGCAGTAAGTAAAATCTGAGTTAAATGGCAGCTGGCTGCACAAACAAACAATGCACAAGCACTAAATCGAAAGTTAATGCTTAACAGTGTGTTTGCCCCTCGCGGGCGATCCTGCACGCATGGAACACCTCTCTCAGCCGCCAACCTTGCGTCATTCCCAGACAAAAATCTGCTCGGTCTCCCTTTGCAAAGCCTCGACGGCATTTCAGCTCATTCAGCTTTCTGATGCGCTCGGCAGCTGCCAAACCCGGCTGCGGCTGGTGCCCTCGGGGATGCCCCACTGGCCGCGGCAGTAGCGGCCGCCTCGACGGCCCCGCGGGAAGTGCCGCCCCCGGCCCGCCGCCCTACCGTTGTGCTCGTCGTATCCCCAGTGCAGCATGACTCTGGTCTCCTGCCGGGACGGAACGGGACGGGACGCGCTGGGACCGGCTGGGACGGGAGAGGCGGTCGCGCTGTCACCGCCGCCCGCTTTGAAGGCGACGGGCGGTGACGCCCCGATGCTCGGGCGCCGATAAGGAGCCTGCAGCGCTCCGCGCCCGCTCAGCCCGTCCCCGGCTCCCTGGCCCCTCCAGTCTTCTGCCGGCCAGCGTCCCCGCAGCGCAACGCGGCGCCGTCGGGGCGGTCTGGGGACGACGGCCGGCAGGCAGCTGCGGTGCCACCCCGCAAGGGACCGCTCCGACAGCGTGAAGCTGTTACCCCCCCACCAACCCCCCGGCAGCCACCTTCCCGCCAGTGGCACGAGTCGCGCGGCAAGGAAAGTTCCTGGGGTCACTCCCCGCCCCACTTCCCGAAAGCCGAGCAAAGTGAGCGTGCCTGCCCGGCCTCCGCTGCCCGGCCCCGCTGCGGGCCCCTGCGTGCCCCTCCGCATTACTCCGAGCGGAGCGAAGCCAATTCCCTTTGGAACTGGCCGCACAAAGGCTGGCGTTCCACAGGCACGGCCTGCGCGACAGAACGGGTTCCCACAGTCCACGCCAAGGGTTTATTGAACCCCCAGTGCCAGACACGTGCTTCGGACCCGCAGCGCTTCACTCGGCGGCGGTAGCCGCACGGCTCGGCTCGGCACGGCACAGTACGGCACGGCTCGGCTCGGCACGACACCGCTTCCCGGCCGCGGGCAGCGCCCTCTGCCGTCCCCGCGCGGCGCCGTCGCCCAGTGGCAGTGCTGGGGCGGGATTGGCGGCTTTCCCGGCGCGCGGGTGAGACGTCATCCGGCCGGGCGTCGGCGCGGTGCCGCCGCCATGGGGAAGAGCCGGTCGCGGGCGGCGAAGGCAGCGAGTGTGTTCCGGCTCGCCCGCAGCGGCGCCGTCAAGGCCAAGGCCAAGGGCAAGGCGCGGCCCGTCACCTCCGGGCTGAAGCAGGTGAGTGGCGCGGGGGGAGGAGGCTTGCTGGGGAGCGGCGTGATAGCTTCCCACTGGAGGGCCTCGGTCCTACCCGGTCGCCCGTAGGCCCCGCGCGGGGCTTTGGCCTGGCGGGCCCGGCCGCTTCCGCGGGGTTTCCTCCGGGCTGGGCTGGTGCGGCCTTTCCTGCTCTTGGGCCTCTTCTGCGGGGCTGACTGACTAAATAGGCTGTTTTATGGACAGTGTTCTTCTGGGCACAGAACTGCGAAGTACACAACTCCCACCTGGCAGTTAGGTTTGTAATGTGTGTGTCATCATCTCCAAAAGGAGAAGCACGAGAAGTTTATTTGACTAATCTCCCGCAAGCTGATCTGCTTGAGGGGGTTCGTTTAGGAATTGTCTGATCGATAGCATCTCGGTATGTCCTGGGGAATGCGATGCTGAAGACGACATCAGTAGTTCGGTGAGGTTTTGTTTACCAGACCACACTCGCAGAGTCACTGATGGGTAATTTAGGGCACGGTTTAACAAAATGGCTTGACCCAAACCACCAGCGACAGATACTGCAAGGGGAAGTCCATCTCCTTTCTGTCATGTTCCTGACCCCAGCCCCCTTTACCAGGCTCTGGGCTCTGTTCCCACAGCTCTCCTTGATGCTGGCTTGGGAACTCGTGGCATACAAGGTGATTCAACTTGCTCAATCAGCAGCAAAAGCAATTAAAATGTATTTTTCATTTTTATGTGCTGTGTTGGTGAGTTGAACAAATTTAATTGTGAACGAGTACAAAGAGAAACATTTTGGGGAGGGAAACCAGAAAAGATGGAGCCTTTTCTGATCCAGGAGTTCTTGATTTGTCTCAGCTGTCAGGTAAGACCATGTCAGTGAACAGATCTGAGAGTGCACATGGCTGTATCTTTTTTAATTCCTCTTTTCCCCCTTCTTTCACCTTAGATGGTCTGTGATGCTCTGCAGACCCTTCTGTGAGCTGATTTAACACACTAAAGCAATAGAGAAGTAAACAAGCAAAACCAATATTCTGCCATTTTTGTGTCCCGAGAACAGCGCAGCCCTTACTGTTCCCATTAGATTTAGTTGCAGTCTGCTGGGCAGTTACAGAGCACCTCTCAAAAAAAAAAAAAGCCCTTTCAAATTTTGTCCTGGAAGCTAAAGCCACTTGACAAGTTAATCTGGTAGACAAGACAGGAATGTAACAAACTTTGGAAATAAACAATTTCATGTTGCTGGCATCACATCTCCACCTAGTCTAGAGGGTTTTGTATAATAAAGGGAGAAACAGGTTTAAAAACATATTCATGAAAACTCAGTAGCTTATTAGAAGTAAAATTTTATTCTGTGCATTTGAAGCTGTATTCTTTAATTCATTAAGCCTTCGGGGATTTACTTACTATTAAGCAGTGTAGGGAGATGTTCAGAAAAATTTGTTAAAATGGGTTTATTCTTGAATAGATAAAAGCCCATTGTAAATATTGAAACAACTTTTGATATAGATACACATGCAGATATACCTGTGGAGCATCTTTCTGTGGAGGAGTCCTGCTAGAGCAGCTGAGGGTATCGGGTATTAAAACTCACTGGATTCTTTCAGCACTCCTGTGAAGCTGGAAAATGGTAACAAGCCGAGATGGGGAACCTATGGTCTTTGTAAATTGCGTTGCCCACAGACCCACCCACTGATCTGAGCTAGGAGCTGAGTCTGTATTTCTTGAGTCACTGTCCAGTTTATTGTGAATTAAAGAGCTAATCTGAGTAGGCTTGTTTTACCAGCCTCTTGCCACTGCTTTCTTACTGCTGGTTCTCTTGGTCAGTCAGAATAAATGGAATTATTGTTAACATATAAATGCTCTGAAATTGTGGAAGCTTTGAAAGCAAAATGAAAACGTGTAACCGTTCAGTTTGCTTCTGCCTGTGTAAATTGCTGAGGGGTGAATTACAGGGGTAGCCTTTGGAGCAGCAGTAGGTATCCTGAAATTTGGGGTTGCCTGAAGACGTATGATTGTGCTTCTGGAATATTTGCAGGATATAGGCCATTATCTGACAACAATCCTGTTCCAGACTTTGTGCTTGAGAAGCAACAGGTGCTAGGGCTGAGATTAGCTGAACCTTACTTTGCTGCAGCAGTGAAAGAGTTTATGCCCCCTTGCATCCATCCGGCTCCTCTACAGCAGATTATTGTCTCCAGAGCACAGCACGGCCCATGTCTTATCTCTTCCCCTTTGGAAGCAAGCAGCTTTGCTGAAATAACTTACAAAGGCAGAATTGGACTAGGAAGTGAGGCTGAGGTGTCCAGGGACCAGGTACACATCCTGGTCTGCTACAGCCTTAGAAGTGTCTTTAAAAACCACAGCAAAATCTGGTAGATGTTGTTGGCCAGGCCTATAGTATGAACAAGTAAGTAGGAATGAAGGGTGTGATGTTGAAAGGCAAACTACTGGAAGAAATTCAAAATGGTAAGATCATTTACAAACTGTGGGTTTGCATGGCAAGGTTTTGGTAGTTGGGGGCTAGAGGGCTGGCTTCTGTGAGAAGCTGCTAGAAGTTTCCCCTCTGTCTGATAAAGTCAATACCAGACAGCTCCAAGACAGACCCGCCACTGGGCAAGGCTGAGCTCATCAGTGACAGTGGTAGTGCCTCTGTGATAACATATTTAAGAAGGGGGGCAGGGAAAAACCACTGTGGTGGAACAACAGCAGCTGAGAGAGAAGTGAGAATATGTTAGAGAAACAACTCTGCAGACACCAAGATCAGTGAAGAAGGAGAAGGTGCTCCAGGTGCCGGAGCAGAGATTCCCTTGCAGCCTGTGGTGAAGACCATAGTGAGGCAGGCTGTCCCCCTGCAGTCCATGGAGGTTAACGGTGGAGGAGATATCCACCTGCAGCCTGTGAAGGAACCCACGCTGGAGTGTGTGGATGCGCCTGAAGGAGACTGTGATGCTGTGGGAAGCCCATGCTGGAGCAGGCTCCTGGCAGGACCTGTGAATCCATGGAGAAAGGAGCCCACTCTGGAGCAGTCTGTTCCTGAAGGACTGCACATCTTGGAAACGACCCACACTGAAACAGTTCATGAAGAACTGTAGCCCAGGGGAAGTATTCCTGTTGGAGAAGTTTCTGGAGGACTGTTTCCCATGGGAGCAGGGGAAGAGTGTGAGGAGTCCTCGCCCTGAGGAGTAAAGAGCAGCAGAGACAATGTGTGGTGAACTGACTGCAACCCCCATTCCCTGTCCCCCTGTGCCGCTGGCAGGGAGGAGGTAGAAAAAATCAGGAGTGAAGTTGAGTCTGGGAAGAAGGGAAGGGTAGGGAGAAGATGTTTTTAAGATTTGGTTTTATTTCTCATTATCCTAGTCTGATGGATTGGCCATAAATTAAACTAATTTCCCCAAGTCAAGTCTCTTTTGCCCGTGATCGTAACTGGTGAGTGATCTCTCCCTGCCTGTATCTCAACCCATGAGTCTGTCTTTATATTTTCTCTCCTCTGGCCAGCTGAGGAGGGGGAGTGATAGACCGGCTTTGGTGGGCACCTGGCATCCAGCCAGGGTCAGCCCACCACACAAGCAGAGGAAGGAACCGTTTCTGGAACTCCACTCCGACTAGGAGGAGCTGAGGGTGGTGTAGCAGGGCCTGTCTACAAACTGGCTTTTGTTTTCTCTGTGTTTCGTTTCTGGATCACTGTGGGGTCCCTTTGCAATAGAACAAGTTTAACTGCTTTTTTAATTTTCAGTTTATTAGAACATTACTTGTACATGACTAGATGATAGAAATAAGTAACAGATAAACTAATAATTAACAATTCTGGAAGATATGCATATAACACTGGCTGTAGAACAGCTGTACAAAAATAGTGCAATTTCACTTGCCAGTAGAATTTGTTAAAAATACCAATGTGTGTATTTTTTTTTTCTCCCAGATAAACATCAGAAATGCTGAGAAAGTTAGCACAATAAATAAAGCATTTGCAGAAGTTCAGAAAGAAGTACAGCAGCTATCAAAAGGAACTGCAGCAGAACCTCAGAAGAGTCATCAGGTAATCTCCCTTTGTACATACCTGAGGAGGAGGGAAATTAAAGGAATATCCATGTTCAAAGCATTATATTCTGGCTCTAAGACTGTGAACAATTTGTGCAGTTGCTTTAAAGCTGTAAACCCAGCTTTATTAATTTCAGTTGTGTGGTAATGTTGAAATCCACTCAGCATATTCAAGTGCTATAAAAGTATTAAAGTAAAAAGAGAAGAGGGTGGGCAGCCAAGCCAGAGCAAGCCTCCAAAACATATTTTTAAATTATGTTCTATCTGGTTTTTAATTGATTTTTTTAAAGTTAATTCCAGCTCCAGCCCCTTGATTTGAGACTTATGTCTCAACATGAATAGACACTGAAAATAATGAACCGTGCTGTTGCCCACCTGGAGCACCTGATGATAGTGCTTTGAACCAAACAGCTCTGCTGCTTTCTGTTCCCAGTTCCTCAGCCTTCATATTCCCTCATCAGAAGTACCAACACCTGAACCAGCACTTTCTGTACCAGAGCTCTTGCCTGTGGCACTTGGGGTTCAAGACAGTGTTTCACTTGTATTCCTTTGTCTAGTCTTTTAAACAGGGCTACGTGCAGTCTTGTGCAAGAACTAATTTACAGAATTTAATTGCTGACAAGCTCCTCCAGATAAACCCTTTATGCTGACTCTTTCTGATGTTCTGGGCATGGTTTTGGGGAGGGAAAAAGCAGTGGGCTGAGTTGAGGTACAGATGAATCCGTCCTGGCTGTTGGGGGCAAGTAGAGGGAGTTGGGAGAAGTGGATGTGGGTTGAGTGTTATTTACTGTGCCTGGGGTGATCAAGTTTCTGTACAGCTGGGAGCAACAAAACAAGTGTCAAATACCTTAAGGAAAGGCCAAGGGAAAAATGGAACGTAGGTGTCTGCTGTCAGCACAGGATGAGGTGAGAACCAGGGTTTCAAAGCAGTTGGTGTCAGCAGCCCTGTCCCTGCTGGTTGTTACAGCGTGGTGCCAGGAATTTGGACTATACCACTGCTCCTGTGCTGGCAGGGCTGTACCTGACACGATGCTGACTTTGATCACTCAGTATTTTCTCCAAAGTCGGAAAAGTGTTGTCAAGAGCGCTTCTGAACTAAAAGCTGAGTCTATTTCCATTTAGTCTTGTACATTTATGTTACTGGCATGAAGCTTTTGTCTTTCTCCTGCAGCATAAAGTATTGGCTGCTTATCTGTCAAATTTAGTGAATCCCCCAAATTACTGAATTATGACTGCTCAATTAAATATATAAAGACAAACTAATCTTCTAGACAACACGTATTTATTAGTGTTTTTTTTCCAAGCAGAGTAAAAAGAAATTGCTTTCTACTTTAAACTGAAACTCTTTTTTTCAGGTTTCCACAAATATGGACGAGGAACCAGCAAACGTGGATGCTGCCACAAGCCTAGTACTTCAGTTGTCATGCGTAGTGGACAATGAAGGGCTTGCAAGAAATGAAGATCACTAACGGCTTTGTTTGTACAATTTTATTAAAAAAATCTTGTTAATATACAAGTATTGGCACACTTTAATACAAACTACAAACAGACCTTTCCTATTACCTAGGAAAGTGGAATGTCAGAAGTCAGTGTGAGAAACTTAAAGTGCTAAAACAGAAGGCACTTCACAAAATTGGTTCACTGAAACAATTTAGCGTAACTCAAGTTGATATTCTTCACTTTTCAGTTTGGCAGTGAAAGCTTCAAAATTGATTGAAAGGTTAAACAAAATACAGAAAGCTTCTTGGCAGTAAAGCTTTAAAGAAATTGTTCTTAACTGTAAGCAAGAAGCCTAATCATTTTTTAAAAAATGATCAAAAGGCTTAAAGCATTTTCAGTTTTACTATAGAAAACTCCAAATAACTGAATTACACAGAGGACACGCAGGTGAAAAAACATGCCCAAATTTTGGATAAAAGCCCTTTTTCCTGGTTGTTGAATTTGTTTTGTGAAGTAGTTAAAAGGAAGCAAAAGGAAATATACTCCCAGAGTCAGTGAACTAAGAAGTTATACATTCATTATTCAAATACTTAGGTTATGAAGAAGTCTAGAATGTTATAGTTAGAGGTAGATAAGTAGTCTGGTTGACACAATATCTAATAATTTAATATCTGCACATCAAAGAGATCACAGACTCCTTCATTATCATCCAGGTTAAAGTTGTAGTCATCTCCAGGAGTAGGAGAGAGTCGTAAGAGAGGAAAAACTGTAAAGCAGGAATAGTTTAGTTTAAATTAAAACATTTGGAATATCAGTCCTATCTCATAATTCAGTATGTTTGTTATCACCAGTATCAGGGTTAGTCTTGGTAATCTGACAAGCATGCTAGGATACATACTGTTGATACCTATATTCCCTTCAAACTCAGGCAGTAAGTAAGTGCTGTGTCTACATTTTTTTGCTTAGTAGTGAATTTTAAGAGAATTTGCTGGAATGGAGTGATAGCTCTGAATTAGGACTTAAACTCTCCTGAGCAGCTTTTGAAACTCATCAGAAAGCCATCATTTCTAATTCCTTTGTCTTGTTGCAGTATTGCATATATCAGCCTTCAAATATTTATTTTAAGTGAGGAAGTTACCATTTTCCCTACAGATGAAAAATGGGGGCTAGCGGTTTCCACGTGCACTGCATTTCAAGCATGGACTTAAAGCTGTCTTTGGGAAGATCGTGCAAGAAGCCTCAGCCCTCGTGCTGCACCTCAGGAACACTAAGCTACTGGAGATGAGCTGGGCATGCTGTACCTGCTCTAGAAGTGGAGACTTCTTCCATTTTAGCCACATACTGACACATTCAGATAATCCCAGCTGGCCCCTCAGTTCTTACAATTACATGATTGTTTCTGGATAAGCCCTGAGGTTGTCTGCTTGAAGGGTACGTATTACCGCAGGCTGTTCTCAACAGTATATTTACAGGGCGAGAGGAACAATGGCAGCTTTGTTCTCCTCTTTGCCTGGCACCTCAGCAAGACGGAGCAGAGAGGCAGGGAACACATGAACTTACTGGCTGTGCTTTAGTTCTGTACTCATACGGCCACCAGGGTGCAAGAGCAGAAATGGGTGGCATTTGTCTGTTCTGTCAGTGTACCACAGCTGCACATATACTGGTCTGTGGGCAGGCACGTAAATACGATCTGAAACGTTTACTCAAAGCTCCCACAGGAGGCCTGAATCAGAACAGAATTAAACAAGTTTTGGTTTTTTTTTTAAGGCAGCACTCCACTTATCAGCCTTTTCTTTTGTCTTGAATTAAGGACTGGCGGGTTACTCATGCGTGTAAGTCTTTGCTGGATTAAGGCTTTCATATTTTGATTGTTAAATAAAACTTGCAGGGAATGGAAATGGGAGCAAAGACAAGACTGACAACAAAGATAGAGGAGGCAGTACAGGGGAAAGAAGTCATTTCATACTGACTCTTGGCATCAGATTTAACAGACACCTACCAAGAGTGCTGTTCACACAAACCCCATGCTGCTAACTTGTGATTATTAGAAAAGATGCTAAATACTTACCGTCAGAAGACATGAGTTCATCAATAATATCCCCACCGATATTTCCTGTGAAAGACAGGAGCATGTGTTTGTAGAAGTCAACACAAACTCATTAAAACACTGAACAGCAAAGTACAGTATGGCTCAGGCACAGTGTAAGTCCAGCAGAGAGAGCGTGCCATGTATACATCTAATGTACCCATCTTTGTATCCCTCGGTTTTTCCTCAAACTTTTCTCCCACTGATCCCTTATAAGCCTTATGCTGCCTTTGGTGCCAGAGAAAGGTATTTAGCGCAAAATGAGTTTGCTTCTTAGCTGTCTTAGTGGCTTCATTAGGACATAAACAGAGGCCTGTAATTTCCTCTGTGTAACTCATCAGTAACTTGGTTACAAAGAAGGGCTCAGGGAACTAATAAAAACCATTTAAACAGTAACTAGTGCTTCCTACCTGTGGGCTCCTCGATCTTTGCTATATCGAATGAGTTTGGCTTGAGAATACAGTTAACGTCCAGGGGCAGCAAGCCCTGGTAGTCACTTGAGCTAGCTGTAGCTTGGGTGACATCTCCTGAAAGGCTGGGGTACAGCACCGACTCTGGCAGGCTGGAGTAAGAAGCTGCTGGGGTTGTACTGCTCTGCTGCACACTGCCATCTACAGAGAGAGAAGGGCACGTCAAAAAGCCTGTTCCGGTAGAAGGGAACACAAAACGCCTGCACCCAGCTTTGTCTTTTGAGGAGAACATGGCCAATGTCTGGGCTGAGGTGACAGGAGTCTCCCAAAGTCAAAAGGCACAATTTAATCAGGACCCCTTAGAAATGCAGTCTGAAACACTGACTGCATTTTCTTAAATCTTTTCCTATTACCCACCATTATGAACAAAATACCTGACGTTCAAGGCAGTCTCTTACTGTGGCTGTGTGCAATAAGGCAAGTGACCTTTCCAGCACAAAGCTGGAACTGGTGCCTGTATTATCTGTCTCATTAAAAGGTACGTGTTCAAATTATATCCTCCATCAGAGGTTGGCAGTTTCATTCCATGCTGCATTCTGAAGAAGCACCTCAGGGTAATTAACAGAATCGCAACCAAAACCTGTTTGGTGTCAGATGATAAACTACAAGGGAAGAATCTCTCATTAGACAGAGGAGGAAGAGGCCTCTGTAACTTCCTGAGAGCTTTAGTAAGCCTTTGGGGTGGTTTCTTAACAGACAGCTGCTACACTATGCAAATTCTTGATCTTTCCTTTATGTACTACCTTTTCTAAGAGTTTCCCTTCAGTTCCCTTCCTCCCCCACCCACGTGAAGTAGGAAAAACCCTGGACCCACCTGATGGTGTGTCCGCAACTGACGTTTGCGGCAACTCTTGTCCTTGGTTCAGATCGTGTTCTGGTGGATTTTGAGGAGCTGTAGCAGGTTTAAGGGGAGTCGCTGGAACTGCAGGTTGAGATGTGGGCTGTGCGAGATCATCAGGTGGAGGAACTGGAAACACCATGGGCTTGGAGGAGCTTGATTCTTTATTTATAAGCAGCACGTGGATAGGTCCTGAACTACTTTTAAGGTTGATCTGGTATTTCTTCTGCCCATTCTGTCCCTGTAAAGGTGGTATATTATGAAAGTTACCATTCCTTGAGAACTTGGAACATCAGAAAACAACAGTAACCACATAGAGTTATTTTCCTCAGAAAGGAATGAAGATGTTTGAACCAAATTCTCAATCATCTGATGCAGAAGATAAATACAGTGCTCTTCTAGTTAAATCACTGGGAAGAACTAAAATTTGGCACAAACTTAACAAACCATTCTCAGGAAAAAAAAAATTATAACTAATACACGTGATCTAAAAAAACCACATTACAAACCTGTAATGTATTTACTGACCAGAACACAGTTACGGAGAACACAGTTGTTCAAAGTGCTTAACTAAGTTACAAGAGACTTGTAGTCGGGCTACATCTTATCAATAACAACAACGCTAAATGATGATTCCTGCACATTCACATTTCTTCCGTTTAAATGGCGCCTCAGAATGATCCTGGTTGGGACCAAGCATCCTAAAGCAGTTGGATATCTCACCTAGACTGAGTGAAAACCGGATCATGAGTCAGTAGAAACAATGTCATAGCTGATTTGCCAGGCCTTCTTTTGGAAAGTTATTTAAGCAATACAGCTAGGACTAGCTTCCTCTAGCACAGTCTCAAAGAGACCGCTGACTCCGCAGTGGCTAATTCAGCAAATAGGTTTTCAGCAAGTATGTTCTAGAAAAAACGAGGATGAGAAAAGTGGGAAAGGAGCCTTTGGGGAGGGGAAACCAAAGCAAAACCACCTGATTTGAACTTGGTGATGAAGACTAAGATCAGCTAGTTTAGTCCTCGACAAAAAGCCAAAAAAAGAATCCCAGCCCAACATCAGCTGCTAATTTTAGTCCCACAGAGAACCTTACCATTGCTGAACTGATTTCAGCAGAGACAGGCAATGACAGTACCACTCATCAGCTTTGTGGTTCTAGCTTAGCCTCACTGAATATAGCTCGTGAAACTTCTCAGGTGAACTTCAGCCTTCTACAAGCACAGTGGCTATCACAGTTCTCACAATGCTCTCTCCCAACCATGTACACCCTATTTAAAACAAGAGCACTAACCACAACAAAAAAATACTGAAGATGGACAAAGGTAAGTAATTTGCCCTCCTACTTTAATCTTGCCCATTTAAGCCTTTTGGCTAAAGCAAGACTGCAGCCTGTTTCTCTATCCAGCCTAGTACAGTAGACTAAACATAAACTAAATCTAAATTAAACCTACAGCTAAATCTAAAAGGCTTTTTTGGTGAGAGATCTGTTTTAACAATACAGCAGAGAAACTTGACACATGGGAGTCGCTGCTAATAAGTTCTCAAGGAAATTCATGGCAATTATACCTAATTTGGAAAGCTGCAACTTTTAAAAGAAAGAGTGAAGAAGAGAGGGCAAAGAAACCTGCTATTGTATCTTGTTTTTAATACAAGACAGTTACCGTTAGTCCGCCTAGGTGTGCAAAAACACTTTTTCCCACCCAGCCTTTCCCATCTCAAATTAAACCATCTTAATTTTTATTCCCCCCTGCCCCATACACAGATAGATAAAAATCCTCTGCTCTAACGTAGCTATTTTTTTCCACTGTCCCTCTAGAACATTTAGGCAAGCAAGAAACCAGTACATACCATTTCGGGTATGGGTACTTCTAACTGTGTACCACAAGGTGCTTGAATTGCTAGAAGTGTGTCTCCTGGTTAAATGGCAATTTTTAAGAAAGTGTTAAGTGTGCATATTTTTCTTAAGTCTTGCATGGTACCCACTCAATGAGATATAGTAATTCTCTAAGGCCGCTTAAAACACTGCTTAATTCTAGCATAAATAAACTTGTGGTGGGACTTGCATAGTTCCTGTAAGATCCAAGTATATCACACAATATAAAGCACGGAATTCCCATACTTATCAACCATAGTTGAAAGAAACTTTTCTTGTAGCAGTACAAGATTTACCACTTCCTTTACCTGTTTGTTACTGTCCCCAGATCTCCTAGTTGTACAGGTAACATGAAGTGAAAATATTTAACTCATTTCTTTTTCAGCTAAAACAGCTCTCTGGTTCAGCTCACTTTATGGCTCTGAAGAATGGTGGTAGTACCGAGAGATTTAACAGAAGGAAGAAAAGGTATTAATGATCATCTTCTGTGCCAGCACTTCCCAACATCTAAGCTCACAGCTTCTGCAGCTTCACAGCTCGCTATCAAACTCACCTGTGGCTTACAACCTATGTGCACTAAAAAGTACTAATTAAAAGTCAGGAGGTCACAATTACATCAACAGCGCTGGTATAACCTGCCTTACACTGCAGGTCACTCACCCACCTGCACATCATTTCCCCTTTCTCCATAACTTGGAATAATGATTTTCTTTCTCTGCCCCCTAAGAGTACGCATGAAGTACTACGTGACCGGCATACTAGGTGCCTCCACGCTTTATAATGACTAACTCTTTTTAGTAACAGCTTGGTTTTGTTAAACTCCACAGGAGTTGCCTAATCTTGCATTTGTATTCAAAAACAAACCCAACTTTCCTTGTAGTAAAGAAGAAATGGTTCTGAGCTGAACAATAATCTTCCCTTGGGTGCCTCAGGATCAGCAGAGGATGTCAAGGGAAGTAACTTCTGCCTGCAATTCTTGTCAATGTCTTCAAACCTTCTGTACCAAAGGCATCTTTTTGATTTAGTAGCAATGCCCCATCTTTGAACTTCAGCTGGCTCCATTTATAGACAGCATCATCAGGAGCTCCCTCTGGCCACAGCTGCCACCAGAAAATGTTAAAAAATTTGGATCTCCCTGGTCTTTCTGTTGGGTTGGACCAACATGTCCTGTCCCTGCTTCAGTTAATGGCCTGCAGCAAGCTGCTGCAAAGTATGAATACAGAAAAAGATATCCAAAACCAGTACTCCAAAACCAGCTGAGCTTCCATTCCATACAATCTGTGACTACAACTGGGATAATCAGCAAGTTCGTTTTCAAGAGGAAGATCAGGAAATCCCTCACTTTAAGAAACATAGCCCAGCAGGAACTTAACTTACCATTGAAGCAGTTGCAGATATCTTCATGGGTGACATATGAAAATGTAATTTATGTCAAGGAACATTTTTCTTAAAGCAACATGAAACTGGTATTTGCTGCCCTTTAAAAAACGCACAAAATACTGCCAGAGGGGACCTGGGAATTCATCTGTCATCCCATTCCCCTGCCTCAAGGTAGGATCAACTGTTAAGACATTCCAGACTGACGTTTGCCGCCCCTCTTCTGGAAAACCCCCAGTGAAGGATATCCATCACCTCCCTGGGGGGTCAGTTCCAGAGTTAGCTCTCCCAAAGCAAAGTTTCTACTAATATCTAACTTCAGTCTCCTTTGCCTCAAAATCCATTTTACAGTAACAGTTTCTGTAGAGCAACTCAGGTAATTTTTAAGTACTCATCACTGGTGCTATAGATAAGAAGGGCACTTTCCTGCTCCCAATCTCAGGTGCCTGTTTTGCTCAACATCTTGCAAGACTTAAACACATGCTTACGAGCAATGTAGCTGAAACCTGCTGCTCATGGGGTATTTACATGTGGGATTTTTTCCCAGCTTTAAACCCAACAAGCTTCAGGACTCTGTCAACTCAGTTTATCTTTGGGTGATAGCTTAATCTTTACAAGAGAAGGAAGCAACACAAAAAAAAAGATTCATGTAAAGCACTGGTAAGAAAGTATATATTCAAGGGCTGGAAAGCAATAAAATTCATTTAAAATAAGACACCAGGATTATACTGTGGACTTAAAATTACTGTCATATATATATACGTGCTAAATTATTTTCAGGTTACCAATCATACTGTCAAGAAGTTAAAAAAGCATGTAAATAAGACTTATATTTTCTTTCTTTTTGAAGCAAAAATAGCAATAACATTTATCTTTCCTTGCTTCTGGACAAATTGGACTACATTATGCTTTATCCATTATGTACACTTTAACTGTTGCTTTAATTCTAGTTCCAAGACGCCCACAATTAATTTAAAAGGATATTGGTGGTTTGTAGAATCATCCATGACGTTCTTGATACTTTGCTGAAGCCACAGTTTCTGCTGATCCAACTCTTTTTCTTTTAGCTCTAGATCTTCAATTTCAGCTTCCAGATACCTCAGCCTGTCTATGACTTCTTTTGTATTGCAGCCAGCACCTACTCCTCTTAAAAAGACGTAAAGGTTCATGAAACAAGTGAAAATCTAAAGCAAACATGAAAAGATAATTTCTTAAGACTATCGTCAACATTTTAAAAATTTACTAATATTCAATATGAAGGAAATGTTTAGCCTCCCAGCAGTGTTTTAACACAAAAATGAAAA
This sequence comes from Bucorvus abyssinicus, assembly GCA_009769605.1. Lineage (NCBI taxonomy): Eukaryota > Metazoa > Chordata > Aves > Bucerotiformes > Bucorvidae > Bucorvus > Bucorvus abyssinicus. The sequence continues at coordinate 6,858,263 of CM020033.1, read as the reverse complement.
TTCTTAACTTCAGATCAAATTTGGAATTCCCTTCTACTGAAATTTATTTTCTTTTGGAATGTAGGGGGGGGGTTTCTGTGCTGGTTTGCAGGCCCCTCTCCTGTATGCTTTAAACTTGATTTTATGTATCAAAGACACAACTTAAAGGGAAGACAAAGCTCCTCTGCAGCTTTACTGTAATTCTAAAATGTTGTATTGCTCATTGATGAGCATAACATTAATTTTATGGTGTCATATCTAATCAGAAGTGGAAAGAGGCAATTTTTATTGCTCTTGAGCACGTTAAAATTTGCAGAATTGACATGGCTTACTTCCACTGAATGCTGTTTTTTGACTTCTTCTCAATGAGATCAATCCCCTCCAGCACGTTGGTGATATCATAGATCCTTCTCTTCTGTCTCACAGCAAGGGTATCAGCAGCCTGTCAAGAGAAGAACAACAAGTATCAGCGACTTGCACGCTGAGGGCAAAAGACCGTTAAGCCATTCCCTTGGAAAAATGCCAGCTAACGTCATTCTGAAGGGAAAAGGTTCAGCTCTTCAGGAGACAGATGCTCAGTCATGAATTCACAAGTTCAGCGCCCGCGTGTAGTGCTACAAGACACGCTGGGAGGACTCGCCTCTTTGAAGGCCGGCAGGCCGGCTCTCGTCAGAGAGGAGAGTTCCTGTGCACTGCAAAGACCGCGTCTGGTATTTGGAGCATGTGCTATTCCACTGCACGGGGGAGCCTGCGACGCTCTTTTTGCAAGTAGGAAACAGTAGGGAAAGCAGACAGCAACACCTTGCAGTGGAGCAAACCTCCGAAGCCAACGACGTATTAAGTTTACCATCCCTTCTGCTGACACTCAAGGTATTGCAGTCTTTGGATTAAACTGTGCCAGGATGCAAAACGACAGGGCAGTCACTTCAGAGTGGCTGAAGGAGAGCGGCAAAGCTCCCAGCCAGCACCATCCTCTAAAATTTCAGGGCACGAATTCACCTCGCAGCATACTTGCTCTTGCTCAGTCTGTCACAGTGGGTACCAAGAGCCATCTCGCAGCCACCTGGTGCAGCTCCCAGGGACAGTCGCTGCTGTCACACGATCACTTTTACGTTACAGCTACCTACGCTGTGTGCCTGTGGGCTGCCACAGCTCATCACTCAAAGCAAAGCAGAGAGTCAGCCAGAGGAAACAGTCTGCTCCATGCTGCAGTTCTCTCCATGGTGACTTTTGTGTACCTCACGCAAAGACTTAGAAAAAAAGAAAACCTGAGCTAGTTGTGCCCTTCACACCCTCAGCTCTTTGATGCTGTAAAGTGGCTCAAGTTCAAGGACTATTTTAACCAAAAGAAGAGAAGGCAAAGAGGAGCCTGACTCTGTAGCTACTTAGGACACTCAGATATAATGATTACAAGGGATTTTATGTATCAAAAAGATTAAAAGAAGAAAAGAAGAAAAATAAAAATAGGGCTAGTTGGCAAAGTCTTCTGCATCTCAAATTTGAGCTAATGTGTAAACCCAACTAATTTCCACTATAGGCACTTAATGACACTATTTCGCTTTGTCCATCAAGCTATTAAATTAATGCTTTTACTAAAGTAGCCTGTATGAAGAGTACAACCTGAAACAACCACAAATAGGAAGAAAACCAAATCCATTTTATAGCAAAGTCCATATAATTACTTTTACAGTATTTTCTCAACCATAAACAAACTCGCTAATCTTCCAAAGAAATCACATTTTCCTATTAGAAAGTTAATTACTAGAACAATTGCGCTTGCAGTACAATTATTTTTTCTTTTTGCTACTGAAGTATTTTAAAAGGAAAAAAAATGAGAGAACAATGGAGATAAAAAAAATACTTATAGCAAAGAAGCATAAACACTGCTCTTTCTCCCTGACGGTGATGTACCTACTAAACAGTGTTTCTACTGATACTGTTATCAACACTTATCTTTTGTACGGTCTTCTGCAGCAATCTGTTAAATCTTTTCCCATCCAACAAAACAAAATACATACAAATACATACAAGAGTAAGCCTTCGAAATCCAGGAAGTGACAAAATTGATGCTGCCTGTGCAATGTTTAATCATCACCCTGTATATCTCACGGTCTTCAGAGGCACAATTTCTAGAAGCTCTCTACACTGATCAGTGCAAGGAATGGACAGCACACACAATCAGCTGCTATTCAACTTTCTGCTTTTTCCCCGTTGGTCTACATACGGACCCAGGACGGTCTATCGCTCATGGCTGGAACTATGAAGAAACTGCTCTGGAGACAGATTTCACTACCTCATGAGAAGCCTTCTCCAAAAGGCCTGTCTGTTCAACATGTAACGACATCACTAATCTTAATGTACTTTCAAACTGCACAGGTGGGAAAAGATGCCAATGTACATACATTTGTAGCTGTGATACCAATGTTAAGAGACTTCAAAAAAAAAAAAAAATTCCCTGGTTTTGAGTGCCCAACTTCAGACCTTTCAAAGCTGGAGTGATCTCAGTACTCTAAATACTACTGCATTTCGTGTGCCCAACGCACAGCTCCCATTCACACCAGCAGCGGAGATTCACCACTGCTGCAAACCAGGCTCCAGAACCCCAGGTTAGGGGCTGACAAAATGAACCATGGTTACGTATGTATTTGGCTTGACTAGCCCTGTACAGAATTCCATCACAAGGATTCCAGCAAAGAAGTCAAACTGGGGCCAGTCTGGGAAGTTTAATCCAGACGTTCACTAGCTTTTATGGAGTATTTCACAGATATTTTAAAAACCAATTGAAAAGTTCCTCCTTGACACTCGAGCAGTTACCAGTGGGACACCTTCTGGTAGGCTCATGGCTCCAAAGTTCGGGCATTCAATTCCTCCACACAAATCATGCGCTGGTGAATTCAATAACTAAAAGAGCCTCCTAAGACAAACGGCCTGTTGTCAAAAACACTTTCAAAACTCATCCTTTCTCAGCCTGTGTTAAATGGTTGAAGCAGATCGAGCAGCGCAGGAAAGGAACTTCCTCCACAATGGCCCTGCTAGCACGGCTGGACATCGCTTCCACACCCGCTCCTCTGAACCCTTTGTGTTTGGAGTTCCTTCATCAAATCCTTGTAACGTACAGCTGCTGCACTCCAGTCATTCCTTCTAGTATACCCTCAGCTTTGATCACCTATGTGCCCAAGAAAAGCGCTGTATGAGTGTCTCACCGGCGGGTTCAGAATTAGAAGAAAGACATCTGTGCGCATGCAGATGGTGAAACTTCTGGAATACAGAAAACGTGCTGCTCGGCACAGTTTCAGCTGTGGGCATGCACACACACACAAAATAACCTGCCCAGAAATAAAACAGCCAACCAGAAAAAGGGCAGTCGAGAGTTTGGGTGCACTCTCACACACCTTTGCACCCTGGGAGCTGACCAAAGGCAGCGGGAATCACCAGCTGCACATTTGCTGCAGTAGCACTGAGGAGCAGAGGAAGTCCCTGCAGCACCATGGAAGAGCCATTCCCGAGAAGCTTAGTAAAGCAGAAGGGCAACAACGCCTGCTTGCTCTCTACGTGTGAAAGGAATCTTCTGGACTGCGCCCATAGCAGATGACATCTCCTGCCCGAGAGGACTGCCAACACGTTAGTGGGAGTTTTAAACTGAATGGTGTGCTTGGCAACCTGTACGTAAAAGTACCGAGTATCACCGCACGCATAAAGGTTAAGGGAATGTAACATTTCATAGACTGGACTTTCTCCTTCTGTGGAACAGGGCGAGTGTAAGGCAGTTGTTATTTGCTCCTGATCAGTACATTTCTAAAGGTAGTAGCAAACAAGTAGATTTTAGAGCACGTGATGTTTTGCACTGATGATCAGAAACACTACTGCGCCTTGAGTAGCGCAGGGATGGTGTTCTGCTATGAATCCAGCCCATTTAAGAAATCAAGGCAAAAGCAATTGTATGCTACTGAAGAGAACGAACACACGATGTTTTGGGAGTCACTTGAGGTGACATCCCTTATTCACTCATCTTGCTCTTTTTCTCTCTCCCCTGCAAATCATGGGTTGCTGCATACAGGGACTTTGTTTTCTTTCCCTTCCGCCTCATCCCTTCATGTTTTAAGCTTATTTCCGTAACTAGATTAGTTTATACAGGATTATTTCAGTGACAGTTATACAATTATTGGAGAATAGTTGTTTGATTTTGAAAATTCAAACTCCAAGGAGTCACTTCCCCTCCCACGAGTTGTCAGACGTTAGCAGAGAAGTGTCCAGTGCTAAAATATTTCCAAAGACAGTTCGACATACAGAACTCGCAGGGCTCTCTGCTCCTAAAGCAAGGAACAGCGCTCACACGTAGGATGATGCTTCATGATGGGTCAGCACACGTCCCCTCTTACAGACTGCTTATCCATAATTACAGATGCATCAAAAAATCACCAAGAAACATCCTACAGAACAGCTTTTCACTCTAAATTGCTAAATTGCAAAGCCAGAAGTACACAATTTTTTTTCAGAGTGCACTGATGGTTTTGCTACGGAAATACGGATCTGCAGCACGACATCAAACAGTCAATACCTGCCAGTATGGAGACATCTGAGGATCTTCATAATATGAATAATTTTTTGGAACGCCCTGTTCCGTTTCAAGACCGTCCTGATTCTTCAGTTCCCTGAGCATACCGACATAATGCCTGTGCTGGTTTTCGCTTTTCCTTAGATTCGCGGCTTATTTGTGAGAAATCATCATCATCATCATGGCTTGGCTTCGCGGACGAAGATTTGGGAAGGGCTTTAAACGTGAGTACACCCTTCAAGCCTGCGCGGTGCATTTTTTAGGTGAGGCGCAGCGTGCGCGAGACTGGCCCCACCCTTTACACCTGAGGTTCATCTGCCAGGGCCTAGCGAGCTTGGACGGTGACAGCGAAGTCCTCAGGTCGTAGGTTTGGTTAGAGTATCCTTCTCTTAGATGGATGGCCTTACAGGGCTAAACGAGCTCCATCTGCCCGGGTTTGGAGTTAGAGTTGTCCTTCTCCTAGGATGGTTGCCCGAAGGCTAGTGAGCCCATCCTGCCCATGGACACACTTTGTCTGACCCTTCAGTTGAGACCTGTCTGGCTTGGGAGACCCTACCGGAGGCATATGCCACCACCAGCATAGCTCTCAACTTCGCAAGGGCACGCAAGCTCTTTCCCCACGGCAAGGGGGTGCCCGTGAAAGAGTTGTGAGAAATACCAGTTACAGAAATGTACGTTCTGACTCATGGTTTATGAAAGTACCAACGATTTACTCACTTCAGTCAGTATTTACTTCCAACAAACGGTGTCCTGTAATTCAGAAACCAGTCTCCAAGAAAGGTATTGAGCAGAATGTCTATGCCTTGTTGCAGTGCCCATGCTGGCTATCATCCCTTCTGTTCCCTTCCTCACAACAACACACGAGAAACACCGTCCCATCCCTCTACACAGCCCAACTTTGCTGTTGAAATCCATCCCCTTTAGCTCCTTCAGCTAAGTCTTTTGGGCTGATGTCTTACCAAGTGGGTATGTTTTGCTTCTCAAGCTGACCTGGAACACCTTGCAGCACATGACAGATAAGAAAGTAAGCTGCCCAGGGACCGCCGAGATGTGGAGAGCTTAGTCCTGTTTTACTGAACAAAGAGGCAGTTACTAAGAAGTTAACCAACCTGTCCAGACCACAGCATAACTAAAGGAGGAATATAAAATCTATGCGTGTCCTCCTCAGATCCCCCTGAAGCTGCGCTAACCACACTGAAGTGCTTGCCCTCTGAACAGGGATGCGCAAAAACGCCACGAGAACGGCACTGTCCTCCTGGAGCCCATGAAGAACAATCAACAAACAAGGTCAGCTTTCCAGAAGGACTTCAACGAACCACAGCACCAAGCCAGCCTCCTACTGCCCTCCGCTTCACTCCCCAGCACGTCGCTGAGGACCTTCACCAGCCCGGCGAATTACACTCGAGCCTCGACACACGGCGTGTCCGGGGGGGCCGAACAGAGCCCCAGCCCCGCGCAGCAGCGGGCTCCGGGGCACCGCGCCGAGGGTCCCTCCAGAGGCAGAGCGACCTCCCGGCACGGGCAGCTGGCGCACGGCGGGCTCGTCCCGGGGCTGCGCCGGGGAGTCCTCCCGTGCCTCGGTCCGGCCGCCGCGGCTGAGGCAGCGGCTGCAGCAGTGGGTGACGAGAGCCTGCCATCCACCCCGCCAGCTGGGCATCTTTTAAATAGACGTAGGTAAAAAACGCACTAAAAGGCCTATGGTCTGTCTTTCCAACACTGTTTTCCGTTGCTAAAAGGGCATCGCGGGGAACAGGTGAGACAGGTTTAAACAACAGCCCGCACACTGAGTCGGTGCACAGGGCAGCGCAGGAGAGTGAAAACCTAATCAATCCACCCCGCGATCTCCGTTTTATGCACGGTGACCCTTGAAACCTCTCCAAACAGAGGGGGAACGTGTACTTCAGCCGGCCGCGGCGGCTGTCAGCCATCGGCCGAGCAGCCGCAGCGCCTCACCGGCCGCGGCACCCCCCGCCGCGGAGGAGGGAGGGAGCGGGTGGCCCGGCCCGGCCCCCTCGCTGGGCCGCCCTCCCGGCAGCGCGGCGGTGCCGCGGACGCCGGTGAGGCCCGCGGGCGCCGTTCCCCCCGCCGCGGGCAGGCCGCCGCCATGGCGCCGCCGCCCCGCCCCGCCCTCGCACCGCTTTGAGGTCCAGCACGCCGTCCTTGGCCTCCTGCAGCAGCGACACGAACTTGGTGGTCAGCAGCCCCAGGCTCTTCTCGTGGCGGCTGCTGCTGCCGGTGCAGCTGCCGCCGCTGCCGCCGCCGCCACCCGCCGCCTCGGCCGCCGCGGCCATGCCGCCAGCGGGACCGGCCCGCCGCGCCGCGCCACGTGTCGCGGCTGCTGTAACGGCCCGAGCTCGGAACGGAGCCCCGGCCCGAGGGCTGCGGCGGGAGGGGCGGTGCCGCAGGAAGTGACGCCGCCGCCGTTGCCTGGACACCGGCATGTTTCGGCCGCGGAGGGCGAGGGGCTGCCCGTGGTGAATGGGCCGTGCCCGCCCCTCGGACAGGTGACGGGTCCGGCCCAGGGCCCATCCCCGGGCGGGGAGGGTGCGGCGCTCCTCTGCCCTGCGGCCTCCAGGCGGGAGAGCCGGGGCAGGACGGGCAGCCCTGCGGAATACGGAACACTCGGCTGACGCGGGACGGGTTCTCGCCCGGTTTTCCCCGGGGCGGGTGGCGCAGGCTACGAGTCCGCCTCAGGAGGGGAACAGCGGGGCGTCGGCGACCGACCCGAGTGCCTGCTGTGCCCCTGCAAACCCGCCTTACCCCACGCGATAGGATAGCGCCTTGTCACCTGTCGCCGTTTGCGTTTGATATAAACCCTCCTAGATTAATGACAAACCATGTCCTCACACCTCACATGTGGCCAGACACAGGACTCGCTGGCGGGGGCACTGAGAAACGCGGGTGCTGACCGAGCGCCTTGCTCTGGTGTCCGAATACAGCGGGCCTTGGCCTCCATTCGGGTATGCCTCTTCCCTTCAGGTACCATCCAGCTAAAACAGAGAAGCTTTAAGGTCCACAGGGCGTCAAGAGCTCAGGACATGCGCTTCAAGAAAGCAGTGCTGTTGGGAAAAGGCCCTCAGGCACCCGCCACACGTTGTGAAGGGACGTTACACTGGATGCGCCACGTCAGGTAGGAGCTGCCCCTTCGCAGATAACAGCACGTGCGAGGCGACACGCGTCTGCAGGAGCGGCGCGCTCTGGACCTTGGTTCACATTCCTCCTGGTCTCGGTTAACACAGGAATTGCCTGACTGCCTACCCATTCAACAGTGACTGAAATAGATCTATTATCTTGTCTGGAAGTGAAAACAAAACCGAATCTAATAATGGCATCAGTTTTTAATTGTCAGGATTAACGCAGGAGAACATCCCTTGCACCTGACAAGGTCAGAGTTCACATTTCATATATATTTTTGTTAATTTATTTTATTCCTTCCAGTAATGTCAGGATGAAATTTATCCTCGTGAATAGATAAATTTGGCACAGCTTCAACTTACAACATATTTTTATTAATTTATCCTTTTGAAGGTAGAAATCTAAATCTCTAAAGGTAGAAATGTTAATATCTAAAAGCTCTAGGGAAGCCATGCAAGCTTAAAGAGGGAAATGATGCCAAAGGTAGAATTAGCTGCAAGAAAAACAAGCAATGCAAGCACTACTAATGCCTGCATGTACCCAATCTCCTACCCACTAGGAGATTTCTGAGCGAAGAGCAGGAAATAGAAACAATTTGTGAAAAGCAGTAACAGCTCCCTAGGATGAGATCAGAATAAAGTTTCAGAATGAAAATTTCAGAGGAAAAACTCTGAACCAGTACTAATAAATTGAATCAGGGTAAGAGTAAGCTCCTTTACCTTCCTGGTACATTCCAGGTATTTGATTATTTCACCCAAAGTGTAACTTGGTCAAATAATAATTGAACAAAGATGACGTGTCCAAGGAAACACTTGGTAAACATGACAGCAAAGCACTCGGAGGTGATGCAACCCTTCTGCACCACTATATATTATGTAAATACTATAGAACACTTTTCTAGGTGAGCATTTCCTCATATAACATGGCTTCTGGAGTGTGTAAAGCACAAGGTAAGAATGCATTTAGACAGCATGGATCTGTTTGTATCCAGGAATCCAGAGATCACTGGGATACCAGTAGAACACATTTAAACTTTGCAGCAAAATTTACTAGACTGACGTTCATTAGCCCAATTGTGCTAAGAGTTGGGTGTTACACCTTGCCAGCCATTACCACTTTGTATTAATTTTTACGTATTACCAACAGCATGGATTCGAAGCCGTCGGTGCCTAACAGCTGTATCCCACCTTAGCTGGGAGCACGTCTCCTTGTCAGAGCTGACAGCTCTGGTTCTTGGTGGTCTCAGGGGACAGGCACAGGAACTCTGGATGCAGGAAGCCAGAGCTGAAGCAGGTGTCAACTTTGTGCTCCCTCACACAAATCTGGGATCTTACCCTCTTTTAAGATCATGTCATTTCTAGATGATTTCCAGCCCTCCAGCTCCACCCTTGGACTATTACTGTACGAAGTGGGACAGGGGTGTTGTTTTCCCAGGCCACTGCATATGCCTCCGTCAGTTGTTGGCTGTTTTTAAACTTCACTTTGCTGCTGCTTCCTTTCATAAAGCAAAAGCAGAAGCAGGCTGGTCCCAGCTCCCAAGGATGTTCTTTGTCAACAACCAGTCACTGACGATCAGCAAGTTGTTTGTGCTGCCATGGCCTCTGCTTTCAACTTCTGCCCATGTTTTCAAGGCCTTTGTCACATCCCCTGCTTGCTGCACCTCATAACAAGAGGCAGCTGGTATCTATCAAGCTCTGGTTTACACAGCCAGTTCTCATAACAAGTTGGTCACAAGCCCCACTGGCCTTGCAGTTAGCCAAGGGCCATGTCCTTTTACTAGCACTAGTGCTTTTACTGGGCTGCCAGGCAGAAAAATGCATATACAGTTACACCGTATCAGTGTGCTTGTGCCTGGCTGCTGAACAAGCTGGTGGCAAAGTCGGCTTAGTGGCTTCTATCGTCACTGGAGCAACAGGGCTCGGCTTTAGCTCCTGAGGAGTCCAAGGTGGGCAGAAATAGCTCCAGCTGGTGTACCAACAAATAAGTGGTTTTACTACTCACTGTTCTACTACTGCAACATTAAACATTTCAGAGTAGGGTGTAGTATAGTAATAGTTGAGGATGTCCTGAGAACACCTGAGCACAGTGGAGATGATAGAGTCTCCATGATGGAAGAACAATCACAAGGCTTATGATTAGCTTCTATAAGAAGCTGTTAGTTTATTATCTCCTATTTTTTTAAAAACCTGGTAGGAAGCGTATTGATGTAGAGAACCGAAGTACACTGCCAAAAACGTTCCCCAAAGTTGCAGGAGTCAGGCATTCTTCATCGACAGTGGCAAACATACTTTTGGGTAGATTCTTGGATCTCTCACTACAAGGATCTTTACCCCAGTGAAAAAAAAACTTCAAGCTCTTATCTTAGAAGCAAAGGCCCAACCTTCTTTTCTGTTACTAAATATGCTAATTCCTAATTTCATGTGAGGTTTTTCATCTATACGTGTGTTTTGACCCATTTTGACAAAACAGGTAAAAATAAGCAAAGGCTAGAAATAACTATTTATTATGAAATTAATGTAAAAATATTGTCTGATTCCTGAACCATCAAAATATATCACAAAGAATTTATTCTCTAGAGAACAAGGGAAAGTGTATTGTAGTGTATGAATTTGCTGAAGTTTGTGCAACACATTTTTACTGTATGTATGAATAATCTTCAAAGATCTTCTTGAATATCATTCAGTGCATGCGTGAGGCGTCTTATTTTGTGTTCCATGGCTTTCTTACTGTTTGCTGTTTCCTGCAGAAGCTGCCGCATTTCTTCTTCAACATGGTTAACCTGGAAGAGCACATAGAGATCAAATAGAATTCTTGCCTTTCCTTAATATACCCAAACAATCTTGGCAATTTTTAACACTGATAAACGATGCTAGTGTTATATGCTTATGTTTAAATAATCACAGAATGCTTTGGGTTGGAAGGGACCTTCAAAGGCCATCCAGTCCAACCCCCCTGTAGTGAGCAGGGACAACTTCAGCTAGAACAGAGTGCTCAGAGCCCCATCCAACCTGACCTTGAATGTTTCCAGTGTTTCACCACCCTCATTGTAAAAAATTTCTTCCTTATATCTAGTCTAAATCTCCCCTCTTTCAGTTTAAAACCATCACCCCTCATCCTGATGCAACAGGCCTTGCTAAAAAGGTTGTCCCCCTCTTTTTTATAGGCCTCCCTTAAGTACTGGGAGGCTGCAATAATGGGGTCTTCTCCAGGCTGAACCAACCCCAACTCTCTCAGCCTGTCCTCACAGCAGAGGTGCTCCATCCCTCTGATCATTTTTGTGGCCCTCCTCTGGACCTGCTCCAAGAGGTCCATGTCCTTCTTGGGCTGAGGACTCCAGAGCTGGACATGGTACTCCAAGTGAGGTCTCACAAAACTAGAGAGGCAGAATCTCCTCCCTTGACCTGCTGGCCACGCTTCTTCTGATGCAGCCTAGGGTACAGTTGGCTTTCTGGGCTGTGAGCACACATTGCTGGCTCATGTCCAGCCTTTCATCCACCAGTACCCCCAAGTCCTTCTCCACAGGGCTGCTCTCAATTACGTCATCCCCCAGCCTGTATTGATACTAGGGGTTGCCCTGACCCAGGTGCAGGATCTTGCACTTGGCCTTGTTGAACCTCATGAGGTTTACATGGGCCCATGCCACAAGCTTGTCCAAGTCCCTCTGGATGGCGTCCCATCCCTTTGGTGTGTCAACTGCAGCATCAGCTTGGTGTCATCTGCAAACTTACTGAGGGTGCACTCGATCCCATTGTCCATGTCACTGATGAAGATACTAAACAGCACTGGTCCCAGTATGGACCCCTGAGGGACACCACTTGTCACCGACCTCCATCTGGACATCAAGCCATTGACCACTACTCTCTGGATGCAACCATCCAACCAATTCATTATCCACTAAACAGCCCACCCATCAAATCCATATCTCTCCAGTTTAGGATGTTGAGGGATGTTGTATTTAAAGCAATGCAGTACTTCTGACAGTGGATGTAGTAGCAGAATTTTGCTTTAAAAACAAAAGTATTAATTTGCTAGGAGATAGCAAGTAATGTATCAAAACCAAAATACCTACTATGCAGAAAAAGCGCCAGTTGTCACACTAAGGAAGAACTGGGTATATGACAGGAACAGTAACAGGAGTAGAACTGTTAACACTGGCATAAGTGAGCTAAATGGATTATCTGTCATAATCATTATTCTTGCCTGTATAGGTAAGGAAATGTTTAGCTATCGACTCAAAACAGCTATGTAGCATGCAACTTTACTTTGCTTGAATACAGAACCTCATGATGGTACAGTTCTAGAGATCTTCTTGCTGTGCAAAGACTGAGTACTAAACCAGGGCTGATTCCATCCAGAGATACAAACAGGTGACTTGCAAGCACCACTGGTGTAGTGCAAATACAGTAAACATATACATTTAGTATTAAAATTACTTTTTCATTTGCTGCTTCAATTTGTTTTTCCTTTTCTTTTGCCAGCTGCAATAGTTCCTCCTGATGAGCTGCTACCATTGACTGAAGTTGTTTTCTAAAAGCATCATCCATTTCATGAAGCTTTTCCACAGCAATCCTAAAAAAAAAAACAAACCCACACTCCTGCAAACAACTGAAATGTTTTGCTTTGCCCAATTCTACCTTTGATAAAGTTTTAATAACATAGGCATGAAGACAATCATTTCAATATCTATCATCAGAAGATGTCCTGTTTTCTCAAGTACGTGCTCTAGTTTTACGCACTGTGTTTAGGGCTTCTGGCATTCCTCTTAGCAGAGGCATTTAATCATTAGCAAAGAATATAAAGATTCAGGCTTGCTACAGTCAACATGGATAAGAACTCCAGCTGTTTTCAAACACCTACTTATTATATGCTTTTGCTTCCTGAGAAGCCAGCAACTGAACTATGTGATCCAGTAAAGCCTGTAAGCCCGTGTCTCACAGAAACAGATAAGCGTCTCCTTCACAGTAGTGAAGCATTTCCTTGACTCCAAGCAAATGCTGCTTTTAGGAGGTAATTCTAAAATACACAGCAACAGAAAGCAAGACAAGTTATTCCACTATACAATTCATTTACTCCAAAATTTTGAAGCAAAACAATTATTTGGGACAAAATTTCAGTTTCACTACTGATCTTCCAAAAACCTAGTACTAATGACAATCTGAGGTGGTTGGGTTTTGTTTGGGATTTTTTTTTTTGTTCAAACTTGACCACCAAGGTATTTTCTTTGATTTATTAATCAGATGGCCTTCCCTAAAATTATAGCAAAAGTCTAATTAATCAAAGTGTTTAATTTAAAAATACAAAGCAAAAAAACCTTAGTCATACTAGCTTATTCCCTCAGTGTGGTTATCACTGCTAGATAAATATGTAGTTCTTATTAACTAGCTAAGCTTTTCTTAAGAATAGTTGGGAGGAAGGAAGAAAAATAAGAGAAAGGAGGCCAAAGAACAAAGTAAAAATCATACTAACAACCTAACCTCTTCACAGGCAGCAGCCTACCATACTTTTCCGTAATGCCAGAAGCACACAAAATAACTTAGCATCATTTAAGTCCCTGACTATTTTCTTGCTTAGAAGTATTTATTTCTGTATCATCTCATTTACTATTAACTGCTCAAAAAAAGTGATAGTATGAGAGGAATGAGAAGAAATTAAAAACCTGTTGCTACTTGTTTGGGAAGAGAATGACAGGTAACTTATCAACAGTCTGTTTGTCACAGACTGAAATATTTATTAGCATGTTGTGGTTAAGTATTGAGGATCTGGCCTCAATTTCCTACACAGCACACGACGTGTTTTCATCATCCTGTGCTGACATTAGTGAAGCACTGTGGCCTCTCTCGTAAGCCCAAATATCAGCCACAGTTGCTTGGCTTGACCTGTGATTTGCAGCCAGTTTGTCCCATGCAGTCACAAGCTACAAGGCTGACAGGCTCATGCTCAAAGAAACCCTGCACAGACTGTGAGACTGCGCCTCACATGCACAAGCATCTTCACTGCGTGACTCCAGCCAGCGTGATGACTGTAGAAGAGTCCCTGTCATGTAAGTGTGACATGGAGTTTCCTCTCAGAGGTAAACCAAAAGCAGAGCGGTGGAATGGGCATACTAGGAAGGAATGAGTGTAGGCTCCAATTATTTTCAGAGAAAATAGCTAAAGAGTTTAAAGGACGAGCACTATAACTGAATGCTAGTTCCACAAAGTCAGTCACCTGTATAGCAAGAAGTACCTCTACGCACACAGAGTTTGCAGCAGCTGCACTCACTGAGTTCTTGAAAGGGTATTACGCATTCTTTCACCATGTAATCAAACATTTTTGTGAACTTATTAACAGTGCAACTCCTAACTGAGCAGTCACAAAATAAGCTATTAAGGTGTTCACCTCTGAGTTTGAAGACTTCTATTTCTCTCTTCAATCAGCTTCTTCTCTTTGATAGCAAAGTTCTCCTTCATTTGTTTAACCTGCACCTCCAGCTGGCTTAATAGCTCTCCTTTACCTTGCCACTTTTTTTTCAGTGCACTGAAAATAAAATGCACGTTTACAATGAATATACATACTACTTCTTAGGAAAGTGGAAGTTTTCCATGCTTCCATTTTTCCACATTTCTGTGGGTTTTAGTAGCAAGCAAGTACCCTCTGAACACAAAATAACTTCAGAGCAGTGTTGCATACTTTTGTGATCCCAAATAATTGTCAAATGTATGTATTACCTGTGTGCATTCTTAATGTCACCAAGTTCTACTTCTTTTTCTTCTAGCAGTTGCTTTAATACTTCTTTTCTTTCATTTTGCCTTTCTAATTTTTCTGTTAGCTCTTCACATTCAGCAGCTTTTTCATCCAACTGTACTTGTAAAAATTTCTGAGCTTCCAGATTTTCTTCATGCTGTTTTCTGATTTGTTTATCTTTTTCTTGTAAGCCCTTTAGAAGATAAATATTTTAAAACACATAAACTCCCTTGATTTTAATGTTATTGTTACCCTTTAAAAGTATCTGATTAGTCTATGCTGGAATAAAGCAGAGATGCATATGTGAAAGTTTTATTTTCTACACATATTATTATATGAAAAATACTTAATAAACTGATAGTTAAATAATCTGAAGGAAGTCAGAATTAAAAAAAATCAACAAAACATAAATCTGAATTTGAAAGCAAATTAAGAAAAAAGTTATTTAGAACTCTAATAAAACTTATTTTACGTAGACAAATCACTGAGCTCACATTCTGTTACGTGACAATATAGTTTAAGGAGTAACACATCTAACTTTGACTGACATAACATGGTTTAAAACTCTGCTCTGATTAGTGAGCTAAAGTCTTAAGTCTCTAAATGATATGAATGGAATTAATAGAACAAAACATAGTAGCTCAGTTCTTAAAATACTGATTCACGGGAACAAAATAGAGAAAAAAATATTTACATTTTAATATATACCTGAAGGAAACTCCCTCCCTTTTCTTTTAAACACACAGGAAGAATTATGCTATGCTAGTTCTTCCTTTCTTGAAATTTAATTATAAAGAACAATTTGACGCAAGGCAAGGAGAAGAAAGTCTTTACATAACTATGGTCCAATGAGAGATTGAAGTAGCATCTCTGTATACCAAGTTAACGCAAGGCCTTCTGCACTCAGTGAATTCAATTGCCACTGGCAGCCTCACTGTGCTTTCTGAGTTGGTAAACTAGGAGTGCAGAGCCAGCTGTCATTACAGCCTTGACAATAACTTTCACTGTAAGTCTTAATTTTAACTAAGCATACAAATTGTCAGAAATGGCACTTACTCCTTTTAGTCTCCTAATTGTTTCTGTCTGATCGTCCACTATTTTGTTTTTAATTTTTATAGTATCACTGTCCTGTTCCTTTTGCTTTTTTAACATCTCAATCTCCTCCGTTAACACTTCAATTTTTGCTTCCAGTTTTCCCCGATCTTGAGCAAGATGAGCTCCTAGATAAAACAGGATATTCACGCTACAGCACTCATTTTACAGATGACTTCAAGATGTATCACTCTGGGGAGTGTGGGGGAGGCAAAGGTAAGAGCTACCTTAAAAACCAAACATGACAGTTTTGCCCACTGGAGACACTGTATGGCTTTAATCAGGAGGTAGGTAACACTTAAGTGGAAACCTGCAACTGAAGTTCTGTATTTTATCCTTTGAAAACTCTGATACAAGCCACAATAATTCTTACCGACCCAGCCAATCTTAAAGAACCCACAAGGTGGTGCCAAGTCACGTGAATCAGGGAAAAATGAAAAAAGCCCAAGCTTTTTTCACCCAGTATTTACCACTTTTTTTAAAAGATAAATACTGAAATTTTCACATTAGACTTACCTGTTAGGCAAGTAGCATTACAAAACACTATTTACAAATCCTTGTTTTCCCAGTTTCATGTTTAAAAGTTTTTTGTATAACATTATGGTAATTTGACATTTTGAGGAAATAGATAAACTGTATTCGCAACTAACTCCCACAACTGCTGTTTTAGTGCCCGTATACTACAGAAGATCTATTTTAGCACACAATCTTTACAACTGAATAAGATCAACAAGGCATCCAGAGACCCTGTCATGATTACAACTATTCTGGAGTGTTTAGTTGAAAGGTATGACATTGAACACCACCATTTTTTCTGCAAAAGAAGAACAAACATTAATTTACCCTGTTGTGCCAACTCCTGCCCCCATATTTTTCTTTCCATTTTTAGCCCATCAATCACAGATTCCTGGGCTGTCAGTTCAGAAATAAGTTTTGCATTTTCCTTTTTCAGAAGTTCAATTTGAACCGTGTTCTGTTTGTCCTTTTCCATCACAGTTTCAAGTTCTCCAGTTCGACACTATGAATAAACATTGGAAAAAGATGGTAAGATCCTTTAAAACAAGGATTCAAAATTTCAGATCAGTACTAAGTGGTTAGGAAAGTAATGCTTATATACAGCAAATTAAGTTAACTGAGGAATAGTCTGCTTGCATGCAAGTTCTATCTGCATCTCTCCCAGTAATGAAACACAAATGTTTGCTTCAAATAGACATGCTTCAATCCCAGAAAACTATAAAGCTGATTTCTAAATAGCCACCTTAAATTATCAATGCCATTATAAAAACCTGTTTAGAGTTATAAACACACAAGTCAAAAAAAGAGAAACTCAAGATAATAAAAAACAAATACAAAGAAAATATACAGAAGGTGGGATGAACTTCCTATGATAAAGATTTACCTTCAGTTAGGCATGCTACTTTTCATTTCATACAGCTATATTTTAGTTCTGTTTTTAGCAGCATCAGTGACTGGCAGGATCCTATTCTGTAAGCAACACAATGTTTGGACGCTAAAACACCAATATGTAGGGAGGAGACCAGAAACAGCTGTGCAGGGGCAGTACAGCACAGAAGTTTTAACACAGAGATGGACTGGGTACATCCACGGCCTGGGTCACGCAACAGTTCAGAAGTTATGTTCCTCAGCTTTTTAAGAATTATTTATGGACAACATAGTACTATAATATGTTGCATTATGGTGATCAGTAGTTTAAGATAAAGCAACTGTGCCCAGAGTATTTAACATTAAAATCAGACAATTAGTAGATAATGACTAATTCTACTAATTTTAGGCAACTCTCACAGATATTCAGCTCCTAATAACTACACTTGATTATTTGTTCCATTTCATTTTTACTTCATGTACAGTGACAACTGAATTTACAAAGGGTCAGGGCTATTAGTGTAGGCTTTTAAATGTCCATTTAGCGTGACCGTTTGATAATATACAAACTGCTAGAGCTCACAAGGCAAAGGAG
Source organism: Bucorvus abyssinicus (assembly GCA_009769605.1). NCBI lineage: Eukaryota > Metazoa > Chordata > Aves > Bucerotiformes > Bucorvidae > Bucorvus > Bucorvus abyssinicus. The sequence goes on along the minus strand of CM020033.1, from coordinate 6,840,801 downwards.
CACACTCCTGAAGACATGAATGAGTCCAGATTTTGCTATGTACCAGCAGTGTTTGTGAGAAATAGAAGTGCAAGATGAAAGAATAAAGGCTGATGAGAAGTACTAAGTTTGAATGCAACAAGAAACACGCATCTTTCAAGTCAATCTACCTTGTATGGAATTGTTACTTTTCTAGATAAAATATTACACACACAAAAAAAAAATCATATGTAGTTGAAATGTTTTGAAGCAAGTACCTTTAGGTTTGTCGTAGCTTCTTCATTTGATTTTGTCAATTCTGCAATCTTTTCTTTCTGTTCTTTCACTATACTTGTCAGGTCTTGGATCAGACTTGTCATCTCTTTTTCCTTCTGTTCAAACTCAAAGAGGGCTCGTTTATGTTCAGCTAGATCAGCAGCAACATTTTCAAAACTCTCTTTTACCTAAAGTTTTATAAGATAAGTCTTGAAAAATGCTAACATTTGGAAGAAGTGTATATACATACACACAAATGACATTTGAATTTCAAATAAAGAAATTGGTGGTCATTAACGGTATATAAAATTAGTGAGTATCTGAAACTGGTTTTCTACCAGTTTGTCGGTGATGCTTCAACTCAAAATCTGGTTCTGCTCAGCTACAAATTTTAAAAAAAAAAAACAAACCCTTGAAAAAAAAAATTCATGGGTGGATGGGAAGCAGAGTAGAAAAAACACAGCTTGGGAAATGAAAATGGTGCCTTGATTTAATCTCATTGTTAAGATTAACATTAAAATCTGGAAAAAAGAACTTAAAAATAATTCTATTTTCTTCTTTGCAAAAGAAGGATTTGAAGGGTGAAAAACAGTCTTTTCTTTCCCCTCTTATCTCATGTATCCAACTGATTCAAAATGAAGAAAACCAAGTTTAAGTGAAGGTGAAGCATTTAAAATTTTATTTCACTTAACATACAAAATACTGTGAATACTAGCCATAGAAATAAGTTATGTAAGAAATTTAGTAAGCAATGTTTGAATTTGAATTTCAAAATGTATATCCAAAATTCAATTTTGAAAATTTAAATTACAGGGAACTTTATTATTAAATGCACTAAGATACATGTAACCATAACCTTACTGAAACGCCATGAGTGCTTCTACAATAATTGAATATATTGTAATAGAAGGTAAATGTCTTTTAAAATAAATTAATACCATCAGATAGAAGTTTTCCTGATTTCTTTTGATTAACTTTTACTTATGAACAAAAAGGCTGGGTTATTTGAGTGCTGACTAGGCATTTGGTGTCTATGTTCTAATCATTGATATTTCAGAGCTTACTACCAGCATTTGATGAATCCTTGGACCAAAGACCTTAAGGATCAAAAAAAACCCCAAAACAAACCCCAAACAACCAAAAACCCAAAACACTCCCCCAAATCCCAACGCATTTAAAACACATTTAAGAGCACTACAGCCCCACCTAGTTTGAGATTAAATGTTCCTTTAGTCTTACCTCTTTAAACCTTTTTGCTTCAATTGTTAAAGCTAAACGAAATTCATCTTCTAACTCTTTGTACTTCTGGTTTAACGTATTAATTTTCTCTTGAAATTCCTTAACACGCTGTTCATGCCTCTGCTCCTCTTTAGCCACTTCTTTTGACAAAGCATCTTGAAATTCAGGTCCATTTAAAGCAACTCGGGTTTCAAGTTCTTTCCTGAAGTTACCAAACATACATGTGAGACAAGAACTGCAGAATCTCACAATGCCGTTTCAATTAATTTTCTTAGTATTTGTTAAAACGGATAATAAATTACATAATAAATGGGATGAATTCCTTAGTTTCACAGACAGATTTCCGTCTTCTATAATAATGGCCCCGGGATGAGGAAAAGTGTGTTGACTACTGTTAAAACACCCAAAGGAATAACCTTACTTTTTATTTCAAACTTTTGTAGAAATCATTCAATTGCTCTTTTGCTGTTAATGAGCATTTGTTTGCTTTGCTCCTAACAAAGATCTGGAAGAGACACTGGAATTGGGGAAAAGCACCGCACACCCTCTTTTCTAGTCACTCTCTTCACCCTCACCCAGCAACTGCTACCTCTCACTCAGACCCAAAACTTGAAAAGCAGCAGCACTGGGTGCCTAAAGGGTTCCAGGATAAGCCTCCTTCCTGTCTGGAAGCATCCCGATAGGAGACTGTACCTGTACGTTAGTCTTGCCGTGTACTTTAAGAATATTCTGTTAATCTGCTATAAAGCACAAACACAAAACATACCTGCTGGCCTTCACATTATGTCTTTTGAAGATTTATGAGATAATAATTGCAAGTTCTTAAAATGCAGCTATCAGATTCTTCCCACCTAAACCTGCAGTTATCTTGGTATCTGAATACGTTTATCCTGGTAAAATTTAGCAAGTGTAACCAGCTTATTTTATTAATAACCTCTCTCATATACTAGCATACCACAGACCATGTATTGCTTTAGTTTGTACACTATTTGATTATATTAGCTAAACAGTATAGAACTTCCGTTCAAGTATTCTACAAAAAAAGGAAATTTTGAGAGGAAAGAGGAAAACAGCCAGGCAAGTCACCCATCCACCCTAAAACAAGATACTGTAGAAGCTGACTTCTTTTTTTGAAGACTTTGTGTTACTGTAGTATATGCAGATCTTCAGATAAGTAATTCAAATACTGTTTTATTTTTTATTTTAAATTTTGATTAATTCCTGGATTAAAGATCAAGTATTTAAAATAAAAAGTTCAGCCATATAATAAGACAAGAACCTATCAAATTAAAGGCTGGAAGAACACAGTTGTCTACATGCACTTATGAGTTCGGAATGGACAAGATACGAAGATATTCTTAAATGAGCAAGAAAAGGGTGGGAATCTACATTTTTTACAAGGACCATTTTTCCCATTAAAAAAAAAAAAAAGAGCATCCAAACAAAAGCACACCCACACATTTCAGAACGCATTTACACTGAACTTGTTTGCAACACTAGCATCTCTATTAACCTGTGAAAATAGAAGACCTCATACCTTTGCTCTTGCTCTCTTAATATAAGAAGTTCATGTAGTTGTTTTACTTTCTCCTTCTGTTGTCGAAAGGATGTTCGAAGTAACTGCACTTCTCTTTCATTTGCTGATGCTTTAAGCTCTGCTTCTTGCACCTGTTTCATCTGTGTAGAATGCATAAAGAGAGGAACACAATTTTCTAATTTATTCTTCATGTCTTACACTAGAATATGAAGGAACAGGTCCTTTATTGAAGTTTTATATGTGTCTGCCTGGGCCATTATTTTTATAGCATGCTTCAAGCGTTTTCCACAAAGTTTTATGGAATTTTATTGAATTTATTTTACTTTACTCATTTGAAAGGAAGAGGTTTTAGCTTAACTTACTACAACACAAAAAAAGCAACTGAAGAACCAAGGACGTTTACTTAATTTATAAAGAACTTGAAAGTGTCCTGAAGAAGTGGATCAAGCGTATTGGCAGAATGATTTCCTCAATCATTCTTGTACTGTAATACTTGTATTAGTTTCAAGCAAAACATTTTGTGATGTATTCAATATAATTTTTTTTAGACACTCCGGTTAGAAAAATCTGTATCTTTCCAAGTTTTACAGTTTAAAGTTAATGAACAGAGCTGCTTTCTAATGATGAGAAATGGAGAATCAGGATAAACACCAGGTGGCATACTCCACTTTTTCCATTTGATGCAAGCTTTTATGAATAATTCCATTTTATAATCATAACCCTTTTACATACAATGCTGTCTTTTCTGACTCAGCAAGTATGAAGAAAGTTATAAGAAGGGTTTTAATTACTCATGAAATGGTAATTCGGAATCAAGACACTTCAGAAGGCTGCAAGTTAGAACACGCGACAGAAACGGCAGAAGTGATGCTAATGGAGATATTCTTACTCCTAATCATTACTTGTAGCATTGATCTCAATCCTTCTGTTAATCTTAGAGTTGATAAAATAGGCTAAAGATATATTAAATCTGAACATTCAAAAAGAAAATTTAGTTTCTAGAGCATCATGATTATTCTTTGAAATATAATTTAAAAAATTATGAAAGAGCATTTGCTACAGGATCTGAAAGACAGCAACAAAAGATCTTCCTTTAAAAAAGTTTGGCAGTTAGTAAAAATTATGTTACTACATCAAAAGAGAAGACGTATTTCTACAAACTCATTAAAGCAATTAAAAACCTTGTATAAGGTACATCCTTTCTTATAGGAAAGGAAAAAGAAAGAAACCACCACTCTCCTGTATATCACTAAATTTAGTACTTTTCCAAGTGACAGGCAGATACCCTATCTAAACTGAAGATCACTTCTAGATCCGTAATAGCTCCAGGGTAGTTACAGGTAAGAAAGAAAATAAAAGAGCCAGTCAGGTGCCTAAAGTGGAGGGTGGCTAATCCATAACCTGAATGGCACTTGCAGTTTGGCTGTCAGCACACTCCCTGATTCTGCTTCCTTTCAAAGTATCTGAGCAACAACACATCCTGGAGCACCACACTAGCAGTTCAGAGACTCTCCAGGATGGATGTATTACGATTCAATTTCTGTAAGTGGATGCATTCAGTGACACAGGAATGGACTGATATAGGAAAATCATCAAACAATAGGAATAGATATTAGAGGATGCAGCATTTGGGTGATGAAAATTCACCAATTAATTATTCATTCAGAAATAGTGGCAGTATCTGGTCCAGCACCTTGATCTTATGTATTTGTATAATGAACAGAGTGCCTCTGACAAAGAAAGCATCATTATCTTCTCCAGCTGTAAAAACAAAACCAAAAATCCCAAACAAACAAACAAACAAACAGAAAACCCCCCACACAACTACAATCTTTAAAGTAATTTCTCAGCAATTATTGTTCTGGTCACCATTAAAAGCATCTAATTCTTTAGATCAGCAAAACAAACAGTACCACCAGATTTCCATCCCACTAGTAAGATCTTTACTGATTTCGACAACATTTTAAAAGACTTGTCTTTGTTACTGTATATTTTCAGAAGATAACAACTCTCAGTGTTAAGTACACAGGACTTGTTCTCCTATATCTTAAGACCATATCGCATGACATACTTCTGTTTATAAAAGACATAAATTGACAAGTAAAACGGATACTTCCTATTAACTACTACTATGAAGGAAAAAAGCTCTACCTTTTATTGTGGAAAACTCTGACTTAAGGCTTGTGAAATCTAGTGTTTCTTAATATCTAGGACTATAGTATCCATCCTGTTGCCACTGTGTTACATACTCATGAAAAATATTTACCTCTGTTGTTCGTTGCTGCAATCTCTGTGTCTCCATCTTGGATAGTGTTTCTTCTAAAGCTTTCATGGCCTTCTGATGTTCTGCTTCTTTATTTCTTGCCTGATTTAAATCATTAGTAAGTCTTTCAATTTCACCTTTCAACTGCTGGACATCTGCTTGCAGTCTTGCTTTAACATCTCTCTCTTTCAATACCAATTCCTTTAACCTGAGAATAAATGCAATAAGGTTTTATTACAAACGGTTTAGTTTTAGTTTGATGCCAAATACATTGAGAAAAAGACATCAGTAAGTGTTGTAGCACTGTATCTTGTTCTTTGCTGAGTGGTACTATTTACAGCACTATAATGTAAAAATATTTAAAAATACGTAAAATATTACTGAAGTCAGGTGTAGCATTAGTATATGGAGCTTCATTTTAAAAGAAACTAAGCTGGAGACAACCTCATAGATAGGTCTTGTAAGGAAATGACATTGCAGTAACATTTTGCTTTGTACAGATGTCAAACAGAGTATCAATTTGTATATTAATAATGTTCTTCAGAAAACTTTGAAAGATTCTTAAATATTCTAATAATTTTTGATATAAGATCTATCTCAAAAGCAAAGGAACATAATAAGCTACTTATGCAAGGTGGTATAAAATAAAGGTGGGAAATGAACCTAAAACAGAAAGAAAAAGGAAATGATCAGTCATGGATGGTACCTCAGGAAGCACTTGGCTTGCTTCTTCCTTACAAGAAAGAAAATGTGTCTTTGATAAATACAATGAAGGTAAGAAAAAGACAAATAGACCAGCCATGTCCAATCATGGCTGGCAACAAACAATGCTTTGTTAGGAGGGACAGCTTTTTTTTTTTTTGGGGGGGGTGGAGTGGGTTGGGGTGGGGCAGGAGAGGGGAAGATGCTGCCCAGGACTTACAAGGATGATGATAGCAGTTTACAGGAACATCTTTGGTCAATTGCACTGCACAGGAAATAAAGAATGTATAGGTGGAAAGGGAGATTGGGAAATGGAAGCTGAGGGTATGATGTGAGAGAGCTACTAGAGCTTGAGCTGAAAGAAAAAGTACAATTATGATACAGATTGCTTGGAAAGTAATGGCTAGAATGGAGGTAAGTGACATACTGTTCTGAGACATGAAGAGAAAAAAAGCTGCAGAAAGGATTTTCATCAGGTAATACTAAGAGAAATTCTAGCACTACTTCTTGATGCATTACTTTCCAAGTATACTGTTTAAAGCTGTTCTCATTTCTTAAGCCCGTAAATGGAATTGTCTTGAATAAAAAAACCCCAACCAAACAAACTCTTGTACTACAGCACAGTTTCCCTACCTGTCTGTAGTGTATACAGCCACGCTCTGAATACTCTTTTCTTCTTTTGCATGTTTCTGTAGCTCTCTGACATGCTGTATTAACTTCTTCTCTGCTTGCTCTGCTTTCCACCTCCTTTCTTTCTCCTGATCCAGTTCTTGAATCAGTGCCTTAGCAAGAATGTGATAAGCATCAACTTAGTAGGAAACATTCAAAAGTAGCCAAAAATGACAATGTGCATAATTGTAGAACAAAGTATTTTGTCTTTCTGGAATTCATGGATGACAGAGAAAAGTGCAAGCGACCATAAAAACCCCCATAACAGTGAAATAAAATAAATTCTCTTCCCGCTGACTCTACAAGAACTCCCAATATTTTTTGATACTGTCTACCCACAATTATTCTTGTCACCTTCAGTTTTAAAGTTTCACCAGGAGACATATGCTTGGCTTCAGGTGAAGACATACTCATATTTAACTTGAAATGATGCAAAACATACTCGATATGTTGATTCCTCTGTGGCATTTGAATTAATTTCTTCTACTTTTTCTCTATTGCTCTGTCTTCCAGTTAATACTCCAGCTTTGCCTCCCACTACTGCCAAGACTCGAGTATCCAACGATGAATTCAGGTTAGACTCTCTCTGACTGGAGCATGGACGCTTTGAGGAACTCTTCTTCTCTTCCCTATAATAGCAGGATATCAAGGTATATTTAAGATTATGCAGAGTTTAAACAGTAACAGGGGATTCAGACACTTGTACAGGACAAAACTGTACAGTTCTGTGTAGAAGCTGAACTGTACAGAGCTCTAAGCCATATAGAAAATAATTTGCAAACAAATCATAAACCAAACAGATAAATTCAAATTATTAGCTGTAAAAAAAATACATAGTACTACTAGATGCTATCTGAAAAACGTCTTATGATCACATAGATATGAAACAATTTTAGGGAAGCTGAGTAGCTGACTAGACTAATTTATTCCAATTTATATCATCTTCTATTCAACAGTTCTGATATTTACTATATAAATCAAACAAATTACTATGGCATCCTCAGTTTCATCATAAAATATCGACAGTTATATTTTTGACCATCATTCTAACACCATGAATTTTTTTTTTTTAATGACTCAATTATTCTGTCTGTGGAGAATTCTTCTGTCATCACAATTTAAAACAAAGATGAAAATAAAAGCTATTAAAATTCTCAAAGTGTTTGTTTTGGAATCTTCAGTTCAATTTCCTTTTCACCTAAAGACAGAAAATGCTCATACAGGGAAATGACTGAGTGAAGCCTCAGTAGCTAAAAATTTTTAGAGCACTATTAACAGAGCTAGTTCACTCAACCCACCACTTTCAGCAAGATGAAACCTACTACTTTCAAGTCAAACTACGTTCACTCTGACAATATTCAGCTTCGCTCATTTTGGCTCTATGTGGCAAACACTGGGATACCTGTCAGTTATTTTGTCCTGAAGATGATTAGCATGGCATCTAGTAGACAAGGTAGTTCTACGGTAAGTAGGGATCTTGCTTCTTTTCACAACCTTTCTGTTGTTCTCCTTCCCACTCTCATTTTCACTCTCAGAAGTTGGATCTGTATCTCTCTTAGCTTTGAGAACATTTGGAGGAGCTTCCCTTCTTGAGGTATCGGATACCTAAGAGTAAATTGAATTTTTATCTATACATTTCATAATTTCTAATTGGCTAATTTCTAACACTTTTTCAGGTGCTATTTTTAAAAAAATCACACAGAATGATTTTGATAGAAAAGTAAATAATTGCTTCCAAACAACCTCTTCCGTCCTTGATGTTTTAAAGACAAAATAAACTCAACAGAACAACAGAGAACATAGAGTTGTATCTTTTTGAAATACCTGAAGTTTGGTAAAATCCCTAGGCATAGAAGCTTGGTGTAAAATGGAAAACAAATACAGCACTTAAAACCAAAAGAGCCTTGGAAACACGAGAGGTACACCACAAACTATTACAAAATACACCTGACAAACATATCAGACTAGCCTAACCTATTAACAAAATTAATTTTCACCAACTCTACAATCCAGATATTTTGCTGCATTTCATATTTCACTCTGCTTCAGTTACTATATTGATGGCTTCAGGGTAAAAACCAGAAAACAATCTTCCAATATAATATGATCAGATAGTTCTTCTAGTCCCATAAACTATGGTTTTTATTCAGGATGAAATTTTCCGTGATTCAAAGTGCAACCTTCAGTTTTAAAGACATTTTTATTTTATTCCCATTTTCTCAAAATTATTAAGATCACATTAGCATGAAGTCAGCACATACATACCAGTAGAAATACCCTAGTCTGTACAATGTATTTTGCATTATCAGAAGGTACAGCTCATTTTACAAACAAAACTTTCTCTGTAATCACAGGAAGAAGTTTACCTTTTGCAGTATCTGTGAAATTTGATCTTCTATTTTTTTAATCCTCATCTCACTGTATATTTTATCAAGTTCAGCCTTCTCTGGTTCTGAAGATGAGACAAGCTCTGTAGAGGAGCTGATGACACTTTGTACTGGTATTCTTGTACGCTGATGGAAGTAAGCTAACGCCTGGTCAATATGCGGTGTCAGAACTGGTAAGGTAACATAGTTCTATCGAAAGGAAAGACAAACCTTGTTACATTAAGGAGTTGCATGCAATATAAAAATAAAATGTACAGATTTTAAAGTCAGTACACACAAACTATGGCACCTGATCTCTGGATGAGGGGCGCCCAGATGAAACAAAACAGCCCAAAATGTCTTCTAAACACACTGAATCTGAACAGTTTCCTTCTGCCGGGTCCACTGGTTCACCAGAAGTATTTCTTCCATCTAGAGTTGTTAGCTGGGGCAATGTCTGAAGAACAGTTTCTCTATAACCTTCAGAAAAAGACCACATTTAAATTGAAATTAATGTCTAGAGTATATTAGGTTCCCTGTCATCTTAAATTATTCATTGCATTTTTCATAGAAAAAAATGAAGAAAACAAACAAAAGCTACACCAAAACAGGATGCTACAATTTAACTTTCCTAGCCCCCAAAACCTATGCCCAAACCAGCAGCTCCAGGCAACACAAGTGAAAGTGATGTATCCACAAACACTCCCCCAACTTGTCTTCATGCTGCCTAGTGAAATCTCTGCCTACTATTTTGATGAAAATGCCAATTACTGCAGAGCATCTTACGAGTCTGTCACTGCTTACTAAAGCTGTGGGAAAAGGAGAAAGGGCTAACAGCGCATATTACTGATCTTCCCCTTGTGGTCTCTGTCAGTAGAAGACCATTTACTTCCCATGGCTGTGCTCTTTCTATATAGTTCAACACCTCTATGTACATTCTTCAAATTCTCCACCCACCCAACTTTTAATACTATTATTCCTTTCCTCCTATTTCTGCGATACTTTCTCTTCGTCCTATCTCCCACCTTAACCTAAAATAACATGTGAAAAGCTGAGCCATATCAATTAATACAACAAGTTACAATTTTGAGAATATGCCCGGGGGGAAAAAAGAATTATGGAAAAAAATTAGTTTTGATGGAATTTAGATTTCTGCAGGCTGGCCAGTTTATGAATGAACTTACAAGCTTCAGAAACTGGCTCACAGCTTAAGGGAAATCACTGACCTAATGAACACAAAGTATCTACCTAATGCGAGATCCATACCTGCTGTGTGACAAACTGGATTGGCTTTTCCATTTTTTTCCAGCGTCAGATTAGTCAAAGAGTGCAGCCCCTTCGTGCACTGAAGTAAATGGTTAATATTGTTTACACAGTTGCTGTGAAGGTCAATATGGCTAATCTTATGGCTGGTTCCATGAAGGCACTGAAATCCTGAAAATTTGAGAAACACCACAAAATAATGATTTCTGCTATGATCCTAGACTGTAGGATTTACAACAAATGGCATCTTGTGGAAAACCATTCAGTAAATAACACATCGTAACTGGAAATGATGTAATGCCTTTTGCTCCATATCTTTGTCTACATATATTAATTAACTACTGTACACTACCACACAGGACAACACTTAAGCTAGTTATGAGAGCTAACTTGAAGGGAACAGTTCAGTTTCTGTTAGGAAGCCTGTAAAAATAAACAATTTGCTTGAAATTCCTTTTTATAACTCAGTTCACTGACAAAATTATTACCAACGTTCTTTTTAATTTGCTATTGCAAAATCCCTTGACTCTGTAGCTTAAAATCTTAGAATTAACAATTGACCATTTCATCAAACAGATTTCTTTAGAAAAGAGCTTCCATATCATATCCAAAGTTGCATTTTTGTCCTAAAGAAAGGAAAGATATGAAACTTTTGGAAATACTTTCTGAGACTATTGGATTTTTCACTTTGGAAGTAAGTTTGAAATGTTTACTGTACCACCTTGTGAACAAACTTGGCCTTGCCAAATACAGGAGAATAAATTCCAGTTCAGAACAACTGTTGATGTTAGCAAGTTGGAAGCTGAGAGGAGCAGCAACTGCCACATTTAGTAGCACTACTCAGTCACCTGGCTGAACCACTAGAAACTGCTAAAAATACACTTGGTCAAGTTTTTAAAAAATTAAAGTGAGGCAAATACTTTTTACTACACATGACAAAGTCACTTACCAGAGAGATCATGTATGCGATTATATGACAAATTCAGTGTAGTTAAATTCAAGAGTTTTTCCAGTCCTAAACAATATGAGAACGAAAAAAAAAAATTTTCAGAAGAATGCTCTGCTTTCATCAAATTAAAACTCGCAAAGTAAGCCTTTAAAAATAATAACTACACATTATGACAATAAACCGCACTCACAATACAAAAATCAGTTTTCTCTTCTAAATTAAGGAATTTTACTATGATAGAGCTTACTGAGACTATATACTCTTTTTCAGATTTACATAATAACATGGTTAGTAGTTCATACTAACTTTGTAGAACCTTAATCATACACATACTTTCCCGAAGCTAGCCTTGACACAACTCTTAGAAAAGGCTAACGAATTGTTTAATGGACAGAAATAAATATTGCAGACCCTCCACTTTCGTTAACAGGTTACAGGATAAGCTTAGGGTGCGCAGATTAGTCAGGGAACTCAGCCCCTCCATCCGGCGAATTTGGTTTGATGACAGATCTAAATGCTGCAGGTTCCGGAGGTGGCTGAGCCCTTCGATTCTGGCGATGCGGTTACAGTGCACGTTGAGCGTATGCAGGTCCGAGCTCAGGGAGACCTCCAACAGGCTGCGAAGGAAAGGCACCTGACATCAGCCAGGCAGCTCCATTCCCCGGCCACTCTACCCAGCGCCGCCCTCGCCCCAGGGCCCCGCCACAGCTTCCCCTCTGCTCCCCGCAAAGGCCCAGCCACCCGCGCCGCCTGCCGTGGGCACCTGCCCTGCCTGCCCCTCCAGCAAGATCCTCACCTGTTAATGCCCTTATCCATGAGGCTGAGCTCGCCGGAGACGGGACAGTCCCCCGCCATACCGCCGGGTCCGCCGCACAAACCAACGCTTCACTTCAAACTTCCCTCTCCTCCCACCGGCGACGCTCCGTGCGTTATGGCTAAGACGCAAATCCCTCGCGACAACCCCACCGCTTTTTTCCCCACCTCCCTCCCGCTCACCGCTGCGGGCAGGGCGCACGCGCACAAGGGGAGCCGAGGAGCCTGGGCGCATGCGCACAACGTCAGGCGAGGCCGGTGACTGCCCGTCGCGGGGCAGTTGCGGAGGCGGGACCCGGGCTGCGGTTGAGCCGCCTGCGGGGCGGTGCCCTCCGTGTCCCCTGGCAGCGCCCAGAGCAGTGTTGGGATCGGTGACTTTTTAGAGCTGATACAGCGTTAAGAGTTTGCTCCAGTCGGGGTTCAGAGCTCGCCAGGGGCTCAGGCAGGCCTGGCCGGGCCCCGGCAGCGGCCGCAGATGCACCCTGTGGCAGTGGCATTTTCTAACGCACTGAGCGCTGGCAGCACTTAGAGCGATGGTTCAGGACTTGCCCGCGGGCCGGCCCGCTGAGGGACGGTGTGCTGAAATCGGCGTTCGGGCACGGCTGACCCCACCGGCCCCTGAAGAGCAGGAAAATCCCAGCGCTGTGTTGAACTGCTGAGGGGGTTTCCGCTAGCCACGGCTGGCGGCTCTTGCTCGGCACGGGCTGCCTGCATGGCCGGGGAGAGCCTGCGGCTGACTGCGACTCGTGGCGAGGCACCGGCTGTTACAGTGCATCTAGGAGTCTGAAGACTAATGTAGCTAAACGTGATTTTTGGTTAAACAGTTCCAGCAAGGCTGCACTGGATGTTGTAATAGACTGCTTGCTTGGACTGGGCACTGCACGTGCTTTTTAATACCACTGCTACTGTGGTACCCCTTTACAATACCATACTGAGATTTCTTCATGAACGGCTTTATTTTCCAGGGCACTGTACCATCACTGCATAAGCTTATAGGGCAACCTGAGCAAGAGGAGTAGATTAATTGAACCATCTAAAAGTGAAAGGGGAATAATTTGCAGTGGGCGGTTTGTACAGCCATTGCTGGGATTGAATGAGTCTCAACGCATCACTCATCATTTACTACAGGGGAAGCCTAACCGAGTCTAGACATGAGGTTTTTAAATGTCTGCATTTACAAAGATGATGGCTGTTGTTGGACATGCTCACCAGCCACTGAATATTAATACCTGTTACTGCAAAAAATCCCATCATACTTTTTATAGATTACAGCCCAACAAAGAATGCATACAGCAAGTCATGCAGATGCACTTACATTTTGTCAAAGAGAAATACTTAGGCTGTGGCTGGTATGAACAGCTGTATAGGATGCAAGTGCGAACATCATAGTGTGTCACAAAACAGTGACTTTCCCCATTTTTTTTGGTTTTGCATTAGCTGACTACTCTGGAGTCTGTTTCTAATCTATAGTAAAAGTAGAATGATGTGTCTGCCAGGAAAACAGAGATCCTTAACACTTTTAGTAAAAGTCTAGTAAGTTTGTCAGAGTAAGAGAGTATTGCCAAGGCAGTAGATTGTCATATGCCTCAATGTGCAGACTCACTTTTTAAGTAAAAATTGGTGAATACATCATGGGTCTGGTGTGACAAACAGTAAACAGGCTTCTACCTAATGGGACTTACAGAAATCCTTGAATAGCTGTTGAGCTCCTTTCAGAAGGCAAGATGAAGAAAATTACTTTGGAATGTCATATTCCCAACAAAAGTTGAGCTAAAGAAGAGGAGAAGAAAAAGGAAGATTATGAATGAAAATTGTAGGTCATTAAATACAGTATCTCCCTTGACATATGCAAAGGAAGATTAACTGTGACTGTTTTTTTCCTAGACAGTCTCTTCAGGTTTTTTCTTTTTTCTTCTGCTTTTTTATGCTTGGTGAACATCAGCAGAAGGAAGCTTCTTCAGAGGCAACACAGAAGAATATCGAGACTTTGCAAGACAAATTAGGTTCTAATTTTTGCTACATCTTCACCCCTAAAGGATTTGGGATGATGCAGAAATAAGTCAATACCTTGAAACATTGTGTAGTTAAATGAAAAGGAACTAAAGAAATGTTTCAAAATCTGTTCAGACAGATTGGCTTCTTTCTAGTCCATCTAATCAGTGAGTGGATCACAGGAAAGACCTAGTGAATACACAGAGAAAATTCTTGACAAGATTGAAATTGAGACTCCTTACCCAACTACATTGAAGTTCAGTTAATTACAATTAGGAGATACTACATATCCATTTTAGGCAGCAAAAATATCCTTCCGTTACTTTTCTGTATTGGTTTCTCTCTTAAAATTGGAGAAACTACAGTGACTGGAGGTATCAGTCATGATAAGCATTAGATAGTTGATAATGAAAAAGAATTTTGAAAAAAAAAGAGGGAAAATCCTAAATGCTAGGAGAACTAGCAGTGATCAGCTGAAGTTTCAGCTTTCAATGATAGCTGTTACACTGCACTGTCTTGGTCTCATTACACTGTCAAAGAGAACTCAGTAGCTGGCACTCAAAAGAAATGTCATCGTTCCCTGTTGACTATAAAATTGCAGCACTTTGGCATTTTATTTTGATGATGATACAAACTTTCAGTCTGCTTCACTTACCAAGGGAATCTTAGACCTGTCTTAGAACGTGCCTAGGTTATTGTAATCATTTATCTTTGCCCTATATTCAGGAGTTGAGACTCTGGATAATGTCATCAAAGTGAACATGAGCGGGTACTGAATACATAGTTGGATGTGAGGCAGGAGACACTGCCATATGAGACCTTGAGATAATCATATAGACTGTGGTAATTTGTCCTCTTGGCCAGAGGGAGAATTTGGACATTAGAGAAAACCTGGGAAGTGAATATTTATGATGTGCTTCAGAAGAGTCTTCCCTTAGCTAGTGAAAAAGAAAGCACTTTGGCTGAAAACTACCTGTTGTTGTTTAACCAGCTGTGTTTTGCTGCATTCTGCCCCAGTAATGCTCATGTTGGTGTACTGTTCTCAGAACGTCAGGTTTTTGGGGATTTGTAGGAATGCTATCATTATCTCTGCTCTTACCTCCTCCTACTCCGGCAACAACACAGCAAAATGAAAAGCATACTTTGCCTTAGTCGCCAAAGCATTTCACAGAAAGTCTAGAAACGTTTGTCTGAGGTAGGCAGAAAGCATACACAGGAAAGTAATAATTCAGTGGGGTTTTCTGAAATCAGGCAGCTTTGTCAGAAGTAAAAAACCCTTATTAATCTGCTGCTTGGGAGATTTTGGAAATGACTTTTTTATAGTAGAAATTAATGTACTTAGTGAAACAAAATCAATTGCATCTGTATTTTAAGCTTCTGTTTACTGTAATATTGATTTGTTTTAAAATAGTAATCCAAATCCAGCTGTACATGGCTGAACACCCAAAATAAAGAGTTGGAAGATTGCTGGATATCAAAAAATACATGATTATTCACAGAGAAGGAGACTCAGAAAAGGCACTGAAATAAAATGGGAAATTACATATTTTAACCATTTAAAACATTTGTCACAGTTAATGTCCAGTTCCTGAATGCTGGTGAATAAATATTTGAAATATTATAAATTATTCATTGTACATAGTAAATGCATACTTGAAATTAAATTGATGCTGCAGTTTATAAAGTGAATAAATGCAATTTAAAATGCTTGCAAATTTTTATAGAGGTGTGTTTCATGTAGAACTAAATTTTTTGTAGTTTGTAGGACTTGATGGGTTTTGGAGGTGAAAGTAGATAGTGAGTGCTGCAGTGATATGCAGAAGATGGAAGCATTGTCTTACAGTTAAAAGGTGCTCTGGAGCTGTGGACTCTGTCACTGACCATGCTGCATAGTTTCTGCGTGGTGAGGGGAACCCTCTTTAACCAAGTCATTGAAAAAATTAAAAAATAGCAGTCTGTGCACATGCCTATTTTAATGAAGGGTCTTTTACATGATGGCTAATTACACAAACCTGTTTTTTTGCAGACAAATTTATTTTGTGCTTGAGTGAAAATCCTCCTATTCAGGACCAGTCTGAACCACTGTGTCTTTTGAGTTGGGCCCTGTAAAAGCTGTGAGTTTCGTCCACTGTGTTACTGAGCTTTGACCTTCAGGACAAAACTGGTTCCGCCACTTGACTGTCAAAAAGTAAAAACTTTGCAGGTACTTGTTTGGGCGCTTAACAACCCTTAAGGTATATGCAGAGCTCCTTCTTCAGTTAGTTTCCCACTTTTCTGTCCAGTTTTCTCTACATCTCTTAAAAAGAATAAATAGATTTTTCTTGGGGCAAAAGTCTACAGCAATGGTATATCCACATCTGATTGAAGAGCAGCTCCTTTTCTGTATTTGGAACATAAAATATACCGTAGATTGTTAAATATGTACAAAAATCAGTGGCCACACCCTAAAAGGCACACACCAAACTGGTGGGAATTTTCAGCCTTCATCCTTCTGTTCCACAGCCCCCATAAAGGCAGTGGAAATGACGATACCACCCCTTCCCTCACAGCAGTGTCTGCAGATTAATACCTGCTTAGGAAGTGCTTGGGTTCTGCTGCCATGCAGAGCGCTCAAGAAGGACTGGGAGTAAACTGGTAATTTTCTTTCTAGGGCAGTGTTTAATGAGTGAAGTATAAACAAGCTGCGGTATACCCAGTGACTGATGAGGATTTTGCCAAACACACTGGTGATCACTGGTTATCGCTGTCCATTTTATGTATTGACAGTGGAAAAATAGTACCAGGCCGTTCAACTAATGCCCATGTCACTGTCAATAACATAAGGAGGGGCAATGTCTGTCTTCAAGTTGCTATACCCTTCCCCTTTCCCTAGGTCTGATGCAGAGGTCTTGTTTATCCACTTCTTGCAGCTGCCTCTGAAGACATAAAAAAAAAAAATTGAAATCTGTTGATGAAAGTCGGCCAAGAAATGAACATTTACTGTGCATTGTTTGTTAGGCTGTTTTCTTTAAAAATACCTCCAGACCTTAATGATTTCTGAAGTACATATTAAACCAACAAGTACATGATTTGCTAGTGTTTCTTGAAGTATTTGGTTAATCATCTTCACACTGAAGACATCAAAACCCAAAGTATGCTCTCTTCTCTGAATGATTAAGCCAGGTTTCCCATAACATTTCAGTAGCAAGTAGGGCCATGACAGTTTGCTAACAACAAAGTGAAAGGGAAATACTTGTAATTCAGCCTCTGAAGTCCTATAATCTGCTGTGAAAAAAACAGAAAAAGATGGGAAAAGGAAAAAGCGATGATCTGAAAGATGTGAAAAGAAAGGAAAAGGACAAGATGCAGCTCAAAAGAAATATAGGTTATTTGGATGGGGTAAGTTTTATTATAGGATCAATCGTTGGGGCAGGCATCTTTGTGTCTCCCACGGGGGTGTTAAAGCATTCCTTACTCAATGTTGGCATCGCACTAACGATCTGGATTGTGTCTGGGCTGGTTTCTCTGATGGGTTCCCTCTGCTATGCGGAGCTGGGAACCGCTCTGCCCTTCTCTGGAGGAGAATACAGCCATATTAAAAGAGGCCTTGGATCGCTACCCGCCTTTGTGTTCATCTGGACATCAACATTTACCAAGCCAGCATCAAATGCTGCTCGAGCCTTGCTGTTTGCTGAATATGCCACCCAGCCCTTCTACGGCATTTGCCCTGCACCAGAAGTGCTGAAGAAATGCTTGGCTTTGGCCATTCTCTGGTCCCTGGGGATTTTAAATGGCCGTAGTGTCAAAATGGCTGCGTGGGTGCAGACGGTTTTCACTCTGCTGAAGATGATGGCCTTGTCTGTAATCGCTGTTGGTGGCATAGTTCTCCTCATTGGTGGGAGACAGGAGAGTGTGGCCAGGTTTGAGGATGTGTTCAACTCAGAGATCCCCAGCGCGTCACAAGTTGCCGAAGCCTTCTTCCAAGGACTGTACGCGTATGGTGGCTGGTGGTCCCTCAATTATATGGCAGGTATCTCACTTCTTTTCTTTAGATTTTGTTCTGCAGTTGCCATTCTTACATTCCACAGCTCATCTTGATAGAACTTGTCTCTCCTTCAAGACCATAGGGCCTCTCACGTTTTATGCAATTCCTGTGTTTGTTGAGGCTGGTAGAAGAGGCATTGTTCCTTCCTCTCCAGGGAAATTTCTTGCTTCTTGTGCAGTCTCCAGAGTCACACTGACATTTCCAGAGGAGCACAAGAGACATCAAAATAGTTTATTTAAAATCTCATGCATAAACAGATTTTTTCATACCTTAAAAAGTTGCATTTTTTCTTTGTCAGTGTCAGTGATTAAGATATCCATGCCAAACTGTGGGCAGTAAGGACCAAATCAGAAAAGATAACTGATTAATTGGTGTTTAAATATCTGTACCTTCTCTGAGGTTGTGCAGCTGGTTTGTAAATGGACAAATTAATTTTGAATTGTGTTAAAATATAGTGATTTTATGGGATATATAGGATGCTCAGTAGACACTTCCTGGGAAAATAAAGACTTTTGCACAGAAGGTGAAGAAGAGTCTCAGGAAGGTGGTATAAATCCTTTCATATAACTTGTGCTCAATTTTAAACACTCAAAACCTTTTTGAATACCTATTTATCCTATTCTGGATGTGATGACACGTGGCAGTAATAAATAAGCCAGTTTTTCATGAAAGCTGCAGAGATAATGTTCATATCATTAGTTATGCATGTCATGAATTAAATGAATAGTGTTTTATATTAGCATCAGATTTATGGAATTAAGTTGTAAGCAAGCACATGTTGCTCTTCTATCTTTAACCCTATTTGTCCATTGACCCCTATCACATGTAAACCTTTAATAAGCTGTTATGTCTGAAATGCTTAACACAAAGTTCCTTGGTGAGCATAGTGTGAAAATCGGGTTATTGTTTAAAAAAATGACTGTTATTATTACAATCTAGCTATTCCAGTGTTAGCAATATGCTGAAATTAAAAAAGGTGATATAAACCAGCAAAGTATAATTTTGAAATCTTAGGATTTCCTTAAAGGCAAGCATTTAGCTTTGTAAGCCCGAGAAAATACAAAATTATTGGTAAAATACCTGTTTATTTTCTGATCAGTTGGCAGTAGTGATAAATGCCGTCCACTGGGCAGCACAGCTGTTCAGACAGATGCAACTTATGTAATAGTCCCCTTCTGAACTGAATTTCCTACTCTTCAACAATAACTTAATTCTCGTGAGCTTCAGCTAAAGCATCAGGTGCCAGCTGGATGGCAGGACTGTAACGAGCAACAAAACAATGAAAGATAAATTTAAATAGGCAATTTTGGTGATTGTCCTCTTCTGGGCTCAAAATTACCAAGCGTATTTCTTACATTTGAAATAAATCCCAAATGCTACGATAGCCTGTATCTGAATTCTGCTGTTGTGCTCATTCAGTCCCTCTGGCTCTGTGCACTACAGCCGGTGCTGGGCAGGCTCAAAGCCGATGTTCGGAGCAAGAGACAGAAATTATGTTTGAGGGAGGAAAGGGATTTCTGTCTCCTCTGAAGAGCTTACGTAAGCTGCATGTTTGACTTGCACTTCTCTCCCCTTATGAGTTATTTGTTGGTAATACTCAGGAAGTCTTCTGTAAATGCTGAGGGAAGAGGGAAGGGGCGAGGGAAGGGATGAAGAAGTGAGAGATGAAAAACACTCTTTTTGACTGAAATGGGGATGACCCTTTTTGACTGAAATTAGGTTCTGGAAACCAGCCCCATCTTTTGCTGGGACTATCACATGGTCATGAATGTGTACTAGTGCCTCTGTTGTTCAGCTGCAAAATTTATAGTTTTTTCTTGTTTGGTAAGAGCAGTTTTAAGCTAGGATGTCAGGTTTAGCATTAAACAGTTTTCCTCTGCTAGCTTTGCCCTGGAAAAGACAATCAACAGCAGAATCCAGCTGAGAATGGCCTCCTTGTACAGCCACTGCATTACTGCTCCTCTGTCAGTACCTTCAGTCTGCCCTGTTACTTTTTGTGTGTTTCCTGATATGAGGGCAAAGGGAATTAGGAATAGGAAAATACACTCAGAAAGTTTCAGATCATGACTCATGAGGCGATGTAAGAATAAATAATCTAACTTACAGAGTCTAACATTTAAGGTAGTGATTTACAAGTACGGCTACTTGAAAATTTCTCACCCAATCAATTTTCTAATGTAAGTCAAATATGTGTTTAATCAAATCAAAGTTATCAGTCCTTTTGTCATTTTTTATCAGTCTATCACACCTCCACCCATCCCTCCTTCCAAGTTAGTTTAAAAAAATAGCTAAATAATAAAAAAATATAAAAAATGAAAAAAAGAAGTTTAGGCTTCTTTGATAATAAACTATTTAAGAACCACGGTAGGACCCCACAAGCAACATAGCTTAGTAGCCATGATTAGGGGTTGGGACAGGACTTTTGTATCAGTCTTCTCTAGCTCTGTGCAGATTCACTACTGAAACACACTTGCAGAAGCTACACTGCTTGCTTTATTAGTCTTCTCAAATTTTATTTTTCAGAAGAGATGAAAAACCCTAGCAGAAATATCCCCTTAACTGTGATGACTGCTGTTCCTGCAGTAATTGTTTTTTATTTACTGGTGAACATCTCATATCTGACTGTCCTCACACCTAAGGAAATTGTCTCTTCAGGTATGGATTTGATTTTGGTTTATTAAAAAGGTGTGGTCTATTAGCATACCCATCTGATGTCAATTTACTGGGTTACTTCTGCTCATCTAACATGACAGTCACAACGTTTGGGTTTCATTCTAAGTTTTGTCAGAGAATTCTTGTTTAATTTTACCGTATGGCAGAAGTTGGACTGAATGTAGACAGGTGTTCCTGGATGTTGAAAATGTTGGCTTACTCCTGCACTGTCTAAAATCAAAAGTGTATGAAAAACTTGAAAATCAGGTGACGATCAGGTCCCTGTTGAGTATAGAAAAGACCTTTGTTTTCCTGTAGTTTTAATCCTCTCTCCTCTTTCCTTCCCTACCTCGTGGTTTCTTAGGATAAAGCCATTACTGTGTAGGAGGTGGACAAGACTACCATGATAAGTAATATAGAAAATTCTATGGACACAAAAATGTAGCCATTTTGTGTGTGTGTGTGTGATTCATGATAAATGTTGTCATTCCTTACAAGAGCCTGTACAAAAGTCCTGTACATGTAAAGCCTCTCAGATCCTGTACCGATAAGCTGTCCATGAAGAGCTTCTCCCTGATTGTCCAGACAGCACCTTTTAAATACCGCTGTAATGAGACTGAGCTGTCAGACTTGGTGTGTTTTTGGGGTTTTTTTTGTTTTGTTTTGGGGTTTTCTTGTTGTGGTTTTTTTTTTTTTTTCTGTGAGAACAGCTCAATAACATAAATGGGAGTGCTGTAACTGTCATTCAGCAACCTCCTATTATCGCCCAGGCTATCTGCTGGGAGAGGTGCATACATATGCAGATCCATCTTACAATGAAGGAGGCAGCGAATACCAGAGTATCTGTGAACAGCAGCTGGCATGACCAGTTCCAAACATTTCAGAGGAGCTGTGCTTATCTATGTGAGCTAAAGAGATAGCCTTAAAATTACAGCTCTTGTTTCAAACGTTGCAATGCATTGCTGTGGTTCTTGTTCTTTCACCACACTGGGGGTTTTTTGGTTGTTTTTCCCATCTCTAATCTTCCTATGCTGTGCAGGTCACCGCAAAATCTGTATTCCTCATGGCAGTTAGTTATAGATATACTAAATATTAGTCCTCGTTATGTTATGGGCTATAGCTAACTTCCAAGCAATGTTGAATATCTCTTATTCAGAAATAATCTTTCATGTTTCCCAGTTCCACCCAAAGCAAAGCTTCATTAATAACACACTCGTGACCTGTCTCTGCAGGTACCTGCGCTCATGTTGGCAGTTTCCTCATAACAGTAGATCATGTCACCACTGCGGTCACTCCGGGGACTAATGCGTTCATTTTCTTTCCCTGCATGGCCTTGCCCACGCGTGTACATTTGTGATTCATGGCAGTGAGATGCAGCTTGCTCCCGCTGGGCAGTCCATTACCGTGGTACTGGCCCCAGCAGGTTTACCCGCTCGCTCTGGCGCGCAGCACTCCTTCTTGCTGTCTTCCTCCTCTGGAAATTTTTAGCTCCTGAATTAAATACTCTTAGGATTAGATTAGTCATGTTTGACTACTGCAACAGAAAAACAGGCATTGCTGGTAAATAATAGGTGTTTCTTGTATTTTAAGTTCCGTTTCTGTTGAGTCTGTCTGTAATTCAGAATGTGGTACCTACACTGCACTAATGCTTTGTTTTCTTGCAGTTGCTGTGGCAGTCACTTGGGCTGATCGAGTGATCCCCTCCGTTGCCTGGATCATTCCTCTCTCTGTTGCTGTCTCAATATTTGGTGCCCTCAACAGCAGCATGTTCACACTAGGTCGATTAAGCTATGCTGGAAGTCAGTCAGGACATTTACCTGTTTTAATATCCATGCTTAATGTCCACTCCTGTACTCCAGCACCAGCCATGATTTTTTCAACCACCATTGCATCCATTTTTATCATCCCCTCTGACCTTATTACGTTAACAAATTACTTTGGATTTTCTGCCTGGCTTATGATTGGATTGACTTGTGCAAGCCTGATTGTACTTCGATATCGGGAACCTCATCTACATCGACCATACAAAGTAAATGGAAATAAATTAAAAAATATTTTTACAGATATTTTTTGAGTCATGAATAGTGTGCAAAACTTAGGGAACAAGTGCAAATCAGAAGTAGATAGTCACTACAAAAACACAAATAATAATCATAATGTCAAGAGCCTTATTCAAAAACTTTGCTTCACTGTAGAAGGAAAAGAAACAAACAGATGGTCTCTGCCCCAGAGAGCTTGCTCTTGAAAACAAGAGATGGATTATGCAGAAAGGGGGAGATGTGCAAACAACGTCAAACCATACTAGTGTGGAACAGTAACCAGATGTAGGATCCAGGCTGGCCACTCGTGGTTAATTAAAACTTGATCTATTTTCATCATATCCTGACACAACAGCAGACATTAAGGATAGGTTTAATTACATCAAATCACAGACTTACAGAATCGTTTTGGTTGGAAGAGACCTTTAAGATCATCAAGTCCAACCGTTAACCCAGCACTGCCACTAAGTTACCACTAAGTCATGTCCCTAAACACAGCTGTATGTCTTTTAAATACCTCCAGGGAGGGGGACTCCACCACTGCCCTGGGCAGCCTGTTCCAATGCAGTTAAGAAATTTTTCCTAATATCCATCCTAAACCTATCCTGGCATAACTTGAGGTTGTTTCCTCTTGTCCTGTCTCTTGTTGCGTAGGAGAACAGACTGACCCCCACAACCTCCTTTCAGGTAGTTTTACAGAGCAATAAGGTCTCCCCTCAGCCTCCTTTTTCTCCAGGCTAAACAACCCCAGTTCCCTCAGCCGCTCCTCATCAGACTTGTGCTCTAGACTCTTCAACAGCTTCATTGCCATTCTCTGGACACACTCCAGCACCTCAATGTCCTTCTTGTAGTAAGGGGCCCCAAACTGGACACAGTACTCAAGGTGAGGCCTCACCAGTGCCAAGTTAAGGGGAACAATCACTTCCCTCCTTCTGCTGGCCACACTATTGCTGATACAAGCCAGGATGCTACTGGCCTTCTTGGCCACCTGGGCACACTGCTGGCTCATATTCAGCCAGCTATTGATCAACACCCCCAGGTCCTTTTCCGCTGGGCACCGTTCCAGCCACTTTTACCCAAACTGGTGGCACTGCAGGCGGTTTTTGTGACCCAAGTGCAGGACCCAGCACTTGGCCTTATTGAACCTCATACAATTTTTCTTGGCCCATCGATCCAGCCTGTCCAGATCCCTCTGAAAAACCTCCCTACCCTCAAGCAGTTCAACACTCCTGCCTAACTTGGTGTTCTCTGCAAACTTACTGAGAGTGCTTTTGGTCCCCTTGTCCAGATCACTGATAAAGACGTTAAAGAGGACAGGCCCCAAAACTGAGTCCCGGAGAACACCACTGGTGACTGACCGCCAGCTGGATTGAACTCCATTCACCACCACTTTCTGGGCCTGGCCATCCAGCCAGTGAAGAGTACACTCATCCAAGCCATGAGTAGCCAGTTTCTGCAGGAGAATACTGTGGGAAACAGTGTCAAAGGCTTTACTAAAGTCCAGGGAGACAACATCTACAGCCCTTCCCTCACCCATTAAGCAGGTCACCTTGTCATAGAAGGAGATCAAGTTGGTCAAACAGGACCTGCCTTTCATAAACCCATGCTGACTGGGCCTGATCACCTGGTTGTTCTGTAAATGCCGCATGATGGCACTCAAGATGATCTACTCCATGACTTTCCCTGGCTCCGAGGTCAGACTGACAGGCCTGTAGTTCCCTGGATCCTTCTTCTGGTGCTTGTTATAGAAGGGCATCACATTTGCTAACCTCCAGTTGCTTGGGACCTCCCCGGTTAGTCAGGACTGCTGATAATGATGGAAAGCGGCTTGGTGAGCACTTCTACCAGCTCCCTCAGTAACCTTGGGTGTATCCCATCTGGCCCCATAGACTTGTGCACATCTAAGTGATGCTATTGGTCACTGATCATTTCTTCTTGGATTGTGGGAGCTTTATTCCACTCCCCGTCTCTGTCTTCCAGCTCAAGGAGCTGGGCACTCAGAGGACAGCTGGTCATACTCTTAAAGACTGAGGCAAAGGCGACATTCAGTACCTCAGCCTTTTCCTCATCCTGGGTCTCTCTGTTTCCCCCTGTATCTAGTTAGAGGATGGCGATTTTCCTTAGCCCTCCTATAGAAATATTTTTAATTGTCTTTTATGGCAGTGGCCAGAGTAAGTTCTAGCTGGGCTTTGGCCTGTCTGATTTTCGCCGTGCACAGTCTCAAAGTCCATTTCCTCTCAATCTAGCTGTCAGAAAGCTGGGTTAGAAGTGTATGCTTGTTGTGAAGGCTTCTTCTAGGCACCCAACCCTGAGCTTCTTTTAGGTGCCCATTACATCATGTGCGGACAAATGGTTTTCAGATACTGACTATCTCTCAATAGTCTGTACAATAGAAGGAGCCTGAAAATTATTTTAGAGAAGATACCTATCTTGCAGGCAATTGGGGGTCAGATGTATCTCATCCTGTGTGAGATTGCAGCAGGATGAGAAATGGTACTCTAGTGTGGCAGGGAACGCATTATTACTCTCCTGAATGAGGTATGACACCACAGTTGGTCAGTTTATTTCTTAAACTGTTTTTTTTTCTTTCTCTTGCAGGTGTTTCTTCCAGTTCCGTATGTGATGGTGGCAATGTCTTTCTTCTTAGTTTTAGCTCCCATAGTCTGGTCTCCAAACCTGCAATATGTTTATGCTTTCCTGTTTATGCTGGGCAGCCTTATTGTTTATCTGCCTTTTGTACATTTTAAACTGCGTTTTGCATTTCTTGATAGAATTACTTGCCACTTACAGCTCCTGTTGGAAGTCTCTCCTGCTGATGGGTCTGCTGAGGGCAACTGTGAATAATGGCAAGTGTTTAATCCCAGGCAACTCACAGCCCACAGAGGATTTTGTTTAACTGCGATTGTAGAAGGTCCAAGTTAGATGTCAGGTGTGATACACAGGCGTGCATGCACATGTGTATATGTACATACGTATATATAGATGAATATACATCTAGTGCATACATATAGACATGTATATACATATACGTGTATACATATATGCACATATATATATACACACATGCACATACAGGTATATATACATAAATGCATACGTATGGACATTAGCATACATATATATATGTGTGTGTCTGTGTGTATACATACATATATGTAGATGTATGTGTATACTTATATAATAGGTGCAAAGAATCTCTCTTAAATTGGTAAATTCTGTAAAATGCTCTGTCTTGCTCCTGAAGACACAGATAAAGTTGCATATATTCTTGCAATAATAGAAATAAGACTAAATTACAGCACAAATTATTACATTATTATCATATAATAAATGAGTAAATACATACTTAACAGCATCATTATATAAATATACTTTTAGTCTCCAAACTAAATTTTCTGGATTATTTTTAGTTCGTAGTTGCTTGTTTAGTAGAACTTCTGATTTTAACGGCTTTATACTTCTGTTCATCTTCTAACTTTTTAATCTGATTTCTAATAAAAACTTTTGAATAACATCATGAAATTGACTGAAACCTTTTTTAACTCCCAAGAAAACTGTAGCTGGTGCATCTTAGCTATTTTAGAATACCACATACAAATTCAGGGTGAAATTTTAGGAAGCATCACACAAGGCAGTAAGAATTGTTTATCCTCTTTGTCACAGCAATAAAACTAAAGATACGTGGATTGCTTTACTACATTGTTTACATTTTAGCATTAATATTACCTTATTCCGTGGTTTCTTTTTGGTGTTATTGAGAAATAAGATCTTTTTTAGGCCCCCTCCTCTCCATTTTTATTTTTGTTTGTGAAAGCAAGATAGATTATTTTTTATTTTTATAATTTGGCCATATTAAGTTCACTGAGTAAAAACAAAGAATCAGTACACAAGAAACATCACATACTTAGGTGATTATTAATACATGATGTTATTTTTGTAAAAACAATAACATTAGATGGGTAAAGTGTTTTTTTTAAAATGTATTAAAACTCAGCAATACAACCAGTAGATGGCTCCAGACTAACATCTCTCTTACACCCTGATACTCTGGGTTGCTGGATGATGTGTTGGTGAGAGAAATAGTTTTACAGACCATTGTATTGTAACACAGTAGAATGAAAAAAAAATTGTTACAAGAGTCAATTCTCTGATATATCAAAAAATTAGAGGTCAGAATGATAGATAAAGGCTTTATACGTAGCTACCAAAAGTATAGGGTGCCCATCAACAATGCTGGGAACCAACTGAAGGTTTAAGACGATTTGACTTTGCACTAGAACAAGCCCTCAAATGAAAACAAGTGTGTGAAGAAAGTGGCTTTTCTCACAGCTGGTGTTGTGCATGGAATGAAAATGTAAAAATTTGACTTTTTAAAATGCTGTAGGAAGACAAGTCCATGGAAGTAAGGAGTGAAGTGAATACAGCTGAGCTGGAGACCAGATCCTGCTGAAAGCAAGGCAGGAATCAATGCTTAATTTCACTCAGTAGTGCTAGTGGAAAAAACCATTTCTCTTGCTATTTAAATTTAAAAAATCACAAAACTCTACAAAATTTTATAGGGGTAATATTTTAAGAACTGAATTCTAGTGAGTATTAAAAGGAGGGAAGGATTTTACTGTGACTGAATCACCAACCAGTGATTTGTAAATGCAGGTGTGATGCCTGTCAGTGCCACAGATCTTCAACTGATCTTGATCAAAGTCACGTATTTAAACTCATGTTTTAATATGTAAATAAAAGTGGCAGTCATAAGAAAAAAAGAGTGTATGGGACAATATTGTGTGGCAGACCGCATGGTTAGAAAAAGCAGACATCAGGGGAATATTGCTCAGTTGGATGTGTAATTTCTATGCAACTTCTTGTCAGTACATCTACCTGAGCTTGTTTATACACTTCAATTCCATACAGATTTGGGTACCTAGTGAATATGTGTGTTGGTAGGTTTGGGTAATTGGAGCATATATCTGTTAATGATACACTTTGAATTTAGTGGTTTAGCACTTTCAACAAATTAGAGAACTCAAAAGTCCCTATGAGGTGTAACATGAAATAAATTCCATCTATGCATCATTTTGCAATACGAAGTAGATGATAGCTTTTCTTTTATGAACAGTCTAGGAAATGGCACATAAACAGGCACACACGTACCCCATAGTTTCAGTGGTTATTGGCAATGGATCAGCAAAGATGAGAACAGTTAGAACAGGTCAGAATTAAAACAGCCTGTGTAAACTTAACCTGCCCCCTCTGTGAAGGCACCTTACAATGGCCTTTGATTATCAGATTGTAAACTATTCTTTCAATGAGCCCTTACCTCATTTATTGGATAGAATGGTTAGTACTCAGATAATTCACTAGTATTTTCTTCCTGTTTCAGTGAGTGACCTTGCACTTTATTTATTACTCTCTGCTCAGATTCTCTTCTTGATAGACATTAATTTCTTACAGACTTTTCTATGGTGTTCCTTATGGCAGCATCTGAGCTCTTCAGAACCACCCACTAATTTGTCTTTTCTTTCATGAGCTGAATCATCAGTGTCATCTTTGCTTTGTGGAAAGTCAATTAAGCTAATGTGTAGGTTGCACAACAAATGCCTTTTGTGATGTTGCCTGAGGTCCTTCAATTCAGGTAACTACCTTGATGGAGAATCACTGATGGACAGTCAGGTCCAGCTATGGATGTTTCTTTATCTTAGGAAGCAGAGCAAAGTGCTGGAGAAATTGGTGGACATACACTTTGTATGGATATTCAGCCACTATATACAGATTTTAGTTCTTCCACATCTTTTAGGTGGAAAAAAAGGAAGTATGGACAAAATTGTTCACTAACTTTGGATGCCTAACCTGAGCTACCCTGGACCTGAATTTTCATAGTAATTATTAAGTTCAGAGTGCCTGTAGTCTCCTGGAATTAAGTTCCAAGAATAGTAAAAAAGGAAAGAAAGACAAATTAGCACAGTCATTTTGGTTTAGATGAATATCAAGTATCCTATAACTCAACTTCTAACTATGGGTAGCTGCAATTCTTTTAAGACTTACAGTCTATGAAACGTTAAATTACAACTATGAGAGTTTAAAATTCCATCAAATCAAGCCATGAGGATTTAAGACGGGGTATAGAAAATGAGGAAAAGAGAATTAATGACAATTTAAAAAAATGTTGATTTAAATGATTTCAGTATGACCTTGGAATTTTATAGAGAAAGAGAAGTTGAATTCTTCTGGGTGATATTGAAATTCCTTAATCCAGCAACCCTTCTGCAAGTGCCATTTCATTTACTACATCAAATTCCATTTCTACAGTAAATGAGGGATTGGTTACCTCACATTTAGCATCTTCTTCAACACAAACTGTTGACTTATTCCCAGATCTGAGTGAGGTAAAGGTCTTCTGAAAAAGAATGCTGTCATTAAATGACCCATTGTTAGGAAAGGGACTCACACAGCCGAGCTGAATTAACATTATAAAAGCAATCTCAAATATGGTATTGCCTATCTTCTGAATTGAGTCACTAGATGTTCTCTTAATGCAACCTTTCTTTTGCCGGAGTGTTTTAGAACGCTAAATCACAGAAGCAGATAGAGTATTCAATTTATATAGATTTCTTATTGTTGCTGGATCATTCCAGATTTCCAAGCACTAAGCATAAAGGAACGGAATTCAAATTATTACTCGTATTAGCTACTCTGGCCAAGAGCAATTCAATATTTTAATATTATAGCTTGTTTTCAGTGACACTAGTTGGTCTCAACTGCTTTCGTACTTGAACATATCTCAGAAAATTCTATACAGAAGTGTGACTGTTTTAGTACGAGACTATATCAGATATTTATTTAATTTTTAAATTTTTTTACCTTTGACTTCATTATTCTTTTATGCTCATGCATATTTGCATGTTTCAGCAGTTCAGCCTTACAACAAATATACTTAAAATGTGCATATTTATTTTTCAGTAGTGTACTGTTCTAGTTTGGCATGTAATGACCCTAGCAGTTTTGCTAGGTTCTGAACACAATATTTGTATGTATGTCTATATTATTGGGATTTCTTTCCCCATTATATCCATAAAAAGACAACATAAAAAAACTAAATTATAATGTCTTCTTTTAAAAATTATTTGTAGTTATATATCATGCTAAGTCCATGTGTGCTCTCAGCTTTACGTAAAAAAATTTCACTCTCAAGCAAAAAAAAAGCAATTGTATAGAAGAAATGAAAAAAATCAGCAATTAATTGATTTCCTCCCCTTTTCATAGTTAACTGTGATTCCAATGAAAAGATAACCCAACTCATATTGAACAGTTGTACATTTTTATTTGTGCTTTGATGTGGTGATTTTTGGTTGGAACCTCTGGGTTGGAAGGGAGGATGTGTGAGGAGCTGCCCGTTGCTGTTAGTCGTGGAAGGGCTCAGATCTTCTGACTTCTCATGTTAGGTTTGATATGTGCACTGTAGGCGTTGCTAAAGTTCCCCACATCTCAGTTTCCACAACTGCTAAAAGACAATTGTGTTTTAACAACTTAACAGGTTCAAGAGTATTCGTTTGTCACCTTCTTTTCTGGATTGCAGAAAGAAATAATTCTTGTCGTTGCCCTCTATGGCTTATTCAAAATGGTGGGGAACCCTGAGTGCTCCCAGTTCTTACTGGCTTGATTTGGAGGGGTAAGAGCTCTATGTGCTTCAGGAACTTTGAAGTTGTTTCTGTTCTGCTTTGGAACAGGAAATTAAGCATTTTTAAATTAGCAGGTTTGGATAACCTGTATTCGACAGGTTTAAAGGCACAGCTGAGGAGCTTGACTATTAATGTTGATTTTCAATAACTCTTGCGACACAGGGGAAGTTTTGGGAGAGCAAAAGAAAGTTAACATGCCAATATTTAAAAAGAATAAAAGAGACCCAAGTAATTAAAGGCTTGTCTGTGTGATGTAAATCCTTGGAAAAATAATGGAACGGCTAAAATGAAACTGAATTAATACAGAATTTAAAAAGAGTAGCATAATTAATGCCAGTTCATTTGTGTTTATGGAAAATAAGCCTATTAAACCAGCTTCACATTATATTTCCTGTAATTTTGGTTGATTAAAGGATAATAATGTTGATGTATAATATTAAAACTTCTTAAAATGAGATGAAAAGTCTTATGAAATATTTGGAAGATTACAAAATCAACATGACAGACATTAAATGCATTAAATGCTTTAGAAGGGGGCAAATGAGATCTCAGTTTAACCTGTGAAAAGGAGTCTCCCAAGCAGCCCCACAGAGATCAGATCTTGATTCTGTCCTTTTTGACGTGCCTGACAATGGTCTGTAGAAATGGAGCTATCGCTGAAAAAGTTTGCGCATTACTAAAATGGAAAATGGTAAAAAAGAAATTAGGATGACAGAGCACAGAGCCAAAACCCCCCAGGATTCTGTGATCAGCTGGGCAGAAGCAAACAATGGGTTTTGCAAAAGTTATGATCACGTGTAATAGCCAAAACCACTGCCCCCCTTCTGGTGGCAGCACACTGTTAGATTAGTTCTGTTGCCAGTGACTATGAGAAGTGGTCCACAATTGTCGTGAACAGTCAACTCAGCTGAGCTTCATTGAGATGCTGCTTCTCTGTGTTGCATTGGCAGCGATGCTCAGACCACCTCTGAAGAACTGGTTCCAGTTCTGTCTCCACAATGGGAGAAGTGGCTGTGATTTCTCCCTGAATCCCTTCCAACAGCAGACAGTTAATGACACAAAACCAACCACGAACAAAAGCTGGAACTTAGATATTTTAGTTTAGCCACATAGAATTTTTTTGACTTGATGCACAGCAAAATATTACTAATTGTTTTTTTAAATTAGCAGATAAAGATACCTTAAGATCCTGGACCTGAAAGTTGAGGCAATTCAGACTAAATTTGAAGTACATATATACATTATTTTGCTAGGCTCAATATGTTCATTCAGACCTCGTTAAAAATAAAAATATATTCAGGAAACGTGAGAATAACCTTTATTTCTCCCATCTCTTCTTCATCCCTTTTTGCAACAAGTAAGTTGCAGCCTTCAACATCCTTTCCAGTGGACATTTCTGTCAAAGGCATTCCAATCAATGTTTAAAAGTTCCTCATGCAGCACATTCTGACAGCTGTATGTTTTTTTCCAAAATTGTCTAATCATTTCACTTTGTGGTCTTGAGCTTATTCTAAGCCAAAAAGGTTATGGCATCGTTTCGAATTTACTTTCAAAAGCTGCTGAGGCTAAACACAACATCTGCCAAAATGTGTCAGTTGAGTTCAATCGTATGCATTTCGGTCTTCGTAAAAGCCGCCTTTCTGATCTGCAGTTTATCCGCGTTGCAGACGGCGGTTGGGCTAGTTTGGCAGAGCTGCTGCAGCAAGTGCACATGAAATACTGAAAACATCACCCACACATGGAAACATGCTGGACACTGAACTGTGGTCTTCAGCCTTCTCTCCAGCATAAGAAGTTTTAAAATTTGCTGTCAGGAATGACACCTCCTCTGTGTGTTCATTGCCATGCAAGTTTACTGCCTGCTATCTTACACTTGCTGGTTGATTAATTTTTTGTTTCCACTAATACTGAAGCCTGGGTAATTGTTCTGATGTGTAAAAAATGCAATGCTAATAGTATTTCCTCTCTGAATTTGTCTCCTTTGACTTTTTGGTTTGATTTAGGTCATTCTTTGTTTGCTGGTATTGAATTTCTGCTCACTGTATAGTTTTTATTAGACTGACCAAGTCATTACAGAGCCCTCCCTGTTCAAAGGGGCAAATATTCACTAAAATCAGGGTTTTTTCAGTTTATTTAATGAGATTGATTATGTGATTCTTAATTTCCTCTTAAGTGAGCTCAGTCAACATCCTCTGAGGGCATTAAAACTGGGATTAGTGTCCAAGAAGCAGTAAAACAAATGATGTTCTTGTACAGTGAAACAGAGGAATTTTTACTTGAACTGCATAAATTATATTCTAAGTCTGGCCACAGTGTTACTCTAAGTAGTTATTCTTAGCTAGTTATTTGCCAAGGCTTCTAACATCTGCTGCAAAGCAGTGACTCCCAGGAGAGGCTCCCTTTCCTAGAAACATGACTTGTATTTCTCGTTTTGAATGAGTGATACAGAAATTTGTATTCCAGTGTCATGTCCAGGCTATTCAGCGTGCCTTGTAGCAGCAGTTTGCCGTTTCAGTAACCGTGATTTTCCTCAGCTTTGTTAGACCTGAAGTATGTCAGGGATAGCTTTGTGTTTTTTCTCCAGGTTAGGTAAAATATTTTAAGGAGCCTAAGGCAAAAAGGTGATACTCCACTAGGAATACAAGTGTTGGAGGATGCATTCTTCTTCTCAATTACATTTTGTGATTTACTGGTTTTTAATCCATTTAACATACGGTGTGGTAGTTTTGTGAAATTCCCTTTTTTTTGAATTTTAATGTAAAGTAAGACCAACCCAAATACCTTAAAAAAGTTTAACCTTATTGCATCGTCATTCATACATTTAACTTGGGAGATCCCTGCCCATGTCAGGGGGTTGGAACCAGATTATCGTTAGGGTCCCTTCCAACCCAAGCCATTCCATGATTCTATGATTCTGTAACACCATACCTAGTTCACAATCACTTTTCCAGTGCAATAGAAGAGTACCTTGTGTTTGTAGTACCTGATCATGCTTGCAATAATTTGACTTTATATATTTCGAAGAACTCTGCTGCTTTCTTGATTCTCTTAGTGTCATCCAGATATTTTAATATGGGGTTTTTTTAAGCTCTCTTCATCAAGATAACCATCAAAATAATGCCTATGTTTTAGTTGGAGGAAACACTAAATATTCTGTGGACCTGAAACCCACTGACACATTCCCTGCTTAGTACTAACTTCAGCCTTGCAGCCTTTTAAAAAATGGCACAATTAGAAGAATCAATATGTAAGGCATCATTACTATGAGCATAATTAATCTTTGGGACTTTATATATAATCAATATCAACATTAACCCCTAGAGACAAGGCTTTTTCTTCAAGGAAAAAAAAGGCTAAAGACCAGCTTTTTAATTGATATTTTTGTCTCACAAATCCTCATTTTCTAAAATGCTCGGCAACGTGGTTCCTACTGAGCTGTTCTAAATCAGACATGTAGTTTGAGGCCTAAATTAAGGGCTCCTTTTGGTTTTGCTCTTTGTTTTCAGAAATTGCATGCATAACAATACTGGCCGTATATTTCAGTAAGTTACACAAAATTATTCCCATGCTCAGGTAAGTGGCAGAGCCATTATAAAGCTGATATCAGGTTTATAACCTTTACTGGGACCTAGCTGAAGTGCATCCAGCTGTTGATCACATCAGAATATTTCTTCTGAATATCTTGATCAAGTAATGAACACCTGGGACTGGGTTTTCAGATAGGTATATTGAGATCTCAGCATCATGTGGAGATGTCTGA
This sequence comes from Bucorvus abyssinicus, assembly GCA_009769605.1. Classification (NCBI taxonomy): domain Eukaryota; kingdom Metazoa; phylum Chordata; class Aves; order Bucerotiformes; family Bucorvidae; genus Bucorvus; species Bucorvus abyssinicus. The sequence continues at coordinate 6,806,626 of CM020033.1, read as the reverse complement.
AAAAGTTTTAAATGGCCCGCCACCATGATTTCTGCATAGTCCATGGTGCAACTTAGCCACTCTCCACTGAGAGTGACATACACCAGAACCTTCAGGTAGGAGGTGTCAGCAACAACCCTCAAGGACAAGGATGTGTCTCAGATCACTGTTCACTTTGTGTCTGGTCTAGTGGAAACCTTTCATCCATGGTTAACATAATGTGGCAGGTTGAAGAAAAAACCCTGCTTGAAGGCTTATCAATTGAATTATTCCCTTCCATGTTATGATTTGCAGCATCTCATTGGATGAGAAAGTTTTCTCTCGAGCGTACTGCCCCTTTAAGAAGCTGCGGGCTTGGGTGGCTCGGGGCTATTCGGGACTTCCGGGGCTGCTTTTCCGGCCGGCTTCGGGGGCATTCGGCTCCTCCCGGTTCCCGGGACTTCCTGGGCTGTTCTCCTGGGTTGTTCGCGGCTCTCAGCTCTCCGGACATTACCGGCTCCGCTCTGCGGGAGTCACTCCAGACACTGCAGCTTCGCTCCGGGGAAAAGGCTTTTCTCCAAACCCTGCGGCTCGGCTCCGGGGACCTTGTAGGCTGCCGGAGTGGACTGTGCACCGGGGCAGCCCGCGCCACGCCGCCTGGGACAGACTGCTCGCCTGGAGGCTTTTCTGCTGCCGTAAGGCTTTACCCTCTTTGCCTGCTGCTTTGATATTCTCTCTGCCTGCCACAACAACGAGGATCCGGTAGGGACAGCGATTTCCACATTTCAGCCCGGCGTTCATAATAGCCGCGGGTTTCCTTTGTTCGCTCCACGAGGGCGCACACGTGGCCGGTGCCATTTCCAGACTGCACGTGGCACCGTCCCCCTTTGTCTCTGTTCTCGTGTTTAAAACCCTCACCTTTCCATCCTGCACAGACTCTCAGATTTTGCATTGGTTTTTCCCTGCATGTTATATATATATTGTTCTAGTTTTAATAAAAGTTTGTTTCAGTTTTCCAAACGTTCAGAGGTCTCACAAAATCTTTCTTTCCTTTTCGTATCTCTGCTTTTGAACCCTTTTCTCTCCCGGAGGAGAGGGGTTCGGGGATAGGGAAGGACTCGTCCCCGTGCTCGGCTTGCCTCAGCCGACCGGCGACATAATTGGCGTCCCTGGGTGGGCACTTCTGAATAATTTAATATTCATATTTTTATTAAAGTTTGGAAACTGAAACAAACGAGGTTTTTCCAGGATGGTGCTAAGCGAGCTTCTGTTTGAAGCTCTTAAGCAGTACGGTTTAAAAATGCTTTATGATCTGGTGCCTGGCACACCAACTGTGATGTCAAATTACCTGTTTTTAATTGGTACTGGTTTATGGTTTGCTGGTCTGGGGCACTTAGCAAAGAAGGTGTTCACCCTGGTGTGCGTAATTTCGGTGTTCTGGTCTGTACTCAGTCAGTTTATAATGCTCCCAGTGTATTTTGCACAGTACATGATAGTGGCTGCTTATGATTCCTCTAGCAAATGGATGATGGGAAATAACACTTCTCCATTTGGTACTGGATCGATGGCAATTGAAACTGGATATTCGGCAAATGGTATTATTCTCCTGTATTTGATAACTTTGTTATCAGTTATCTGTAACATGGTCCAGGGGTGGATAATTATCAAGAATAAGTATCACATGGGCACTACACCCACTAAATCTGCTGCTGCCTCTCCACCCAAACAAGCACAGGTTGCCCCTGTGAAAAAGAAAAATAAGCCCTCTGGTGCTAAACACCAGAAAAAGACTAATTATGCAACAGATAGCTCTGATGATGATGCAGGACCAAGCACCTCTCAAAAGCGTCCAGGAAAGCCCTCAGGGAATACTGCCTCAGCGACTCCAACAGCACCGCCCTCCCAAGGATCCTCATCACGGGATGAGTCATCAGATCAAGAGGTAAACACCCAGCCTCAGTCCAGGAAGGACCTGAGAAGCATTAGAAAGGAATTTAGCAGGCATGATGGTGAGTCACTAATGGTATGGTTGCTTCGCTGCTGGGACAATGGGGCTGATAACATTGATTTAACTAGCAAAGAAGCCAGACAGTTAGGAAATGTGGCCCGGGAAGGTGCTATTGATAGGGCAATTGGCAAAAAGGCAAAACAGTGCAGTCTCTGGAAACGGCTTCTGACTGCTGTGAAGAGCAGATACCCTTTCAGAGATGACATAGAATGCTGCCCTACTAAATGGACTGTCCTGAGCAAAGGTATTAACTACCTGAGAGAGCTGGCTATGAAAGAGGTCATCTATGGTGACTGGAATGTTAATGTCAACCCGGACCAGGTGCACAGTAACGAGCCCTTGCTGCGCAAATTTGTGCAGAGTGCACCCCAGACATATTCCCATACATTGGCCACAATGCTGTGGGAAAGAGAGGGTGAAAATCGGCCACTCACCATAGAACACGTGTCTAATAGGATTCGCCAGTATGAGGACAGTCTTTCCCATACCTCTGCCTTCATTGCAGCAGTGGAGAAAGTGACAGACAAAATGACAGAGAAAATATTGGACTCTATTAATAGGTTAGAACAAAGAACTGTTTCCTCTCCTGTGTATACCCACGTGTCAGCTGTTAGGAGAAATCGTCCTCCCAGAGCAAGGCGCAACAGACAGGACAGGCCACGATGTGACCGCCAGTGCTGCTCGAGAGGTCGTGAAGAGACGAGGAGATGGGAACAACGACCTGCCGCTAACCACGGGGTACCAGCACATGAGTTGCAGAGCAGACCACACCAACATGACGACTGCAATCGAAGAATTGTCGCTCCAGTCTTTGGTGAACAGTGCTGCAACGAAAGGAGCAACTCCTATGAAGAAGGTACCACAAGCCGGATAGACCCTTCCACTGACTGTGGACCACACCCTAGGCATTAGAGGGGCCCTGCCTCTAGCCAGGTGGAGGAAAGGGATAACAGGGTATACTGGACTGTGTGGATTCGATGGCCTGGCACATTAGAACCACAGAGGTACAAGGCCCTGGTAGACACAGGCGCCCAGTGTACCTTGCTACCATCGGATCATCAAGGAACTGAGACTATCACTATCTCGGGTGTGACAGGAGGATCACAAGAGCTTACCTTGGTAGAAGCTGAGGTCAGCCTCACTGGGCATAACTGGGAAACTCACCGAATTGTGACTGGCCCAGATGCTCCATGCATTTTAGGCATAGACTTCCTCTGGAAAGGGTATTTTAAGGACCCGAAAGGTTACAAATGGGCCTTTGGGATAGCAACCGTGGGAGCCGATTGCATCATCCGGTTGTCCACATCGGCCGAACTTTCGGATGACCCTTTTGTTGTTAGCAGAATGAAAGTGGAAGATCAAAAATTGCCTACTGCATCCTCCACAGTTCACCGCCGGCAATACCGCACCAACCGAGACTCTCTGCGCCCCTTAGAGAAAATGATTCGAGAGTTGGAGAGACGAGATGTCATCAGCAGAGCTCGCTCACCTTTCAACAGTCCTATATGGCCTGTGCAAAAGACCAACGGGGAATGGAGATTGACAGTGGACTATCGTGGGCTGAATGAAGTGACACCACCGATGAGTGCTGCTGTTCCTGATATCTTGGAGCTTCAGTACGAACTGGAGTCCAAGGCAGCCAAGTGGTATGCCACGATAGACATTGCTAACGCTTTCTTTTCCATTCCCATAGCACCAGAGTGTAGGCCACAGTTTGCCTTCACCTGGAGGGGTATCCAGTATACCTGGAATCGATTGCCCCAGGGGTGGAAGCACAGCCCGACCATCTGCCATGGACTGATCCAGGCTACCCTGGAGAAAGGTGGTGCTCCTGAACATCTTCAGTACATCGATGACATCATTGTATGGGGTGATACCGCAGAAGAAGTCTATGAGAAAGGTAGGAAGATAATCCGCATTTTGGTGGATGCTGGTTTCTCCATTAAGAGAAGTAAGGTCAAGGGACCTGCCCGAGAGATTCAGTTCCTGGGGGTTAAGTGGCAGGATGGACGCCGCCACATCCCCACAGATGTGATCAACAAGATCACAGCTATGTCTCCGCCTACCAACAAGAAAGAAACACAGTCTTTCTTGGGAGTCATAGGCTTCTGGAGAATGCACATTCCTGGGTATAGCCAGATTGTTAAACCTCTCTATACTGTTACCCGGAAGAAAAATGATTTCACATGGGGTTCTGATCAGCAGCATGCCTTTGAATTAATCAAAAGGGAAATAGCACATGCTATGGCCCTGGGACCTGTGCGAACAGGACCAGAGATTAAAAATATTCTGTACACTTCAGCTGGGGACTGTGGTCCTACCTGGAGCCTTTGGCAGAAGGCACCAGGAGAAACCCGTGGTCGTCCCCTAGGATTTTGGAGTCGTGGATATAAAGGCTCAGAGGCCAATTATACTCCCACTGAGCAGGAGATATTGGCTGCCTATGAGGGAGTCCGAGCTGCCTCAGAAGTAATTGGCACTGAAGCACAGCTCCTCCTAGTCCCCCGACTGCCAGTCCTAGGCTGGATGTTCAAAGGGAAGATAGCATCTACCCACCATGTCACAGATGCTACCTGGAGTAAGTGGACCGCCCTGATTGTACAGAGAGCTAGGATAGGTAACTCTGGTCGCCCAGGAATTGTGGAAGCTATTACAGACTGGCCTGCAGGAGAAGATTTTGGGATGCCACCGAACGAGATAGTCACTCGTACCGATGAAGCACCCCCATATAAAGACCTCTCAGACCAGGAGAAGAAATATGCTCTCTTCACCGATGGATCCTGCCGCCTCATAGGAAACCAACGGAAGTGGAAAGCTGCCGTATGGAGTCCTATGCGCCGAGTTGCAGAAGCAGCGGAAGGAGAAGGTGAATCGAGTCAATTTGCAGAGGTCAAAGCCATCCAGCTGGCCATGGACATTGCTGAAAGGGAGAACTGGCCACGGCTGTACCTGTATACAGATTCCTGGATGGTGGCAAATGCCTTGTGGGGTTGGCTGGAGAGGTGGCAGAAAGACAATTGGCAGCGTAAAGGTAAGCCTATTTGGGCTGCCACTCTGTGGCAAGATATTGCTGCCTGCCTGAAAAGGTTAGTTGTAAAAGTAAGGCATGTAGATGCCCATGTCCCAAAAAGCAGAGCCACTGAGGAGCATAGAAATAACCACCAAGTTGACAAAGCAGCCAGAGTGTTCCAGATAGATCTGGACTGGGAACACAAAGGTGAACTATTCCTTGCTCGGTGGGCCCATGACTCTTCCGGTCACCAGGGAAGAGATGCAACCTATCGATGGGCTCGTGACCGAGGGGTGGATTTAACCATGGATGCAATTACCCAGGTTATCCATGACTGTAAGATTTGTGCTGCAATTAAACAGGCCAAAAGGTTAAAACCTTTATGGTACAGTGGACGGTGGTCGAAGTACAAGTACGGAGAGGCCTGGCAGATTGATTACATCACTCTCCCTCGAACTCGCCAGGGTAAGTGCTATGTTCTGACAATGGTGGAAGCAAGCACCGGATGGCTTGAAACCTATTCCGTGCCTCATGCCACTGCCCGTAATACTACTCTGGGCCTTGAAAGGCAGATTTTGTGGCGGCATGGCACTCCGGGAAGAATCGAGTCTGATAATGGGACTCATTTCAAAAACAATCTGGTGGCCAATTGGGCCAAAGAACATGGTATCGAATGGATTTATCACATTCCATACCATGCACCAGCCTCCGGTAAAATAGAACGCTATAATGGCTTGCTGAAAACCACCCTGAAAGCATTGGGTGGTGGAACTTTTAGAAACTGGGATAAACATCTGGCAGAAGCCACCTGGCAAGTGAACACGAGGGGATCAATCAATCGAGCCGGCCCTGCCCAATCAGACCTTTTACGTATCATAGAGGGGGATAGAGTTCCTGTGGTATGTGAAAGTAACCTGCTGGGAAAAGCTGTCTGGGTTTCCCCTGCTGCAACTCCAGACAGACCCATCCGTGGTGTTGTCTCAGCCCAAGGCCCTGGACACACCTGGTGGGTAATGCAGGAGGATGGTGAAGTCCACTGTGTACCCCAGGGGAAGTTAACCCTGGCCGAAACACCCTGAACCAGAGTCTCATGCTGTTAATTTCTGTATAATACAATGTAAATGAGATGCGCATAACGTACATGGTATGGAATAAAGGGGTGGAATGTGGCAGGTTGAAGAAAAAAACCTGCTTGAAGGCTTATCAATTGAATTATTCCCTTCCATGTTATGATTTGCAGCATCTCATTGGATGAGAAAGTTTTCTCTCGAGCGTACTGCCCCTTTAAGAAGCTGCGGGCTCGGGTGGCTCGGGGCTATTCGGGACTTCCGGGGCTGCTTTTCCGGCCGGCTTCGGGGGCATTCGGCTCCTCCCGGTTCCCGGGACTTCCTGGGCTGTTCTCCTGGGTTGTTCGCGGCTCTCGGCTCTCCGGACATTACCGGCTCCGCTCTGCGGGAGTCACTCCAGACACTGCAGCTTCGCTCCGGGGAAAAGGCTTTTCTCCAAACCCTGCGGCTCGGCTCCGGGGACCTTGTAGGCTGCCGGAGTGGACTGTGCACCGGGGCAGCCCGCGCCACGCCGCCTGGGACAGACTGCTCGCCTGGAGGCTTTTCTGCTGCCGTAAGGCTTTACCCTCTTTGCCTGCTGCTTTGATATTCTCTCTGCCTGCCACAACAACGAGGATCCGGTAGGGACAGCGATTTCCACATTTCAGCCCGGCGTTCATAATAGCCGCGGGTTTCCTTTGTTCGCTCCACGAGGGCGCACACGTGGCTGGTGCCATTTCCAGACTGCACGTGGCACCGTCCCCCTTTGTCTCTGTTCTTGTGTTTAAAACCCTCACCTTTCCATCCTGCACAGACTCTCAGATTTTGCATTGGTTTTTCCCTGCATGTTATATATATATTGTTCTAGTTTTAATAAAAGTTTGTTTCAGTTTTCCAAACGTTCAGAGGTCTCACAAAATCTTTCTTTCCTTTTCGTATCTCTGCTTTTGAACCCTTTTCTCTCCCGGAGGAGAGGGGTTCGGGGATAGGGAAGGACTCGTCCCCGTGCTCGGCTTGCCTCAGCCGACCGGCGACACATAACAGTCTTCAATTAAATCCCCAAGGTCTTTCATCTTTCAGCAGCAAGGTGGGAGTGGAAATGCAAGTCATTCTTCCATTCAAGCAGCACTGGAGACAGAGACACCTTTCTCCCTCTCTGATCCCTTGACTTGGTTGGAAAGCACCGTGCTTTCCATGTGCTCTAGAGAGTAATCTAGAAAAACACGTATATGTGCTTAAAGCCAATGAATTTACTTAATATAGGTGCAAAGGACAAATTCACTACTTCTCCAACATCCCCATAACCTTCCCACCACTTCAGCTGAAGACAGGGTTGGTATATGTGCTTGCATCTTCCTTGTCTGGGACTTTGTGTGAGGGCTAGGCAGCCTTCATCTGCACTGACATGGCAGTGAAGCCCTCTGAGAGGAGGTTTCCTGGGACCAGTGGAGGTGTCAGGAACCAGCAGCCCTAGGTAAATCACCACAGCTGCAGTGTCTGACCCCATCCTCTGCATTTATCAGAAACATAATTTCCCTGGTTGTGATCTAACACCAACTAAGGCGGTCAAACAGGTTGACAAAGGAAAGGTTAATGCCCTTAAAGTCAGAGGGCTTTTCTGTTCCAGACCCAGGCTAGGGTAAGATGCATCAATGATCTGGCAGAGGAACAGGCAGAAATAAATCAGCAGATAACTGCAGAGTGATGCTGATCAGTAAGCAGCTGGCTGTGGGCTGATCTGAGGTGCGTAAAAAGTGAGAAACTGGGAGACGGGCAGGGAAGCAACATTTATCTTTGTCTGCTGGGTTTCAGTACGGCTTAAGAATTCTTCCTCAAATAAAAAGCACTGATTTGAGTTTGCAAATCCAACTTTAAATTAAAGTAGGACTATATCTGAGGCTTGCTGGAGTGAAATCCCAGTGAAACCAATGGAGAGGTTTTATTTCTTTATGGGCTTGAATCATATATAGGATGGAAGGGTCTTGTTTGAACTTTCATTCCACAAAACTGTTAATGCATTTAAGAACACCTGGCGTACATTTTAACTCCTTGAAGACCCTTTGACAATGTTTTTCTTAGGTTTCTAAAACGTTCTCATTATATTTATTAAAATGCATGTTAGAACATTTTCACATATTAAAAAAGGAGCATTTGTCCCTTCATACTGTAGTAATTCAAATGACATTGTTTAAAATTAATCTACTGCAGTAGTCTCTTTTGACATCACAATTCGTGTCATGAAAATTCTCCTTAGTGTATTTTTTTCAGACTTCTTTTTTCCTCTTACTGTACTTGTGCGTAACATCTTTTTAGTCCCTTTGGGCACTGCAGACCCACAGTAACGGCTGCAGGGTTTAGTACCACCGGTCTGGCACATCCCCACGCCATCAGCACCTGCTGGATCTGCCCCTCTGGATAAACAACGGCAGTTTTCAAACACTCTGCACGTCTTCTGTGATGGACCAAGTTCAGATGTTACGCCTTAAACGGTTGGGTTTGGACGTTTGGTGGTGGTCTGGACTGTGTTACCTTTGGGGAGATGATGCGGACCGGCCGTAGGGAACACCAGGGCGGCTCTGCCCCTGTGCCGGCTCCTCGGCCTCGGAGGCAGGGCCGGAGCTGTGGCCGTGCCGCCCGTTCTGCCTGGGGACGGGGCAGCCCCTGTGGCTGTGGCCGTGCCGGCCGTTCTGCCCGCAGACCATCTCCCTGGGTACGCACAGTATGGGCAGGGGCGGGGGCAGGACGACCCCCACACACCTCTGAGGGAAGAACCGCGCGTGCCGGGGCGCCCAGACCCGCTTCTGGAACCATCCACGGGAGCATCTGCGCGTGCCCAGCCGGGGGCCCGCGCTCTGTCACTCGCGCTGCTCCCGGGCGCCGCGCGCGCCCGCTGCCGGAGGAGCCAGAGCGGCAGCGGCCCCTGCTGGGCGGGACAGACATAGCCGGACAGCGCCGGCGGCTCCGAGGGGCGCGGCTTTTCCCTCTCCGTTCTTCTCGTCCTTCTTCTCCCGTTTCCCCTGTGCTCTGCGCTCGGTGTCTCCTCATGGCGAACCCCCGCGGTTAAATCGCTGTGTGGTGCCGAGCCGCTGTACCGGTACCTGCGCAGCCACCGGCCGTTGTCGTTCAGCCCTTCGGCTTTAACAAGGTGACGTTGTGGGGTTCCCGAGTCCCTGTGCTGACCCTACCGACTGTGTGGCTCTGCCGAGCAGGAACAGGCTCCCGAGTCGGTACAGCTTTGCGGGGGATGGCAAAGATCCACCTCCCTCACACCCCCGGGTGGGACAAGATGAGACAGTTCCCGAAACACAGGGACTGTGTGACAGCGCGGGATTCTCAGAAGGATGAACTGAAAGCCTGTAACACAATCACACCAATCAACAGAACTAAAAAGAAGGAACGAGCCACCGTTTCCCCCGTGTCCTCTCTTACTGTTTCAGCAGCCTGAGTTGGAGTTGGAGCAGCAGCTTTAGCTGAGCTTACCTTTCTCTCTGGGTTTGGAGTCCCCTCAGTCCCTTAAGCATCCGTGGCAGGTGCACCGCACGGCTTCGTGGCTGGAAGCCAGCTGGTAAGGGACATACAGGGAGGCTCTGGTGAAAAAGCCAACTGCACTAGTTTTGCATCAGCCACTCCCCCTCTCTGCATGCAGGGTAGTTTGGAGGAGAAAATGGTGTGGCCCTGTACATGCTCTTACATCAGTCCCAAGGCTGCCCTGGGAGCTCCTGACACCAGAATGTTCTGTTTACAGCCTCCAGCCTGCACCCACCTTTCTGTTGTGTCATCTTTTTCCAGAAACACTTGTAACACACTTGCCAAGACTTGCCTAGGCTTTGTCCCTGTCTCCATCTTCAGATTTACCCTTGAAGACATAACGCTGCCCTGTAAAAGGGGCCAGGCTTGATTTGTGTCGCTGGGAACTGATGCCTCCAAGAATGGTTTTTTTAAGGGGTGGACCAGGTGGAGAAAGGACCTCTCCAAGGACTCTGGGCAAGATGACAGGCCTGTTAAATCTCCATAATTCTGGCTCATCCACTTGACAAGAAACGAAGCATGGAGTGACTCTTTTCTCTTTCAACGTGTGTAGAGATAGGTGTTTCCCTTCCTTAATCAAATCATTGGCTGCCGGCATGGACTTCCCTATCATCTCACTGCTATGTGAGATAACACAGTTAGAGTAAAGCTTAAACTAATGCAATTTATGTTGAGGTCCATTTCAGCCCCTATCACCTGAGAAATGGTTGGATTTGTCAAGTAGATGCACCATTTTGCAAAAGCTTCCTTCCATTTTGCAGAAGTATGAACGCATAACATGTCCTTGAAGGTTTTGTTCTTGCCAGTGCCACTTAGTATGTACTTGCTGAAGTATTTGCTTTTGTCTGAAAGAAGTCCATGAGCCCAAGGTCACAACAGAATAGCGTCATATGTTTTCATTTTAGTTTTAAACTTTTTTTTCCTTGTTCCTATCTGTATCTCTTTTGCATTTTCTATGCATATCTGGCAAGTGAACTGTCTGGTAAACAGTTAATTTTAAGCAAGCATTGCAGTTTTTAATAAATTCATTTAATAAATGAATTTTGAATTTTCTACTGCTTCTGTTCAAACCATAAACCTAATTTTAAAGGTTATCGTCATCAAATCAGGTAATGAAATATACTGTGCTCAATCAAAGCATTAGTATGATAGTTTTTTTGCTTATTCTGAAGAGCAATTTAAAGAGCCATATTTGTAAAAACTTTGGAAATTAGTCTGGAAAAAGAAACCAAGAAAGGAGCAGAAAAAATTCAGGCAGTAAGAAAGCAAAACTTATTTACTGCATAATTGACAATGAATCACCGGCTGCCGCAAGAGAAGAGCTCCAAAGAGGAGATATAAGGACTCCCTGAAACAACACCTCAGCCTAGGCCATATTGACCACCATCAGTGGTCCACCCTGGCCTCCAATCGGGAGATTTGGAGACACACCATACGTAACGCTGCTGTCTCCTTTGAGAGCACGTGTAGAATCAGTCTCGAGGAGAAAAGACAGTGCAGAAAGAACCGTGCCTCGACTATACCACCCAAGGAGACCCTCCGGTGTGCTCTTTGCAACCGGTCTTGCCTATCCCGCATTGGCCTTTTCAACCATCAACGCGCTTGCAATAAGTGTGGGCAAAGCCCTTCCCAAATCTTCGTCCGCGAAGCCAAGCTGTGATGATGATGATGTTCCTAGGAGTGAAGTGCTATTCAAAGCAAACGGGCACATGGCCTGTATTGTGGTTATTTTTCTTGAGAGGTGTTTACCTGTCCAGGTCAGTACAATGATCTTTACATTTTCCTTAACATAATATGAACAGTTTTACGCTTATAAAACCATTTTTGGTTACCTATTCATAAAGCTGCACACATTAAATATGTCTCACAAAGTTAAATGTAGTTATCTTCAAACATATGCTTTGTAGTATTTTCTGTAAAATTTCCTTTTTTCATACCTATGTTTAGAGAGTTGTTTTGCATTAATATAAACCAGAACAAGAATTTTTTTTTTTTTGCATTCACACTTGAATTTATGCTAGAAATGCTTTTCTAGTAATTCCTTCGCTGCAATGGGAATTAGAATAAAAGCCACAAGGAGAAGACAGAAAGTTTAATTTCTTTCTGTGAATAAGGCAAAATAGAACTGATGATGAAGTCTGATTACTGGAAATAAACCTGATATATTACTGTCTCTTTTCTTTAGTAGTGAGAGAAAACAGCTATTTTTAAACATGAGCCTACGAACTTTACTAAATGCAGTATAAACTCTTGGGAAAGAGCTGACGGAAGAATATTCTAATATTTAAAACATGTGAGACCTGCTTACTCCCGTTTCATCTCTCTGAAGGTTTAAAAGTCTTCAGCATCTCCCATGCTTGTAACACACTCAATCAGACAATAAAGAGGGTCGGGATCCCTTCATCTGCCTGACTGGATGCCTAAATCACACATGTATGAGTTATGCTGATCAATCCCAGTGATTAAGTGCTGAAGACACACTTTCTTTCAAGAGTTCTCTTTTCTTTTTGAAAATACAGACACAAATGCTCTTACATGAATATTTTTAAAAGATGTAAAAATCGTAGGAATGAATCATTGTCAGTTCAAACAAATTTTTATTGTAATTATGCAAGCTCTATGATTCTATGTGGTATTCCACTGGGATTTTTCACTGGTGCTTCTACCATTCTCTAAAGCTCAGGGATTTGTCTTTTTAAAGCCAGGATGCACAACTACAGATATCTAATTAAGCTGAATACTCATTAAGATATTAATAGAGCTTTATTACACCATTAACTCAAGAAACAGATCAGCAAATATTGTAACTGTAACAATGAATCAATTAATCAATTAGTCAGACACTCACAGTAACATTGTTTGGGAGAACTTCTGACAGTCATCAAGTTCAATCTGCTCAAAGTGGGACCATCATCAACACTAGACCAAATCAGCTGTGTCGATGTCTAGGCACAAATCTTGAAAGCTTCCAAGGATGGAGATTTCACAGCTTTTCTGGGAAACCTGCACTATATTCCCAGTGAAAAAGTTTTTCCTGATGTCCAGCCTCAGTCTCCCTTGCTGCAGTGTGTCACCCCTTGTTATATCATTTGCCACTTCTGAAGAGTTCTTGGCTTTGTCACCTTTGCAACTACCCTTCAAGTAATTGCTGGCTGCCCTTGCAATTTCTCCTCTTTGCCCAGCTCCTGCAGCCCCTTTTCATGGTTTTCTCGTCCCCTTGGCAGCCCTCCTCTGCCTTGCCCCTTTTTTGGCACTTTTAACTGGCGTGCCCCAAACTGGACCCTGGTGCTGAGGAGCATAGCAACTTTCCTTGACCTTCTGGCCACAGACTTCATGAAGGAGTCCAGTATGCAGTTTGCTTTATATAAGATGAGAATAATAAAATGATGCACACTGGAACAAAATAATCCTAATTTTAAAATGTTGGAAAATGATGGGATGAGCGGGCTTCAGAAAGTAACCTCAAGGTTAAGCCAGTCCTTTTGATGAAAATATGAGCTCTGAGCCCAGTAGGAGTAACAGACTGAAACAAATACCATGACAGAGGAAGGATCAGCAAAGGAATGGAGAACAACAAAGAGCGCAGCACCATACCCTTTTCTAAGTTAAAACCAGAATGTGCAATTTCAGTCCTATTTCAGAAGGATATACTAAAAGCAGAAAAGATACAAGGATTGCAAGAGTAAACAAAGACCAACTCCTTACTAGTCATAGATGCTAAGTAGTTTAGAATTCATTAGCCTGGAAAAGAGACAACTGAGTGAAAATGCAAAAAAAGGGCTTTTAAAATTGTGAATGGTATAGACAAAGTGGACAGGGGAATCTTTTTTCTCTGTATTTTTCAAGACAATAACTAGTAAATATCCAATTATATTATCAGTTGGCAGCAAAAGCAAAAATGAAGGTGTTATTCACACAATGAATAGCTAATCTGTGGAATTTCTTACCACTGGATGTTGTGAATGCTGGAATTTTAACATGATGCAAAAAAAGAGAAACCAACCAAAAAACCTGGTCAAATCAACAAAGGAAAATCCATTGTAGATTATTAGAAGCTGTATCTCTAGCTTAGTAAGTGCTAGTGCTACAGATTGCTAGAGGCTGAGAAGGTACCCTGGGAAAATACTGACCACATGCTTGCTCTCCTTCCTATATTTTTATGAATCACTTGCCACTGTCCAGTGTTGGAGGTGGGACACTAGGAGCTAGAATATCTTTTGGTGATCCAGTACAGCTGTCTGATATGTGTGTTTTGTGTTCTTACAAAAATCATACTTGCAACATTATTTTTTTTCTCCGGAATTTAAACTAAATCTAGAAGACCATGATACATAGATTTCTAAATGCTACACAGAAAGAGCACTACTGTCTGTTAATGCCAGTCCACATCATAAGTCCAGTGGTGTGAATGGAAAGACATGAGCTGACTTTATTATAAAGTCCAGTGGGGATATGCTAAGTGAGAAACAGGCAATTTGAAAAAGGAATTCACTACACTGTCAAGTATTTCTCATCTTATTCCTCCTGAAACCACTCCTGTAGGGAAGTAAAATAATAGGAAAAGCTTTCTAGATTTTTGCTAGATTATGAATGTTGTTGTTCCCCTTCCATGTGCAGACTTTGAGCTTTATGAGCTGTATGAACTTAAGAGACAAGGCATCAAAAGAGCTGGTGACAGCTTTTTGGGGGCTGGAAAAGCTTTTTTTGGGATGCTGTGTTTCTGATACTGAAAATGACAGTGTTCTTCTTAAGGTCAGTACAAGCTTCAATTTTTACATCAGCTATAGTTCCCTGCAGTACTATGAAAGTGATTTCTTCTATGCTATCAATACAATGGTGGGACAGCGTTCCCCTTGCTTTTCAGTGAAAACTACCAAATAAAAGTAGCAGAGCCAATTTCAAAGGGCAACTTGAAGACATTATTCGAACACTGTGCTTTCAATTAACTTAAGCCAAACTTGGAACATTCTAGACAAAAGCTGAATCAGTATTTACACAGTTCCATGGCTTTTTCTTCTCTGTAGCCAGGATCAAAAGCCATTGAAGTTCTTGAGGACCTTCCTATTTGATGTCAAAGGCCATTGTAGCCAAACTAATTGTGGGATGAGATTAATCCCTGTAGCAACTGTGAAATGTGCTTCTAGCCCATTCTGCATGTTCTGTCGTGTGTGGGTGTTCATGGCTCTTGCTGTTCCACAGGCATACTTGTCTTGCAGACGGTTTAACCTTTTTGCTAATGTAAGCATCTTAATTTCATGTATTTCGCATCCAAGGCAGGCAGGAACTACCATGAGTTTGAGCCTTCCTGGGCTGGCCAGACCCATCTACAAGCAGCAGTTAGCAGGTAAATCCAGCCCTCCACGGCTCTAGTGCTGGCAATGAACATCACATTGCAGCTGACAGTGTCACTGTGCAGGGGTGTCTGTCTGGAGAGAGCTTGCTTGTGTTTATGTCCCTCCCCTGGCAGACTGTAGTTAGAGCCGTCTCTTAGGTCTTCAAGGGTTGTTCGTATGGGTGGGTCAATTGTCCTTCCACAGCTTTTACTCACTCATCAGGTAGCACTCTGTTTCCAAGTCATGCCCTTCCCATCGAATATGTCTGCACGTGTGGTTGCTGTTACCATGCCACACAGACTTTGGAACAGTGCTAGAATTCAAATAAATAAATAGATTGGAACTTATCCATAACTACTTCAAGAACAGACATTTTGTTTGAAAAATGCGATCTTATATCTACCACTTAAAAAAAATAAAGGCAAAAATGGCATTATTAAACTTTGCATTTCAGCTGTGCACAGCTGAGCCTGTCATACTGTAGTGCAGTAATATTATCATGTTGCTGTTAGTGGTTAAATGTTGTTCATGTTCACACATTCAATATCACTGTTTAAAACTCTCCTCTAAGACTTTGGATTGGAAAGAAGAAAGAAAATATGTTCCAGCTTTTTATACCTCTTTGGCAAAGACTATAAATCACTTTCTCTTTGGGGAAAAATATGTAATCTCCTGTATAATCTCTGACCTTAATAAGAAGACAGAAGAACCAAAAGCAATTTCTCTCGTTATAAATCTGGGAATACGTAACGAGTTTTAGAGAACCTGGTGACTCTTGATAGGAGTATCTGAAGAAAGGCAGAATTCTCAGAGAGACAATGAATTTCTATTACTAGGCACAAGAGGAAACTGCTTTGAATGTTTTCAGAGATAAATTAGTAGGATGTGGAATTAGTGTATGTGGAGTCCTGTGCATTTCCTAACCATTACTGACTTCCTAAGAAGAAAACATATTTCTGTACAGATGGCAAAGTCGTGGTCAGGTTTTGTGGTGCAAATCCATACCTTACTTCTGTGCAGGATGTCTCCTTCAGAGAGAAGTGGAAGAGGAGAAAGTTTCCAAACCTGGACATGCATTAAAGGAGCTGAGGAATGGTAGATTCATACTCAGTGCAGAGTCCTAAGTTCAAAGTAAGGACAAAGACTTTCAATAGGCTGTACCTCTCTGAAATGTGCATTAGTAAACTTTGTTGCACAGTGCTAGTGATGACAAAGGCAGAAATAGTAACTGCATTCTTGGTAATGCCTTTTTTTTAATGCAAAATGACAGCTTTGAGACTTGGGTTTATTTTCTAGTCTAATTATGTATTGCTGTGGTCCATTCTTAAAATGCAGAGCTGCGATAATTCAAGCTAGAGAATGTATACATGCCTGGATTTTTTTATTTTAGTCTGAAAATTCATGTTCCTCCTTTGCTTGCAGTATTGGTACTAAATTTCCAAAGTCTGAAGCTTTCATAGGATACCATTTACCTAACACAAAAACTCCACAAATAAAAAAGATTTGCCACTTGGTGATGCACAGTGAAACCTCTTCAGAATCAACTGCAAACAGTGATTCATTCACTTGTGTCACTGCAATTTAAGCAAGATTCATTTAGGTTTACAGTAAGTTTAAGCAAGAGGAAAAGCTGGCCAACATGAGCTGTTAAAGACCACAGTGCTCAAAGTGATTTCAACTGCAAAGTGGGCTTTCTCCCCAGAGCCAGCTCGTGGTTTTGTAGTGGCAGTAACAAAATGGAAGTTCTGCCTCAAGATGATGGTGTTAGTCACCTTGTCCTTCACCTCTGCAGACTGCACTGTTCTGGGTGTGGAGGCAGAGAGTGAATCCCAGGAGGGGCTGCGGGATGGAGGACAGGACGGCAAGGGGAGATTTCATAGGCAGTGGGTGACAATCACAAACTAGCAGAGCATGGAGGTTGGCTGGCCTCACAGAGCTCCAGCAAGGAAGAAGGTCTGTATGCCTTCCCTTGCTAATACATGTTACCTTCTCCACTGAGCAGGCGTCTCCTCCCAGTCCTTGGCAGCAGGCAGTTCATTCCCCTCTCTGCATGGTGAGGGCAGTCCTGGGATCCTCTCCCAAACTAGCTCCTACACCCGGGGTGGGCAGTAGCAGGGGTTATGCAGGCAGCAGAGACTCTGCCCTCCTACGGCTTCTGAATTTCCTCGGCAGCCACCTACTTCATCTACTTCTGTTTGCAATTATAAAGACTTTCTGCTCTCAAATTGTCTATTTCATACCTAAGTGGTTCTAATCTTTTTTGCAAGAATAACTGTAATTGCAATGCTTTTCTTGGTTTCATCTACAGTATCATTATACAGAGCAAAAGACTGATTCAGCAAGCATGAGTGTTAAAAATGATTGTGGGCTTGGGGAGAAATTCATGTGAAAATGTGCCTGTGATAGAAGCAGCAGATTATTTGATTTTCTTTTCATGAGTTTGGCCAGATTCTTATTTGGCTTGTGACGATGCTGACCCCTAGACTTCAGATGTTTCTTGTTGGAAAGTTAAGGAAGTTTTTCCTAGTAGAATGACACTTAGGAAAGGTAGATAGATTGAATTTGGTAGAATTATAATACAAAGAGTAAAAGATTTGGTAAATTCCACCCTCAAATTCCAGAAATAAATGAAAGGCAATTATATAAACTGTTTTACATGGCAAGAAATCAAAGCTATTTTATTTATAACATCATCTCTATCAAATCCCAAGAATCTGTTTATGTATACATGCATATTCTTCAACTCACAACCTGTTCAAGTAAGAGCTAAATCCCTCCCACATTGAAGTTGAAAGATGATAAAGCTGTGGTCATAATTTAAAAAACCAACACATTTACATTTCATTATTCATAACATTAAATCCAGTTTTGCATCACGTATCTAACTTTTTTTTTTCTAGGTAACTCATTCATAATATCAGATGGCAATATCAGTTTAAAACGAACTTAAATATTTTAAAGCTATTAATGTAGTTGTTGATATATCTGAAGAAAAAAATAAATGTATTTATTAGACATGTTCCATTCTGAAAATCGGTGAATCGAGCAAAGCATAGGACCAGAAGTACAATGACAAGGAATGAAAGTATTTTTTATTCTAGTTTTTTTATTCACTCTGGTAGCCTCTTTGTGCAGATGCTTGCCAGTGTGTAACAGATGCCAGTCTGCCATGCCTAGAAAGTTCCCAGCTTCTTCTTGTCTGAGCTGGCTCTCCAAGAGATAAGCAGCAGTTGTCTCAGAGGCAAAAACTGATCCTTGGTTTGCTCAACGTTGTAGGATGCCTTTAGTGTTTAAAGACATTGCTGTAATGTTTTTGACTTCTCATGAAGGCTCACATAATTCAGATGAGTGCTGAGTTTCACACAACAGCCAGAAATAACTGTAATTAGAAGCATGATTAGGTATTAAAACCTGAATGTACTCTTGTCAACATGTCAACCTCTTTAAACAGAGCAATTCTGTTGGGGCGGGTGGCAAGACCGACAGTGTTCTTTCAGCTAGTACCCACTTCCTCAATATGTAGCAAATCTACTTAAATCTTTCTGACATTCAGTGTAAATCCAGAATACTTCAGTTCCCGACCTCTACTGCTGTATCGTCTCTGTGTTCTTACATTGGCGCTGTGATCTATCAAAACTGTCGATGTAGTTCACTAGAAAATAATGTGACTAAACATGAGTAAACGTAGAGTTTGTAAAAGCAGTTGGGAATCTTTCACAATGAAAGTGTAAGTAATATATTCACTGGCCTGGATAAGCACTACTTTTTAATTTGTCAAGCTCAAAGGTACAGCTAAGTTGACTAGTGCTTGTACATAACAGAATCCATCTCTGGAGATTACCCAAACTGATACGAGACCCGATTCTTTAATTTGAAATTTTTTTATCACCTTAAAAAAGGAAGGAGGATATTTAAAATCCCTATCTGGATACACATGTAGAATCTCATATTCATCCTACTATTCAGTTGCTTCTGACTAATGTGGCCTTTTCAGTATTCCTTTGGAAAAAAATTTAAAAATTGGAAGTTTGTATCTTATTGCTTTGTTTGAAAAGTTTGATAACATAGGGCAAACAGCTGGTGCTGTGCTTCAATATAGAATGGCCTTTTCCTTTGCCAAAATGCTGATTAAATGAGTTCTGACCCACACTCTTTTTTACATCAGTGCCCTGTCGTACACACAAATAAATGGAAATAGAGATAATTAACCTCAATGAGGTGTGACTCAAATGAGGAAGCAAAGTTTTATAGGTTCCTAAATGAAATATTCTTTTCTTCTTACAATCCTTGTGGCTGCTTCTGTGCGTTGTGTTGTACACCCAAAGGTTCAGGCTAGAGGTTAGATTTAGAGAGATGCTTCTTTCAGAGACAAAGCAGGTGACTCTGTAAATATTTTACTTGGTAGCTCCAGATTTATGGTTAAAAACCACGTGCTTCAAGTCACTTCAAACCCAAATGACTCTGTGATTCTATGATTCTGAGACAATGAGATTAACCTTTTTTTGCATCATTAGTCTGTAAGCATACTGACAACAGACATGCTGAAATTATGTCACTATAAGCAATTACTTACAGATCTGGGAGAGCCTGGAGTTTGACCCCAGAACCCAATTTACAAATCATCCTTTTTTTATTATAAGAAGAAAAAAAAAAATCTCTATCTGAACCCCACAAATATTTATTTTGGGGCATTACAATTTGAAGATGAATTTTGTGGTGTGGGTCCAAAATCCAATATTTATGCTTGGCTGATGAAAGCACCAGCTATGAACAATAAAATCTGAATAATAAATATCTGCTTTCTCTATTGCATTGTTGGGGAAGAAGCATTTTAGTGTAGTCGTTTTTGCAGCTGGCCTTTTGTCAGTGTATTTTAAATGAGGTGGTTGTGGGGAATGAATTAGTCAATCAGTTTGTAGAGTTGGCTCTTGCAGGAAAAATTTGTCCACTGAAAAGTGTATTCCTATCAAACAATATTTGTTAATTTTCAATCTGTTGGAAAAGGACAAAAAAATATCCTAAAATTAACTGGGTGACAAATTGATGATTTTGGATATATCAAAGTGCCAGAAGAGATTAGGACCAATAATATCGTGACCATTATCACAATTGTGACCATGTTGAAGTTTGCAGTTCAACAAAAGATCAACATTTGTAGCTAGATGTAAGTGCATGTCCAACATCTGGGAAAAACCCAATCTAATCTGAGGAGAAATCTTTCTTCCTAAACCAGGAGAGACATGAAGTGTAAACAGTCAACTAAGCTTTAATGCAAAAGACAAAGGCACCTCTTCGTACATTGCAAAGAGAAAATTCAAACACTGTCAGGAAGTTCTGGGTGAATTTTATGAAGTTTATAGAGAGGATGGGTTTTTTGGGTTTTTTTTTGTTGTTGTTGTTGTTTTGGCAGCAGCTGTCCTTTTCCATTTGAAACAACAGACTGGGAAGTTTTCTTGCATTCCGTGGAGATACCACAAACACCTTTTTGATTTTAGAATCTCTGATAAGTGTCATGATTTGTAAGTACTGCTTTTATGGTTGTCGATTACAACTGCATGTGGTTTCTTGGTAAGTCTTAAAAAACTGCTTTGTAACACATAATGTTATCCCAGTCATTGCGTATGAAGAAGTTTGTAGAGTGCCTACAGTTCTGTAGAGCCGAAGGAGTGTTTCGCTTGAGGGCACAGTTCCTTACTCTTTATGGTCTTAGTTGCTGCCAGCCAATTTTATTGAAGTTGAACAAGATTTAAGTATGGTAGATTGTCTGTATCTGTTTGTCCCCCTGCACAGCAGGCTGCATAGGAATGATGTTTATGCACATGAGAAGTGCCTCATACAGATCAGGTGGTGTAATGGATTTCCTGTTTTAGAAAGACATCTTCTTTCTTCTGGTGCATGGGTTCAAAACCCAGGTGGGCCAAAGTGATCTTAGCTCTGGTCAGCATGCCAGCAGAACTCCCACTGCTCTGTACATCATCCCTCTCTGTTACTAAAGGTGACTTTTTTAAGGCTTGCTCATTTGAACACTACTGCAATGTTAAAACCCAAGTTGAGCAAGTCTACTGTTGCCTTCTTACAGTCTTATTTTGTTTGAAGAGGAGCTGATGCTACTACTTTTGAAAATCTGAGGACTTCTAAACAACCTTCAGCAGGACATAAATATATTGAACAATCAAAGTCCCTTGATTCTCTTTTCCTGACTCGTCTGGAAAAAGTCCAAGCTGTGCTGAGTATCTCTGGGAATGTAATCTGGATTCACCTCTGCCAAGGAAAGTAGCCCTCTCTGCTCCTCTTAGTATTGAAAGTGAGCTCTGAGCTCACTAAACAGGAGCTACCTTAAATGGATTTAGCAGAGAGAATCTGGTCTGAATCCAACAATGTTTCATGGTCAAACTATTAAATCCTGTTGTTTGATCAATATCTGCTAGTGCAGATGCTGATACTAAAAGCAGAAGATCCTTACTGTTGCCTGTGAGTTTTGTTTGGCTCGTCTTTAGTCCAACAGCTGAATTTTATCCAGTCCCTATACTTTATGATATGTATCACATCATAGCTTTGTCTTTCAAATTGGTCTTACTATGGAGTAAAGTTTGAAACTCAAGCAACTTCTCTCAATACAGTGACATTATCAACCCGTAGGTATTACATTAAATAGCCTGCTGAAAAATACTAAATATTAGCATGTTTCACAAGATTAAATAGTCACAAACTGTTAAATCAGAAAAAATAAGTTGTGTTCATCTAATCTTACTTGGATACAGGAATGACAATCTGGACAATTATCTGGAATAATTAATAGAAAGGATGAATTCATATAAAATGTGAATTACTGTTGAAATTAGGGAAATGCTTATGTTGCTGTTAGAAAAACCGCTCCTCAGAATTCACTGTCTGCCACTCTATTTTCCACTCATGTAGCCAGAAATTATTTCATGTCTCATTCCAATATAATGAGCAAAGATGGTGACAGAAACAGCTTAGCACAACGAACAAGCCTGTTAGCCACTTTCAGGACTAAGCTGAACTATGGAACAGGGCAAAATTAGCAGAGACGGAACAATGAAGCCAGAAGTAAGGCATCCAGCTCAGAAATGGACAAAGTTTATAAATTTGGGGATTTTTTTTTTCTGATGATATAGGATACAACGAAACACCTAAATGAAAAGGAAACTACAGCTAAAGAAGAAAAAACTTTTTTAGAAAAAAGATACAGATGGAGCAGCAGAAGTCTGTGGAAAGGGATACAACCTGTATCATAGAGAGGAGAAAGAAATTCTTGAAATTATATGAACAAAAATGTAGACCTAGAAACGTGTTGCTGCATTGAGAGAAGGTGTGTTGGCAGGTAAAGAGGAGTTTTAGGACACCATTGCGTGGATCAAGTAATGTTATATCAGCATCATTAACTTTTCGAGCTAAACTTGAAAGGTCATTAAACTTCTAAGATTAGTTACACAAGATTTACTGTCTATGAAGCAGAAAACAGTTGAGAGACAAACAAAGCGTAGGAACCAAAATATGCCTTTGTCAGATCCCCCCATTTCGCACCATCTAGACCAGTATGTTCCTAAACAAATGCAATTTGATGTAGCTATTTAAGTTAGACAAAGAACTGTGCTCTCATGTTCCACAAAATCCATTCAACTCCCAACTGCAAAATTTCTCTCCTTGCTATCCAGTTAAAATACCAATTAAACAATTAACTTTGTTAATCTTTAATCAAGAAAATGAATGCTACTTTTAAGCTCTTATTCAATTCTCGTACTGCATCATAACAACAATTATTCCTCTCGTTTATGAGGACTTTAACATTGCATCCAGCTGCTCTACTAACGTAACAGCTATGCAGTACTGGCTGGTTACTGCATTCTTTTTTATGTAATTTATGTGGCAGCAGAGATGTCTGAAGTAGCTTGCCTGAAGTATTCAAAAAATTTAATAAATGCTGTCACCTGTTTGAGATATGTACCTAGTATATTCCATCACTTTTCTTTGCTGTTTTTTGTTTTGCTGTGTGTATGTCAAACTTCCCTTCCTAACAGATCCTGACAGGATTTTTGTTTGTTTGTTAGCTTGTTGGGTTTTTTCTTTTTTCATTAGGTGAACAGTGAATGACTAAAATCAGATGAACTACTGCCAAGATTTCCCAGGTCATGTATCTTCCTAGTATACGCAACTGCCTATGGGTTGTGTTCGTTTCACCCAACTTTCACGTGGCAAATATCACTGGGCCAGGATGAGATATGTTGATACACCCTGTCTGTAACCGTGGCGAGGGACAAGCACCTCCAGAAAGCAGGGGGCTAAGACCTGTGGGATAAATCAAGGTCTGGCTCAGAGAGGGACTAGGTATTTGGCTTAAAATTAGACACCTGCCTTGCAGATGGCTCTTTATGTTTGACTGTGAGTTTGATGTGGAGAAGGAGACACATGGTGATAACCATTCAGGGATTGGCTCTCCAGGTTTGGCTGAAGCTGTATCTCAGTTATATGACTCTAACCAGTGAGTTTCCAGTAAGTGGTACCCGTACCAGTGTCACACAAGCTTCAAAGTCTCTTCTCAATCTCACTAGTCACACCCTGTCACAGACAGGGACCAGGACTTAAAGAACCTGAGAATGGTTTGAATCAACACAGTAGTAGCTTAGTAGTGTCTATGGGCAAAATGAGCTGAAAAATAATTGTTTTTTCTTTAATATAAATAATTTATAGATGTAGAAATCCATTTAAGCTATGCTCTACACTAAAAGGCAAATCCAGGCATGTATCCAGGCATATCGTTTTCTTCCAGAAATAAATGTCAGAGCTGTCAGTTGTAATTTTGCACTGAAAAAGTGGTCTTCAAGATGTGTGGTGTATTCTTAGTGATCAAGTTTTTGCTACCATGGTATTCTGAGCAGGTAAATGAAGAAGGATCTGAAGTGAGGAGTAATACCTTTAATCAAGCCAATAAAATAACAAACAAGCTTTTGAATAGAGAAACCATCTTCCAGGTATATTTTTTGCTTTTGACTTTTACAAGAAGGATGGCATTTTTGTAAAAGTACAAATTTCTATCTTTCTGCTAAAAGGTGAACGAGGTATTTTAACTGAGAGCTGAATTTAATTTGGTAAAATAAAATGTATGTTCTTTTTCTAAAGTTTGCTTTTTGTCATAGTTTCTATATTTCCCAGTGGAGTAACAATCAGGAACAATCATGAAACAGCTGGTGGAAAATCATATCATTAACAGCCTTAATAAGCTTGGGTTGTGAGTTTTTTAAAAGTGTTCCTCTTTTAAATTATTTTTTATTTTAGCACTTTATACTAGAGCTCTTCACTCACATCTGGTCTGCTGAAATCTTCATTATAGATCCTGTGTTTCAGGGCACACTCTTGGTTTTTTAAAAAATGGATTATTCTCAGCTGTTGCACAAAGCTACAAAAAATGTCTGCCAAAAAAAATTTACCAGTTAAATAATTACCTCTTTTGTGCATTATCAAAATGGCTGTGTAGAATAACTTCCATTAATTAATGAAATATTCACTGAAGCGAATATTCATGTCTGTGACATGGGTTAACGAATATCCAATGAAAATATGCCTATAGAATTTTGTCTGTCAGTTTTCTTCTCATGATACCACAAGTGCTCTGGAATCTGGCAAGAGATTTTGCATTTTAAGGTACTTTGCTTCATCTGATTTAGATTTTCCATCTCCATCTCTGAAAAAGCTAGCACTATTCCTATTCCCCATGTTATTCATGAACACAAGGGGAAATTTCAATTTATTATCTCTGACTAATGCTATTTTACAGCTTTCAAAGATGCTCTACATCCATTTTGGTGCATGGTAAATCTGGGGGTTTTGCATTACCAAGCTTGGCTCCCCTCTAGCCAGCCATTCACAACTGAAAAGTATGCCACATCACTTGATAAAGAAGAGATAATGAAGTGTAATCAGCTTTTGCAATAAATGGCAAGCCCCCCACTGACTGGCAGGATTTGTATTTGTTGGATGTTTTCATGAGCTCCGTTTGCAAAGGCATCAGGCAGCTTTCGTTTCTAATCCTGCTCTGTGTGCAGTGTTCCTGCAGGCCAAGTTCAGCCCTCTGGGCTCCACTGCTCTCACCGTTAGCTGTCCTTCTCAGGATTTTAACATCAGCTATTCCTTGATTAAAAAAAACCAAACAAGCAACCCTTCATCTCCACCCTTCTGCAGTTTTGTATGTCTCCTCCTGAAATTTGATTTGATCTTTGCCATTCAAGGGTTCCTTTTGCCAAGAACTGGCTTGTTCTTTTAACAGTATTTAAAAAAGCCAGAACAACATTTGGCTTTATAAAGGAACGGAAACTATTTACAAGAAAGATGATGGGATTTTTCAGACTGTCTGGAAGAAATTGCAAATATTCCTCTCCCATATTTGATCTCTAATTAACTCCTTTTTATTGATTTAGGTAAGGTATCTGTGTCTGCAGTCGATGCTGTCAGAAGTGGATCCCAGCTGCAATGGCCCAGGAAGCGGCATGTCAGGTGTGAATCCTGTTGCTGTGCAGCTCAGTGTGCATGGAAAGAGGTTCGTCGCAAGTACACCAAGTCCCTGGAATCTCCCTGGCTCTACTGACAGCAACTCCGGCTTATCAGCTGCTGGCACCTCCACTGGCTGGCAGTGGTCTACAGTGGTTTGCCAACCTCTTTGATATTGGCAGGTCCACCACTGATGCCTTCATACTTTTGTTGCCTGTGGAGCAATCAGGAATCAAGTGCCATGTCAGAGCCCCTAGGACTACTGCCATGGTCAGGGTGGCCAATGCAAAGAGTCCCAGCACCCTTCAAATGCAGACAAACTGCTACACCCCACTTCTCTTTCTGTTCATTATGGACTCCTTCATTTGGCTCTTTGCCAACCGGTAAGCCCCTGTATGCTATATTATTTGCATGCAAGGGACATTCCTCCCATTCCCAGTCTTCAGCAGAGGAGCTACAACTCCCCTCAGTCCTCTTTCTCGGTGGATGAAAACCCCCTTGGAGAAGTGCCATCCCTATTCTTTCTGGCTTCTCTGCAGGCATGCTTATCAAGTCACACAGCCCACATTTTTCCCATGCCTGTTACATGACTTGTGGCAATATGGAGCATTCATTGCTAACAGGATACGGTCCTGTCCTTCAAATCCATCTGAATGGCCACCATGGGGAAAAGACCGGAAGAATGGAACCTGAAGTTGTGAGGCAGACATGCCCAGTATGACTTTCGCATTACGCAGCAGCAAAGGTTCTTTACGTTTTGAAAGGTTCTAGCTGTTATAACTTGGTTAAGTTTGGGCACCTTTGGTCACAATAGGCTCGATAAGTTAAAGTAGCTGTGGAAAGCAGAATAAGAATTGAAATGTATACACTGTTCCAAATGATTTATGCCACAGAACAGTTATCATGGCTTGGCTTCGTGGATGAAGATTTGGGAAGGGCTTTGCCCACGCTTATTGCAAGCGCGTTGATAGCTGAAAAGGCCAATGCGGGATAGGCAAGACCGGTTGCAAAGAGCACACCGGAGGGTCTCCTTGGGTGGTATTGCCGTTTCGTCCCTTGCCTGTCGCTACAGGGCTTTGCAAACGTGAGTACACCCTTCAAGCCTGCGCGGTGGTTTTTTTAGGTGAGGCGCAGCGTGCGCGAGACTGGCCCCACCCTTTACACCTGAGGTTCATCTGCCAGGGCCTAGCGAGCTTGGATGGTGACAGCGAAGTCCTCAGGGCGTAGGTTTGGTTAGAGTATCCTTCCCTTAGATGGATGGCCTTACAGGGCTAAACGAGCTCCATCTGCCCGGGTTTGGAGTTAGAGTTGTCCTTCTCCTAGGATGGTTGCCCGAAGGCTAGTGAGCCCATCCTGCCCGTGGACACACTTTGTCTGACCCTTCAGTTGAGACCTGTCTGGCTTGGGAGACCCTACCGGAGGCATATGCCACCACCAGCATAGCTCTCAACTTCACAAGGGCACGCAAGCTCTTTCCCCACGGCAAGGGGGTGCCCGTGAAAGAGTAGAACAGTTATAGAGGAAAAAATAAACAACATAGTTGCACTACAAGTTATGTCTGAAAAAAAGCTTGGCAAAATATGCTAAAATGTTCTTTTCAAAAATCTAAGACCATTATGGTATGTGTAGTTTTTTGTCTTATTCAGTTATCAAGCCAATACTTTCTTGCATAATGAACTGGTTTCAGTTAAAGCCACTGAGGAGGGTGATTCTCTGTTCACTCTCATTTCCCAAATTCCACAACTTTAAAAAAAATCCACTTCATGTCTTACTTTCCTATGAATAATGAATGAAAAAGAATTATGATTGGCAGTAACATTATAGTCCCATGATGTGAGTTTATTTAAAACTCAATGCTCAAGATAATGACTACACAAGGCTTTCATTGTTTACTATGGATGCATATGTTTTTAATATCAGGTATTAAAGTATCACTATTAAATAATCAGTTTCTGGTATTAAATCAATACTCATTTCCCTCAGAAGTTGAAAATAAAGTACTCAGTCTGTCACTTTACCTAGAAGTTGTATTTCTTTCATTCAATGATTTATTCATCCTTCCAACTTCCCTAAACTAGCTGTCATATTCCCTAAACGTAGAACACCACATTTTATGGTAAACATGACAGATTTAGGGCCCAGAGGTATCACTAGTGTTGTCTCCAAAAACATTGCTGATTGTGAACTCTACACTAGCCTTAGCTTTTAGCAGGAGGCCTTTTGAGAGCATTTTGGGATTTTTCTTCCTGGAATAAGCAGTTGGTCACCTATTTATTGCTGGATCGCAACAGCATTGGCACAAATCCAAGGTGAGGATATCCTCTTTCACACATCTTTCTTCTGTGTTTCCTAACAGCCCAGAAAACAGATAGAAGTCGGGGCGGGGGGAAGGGAATTTATATTCCTCTATGAATGTCACAGGAATTTGAAAGCCAAGTGGAAGACAGCAAGCAGAAGGTTTTGTTACTCACAGTGGACTTGGTTAGACAGGATGACTAGGGTGCCCTGCCTTGCTCTTGCTACTCAGTCTGAGGGGTTACTTCACCCCCATTTCCAGAGGGTGGCTGAGTCCTTGGGTGAAGTTGCAGACTCTTCTCTTTAGTTCCCCACTTTGCAAGAAGGCAGAAACATCGTACTCTGCCCACCTTTCTTCACTGCTCCCTCAGAGGAAGCAATGCAGATCTGCTAAACCGTTCTCTTCTACCAGCCCCCCCTCATGAAAATATTTTTGAAAACATTGATTTTGACCAGGGGCCAGATGCTGACATCTTTGTCTCTCAGTAACATCTTACTCCATGATTGTCTGTTGACTTCAGTAGCATCCCTTGTGGAATACAGTGCTACTCAGTTGAAACAACCACATCACAGGTTAATCAGAGTTACTAGCCTTAGAGACCTCTGGAAATCTTGGGAGTAGTAGCCACTCATTTTTACATAATTGTAAAAATAGTGGTGGGGGGAAGGATCCATTACATTTTTTTAATCAAACGGGGCATTTCATTAGCCATTGCCTTCCTAGCTTTCTTTGGCTATGTCCTGGCTGGCAGATCATAAGGGAGTTTGGAGGGCCTATATCCAAGGCCACATATTTGCCCAATCCTGACTCAGTATCAAGACCAGACCCTGGGTTAGCATCAGGCCCTCTGCTGTCCCATGCCAGAGACCAGAAGCCTCAGTCCCAAGGACACATAGAATATTGCACATCAGCTGGTGCTGTATGGTTTTCACAAACTGGCCAGGCACCTGGATGAACGCACTGGCCTATTTTAGGATACATGGTAAGAGTCGTTACGGGTAGCAGACAAGACTTGTAAAATTACCTAAACACAAGAACTCTTTTGGCGTTCAAATTTTGATAACGGCATTTATCAGGATTCAGCTCTTAACATTAGGTACATTCACTACTTTATTGCCTTGGATACAGGAGGATTCGTCATTTATATAAATGGTCTTTCATGACTGGAGTATGTATACAGCACATAGTTTACTGTGGCAGAAGTAGTTTTATCACCTTTTGGTTTCCTTTAGAAACCTACAGACCACTGAATAACTCCTCAAGTCTCTTACAGTAAACAGCCAATAGGGCTTTAAATAGGGCTTTGAAGCAAAAGGATCAACCTGCTTTCTCATAATTTCCTACAGATTTTTACTGAGATATACTGTTTAATTTTTAAAAGCATTGATAATCTGATATTATTAGGTAGACATATGATAAACTATGTGATAATTAGTGTCTATTTTATCATAAACCAGAGTATAGATATTCAGTATTTAATAAAAGTTGAACAATTAACAAAATATTGTAGGTTTGTCAATGGCAGTAAATAAAGAGGCAACACTGCCTTCAGTGTGTCCAGGACTTTACCCCACACATGCTTCATGTCCGTTTACTGTATTGCTCAAGTAAACATAGATTAGGTATTTTTTGTGAATAAACTAGACTAGAATCTAGGCCTGAGGCATTATGTTACCTTCAACAAAGTAAGACTTCTCCAGAAGGCTTTAGCTACTCCTGAGTGAAGAAGAAATACAGAAATATCAGTGTTTATTTTTTAAAAGGACATTTTAGGATAAAATATTTTTCTCACTAGCTTGTATTTCATAAGTTTGTTTTACTATATTCTGTTTTCAATGACACAAGTGTTTGTTTGAACAGTTTTAAAAGTTTTCATTAAAATTCTTCTGACAAATACTGCTTTATCTAGAACTAGATTATAGACAAGAGAATGACAAACAGAATCACTTCACAGCTAATAGGTACTTTTGACACTAATTGCTAAAATGATGTTCTGTTAAAAAGAAAGGCTTGTAAGCACTGGGCAGCAAACTTCACTGGGATTTTCATGAAGAAAACCAGTTCCTCCTTCTAAAGATTATTCTCTTAGGGTATCCGTCCAACAAGACTGTTTAATCATTATTGCTACAACTGAATGGTTCAGTATCTGTAATATAAAATACTGAAACAAGACTTTTGACAGTTTAATGAGGCTGTTTTATGTTACTGATTTCACTCATTGTTCTAGTTTAAGATAAAACCAGTTTTGGTTTGTTAGAAGCAAACCAGTCCAGGCGTTCCTCCCCCTGCACGTCACTGCCCCTCACTGGCTGTGGAGCTCCTTGGTGTGTGAGAGACCTGGTGCCTGTTGCCCTGCCGCTCCTCGGAGCCACCGGCGCCTGTTGCCCGTGCTGGGACGTTGCTACAGTTGCAGCCGTTGCTGTGGTTACAGCCGTTGCTGTGGTTACAGCCGATGCTGTGGTTATAGCCGTTGCTGTTGTTACAACCGTTGCTATGGTTACAGCCGTTGCTGTGGTTTCAGCCGATGCTGTTGTTACAGCCGTTGCTGTGGTTACAGCTGTTCCTGTGGTTTCAGCCGATGCTGTGGTTACAGCTGATGCTGTGGTTACAGCCGTTGCTGTGGTTACAGCCGATGCTGTGGTTACAGGCGGTGCCTGCCTGGAGGAGGCGGGTAGATCTGGCTGGCTGTTGCTGTCTGCTGCTCTGTGGGGTGAGTAGCGTGCTGCTTGCTGAGGGGACCAGCCGTCCTGCTGCTGCTGCTGCTGGCTCCTGTCTGCCGGCCGGTACCTCTTGCTGCCGCTCGTTCTGCCGCGGTTCACCCCGGAGCCGTCCTGCTGGTCGCTGCTGCGGTCACTGCCATGGCTGCCGGCTCCACCGGCTGCTGCTGCTCCGGCCCGGCGGGACCCAGCCCGGTGGGAGCCAGTCCTGGCCCTGCTGGAGGCTCCCTGCCGCAGCCGTTAACTGGTAGTTTAACCATGGTTTAACCCTCGCAGCACCAGATCCCCGAACCTTGTCTGTATTTGTTAATATCTGGTTGTTGTTTGTATAATATCGTTTCTGTCGTTATTAAAACAGTTCTAGTTTCCAAAGCTCAGCTGAGGCCTCGCCCACTTTATCTTTCCCTTTTCTCTCTCTCCTAACCCTTTC
Organism: Bucorvus abyssinicus; assembly: GCA_009769605.1. NCBI lineage: Eukaryota > Metazoa > Chordata > Aves > Bucerotiformes > Bucorvidae > Bucorvus > Bucorvus abyssinicus. Next base: position 6,775,794 of record CM020033.1, on the reverse strand, counting down.
CTCCTGGAACGGAGAAGGGGCTGATTGGAGAGAGAGAATTTGTCCCACGGTTTGGCCCTGCCTCAGCCAAACTGGTGACACTCATAAAGTGTCATGAAGACTTAAGGTTTCATTGAAATTATTACTTAATATTTGATGGAAAGCCCCAGTTTCCAAAGAAAAGGAATCTTTCTTCTCCCCACTCTGCAAGGCCCTGTCCCAGCTCGGCCAGACTTGGATGGGTGATCTTTTGAATTCTCTGCGCAGTAAGAAGGAGAGACGCCAGGACTCAGGGCCCATTGGCATAAATAATTTTTTTTTACTTATAAAATATAATATTAAACAGGAAATGGGAAAAGGGAAAGAAAAGGAGAGAAAGGAAGAGAGATGGATTAGCCCGCCCAGCTGGGCAGGGTGAGGGTGATCAGTCCCGCCCCACTCAGGGTTGCTGACTAGGAGAGAAAGAAAGAGAGAGAGTGTCTCCCATTCAGTGGGAGAGAAGGGTAGAAATCACCACCTCTGGATTGGACTCTGCCAGTGAGGCGGTCCAGGCATCTGACTCGGCCAGCGGGGCTGTTCCGGGGAAGAGAGAGGCCCCGGCAGCACCTGCGAGCCCCTCTGTATTGTCTGCAGTTCCTGCCCTTCTGGACACCTGCGGCCAGGCGTCAGGAGCCATCCGTCACCCCAGCTCCAGCCCAGGAGCAGCTGAGACATTGCCCAGCCAGGAACAGTCTCCAGGGCGCTGTTACCGGTCACTGAGGGCTTGGCCCTTTACACCCTCTTATCCTCATCTCTCCCCTCATTCTCCCCTCCTCTCATATATCTCACATATCCTTCCATTTCTTAAGGCCTGACTATAGGAGTCAAGGTTATAGAGGAGCACTTGAAACTTGTGACCAGAGTACACATCAAAAATCTCTGAACAGCCCCAAACCGAAAACAACTGCAGTGTCCACATGCATGTCCACATGCATGTCCACATGCATTTATTTTTTCATGAGTGTTGAATAGAAGCCTTGCTTATGAATATTTAAGGTTGACCTCTTCTTGCGTCCCATACTACCTTCCTTCTCTTCACATGTCAATTCAGTTTTATTTTTAACTTTTCAAAACAATATCTTCCTCACCTCTTTGCTCTTGTGTCTTACTGCATCTTGTGCCATCCCGTGTCGCATGCACAAATAACCAGAACCTTCCTTGCTCGGTGCCTACCCAAAGGCTGTGAATTAAGGCTCATCAAAAGCACCCCATCGTCTACTCTGTGCTGCACTTTTCACCCAAGGGGAAGATTGCAGAGCAGATGTCTAAAAGGTGACACATGGCCTAGTCTTCTGCTGAGAGTTGCTCACGTCATGGAGATTAGTGTGGTTAGGAGAAGCTTAATAAAGAACAGAAGTTAGTTTTATAATTCTTTTTCCTCAGATGTCTGTAGAGTTCCTCACACTGGGGTCCTCAGCGTGCATAAGGTTGATCACTGATGGCACTGCACAGACCCTGAGGGGAGCAGAACTCACCCAATGCTTGGCTATGAATCTGAGCTAGTTTCTCCAGAAATGTGCCACTCTTGGCTGGGAAGGTCTCTGGCCCTTTCATCCCTTCCCAGAGCCAAATTGACAACAGCTTCTGTAATGCACACTGTGCCATCAACATAACTGAGTACTTCACTGTATGCTAGCCACTGTGCACACCTTCAGCCTGGAGATCTCAGTGGAGGTGAACAGAGAGCAGAGCAGCTGCGCAGGGAGAACTGGTTGGAGGCAAAGCTCGCAGCCAGTGTCTTGGCTGATTGCCTGTGCTAGTGAGAGCCCTCTGTGGTTGCCCCATCTCTCCACTGCTCAGGGACCACACTTGTGTCAGGAACAGGGGGCGGCTGTGGATGCCCTAGGAAAAGCACACATAAAGTCAGAACAGGCCTTACAGGTCAGTAAAAAGAATGAGGAATTTTGAAAAAAATAGTTGTCTAGCATGGGAATTATTTTGTGGGGCTCAAATTGCTGCTTAAGGGCAAGAGTTTTCTGTCCATTAGCCATTTCACATGCTAACTAGGAGCATTTTCTCATTCAGAAGTGGAGAAGCCATAAAAATATGACACGGAATCAGGCATCTATACCAATGTATGAGCAATTTGCAGGGTAATTTTTCAAAGTTAAACTTCCAAGTTAAAACATAGGAAAACATGGACGTTTGAGTCAATAATAACGCAGACCTCTTGTGTTTAAAGGTGGATGACAATTTCTCTGCTATTTGGGCTTTTCTGTTATGGACTAAGCATTTGATGGCTTTCAATTTTATCTGCAATTCTGTCTTGTTTCTGGAACAGACAAGAGCTTGCTTTGTCCTTGCTAGGTGGAGAATACTTATGTGCATTTGTGTGATTTGAGAGGTCCGTTTCTATATCACTTTATGGATATGATGATGAAATTGAGAATAGTCAGAGCTGATCTTTTAAAAAGGATTCCAGTAGACTTAGATTTTTTACTGACCCTCTGTGCTAACTCATTTTTAAAGACTACCTGTAGAAGTGAGAACTTAGAGAAACAAAGCAATAAGGTAAGAACCATGACAGCTTAACAATACTTAATCTCAATGATGTAGCACACTAATCTTGAGAGAAAAACGAGTCTGTCAAATTGCAAGTGCTTCATCTATGTTCAGAACTTGAAAACATTTTACAGCCTGTTTTTAAACTGTATGTCAAAATAATGCTTCCACGATCCTTAAAGAGGAAACAGGCTTGGCAAAAATGTAAGGGAACCCTCTAGCACTGACTTCTTGGAATGACAGATTAAACTATTTCAGTGAAGGCTGGGAACACTACAGTATTGTGGCAGTTTTATAGGATCACTAGTGAATCTATTTTGCATCATTGCCAACTACCAGCCAGTTAGTTGGTCTGAAGCAGTCATGTAATTTCTTTAAAATGGAGATGGGTGATTTATCACAATATTGAACCAAAGTCTTTCCAAACTACCACAAGCTTTTTGGTGGTATTGTTTTAACATTTCTATAAGGTAAATGATATTTGATGGCACAGTGATGTGTAAAGCTAGCGCCTTTTGCCCAGTGTGCCTTGAAACACTCAAACCAGAATTTTTCCTTGCAATTATGAGGCATGCGGGGGAGATTTGTAACTGGTAATAGTTTTAAGAAAGAGCTCTCTGTAGAGTTCTAGTTTGTTTCTTAGAAAGCAAATCATTATACTTAGCACTTTGCCATGCAGAAGTTTTCTGTTTGAAATTCGAAAGAGATATTCCTACATTCTGTCATATTTACTACCTTGTCGGACTCAATTTATTGTTATTTAAAATGCTAATGGCGGATTCAGCACTGAGTAGGGCAGAATAAGAAATGCTTTGAGAAATGGGCACAGCAATAAAATTCCAAAGGGAGATTTTCTTTTAATGCACAATATATACTCCATTTGAAAACATACTACATACTCAAGAGCAAGACCTAGCACTGGATTTTAAAACATTCATCAAAGTGGGGAGGAGAAATAATATACTCTGGCTTAGGCGATCGATCATAAACGTGCAGGACAAATAGATACCAACAAATCAGTGTATCATTTATCCATGGTGTTTGGCAAATACTTACGAATATCAATATGTACACAGAAATCAAGATCTCTATGACTGGCATGTGAACAGAACAGAAAGCTTTTCAATATATTCATAGTTAGACCTGTTGTATTCTATAGTTACTTGTTTCATAATTTCCTTCAGTCAAATGTAACAGACAATTTGCTGAAAATACATTTGATCTAGGAAGAATATGTTTCCTAGCCTAATGAAGCATAAAATAATTTGTTCTTCTATTGTTGTGTAGAGAACAACATTATCGAGAAAGATTAGAAAAAAAAGAAACATGAAAATCCAAAGCCCAAACACAACTTTTTGTTCTATTATTATGTAGGGAAAAGCATTAAAAAGAAACGTAAGAACCCAAACTCTAATCTTATGAATGCAGTTCCTATAAACTATTGCAAAAACTGAAGACAAGTTTCAGAGAAAGTCCAAAAAGCTTTTGACAATATAGAAGGTACAACTGAGCAAAGACACCTCAGTGAGTTCATCCTTCCAATAAGCCTATGCGTACATACAGTTCTAAATGCATAAATACATTATTCGTATGTATTTTATAGGGAATCATGGCATGACTGTATTCCTTTAGTAAATTCAAATCTCCTTCAGCTTTTTCTAATGAGCACAGAAAACGTTCAGTACATTATAGATGCAGATCCTCAGAGTTTAGACTGCTAACCAATTACTGAATAAAGGAGGAACCTCTGTGACATTTTCCCAGAGAAACTGCAGCGTGTCTGTGAACGCTTGTTAATTTAACAGCTACATTCCCTAATTCACTGTTATGCAACACACCATTTGTTTCCTTTTATCAATTACATCAAAGACCATATAAGTAGTTTTATCTAGTGAACAACAGAATATTTTAGCACACACAGTGGAAGATGATGTGCCAAACAGCAGACAACCCCACAGCTTCAGTGAGCCTGGCATAGGCTTAGACAACACTCAGCAAAATTTCAGTTTGCCACCCCCTGTCAGTTCATCTCATCTTCTTTGTCCTAATGATTCCTGTTGCATCGTGCGGTATTGACAACATTCTGGAGAAATTAAAGTGTCAACTCTGAGTCTGTAAATGCAGGAAAAAATGTTTTCTCCAGTTCTTCTGTTCCTATAAACGTGTGTCTTGTGGATATAATTAGGGGAATAAACCATGTCTTAAAATTCTGTACTAGTCACAGACATTGTGATAAAAAGCATTTGTCATCAAGAGGTGAGAAGTGATACTCTCATTTCAAGGAACAATATTATCTCTATAAATACGAATTTACTTGTTTCTTGCTATATTGGAAACAGTCTCTAAATAATCTGACTTTCCAGTTTTCCTGCTATGGAATCAGCAGGGAGAATGTTCATTATGAAAACTGCTTCCAGAGAGGGAGAAAAATGCTTCAAAAGAAAATGCATTGTGGGTGCTTAACGGTCATCTGGACTAAGTGTACTGGCCCTGTGCCAACTTTTAAGAACTTTATTCATAATCTGAAGAAAAGACAGTGGGGTATAAGGCAGAGGCTTATAGATGGACAGGTCTTCCATGAGACTGAAATGTCAAGTGATGGGGACAATCCCACTGAAAAGGAAAGATTCTGTTAGTAATAAGTAATAAAGATAACTGAGATTACAGACTGAATGCATTAGTAAGCACAGTTTCTTAAATGCAAACATTTAGTAGTAAGCAGAATCAGATTTTTCTTTTTTACTTTTGATGATTGTCAGAAAATAGCTATTTGCTGGGCTGCAATTTTTCAAAGGAAGAAACCTGAAAAATGAAACACACCAAAACCAACACTGTCCCCAAATGCCCAGGGGTCTGGTGGCTATGGCACTCAGTGTGGGTGTAGGAGACACAGATTCAGCTTACTGCTTTCTTGGTACTTTCTTGTAACAGAGAAAAGCTCTAACACGTGAGGCTGGGAAAAATACATCTTCAGCTTCCTGGTGACTAGGGCACTGCTCTGCTCACTTTTAATAAAGAGAGGATACCAACCAAGGACAGCAGTTATCTCACTTACTTACAGCAGACTAGAAGTTGAGAAAGAAGTGCAAAATCTTAATTTAGACAGCTACTTTACTCAACGGAGAAAATAGTTTCCTAATAACTCCTGGGTGAATGCTGTCCTGGATGTACCTATTTGTCTCCATTAGCTACAGGAGAAGTCTGGACATATCCTTTGCAGTGGATATATGCTTTGACAGAGGAACCAGTGCTGAAGCTCAGATCCCTTTTTCATGCCAGGATACAGAAATAGATTAGCAATTGTGTCAAAACTTAATGTCCAGTCCACCTAAATAATTTCCACTCTGAATGCAGTAAAGCTTTGCTTATTCTCAGGGAAAGCAGAGATGAAAGTGCCTGCCACTCTCACGGTCTTCTGCAAAAAGTTTCTTGATTTCATCCCAGTGTGGAACAAACCCACATTTTATCCCCACAATTCTTTTTGTTTACGCCACTAAATATTCATGAAACTTGAAATGCAGCATACAGGGAATGACATGGCGCATCAGCTAATGACTGGACAGTTCACACAACACATAATGCTGTAGACAGGGCTGTCAGCTGCCGTTATAGAGTTTGGCTCAAAATTTCTTTTAAGTTATAATGTCATTCATTAAGTACGGTGAATTTTTCAAACACGAGTCTTTCCCTACAGATTATTTTTAATAGTCTGATTGAATTTATGGGATTTTTTTTCTCTATATGTGCCATATACGATACAATTCAGTATTCAGTCACAGCAGCTTGCCTAAATGAGTGCAGAGTTTAAGGCAAGCTGTATAACTCTCCACTCCAAAGTTTCTCAAATCATTTAGAACCTACCTCAGAAATAAATATACTATGGTCTAGAGCTGGCTGAATAATGAAGTTATTCATGGGTAAGTATTCTATGAGAAATGACCAATTTTACAATAGGTTTTATTCACAATAGATTATTTGACCCGTTTCACAGGGGATTGCTGTGAATCATATTTTCTAAGCAGTCAGGCTATCTCCTATATGAAATGTGCATCTCAAAGCTATTAAACAAAATTAAGCATTTCTGCAATATTATTCATGGTTCACTGTAGCCAAAGAAATACCTTATACCCTGCAGCAGTTTTTATGGTGATATAAAATACTTCGAATAACTTTAAAACTATCAGAGTGTTGTTTTGGGATTTGTCTGCAGTTAAATAAATTCTTTTCTGCATCACCATTTCTGTATCATTTCAATATTTATATTTTACAATGCCTGCATGATGGCAGTCAATACACTGGCTTCATGAATAAATCATTTATTTGCAGACTGATTAAATACCTATGAGATCCGTAGGGTTTATTATACTTCCGTTGTGTATAGTATATTTTATTATTATTTACTCATATCATCCACATCTTACAGGAGGAAGAATACTCTGGTGATGGGTAGCAGAGATTGCAGCTGATAAAATATACATTTTGCTTTTCAAGAGCAGGTAATTGACCTGAGAGGTGTCAGGGCTTGCCTGAGCTGCAAAAAGCCACACCGTGCCCCTGATGAGCTTGTAAAGAAATCTGAGGAAGGGTGTGCTACCAGCTGTAAATGGAGCTAGAAACTGCATCTTTTTTAAAAATTAATTTATTCTACCAATGCAGAATGCTTCCTTAATGCAGTCGGTGTTACTAAACACAAAAGCCCCCATCTGATGATCTTTCTAAGTACAGGTACTCTAGCCGAAGTTTTCTTTGTATGGTATGATTAAAACACATGTATTTAAGAAGAGTGACGCCAAAGGTTCAAGACTAAAGTAGTCAGCGTTACGAAACTTTTTCCTTTCATGACTACACCCTGAATTTATTATTACAATTTAAAAGCCAATGGAAGCCATTACGTTTCCCAAACTGCAGAAAAATAAACAAGTTTTTACTACACTATGATACTTTGCGCAGATTTTTCTCTGATCAGAAAAGATTAATTTCAAAAAACTTATATATCAACCAAGAGGAAAGTTAGTGTTACCCTAAGTTGGAAAGACTCTATGAAAATAAAAAGAAACCCCCAAACCCCAAGTCTCTGTTCCTTCTTTTTAATTGTCTTTCATTTCCAGTTTCATAAACAGTCTTTGTCTAAATGAAAACATTGGCTTAACTTCTCTAACTGGCTGTATTTTGATTTGTAGTCTGGGACTTTGCCACAGACCAGTTTTTAGTTAGTCCTTCTTGGTGCCTTAATTTAGGTAGAAGTTACTACATTTCCAATTTGCTTAAAAAAAAAATAAATTCCTTATTTCTTTTCTGTCTTTGAAAAGGCCAAAGTCATAAAATTTCCCAGACCGCTGGTGCTTCCTTCTTTGCCCTTTACCTTCCATAACTGGCATAATTTCCTGAACCATCAGAACTTTAAGAGTATAAAATATAAATGTATATATACCCCTTTCCTTCTCACTGACCAAAGAAATACCTTGTCTGTTCACAAGGAGTGTCAGATAGATGGTTTCTACATGTAGCATCTTAGATGCTTAGTGATAATATTTTTGTTTGTTTGTTTTCCTGAATTGTCTTTGCTGGCTCACTGCATTTATCAGGATTGTCATTCAGCAGAAGGTCTTTGGAGCTCTACAGCAAAGCCCTTATCCCTTAGAGCCCAATAATTAATACCCTTACTGTGGGTGTGGGATAAATGGACCAAGAGCCTCCAGCTCGTCCCTTACAGATTTGTTCTCTGTCCTCTGCATCCAGGGCATCCCAACTCCTAAAATCCTAGAGCTCAGGAACTGGGGCGCTCTCCTGAGTGTCGAGAGCCTTGGTCTGTGTCCTCAAGGAGAAGAGCGGGTCTCCTTCTGTGAAAAGTGAAGTGAAAAATCAACCCCACTCGTTCAGAGCACAAAGTTGCTTTGCTTTTCTGAGCGCTGCCTGAGACCCGCTTGCCCCTGAAATCTCTTTCTGCATCTTCGATGGTTTTGTTAACTAACCTTTTTAAAAACTTGAAATGGAAACCGCAGAGATCACGTCATGAGTATCATGATACCAACATATCAATTCAGGATTATTTTGATTAGTCAAAGTATCCTCCTTCCTCCAAATGTTGCTTCATAGTTACCCTAATTTTGAAAATTTTTCTTGGATCTACTGCAAAGTAAAAAAAGGAAACCACCTCACTATTTTCACAGATTTACCAGTGCTTAGATGGTCTCATTTTATCTCAAAGCAAAAAAAATCAGGTTGAAATCCAGCATCTTATTCCCCTCAACTTGTGAAGGAAAACTTACTCCTGAATGCTGCAGTGGTTCTATGCATAGCCACTAAAAACTAGAATAAATGTTGAAACGTAGCTTAACCCGATTCAGTTTTTGGCTGTTCTCAAAGAAGGCTTTCAAGTCCAATTTCAAGGAGGAAGAAAAAACCCTTGTTTTCATTGGAAATTAAAGGCCATTGATATATGGGCTGTTACTCTCTTGGTTTAGACATTTATGTATGTTTAGTTCATTTGACTATACTGCCTCGGTGCTGGTTAAAAATGTTTGAAGATAAATTGGAGAAGAAATTAGCTAGAGTTTTATAAGAAACTACATGATGATTGCTGCTATTTGCCAAAATTAGGGAGGCAAGGGTATATAGAAAAAGGAACTGAATCAAATGTATCTTGAAGTGGATTTTTACTGGCCCACTTGTGGTAATTAAGGTAATAAATAGGCAGCAAACGAGGTCGGCTGGGGGTCACCATTTCACCTGTGGGCAGTATAGTTCAATTTATCATGACAGCTAACTTATTTTTCCTATATCTCATTCTCAATATGATCTAGAATCACTCCAGGGAAAATATAAGAGATTCAGAAGAACTTGAGAGTGCAGCTTGTGGGTGTGCTTCATAGAGGACTCTGATTTTTTAAGCTTTAGTTATGAGACCATTCAAAGTAAGCAGCATCACTGTGAGTGGTGTCATGCATAGAAAGCCACTACAATTCTCTGCTGTAAAACTGCTTCTTGCTCTTACCTTTATAATTTATGAACAAAAAGAAAGACTCAAAAATCTCAGAGGATCCCTCTAGGTCGTGGAAATAAGGTTGCATGGTTATGACTTTTGAAGAGTGATCAGCCAGTAAGTCGTAACAGGTAATCCACAGAACAGCACACAGGCTTCCATCTGATGTTTTAAATCACTCACTGAAGATCGCTGTCAAACAGCATACTGCAAAACCCAAAATGAACCAGCAGCCTATTTACAGCTGTTTTACTGAAGAGGGGAAGTTGTAGCTTGGCTTAATTTGCTCCCTTCCTGGAGCATCAGTGACATAAGACTGGAGGAGTTTTACCGTGTTGCATAATGCCTCTGGATACAGCTGGACACCTGTGCTGCCAGGCTCACCACGCTTTCAAATAAACCACCACTCAACCCATGCCCGGGGAAGCTAAGGGGGGATCTCTTGGAAAAATCTTTTCCTCTGGTTAATGACAAACCGAAGGGAGAGTGGTCAAAGGCTGGCAGCGGCATGAAGCATTTAAACAGCGGCCGTGATTTGCAGGGAGGTAAATAAGCATAAGGAACTATTCTCCCCTGCACCAGACTGCATTTTTGAAAGCAGTGGTTTGACCTACAGTGTCTGGCACCTCAGTAACTCTCCTTCCTGTGTGTGCCAGCAGAAGAGAGAGGTATCTTGGCTTTGCTGTGTGTTTTGCCGTTTCCTGCAGAGCGGGAAATGTAGGTCAACTGAAGAGTGTGTGTTGTAACCTGGCTTAATTTGCTCCCTTCTGAGGGCATTTCCTAGAGAAATTACGATTCTGTGAGTCAAACTACCTGTAGATGAGTCCAATTACTTGCAGACTTGCTGCAGTAGCACCACGCTGTCGCTTGCCTGGAAGCTATCTGCAGAGCGGTCGTTTTATGAATATCTAGTAAAGCACTTGAATGAAAACGGTCACACAATCAGGGTTCACATACAATGCACGTTTTAAAATTAAACTCTTGAAGCTTTTATGTGGAAGTGCGTGCAGTCCTGGTAAAGTGTGGGATAGGTCTCTGGTAATAAATTCCCTGAATTACTAGGCATGCACATGCTATGTTGAAAGTGTCATAATAACGCGTATAATTTCAACAAAACTATAGGTAATCATAGTGAAGTGCTGGGGTTTGGTTTTTTTTTGTTCTCGTTCTTCAGTAACTGGAACAATTGCCAGTTGTCAGCATTGTATCTGGGATGTTTCATATTATTCATGTTGGGGTCCATGAAGTGAAAGTGAAATTCCTTTACAAAACTGGTGACAACACTTGCTGAGACAAAAGAGGTAGCAGTAATGGCACTGAAAGGATCAGGTTGGCTGTCAAAATAGTACTGCCGAGAAAGAGAGAAAGACACGCACATAAAATTGAGTTCTTTGGAAGGTTTGACTGAAAAAATGAGTTATATGAACAAATGCAAAATTTGGGAATGTTAAATCATAGCATGTGAAATCTGATTTTTTAAGTAACTGCCTGAGGCTGCTATAGTCACGGAGCTTTGTGAATGTACATGAACCCCATTAGAAAATGTCTTACTAAGTTTCTTTTTAATTGCAAGACATTCTATAAAGTCGTGAGAGACTACATGGGAAAACTGGCAGTCTCGAGGGAGTACTATGCGGAGCCTTAAGTTTTGCAAAACTCTTGCAGATAGAGTCAGCCTGACATCCTTGATGCCAAAGTGACTACTCACAGGATACTGGTGCTGAGCTCAGAGGTGGGCCCGGGAGAGGCGTATATTGGGGTCATGGGCCATTGGGCTGGCATACAGCAGCCCAGTGGCATTTCACACGTATACTTTTAGAGTATTAAGCAGAATAAGGTGTAATTAGGAATCTTTATTTGACTAATCACTGTTCCTAATATATTTTAAATTAATTAAGCTAGTGAAATGTTTCCTGTAAAAGCTGGTGTTATGATTTCTAGGTACATATTATGCTGAAGAAAATGGCATTACTTTACGGCAACAGACATACAGACATTTTCAGAGCGTATGCTATAATCTTCCATGCAAGTTAGTTTTCCAAGCAGCTTTCAGAGAGCCTCAAATAAATCCCCAAATAAGAGAATCCAGACAGGTAACATGAAAATCATTTATCTGTTCTCTCTCGTGTAACAATCCTCTTCAAGCAGTGCTATAGATATAACGCTCGAGAAAAAAATTATAAAAATGTAGCAGTTTTCAGAATTATGGAGGCAATGACATATAGTATAAATTCAGAACATAAAAATCTGAGAAAAATAGGTGCATTAATTTCTTGTCTAAAGTAACTGCAACTACTTTCCTCTCAGCTTTACTGGCTTAATGATCCATAAATTTTGCTGCTTCTCCTGGTACAGTAAAAATATGAGTATTGCCTTAAAAACTAATTGGAAGCCTTGCTGGGTAAAGCCCGATATAATCCTATTTTAAATCTCTCAGCCACAGTTAAGATTTTGGAGGATTTAGAGAAACAATAATTACAATAGAGTTTTTTTCCCTTTAAAGTACACTATTCAATAAACCTATATCACTCTGTCTCCTTTTAGTTAAATGCTGAAGTCAGTGGCACCTGAGAAGAGAGCTTTATGAATGAGGATCTTGGTTTCCTGATAAAGCAGACTATTTTACATCAGGATATGCAAAAATCCAAGCCACAGGCCATTTGCTTGCATACAATTGAAATACTATGGGCTGTAATTTCGGCTGATGTATATCAACATACACCTCGATTCCAGTGATTCCAGGTGAACCTATACCTGTTGGGGCTGGTCTGGTTCCATTCCCCACTCGTGGGTCTATATGTTAAAGAAGAAAGGTAAGCTTTACTGATTTACTGTTGCAATCAGGCCTGAAGCTCCATAAAATTCAAGTCTCTAACAGCCTCTCACACTGTCCAAGAAGGAACCTAGCAGCATGATTTCTTGTTAATGTTTTCAGGACTCATCCCAGGAATGAGCATATGCTGCTAATCTTTTATCATGTTCCAGAAAAGACTGGTAAAGCTTGACATATTTAGTCCATAGGGGAGAAACTAATGAAAGACTTCAGTAACTTCACTTATTAACTTTAATATGTTGTGTTATTGTGTAATAATTATAAAGGTCAATAACTTATATTAGTGGGAAGCTTAGCAGGCTTTCTCCAAAAGATTAGAGAATTACAGCAAAGAAATCAGAAATATGTTTTAAACCATGAACCAGCTGTTGGCAGGTGAGACTCCAGATGGACTGACTCCATCAGGATTTTATTCCATACCAATTTACCCTGAAGAATCTTGTGTCTGCCTTTAAACACTGAATTGTGACTAGTGGCAGACAGGAGTTCACCCAGAGTCTGTGTGGCTTACTTGAGGGTGCCTTCGTTGCTAAAAATACATGTCTGTTCTGCTGCTTGAGGAAGAAATGTGTCAGTTTGTCACAAGATTTCTTTTCTGTTAGTGCAGAGAAACTATTTCACTGCAGCAAATACACACAGTTTAGTTTTTCCTCTGGAACACATTAAAAATGAGAAACATGCACTGTGGAATATGATTCACCCCAGAATAGAGACAGAAATCTCTTCTTCTGTGCTAGATTCCAGAGATCCCCAGCACACGCTCCCACAGTAGGACACCAGCTCATTAGATTTTCCCCTCTCTGCAGGCACAGCTGGATAGCATTTCAGCTCCAAGAAGTAGGCTCTACACATTTGATGCACTCTCTTCCTCTGCGAGGTTAGACATACAGTGGAGAATTTCAACTGTGTTTCTTCCTACAGTGTTCCAGTTCTTCCTTCTGTGTTCTTGACAGCTGGAAGAGGATTCTGCTTCACAAATAATTAAAGAGAAGGAGAAACTATTGTAGACCATAGATTTTAACTACAGAGGTAACCGTGAAGCCAGCTAGTCTGAATTCCCACCTGTGCAAGCCAGGCAATTTCATCCACATTGCATATAGGTGTTCCTGGGGGTTGGAGTTCAGACTGAAAAATTAAACAAGGGAACCCAAAGTCAGAGATTTCTGCTACTCTGTGCTTTCCTTCAGTTCATTAAAACAAGCAAAACGTCCCTAGCAAAGAAATGAGAAGCCTTTGTTATACCAAGGATGACAGATGAGACACTGATAGGACATTCAAAAGACTCTGCTGAGGCAGGAGCCACCTTGAGGGTGGGAAGGCAACACAGGAGCAGCAGACACTCACCCAGCACCATGGAAGCCTGTGACTTCTGGCGATGGAAGAAAGGCTCTATTTCAACCTGCAGCTTAGAGTTTTCAATCTAAAATATAGTTTCAGTGCCCTGGCAACAGAGGACAAGAAACAAGTCCTGTTGGGGAAAGAACATGGGCCAGATATCTCAGCTTTTATGGTTAGGATCAGTGCCACAAAGAGAGGAGGGCAGGTGGAAGAGGTATGGTGTCCTGGTTTAAGATAAACAGGGTTGGTTTGTTAGTGATGGACACATCAAACAGCCAGTAGTCTATTCCTCCCATGTATGTCAGCGCATCTCACCAGCTGTGGAGCTTTTGGCAGGCTCAGTGTTTCCTTAAAAACGGTGTGCAGACAAAACTGCACCACCCCCACCCCCCCTTTTCACTCGGCGCTCAAGCTGACGCAACCCTCCTTCTCACCCGTGTTCAGCCATGCCGCTCGACGCTGACGCTGCTGCGATCTCTACTGGCAGTCCGCCCCAGGGCCACCCCATGCCGCCGCTGTCCTGACTGCTGTGACTGCCAACATCGCTTTGTTCCACAGCCCAGCCACTGCTGCCTGTTCCTGCTTCAACTGCTGCCATCGCTTTGTTGGTCCGGCCCTGCGCGTGGACACCTGCGGCTGCTGCCACTCCACCCCGCCTGCTGCCCGGCTGCACCACGTGCCGCCACTGTTGAACTGAGTGGTAGTTTTTATCGCTGCTGTTTAACTGCAATTTGAGTGTTCCCCAACCCCTGCCACTCGCTGTACCCATTCTAATGCTATATAAACTTGTTAATACCTTATTGTTCTGTATATATGATATCTTTCTAATGTTATTAAAACTGTTTTTAAACTAAACAACAGAGGCCTCACAACCTTTTTCTTTTCCTCTTCTCTCTTTTCTTGATCCTTTCTCCTGGAACGGGAGGTGGGGGTGGTTAGACAGAGAGTTCATCCCGTGATTGGCCAGCCTTGGCCAGCCGGTGCAGATAGCGTGAACAAGTGGAGTACGGGCATGGATGAAATGGGCTCTTCAGCATGGACAGGAAAGCAGGAAAATGAGTGATAATTGCACCCTCTTTTAAGGGGTTGTCGTGGTTTAGGATATGGCACGGTTTTTGGCAGCAGGAAGAGGAAAGCTGCCACCTTTGTTTGGAGGGGTTTAGGAGGAGGGGGGCTGGGGCCACTGGTGTGGTTTCTCTAAGAGGCACTACAAAACGTGTCCCCCAGCTCCAGTTTCTCTCCCGCCTCTGGCCCAGGCTGCGCCAATCAGTGGATCTGCGAATAAGCCTATTTAAGGGGGAAATACCCTTTGTTTTCCAGCACGCTGGACGGGGTAGGATGGAAGAAAAGAGGGATCCAGCTACATGGTCACCGAGGTATCCAGGAGAAGCTTGCAGAGTACAAGCCAGGATCGTGATACCTCACTCGGTTTGTTGCAAGTTATCATGGAACACTGGCAGGAGGTGTAGACAGGCTGGAGAGAAAGAGAGGCCTAGCAGAGACGTGGATGGGCTGTGGAGAAAAGAGAGTCAGGAACCAGAGGACTGGACTGACTCCTGGAAAATGCAGTGACTCTGAGAAAGGTTTGGCACCGGCTCAGCTCGGTGCTGGGAGAGGTGAGCCCGGGAGCAGACACACCCCCCACATGGACTGGAGGTGTCCATGCTGAACTGCCTCATGTGGGGGGAGACACCTTGTGGCCGGAGGGAGCGTTCCATGGAGCAAGTGGCTGGAACCCGCAGAAGGTTAAAAATGATTGTGCCCCCATCCTGTGTTCCAACCCCACCCTCCGGTGCTGAGTGTAGGGCAGCAAGGTAGTAAAACCGGGTCCGGGAAAAGAGGAGGCGTGGGGGAAGGTATGTTTAAGGTCATGTTGTTCTCTCTTTCTGTCCTACCCTAATATAATTGGTGATTTGGTTGTGGTTTTGTTGTTTTGAATTAAATTGATTCAGTTTCCCCTAGTTGAGCCTGGTCTTTGCCCATGGCTGTAAGCATGTCCTCCATCATCCCCTGCCTTGACCCATAAGTAGTTGTTTTGTTTTCTCCTCCTGGAAAAAACAATTGTGTGGCTTTAGTTGCCTGGGTCTAAATGGTTAGAAACCAGAGGTCAAGGTGAGATGGGACTAATGTTGGTATGTTGTGTTGGAGGTCTGTAACTGATCACCTGGTGCAGAGGAGGTGGTGGATAAGCCTTAAATAGCTATTTCTTGCCCTCATGGGGGCTTTTCATATATCTCAAGGGAGGGCACCATGGTATTGAGCAAGCCATGAAGCTGAAACACTCACCATATTTTTTTGTCTCAGTCCTTACAGGCAAAGCCCTCTCCTGGGACCTCTGCTTCTATCAGTACAGTTAAGAAGGAGAGAAGTAGATGACAGTTGGGGAGCAAAAGCTTTAGGGGACTATTTAGAGTACCCGAATGTCTTCAGATCCATGAGACTGGATGGGATACACCTGAGGGTACTGAAGGAGTTGGCTGAAGTGATGGCAAGACTCAGCTATCTTTAAGAAAATTCGTGTTTATCAGAGGAGGTTCTTGCTGACTGGAAAAAAAGCCAACACTACATCCTTCTTTGAGACAGGCAAGGAGGAGGAGTTGGAGAATTACAGCATTCCCACTGTAAAGAAGTGCAGGCTATCTGAATGACAGATTTTCAACCTAGATGGCAGTTCAGTGTTCACTGTTGAAAAGGGATGTTGAGAAACTGGAGAGGGACAATTGGAGGACTGCCACTGGCCAGACACAGACAGCATGTAGTCCACAAGGAGAGGATGAAATATCTGGTTTTATTTAGTCTGGCAAAGACGAGCTAAGGAGCAGTAGGACAGCAGCCTACAACTACTTAAAAGGGAGTTAAGGTAACAGAACCAGTAGTGATAAATAATATAAAAGGGGCAGTGAGCAGAAATTGCTACTTTTGGGGTTTAGACTGGACAGTAGGAGAAACCTTTTCACCAAAATAGTGCAGCACTGAGACAGGTTCACCAGGGAGGCTACTAAACCTCTATTCCAGGTTGTTTTCAAGACTCAGATATGGTGACAGTTGACCTGATGCAGTTGTGGAAATAGTCTTGCTCTGAGCAGGATGATGGACTAGATGACCTCCAGAGGTCCTTTGAGCTAACATTTCTAAGCTTCTGTGTTGACGACAATAGAAAGACAAAAACTGGGAGTGTAGTTATGCACATGCTGGCAGAACAGCTACACTCATGTAATCTAAAACTTGCTAACATGTAGGTTTTGTGCCTAATTTAATACATCGATCCTGATATATATTTTAATTTGAGATGTAGTATTCCCACCAAGGATGCCCATTTCCAATATCACTTAAAACTATCACACTGTGAATGCTTTGGAGTCCGTTAGATGAAACAAACAATGTGGTGTTCTGCAATATTATGGAAGATACCAGGTCCTAAGAAATGTTCATTTACGCAGCCAGCTACTCTGGAAAGCATTAGCTAATATTAATTGTACATAAGTTATCTAGCTATGATAATTCTGCTTGGTTTATGCAGTTTTATGCACTTGGAAGACTGGAATTAAATTTAACTTCAGACTGGAAAAACATCTTGCCTTTTAAGTGTTCATGTGAAACAGAACAACTTCACTTCCCAAAAGACCTTATTTGTTTTTTTAACAATAGCTTTTTATTCTTGCAGAGCTGAGTTGTGGATGTATCTGTAGCCTGCAAGTGTAAATTCAGTCAGGCCGTCAGATAATGGTGTGGACCACACAGAGACACATATAAATAACCCAGATATCCTCTCTATAAAAGAACCTGCAGTATAATTAGGTCATTATCAGCAACATGTTGATTATACTTAATAGAAAAAGAGGAACAAGAGGCTTTTCTAATAATTTGTTGTAAAGCTCCTGGATTCATAGATACAGTTAAATGGATAGATTTCAGGGAAATGGAAGCATTTCTCTATCACAGAGAACATTTGTAATTTTGGTATGTTACCCTACCTTTAAATTAGATTTCAGGCAACAATCATGAACCAAATCACTGCTTTTACAAGACCAAGCATTATGGTTGAACTGTATTCCTATTTTTCTCTTCTTTCTTTTATCCTATATTTACTTTAGAAAAAATTAGATATAAGGTTGTCCAGCATCAAATGATATCATGGTAGCAAAAGAACTTTGGAATAGTGTCAATATTGTCCTTCAAATGTACCTTTCTGGGAAAGGACATGTCATGTAGCTGTAAAACAACTACTACCTGTGCTATATGCTCTGCTTTCTTAGGTGGGTAATAAGAAATGGAATTTAGGTTCTACAAATATGTGCGTAGATAGTAATTTTATATTGGTGGAAGACTAACACATATGATTAACCTTGCCAAGGTCAGAACAATTTCTTCCCCTCACTGTCTCTGGGACTCATAGTCTATCCTCAAAAGATCACAAGTCAAAGTAAAACAATCCCTTCATTTCAGATGGATTTAAACATTTTTTCTTTTTTCAAAGTATATCTTTAGTGTGATGTGTCACCTCACTCAAATTCCTCAAAAACAAAGTAGCACATCACTGTTATAGCAGAGGTTTCTCTTCAATCACTGTCTGTTCCCGTGAAATCTGTAGGGATAGCGTAAAGGAATAGGAGAACCAATATATCTTAAGGGTCTGTCTCAAAGCCAAAACTAAAAATGAGTTAAACAAAAATCTCTCTATGTAGCGTCTGAAGCAATGCCATGGATAAAGATACGTTACTGGAGAAAATGTCTCCCTAGTTGTTTAAGATATGTGACAGGCCAACCAGCATGCTAAGCAAGATTTGAAGTATTTTCTGCACTGCACTGCACTGCACAGTGCACTTCCAACACAGACTGGAAATGATTTCCTAAGTGGCACAAGATCTGCACACACATTTTTTCAGACTGAAGACAGCATTGTAGAAGACAGTAGAGTGCAAACCACCCAAGGTAGCACCAACTGTTGTATTTCAGCAACTGTGTCAATTCTGCAACATCTCTGTCAATCCCTGGTCTCTGGCCCTTCTTTCACAGGAAAGATGAACTCTCTAGAATTCTCTGGGTGTATACTGAGACAAAAGTAAGAACATCAATCAGACTTCACTTCCAATATTTGTTAAAGACTGGTAATTTGTTCCTATCCACCCCCACCATTCCCACACCCATTATCCTCTTATTTTTTGTCTCGTTCAAGTAATAAATTACCGTAAGGATAAATAATTTTCATGCTATGCTATATCCTTAACATGGAGAAATTTGGGGTTGATGAATCTTAAGATTTTTTTTTTTGATGATGTATATATAACCTGCCTCCCTTTAAAGAGGAAGTCAAGTACTACAACCAAGTAATTCAAAATAAGTAAATTAGCATTCATACTTCAGTGTATGCTATAAATACCTCTACCAGATGAGAATGCATTCCTGTTGATTCAAAGATTCTAATAAGAAAGCTTCATCGCTTTTTAAAGAAGCAAAATGCAGTACAAGTAAAAAGTAGATTTAGATGTGTCTTCTGAAGATCAAGAGTTGAGATATTAATAGGTAATAATTGTTCAATAAGACAGTTCATTTTAAAACATTTCTAAATACCTATCCTTTTTTTTAATAATCACGTTTTCATTTTTTTCTTCATCATTACAAAAAATTTCAAAATCTTAATTATTATGGGAGACTATCAACTACATTGAAAGGATCTGATTACTTCATGCTTTGTTATGGTGTGGTTTTGCTACAGAAAGATTCTCTGTATTCTGTTCAGAGTTTAAAATGCTTCAGTATTTGCAGCTTCTTAAAGCTACATGAAAATATTCCTAGACCTACTTCACAATAGCACGTGGCATTGTCAGAAATTGGTAGCTGTGCTGGTTTTAGGTACCAGACATCCTTTACTGTCCACTTATTACTCAGTGTCACTGTACAACTTTTGCAAAGTCTAACAATTTATCCTCATTTCTAATGTGTTTACCAAATTACCAGTCCCCAGATTTTATACAGATCCTTTAGAATAGTCTTCTGTGTGAAGAACTATTGACAGATCTCATCACATCTGTACAGGTAGTTTGCCGACTCACAGCAATGACATCTCTACCTAGGCAAAAGGAGAAGTTGAAGCCAAAAGCAGCTTTTCTGAAATAACTGGCACTGGCCATTCACAGAAACCAGATGCTAAATAAACAGGCTGCTGGTCTGCCTCGGCATAGTGACTTGTTTTTGCAGACCCAGCTTTGCAACAGTCAATAAGGATTCAGCATTTTCTTTGTTTTGAACCCTTGTGCTCCACCTGCATATAGCACACTAGCTGATGTAAGACTCTTGGAAATCTTCACTTAAAATGGACTATCAGTAACAGAAGAAAAAGTTCACTTCCTCTGAGATAGGGACAGAACAGCTTCACACATTCACTTCATACAGCTAAGCTCTAGGAGTATGATGCTGTCTTTTCAAGGCTTGTCAAAATGCTGGTAGTGGCGATAATACTCAGGTATAAACACAGAAGGAGGCAGTTCTCACAATCTTTTGATTTGTGTGTTTGAAGTTCAATTTCTACAATTTATGTACTCTGTGAAGGAATAGTACAGCAGTAGAAAAGAAACCCTGGAGTTTCTGTCTGACTGGCAACTCAAGATCAATAGGTTCACTCAGCCACATGACCGAGAAGTCTGTTTATTTGTTTTGATCTGAGAAGCACTTCTCATATAGTCTCTGGGGAATACCTAATAAGAATAAAAAAACCCATTCTTGTTCTGATAATTGAAGCAAGGCCACTGAACTAATGTACAGGAGCAAAGGAGTTTCTGCAGGTACAATCAGATGATCTTCATGTCTGAAGACTGGTTCACAAGTGAACTATACAACTTAACTAAAAAGCAGTCCTGTAACATTTTATGTACTGCGGCTGCCATGCTGATTTTGGGTAACAGCAACATTTTATTGCGTATTCATTGGGCAAAGTATCACTGCGAAACTTCATTAAACCCCCAAAATCAACTATCTCAAGCTCTGAAGAAAGGACCTGCAGATGTCTCTGCCCTGAAAGAACTGTCTCCACTTTCCAGATGTTCTCATGCACAGACTGATAAAGAAATAATCCAAGCTTGCATCACCTGCCAAGGCAGCCTTTAAGAAATAAAGACCATTCTGTATTTTCAAACTGTATTCAGTAAAGTTGTAAAGTTGCGGAAAATTGATCAGGATCCAAAAAGAAGAACAACCAACAAACCTTCCGTCCCTACTATTTGGCATAACTGACGTAATTCAGCTTTCTTACTCCTGAAATAACACAAACCCAGTGAAACACATTTACAGCTCTTAATCTAACAGAAGTTATCCCATTTCATAACAGCCGGAAATTTCAAACTTTAATCACTACCAGCATGGTTTTCCTTCCTTTTGTCGTGGTGTGAATTATGTCTATCACTTATGTTTTTTTCCTTTTTTTTTTCTTTTAAAGGAATTGGGAAGGGTCATTTTGTAGCTTTGCACACTTTCTCAGGTCTGAGGAGCTAGAATACGTATTCACACGTACAGAGAAAAAGGCAGGAAAAACCATCTTGGATATCATTCATATAATTTCAGTTTACCACTAAGTGCTACAATGAAAGAAGAAACAGCAGTAAAGTACCACAGAAGGGGAAAAAATTAATCTGCTTCATCAAAATACATTTTGCAGTCAAATTGACTGCAAGATTTTCCACACCATATTTTTGCATAATCATTCGGGTGGTGATACTCTCTAATCCACACAGTCAGTAGTGGCAGAAGACACAAACTGTCAGGCCCTCTGCTTGCTTTGCCAAACTTCTGTAGCAGCCTCAGTTTACTAGCAGGCAGCCTTGTTTAGGCAGTGCATCAGCTGAGTCCCAATCAAAAAGCAGGATGGCAGAGGTGCTATATAGGAATGAGACCCACAAGGGTCCCACGTCAGCCAGAGCCGGGAGATGAAACCAACCACCCTTTCTGGAAAAGAAACCCACCACCCGTTGCTCTCCCATCTAGCACTGTTTTATCAGAATGTGTAACATTTTACTATCACACAGTAACTTGAAAAAGAGAAAATTCAAGTCTACTGAGTATGCATGAAAGAATGAAAGAACTTGAAAAAAAAAAGGGTTCAAAGGTAGTCTACCCTATGGATCCTTGAAAGATAAGTAGCCTCTTATACTCTGGATTTCTAGTCTAGAGAAGGTCTGTGGCTTCTAGTGTTGGAGCAGTCCTCACACAATTTTCTCCAGGTCTCAGAGGTGCTTTGGTATGAATCTGTTGGATGTAAAAACTGGATGCAGAGATGTGCCCTTTTCCTGATGGTTCCAGCAAAGCAGGTCACAGCAGTTAGCAGTACCTAATGGGGCTTCTGCAATCCTTTTGGCTGAACTGACTTCGAGCAAGGGCAATGTCATGTCCCCTGCGAGAGACAGGAAGTTACTCAGTCCTACCTGCATGTACCAGCAGACAGTTCTGCATTGCTGTGACCTTCACAAACACATGGAGCTGCAGTTACTTAAGATTTCTGTGAGATATCTATTTGCTCCAGAGTAAGTGAGAAGGAGGATATGCTCTGGAAGGTAGATACGACAACACTGCAGGTATAAGTAAATATATAGTATATAAGATTACTATCAACCTACAGGTGTCACCACTGAATTCTCAAGTATCTTGAGTAGGAAAATATGTGAAACTTCTTAGCAGCAAAGCCTAAGGCAGATGTGTTTATTTTGAATGATCCACAGGTGTGGATTTTTAAACTGAATTTAATCTCGGTGTTACAACGGATGGACAAAACAAAGTGTCTGCTTTAGAAGAGAGGTAGTTGTGGGAAGATATTCTAACTGCCCATACAGAATATGTGTGACCAGTAATCTTACCTTTTCAACAAATCAGCTAGTTACACGCATTATTTCACAAATTATGCTTCAAAACAGCATTTCAAAAGATGCTAACATGGTTATAATAAGTGTGTAATAATAAAATTTCCTTCAGTTGTTGTAGAAGGCAACACCACATCGTTCTCAGTAGTGTGGATTGCAAAAAAATATGCAAGTGAATGAAAGTGCCATTTGACTTACTTCAGAGAACAGTAAAATATTGCTACGTTTAATTCAGCTATATACACTGAAAGAGAAGATAACAGTGCAGAAAGCAGCACTGCAGTGTACTATTTTGCCTACAATCATAGCTTTGACTTCATGCAACTTACTCATCAAGAATCTCATTTCACTCTTCTTTGTGGAATTAATACTTAAAAGGCCCTGGAAAGAGCTGTTACTTGTTTATTCCAATAACAAAACCAAGAAATGCATAGCTAGGGAAGAGGGAAATCCTATTTACATTGTTCTTGCTTCCTTGTTTTGTTATTACAAGCTGAAGAGACAATGTTGTCTTCAGTTCCACCAAATCACAAGTTCTTGTATCATGTGGGTCAGAGAATCAAAACTGACATTTCCAAAGTTTGTAATATGTGTACAGGTCCAGATATAAAATAACTAAACATTCACAGCTCCAGAGTCTCCTTAGCCTGTCTCCTAGAAATGCAGAGCGTAGCAGTAATGCTGGCACACTGTTTCATAAACTGAAGATGTGTTAGTGAGGTACACAGTAGAGGGACCACAAGTAACTATAAATCATACAGGCTTTGTGAAACAAGAACATCAGATAACACTTGACCCAAACCAGACATTTCCCACAGCATTCTCCTGGAGAAACTGGCTGCGGGTGGCTTAGACAGGTGTACTCTTTGCTGGTTAAAAAACTGACTGGATGGCCAGGCCCACAGGAGGTAGTGAATGGAGTTCAACCTAGTAAGTGGCTGGTCATAAGTAATGTTTACCCCAGGGGTCAATATTGGGGCCCGTTCTGCTTAATATCTTTAACACCCTCAGTAAGTTTGCAGATGACACCAAATTAGGAGGCTGCTTTGGCACGCTGCTGGCTCACATGCAGCCGGCTGCCAACCAACAACCCCAGGTCCTTTTCTGGGAGGCAGCTTTCCAGCTCCTCTTAGAGAATCATAGAATCATATAGTGTTTTGGGTTGGAAGGGATCTTTAAATATCATCTAGCCTCTTTCCCAAGCCTGGAGCATTGCAGGGGGTTGTTGTGACCGCAGTGCAGGACCTGACTCTTGGCCTTGTTGAACCTCAAATAATTGGTCTCGGCCCATTGATCCAGCCTGTCCAGATCCCTCTGTAGGGCCTCCCTACCCTCAAGCAGATCAACACTGCCTCCTAATTTGATGTCATCTGCAAACTTACTGAGGGTGTACTCAGTCCCCTTGTTTAGATCATTGTTAAAGATATTAAACAGAACTGGCCCCAATACTGACCCCTGAGGAACACCACTTATGACCTATATGTAATATATATATAAAACACCTAATAATAGAAAACCTAATAATGGTTCTGTGCTGTATATATGTATGTAATGTTAATAATTTAGAAACACTCTACTAGGTTTATCTGGTTTGTTTTATGGAAGCTGTCATATGCCTGAAAGCAGAAGAAGCTAGCAATGCAGAAAACCTGTCCAGAGGTAAAACATGACCACTGAGTTTGCACATATTTGTAGTGCTATGTGGAGGACGGAGGGAGAAGGAATATTTTTTCCTTATAGCACCCTTGGGAAGCAGACTTTGTTGCCAGCTTTTTCCAAGTGAAGTCAACCCTCTTCCTATCAAAACAGCTATCCTAACATATAGATAAGATTCGTTAAGATATCTTCACATGATGTGATTGTGATGAATTCATCACATCTTGAGGACTGCATATCAGCAGTAAAAGCAGAATAGTCATCACTCTATCTGTGACTGAATAAATATCTTTATCAGTCCTTCAGTGCAGAGATTTAGGCAATGCTTTTTCCATATGGCTCTAGGTGCACAATCAAGGGTCTCGATGCTTTTTTCCTTCAGTGCACCAGAGGGAAGAAAAGAGTAGTATTTTGCCCGTGCTTTTTGCTATAAAAATTACATACTTCAAAGACTCCTTCAGATTTTAAATCATGAACTGGGTATGAAGTGGAAAGAATACTGCAGATAGAAAAGTGACTCAGACTGGGAGGAGAAATACAAATATTTTATGAAATTACCACGCATAACTTCTCACTATTTAATACTTCCTTTCAAATAGTTTTATTTTTGGTCTAAACAGACTGTAATTCTCAAAGGCATGATATTGAACTCCTACTTGCTCTAAGTCTTTACTTAGATAAAAAAGACTTTTTTATATTAGAAAGGAAGAATTTTTCTGCTTTCCCACTTACAAACTCAACAGATGTTTCAGTGATTTCCTTCCATACAAATTAAATACCATTTAATAGTGTCTCTATATTTGGTGTATTCAAAGATTGTCAATTTTAGAGTAATGGAAAATATATAATCTTCAATTAGAATTAAAAAGCGTGAGAGAAAATGAAATTGTATATTGAAAAATCAAGCTGTCCATAAACAACATTCAGTCCCCAGAAATCCAGAAATGCCTCACAGCTACCAGAGTCAATATTAAGGCAATCATGATGATTGCATCAGATAATTTTTTTTTGTTTATTATATGGAGAAGAAGATTGAACTCCTTTTAGCAAGCGAGTGTCCGAGAGGAAAGTTTGATTTATTTTTTTTAAAGATTAGCCTAAATCTGCCTCAGACCTGATATTTTTCTAAAGGTAGGTACAAGAATTAGATGCTCAGCTGCTCCAATATATCAGGAGGGATCAAGCTCCCCTGGGTTTCTCCGAAAATCCCAACTTGGGGAGTTACAGTGGGTGGTGGAAGATGTGTCTGATTGCCTTCCTTCGAAGTTTATGAAAATATTAATTTTAGTGTTTTACGTTACAAGAAATAATCAACCTGGAAAGATTCAGAATTAAAACTAAGAGTATCTCCCTAACTGAACGGCTTGAAGAGTCTTATAATCAGAAATCATCCAAAAGGTCTTAAATACACATTTATCTATATTTTTTTGAACATTAAAGTTTTGTAAATGGTCAATACTTTGGGAAACTGCTTCCACATTCAAGTATGAAAATACAGACCTATCTACACTTCTGCTCTTACCCTGAACAGATGGGACACATACACAAAGCAAGTAATTGAAATTGCAAATAAAGAATATGACACAGATTTTTAAAAATTTGTTTGTCTGTTGAAGTGCCTGCTCCCTGGTGACATCACCACAGTAGCATGCCCAGGAGAACTCGGTGCCTTGAACTCTGCTGCGTGCTGTGCTGCACCTCTAAGTGATGGGGCTTGGTTTGCATCAGAATGAGTTAACTTATTTGAATTAACCTTAGAAGGAAAGGAAGAGCTCTGACAGATCAGCTTCACTTGATGCAAAATCAGACGAATTCCAACGGGACTTTGCTGCTCTTCTTCCCTTTCCTGGACTCACAATCCCACCACCTCCTTCGTGTCATCTGTTGTGATTGTGTACTCGAACTAGGAGCAGCCTGGAAGTCTGACCTTGCAAAAACCCCCAAACCCTTTCCAGCATCTTCCCCAACAAATTAGGAGTGTCTTTGCGTTAGCTCAGCCAGTTTATTCAAACCACTCCGTAAGATCAGTGTGGTGGCTGCAGGATAGTTGGCAGCACTGCCACTTCCTGGGATAGTCCTCAGCTGGGGAACTTGCCCTCACCCACGGCTATCAGACTGATCTATTTTAAATTAAGGTCTTATTTTACCCCCCAAAAAGAGTAAATCTTGCAACTAATAGTCCTAGCTGCAAGCCAGTTCCAACTCTGCTGCCTTCCCTGGTATACATGGCTGACACTGTCCCGACCTGAACACCCGAAAATCACCCAGGAATCCCAGAAGGACACTAAAGTCTCCCAGAAGGTGTCCGGCCTGCCTCGGTAGCTCTTTGTTATGATCCAGTATGAAGAGTGACATACAAACGTCAAATCATTTTAGCTCACAAATAAACTAGATTTTATGTAGTTTCTGATGTAATCTTAGCTTCTCTCTGTCATAAAATGCATCTCGCCAAAATCTGCGTTGTTTACAGCCCTTGACTCTGGTCTTACATTTCATGACAAATACATGTAACATTATGCATACGAACCTGTCATGATGCATGCATCTTTTCTCTGACCTCTGCAATGCACCATGGGTTGGGTCATACTTCTCTTGCAGCATGAAAAACAGGGTAAAACCAAATCTATAGGAAAATAACAAAGAATTATCATATAAATGGTAACTTCTGTGGTCTACTGGATTACCTTAAGGAAATACAGTTTTAAATTGAACTCATTTGGAACAAAGTATTAATTCAATAGTTTGAAATAAATTATGCAGATGTAGGAATGCCATTTTTTTCTTAAAAAGCAAACACTCAACTGAAACGCTCAACATTTTCTTATTTTCACAAGCTGTTCTATTCCATGAAAAGTACAGGTATTTCCATTCTTTGCTTTTAAAACACAGAAGTATTAAAGCTATAGACAAAAATCACTGAAACATTAACACAAATGCTGAAAAATTTTCTCCACAGAATAATAAATTTCTGATTTTTGTTAAGCTCTACTTAATAGCCAAATTAAATAAATAACCCTGGTGCTAGGAGTGGCTGGAAAGCTGCCAGAGGAAAAGGATCTGGGGGTGCTGCTTGACAGCTGGCTGAATATGAGCCATCAGTGAGCCCAGGTGGCCAAGAAGGCCAACAGCATCCTGGCTTGTGTCAGAAATAGTGCGGCCAGCAGGAGTAGGGAAGTGATTGTTCCCCTGTGCTCGGCACTGGTGAGGCCTCACCTTGAGTACTGTGTCCAGTTTTGGGCCCCTCACTTCAAGGACTTTGAGGTGCTGGAGTGTGTTCAAAGAAGGGCAACAAAGCTGGTGAAGAATCTGGAGAAACCAAGTCTTATAAGGAGTGTCTGAGGGAACTGGGGTAGTTTAGCCTGGAGAAAAGGAGGCTGAGGGGAGACCTTATTGCCCTCTGCAACTACCTGAAAGGAGGTTGTACTGAGGTTGGGGGTTGGTCTCTTCTTCCATGTGACAAGTGACAGGATGAGAGGAAATGGCCTTAAGTTGCACCAGGGAGATTTAGGTTAGATATCAGGAAAACTTCTTTACAGCAAGGGTGGTCAAGCACTGGAACAGTCTGCCCAGGGAGGTGGTGGAGTCCCCATCCCTGGAAGTGTTTAAAAGACGTGTAGATGTGGTGCTGAGGGATGTGGTTTAAGGACCCTGGCAGTGCAGGTTGAATGGTTGGACTTGATGATCTTAAAGGTCTCTTCAACTAGATGATTCTGTGATTCTGTGATTCGTTAACATGCTCATTTCAGCAACTTCTTTGCAGTAAACCATTAACTTACCAGATTCTCTGCGTGCAGCAGTGACTTGCACATCAGGGAGAATCAAGAGCTCGGCTGGTCCACTGAGGAGGATGAACCGGGAGCTGAGAGTGGGTATCGCACAGGCAGGGCAGTGATGAAGGCATGCCTCCACGGCATCAGGCCAGGGCGGTGATGACAGGGACAGGGTCCATCTACAGTCACAGGCAAGGTGAAGGTGTGGGGTAACCCCAGGGATCTCCTCAGGAGAGGCAGGAACTATGGCTGGAGACAAGGCTACCTTGTCTAGGTCTATCCAAGAAACACACAAAAGGGCTCCTTACTAGGTGATGGTCACCAGGTTATGTCAACTACCTTGAACACGGATATCATGTAGTCTTACATTTGTGGTCAAGAGATTGTTGCAAACTTAGGGAAAATATAATTTTAAGACTTCCTTTGAAGAAAAGCTTCAGTTTGTCAAGGGTTAGGGATGGGCTGGCCACTAGATGAATGACAGACACTCTCTATTAACCCCAAAGGGCAAAAGAAAGGGAATAAGGGAGAGAGACTTATGGATTGGAAAAGAAAAGTAGAATTGCTTTAATGAGAATAACAGAAAAACCCAACCCCCTGATAGCAATTACATCACCACTGATGCTGTGGGCAGCAGTGGGGAAGACCCAGATTGGACTCAGAAGCAGATGGAAACTGTATTGAGAAGCTGGATTCTGGACTGGATTCAGGAATACACAGATTGGGATTGAAGGCAGAAGAGACAGAGTCCTCCTTGAATGCCAGCCATTGAAGAAAGAGAGCCTAGCTCTTGTGATCCCTCAGCTTTATACCAAATATTGATGTATTATGGGATGGAACACCTTGTTGGTCAGTGTAGGGTCACCTGTCCTGGTCCGCTCCTCCCTGCAGGTGCAGCCCCTAACTTACTGCACCCTGAATGTGGTACACAGGATTAGCAGTGACCTTGGTCTCCACAGGAGCAAGTATAAGTAAGAGCCTTTCTGCACACCAATCCCTGGTACTACCTGTAAACATCAAAGCTTACCACTTCTAGAAGACACTGTCTGCAAAAATACGCTGTTAACTTCTATTCTAGCTCAAACCAGGACACAGGTATATTGAATTGCTGATATATACAGTCCTCAAACACAACAATAAACAAACGAAGAAATCTAGCCAAAGTTTCTCAAGATCCCTTCCTTTGCCAGGGCTTGTGTATGCAAACTTACCAGTGAGGACAGAGAAAAGGTGTTACACTGATTGCTAAATTAAAGGCCTTATCACTAAATAAATGTAACTCATTAAGAAATTAACAGCTTCCCTTGAAAATTCTCATAAAATTAGTCTTTTACTCAAAGTGCAGTAATTGAGGTATGATTTAGTGCATTCTTTATACAGAATAAATAGGATGGATCACTGCACTACTGAGTTCAAAACCATGCAGTTTCAATGAGAAAAGTCTCATTTTCATGCTGATAATAAAAGCTGTATCACATTATGTCTAATCACAGCAGGCCAGAAGACTCCTCTGTGCCCAGTTTAATAGCAATATACAGAACAACTAGGAATTATCACTAGATTAATTGTATGTATAAGAAACAAGGCAGTGAGTGCTGTAGTTTGAGTAACACAGTCTCAGCTAAGCACAGGAGCTATTCTAGTGCCCTTCTGTTTTTAAAGAAGCGGAATGCTGGATAGACGAACGGCTTGTGATGAGCTTCACCTCTGAGTTACGGGCCCTGTATTGTACTTCTGAAGCAGGAGAAGTGAAATGTAGCTCAAACACAATAGTGCTCTGTCCTCTGTGCTGTGAAGGAGTCATTACCGCACAAATTGCTCAATAACAGTAGAAATCATACAGAGTAATTAAGCAATTACACTCAACTAGCCTCAGCAAGTCCTATTATAGTCTCGCAGCATGTTGCACTTCAAGCGTGTGAGAGAGCATGGCTAAAATCCACATGGTAAATAGTAATGGAATAAGCTGTTTCCACATTCCCGTTGTGGTGTCAGTTAGTCTTTAGTTTGTGTACTGGGAAGAAGGGAAAAAAGAGTTTACATCCTTCGTAAAAGAAGAACTATAACTCCTTGTGGAAGTTTTCATTATCCCAGAATGGCCAATCCCTTTCTAAATGCTTTTCAAACACTTGGCTTTTATTATCTAACTCAGAAGGAGAACAAGTGATATATATTCAGGGAAGCTGGCTCAGATACTGCAGTTATATCAAGATCCTCAGTTTTATCCAAGAAAGATGCTATGAAAACTGAGGATTAGTTTTTAAAGAAATGCAAAGGCTCTGCATTTTTGTATTCATATTTCTGATTTTTATTCAAATTATAAAGCTGGACATGGTTCAAAACTTGTTACATCCTTTTCAAAACTAGTATCTGTAATGCTGTTTAGCTGGTGGAAGTCTCAACAGAAACTTCTGTGGTAGATGTGTGAATGTGTGAGCACAAATATATAGTGCAACAGAAGTTTTTAACAGAGCAACATACAAAACAAAGACAGTACAGATTATAAATTATAAGTACTACATAAAATAGACAGGTCTTTGGAAAAACATACAAAAAAGCCAGTGTCTTGTAAAAAATCTTGTATGTTTCTCTACCTGCCCCTTTTTATTCTCTTTCACATGACTTGTCCCTGTGACAGCTAGAGAAATGCCCAGGGTATTACTTCACAGCAGCAAGAATGCACAAGGCCTCCATAATGAATTTAACGGCTGTTAAGAGACTCATGACATTTCATGCACAGCAAGTTTCTATGAGGCCGTAGTTACCTCCTGTGCATTATTCTGCTGCTACTAATATCAGAAGGACAAAGAAAGATGTCTGTAAGGTTCATAAAGCTCTGGTGGGGATGGATCCCACATCCCTCGTGGTAGGGGTTGCCCTTGGGACTCAGCCCTTCCTTCTCTGCAAATGACTGTTGGCCAGTGCTGGTTACTTTTTGGCCAGGTTTGCAGCTGGGTTACAGGGCAGCTTTGGTGTAGCTTTACTGGGCAAAGTATCTAACTCTAAACCGGAGATGAACCTGTATTTCAAAGGAGAAGAGAAGTCTACACCACTTTTATATTAATTTCACAGTTGATGGTGAGAAATCATTCTTATTTTTCAAGCTCCTAGAGTGCTAAGCTGAGAAAATGTTCATCCGGCAATTTTCTTTTAATTGGGAGCCCAGCAGTACAAAGACGGCACAGGCTGGGGTATATTTGAATATACTTTGAAATAGCCTGCTGCAGGTAGCACAGTGACAATAATTGAGTCTAGGTGTGACTAAAGTCCATCTCATGGCAATAATAGGTGCCAAAGTCTGGTGTTTTTCCATAGGTGATAAAAGGATAATTTAACACATGCTATGTCTAATTCTTTTTTCAGATCAGGGTTTCAGTTCCTACTTTGCTTAACTATTATAGGACTTTTGAGTTTTATTGCTGGCAAATTCCTTTTTCATAAGCTTTGTCTAACGTACTTTTTCCAGTTTTCTATGACTTTCTTTAAGAAATTCTTAGTTATCTGAGCAGGTTTTCGGAAACTGTGGCCGACATGAATGTGAGTTATACATCCGCAGGTTGCAGTTTGAAAATGTACTTCCTGGGTCAAAAATTTTCCTTGAGTTCCTTGCCCCTTTTTAACTGGTATTTTGCCCCAGCTATCCTGTCAAAACAACACAGTTCAAATTGGAAGGCCCATTCAGGAACCTAAATATCCTCATCTATGTAATTTTCAATGTCCTGAGTAACTGACACATCCTCCTGGGACAGGCAGGTATGGACAGGACTGTGTGAGCCTTATTGCTTTGTGGAGGCTCCAAAGGGGGATCTAAAATGAAACTAGACACCTGTGTTTAGGGATCTAAGTTGCTTCCTTGATGTCTCTGTTTTGGGATCCTAATGAGGGATGCCAGAGTTAAGTGTATGGTATTGGCATCGATTCCAGCAGGATTCATGGAGTCTCAGTATATCTCCAAGTCAAGGCATGAGGACTACAACCACTGAAATAGTTGTGTGGTATATAGATGCCTCAGATCAATCTCAGAGTCACAGAATCACACAATTGTTTTGGTTGGAAGAGACCTTTAAGATCACCAAGACCAACCATACAACCTGTGCTGCCAGGTCACCACTAAGCCATGTACATAAGCAAATATATATATATTTTAAATACCTCGAGGGATGGTGACTCCACCAGTTTCCTGGGCAGCCTGTTAAATGCTTAACAACCCTTTTGGTTAACAATATTTTCCTAATGTTCAACTAAATCTCCTCTGGCGCAACTTGAGGCCGTTTCCTCTCATCCTATCGCTTGTTACTTGGAGAAAAGACTGATCCCCACCTTGCTACAACCTCCTTCAGGTAGTTATAGAGAGCGATAAGGTCACCCTGAGCCTCCTTTTCTCCAGACTAAACAACCCCAGTTCCCTCAGCCACTCCTCACAGGACTTGTTCTCTAGACACTTCACCAGCTTAATTGCCCTTTGGACACACTCCAGCACCTCAATGTTTCTTGTAATGAGGGACCCAAAACTGAATATGGTATTCATCAGTGCCGAGTACAGGGGGACAATCACTTCCCTACTCCTGCTGGCCACACTATTTCTTTCCACACTACTGCCAAACCTGGGCACACTGCTGGCTCATATTCAGCCAGCTGTTGTCCAGCAACCTCAGGCAACCCTGGGCAGCTTTCCAGCTTACACTCTTCTCCAAGTCTGTAGCATTGCATGGGTCACTTGTTGTGACCCAAGTGCAGGACCTGGCACTTGACCTTATTGAACCTCAAATAACTGGCCTTGGCCCATTGATCCAGCCTGTCCAGATCCCTCTGTAGAGTCTCCTGACCTTCAAGGGGATTGACACTCCCACCTAACTTGGTGTCATCTGCAAACTTACTGAGGGTGCACTCAATCCCCTCATCCAGATCATTGATAAAAATGTTGAAGGGAACAGGCCCCCCCAATACTGAGTCCTCAGGAACACCACTTATGACTGGCCACCAACTGGATTGAACTCCATTCACCACCACTCTCTGGGCCTGGCCATCCATCCAGTTTTTGATCCAATGAAGAGTACGCTCATCCAAGCCACGAGTAGCCAGTTTCACCAGGAGAATACTGTGGGAAACAGAGTCGAAGGCATTACTGAAGTCTAGATAAACAACATCCACAGCCCTTCCTTCACCCACTAAGTGGGTCACCTTTTCATAGAAGGAGATCAAGTTGGTCAAACAGGACCTGCCTTTCCTAAACCCATGCTGACTGGGCCTGATCACCTGCTTGTCCTGTACATGCTGCATGATGGCACTCAAGGTGATCTGCTCCATAACCTTCTCCAGCACTAAGGTGGACTGATGGGCCTGTTGTTCCCTGGGTCCTCCTTCTGGCCCTTCCTGTTGATGGGTGTCACATTGGCTAACCTCCTGTTGACTGGGACCTCTCTGGTTAGCCAGGACTGCTGGTAAATGATGGAAAGTGGCTTGGTGAGCACTTCCACCAGCTCCCTCAGTACTCTTGGATGGATCCCATAGAGCCCCATAGACTTGTGCATATCTAAGCAATGCAGCAGTTCACTGACCATTTCCCCTTGGTTTCTGGGAGCTTCATTCCATCCCCGTCTCTGTCTTCCAGATCAAGGAGCTGGGCACTCAGAGGACAGCTGGTTTCACTATGAAAGACTAAGGCAAAGGTGGCATTCAGTACCTCAGCCTTTTCCTCATCCTGGGTCACTCTGTTTCCCCTGGCATCTAGTAGAGGATGGAGATTCTCCTTAGTCCTCTTTTTGCTGTTAATGTGTTTATAGAAACATTTTTAATTGTCTTTTATGGCAGAGGCCAGACTAAGCTCTAGTTGAGCTTTGGCTTTTCTAATTTTCTCCTGCACAGCCTTGCAAAATCTTTGTAGTCTTCCTGAGTGGACTGACCCTTCTTCTGTAGGCCAAGGGGTTTTTTTGTTTCCATAGACTTGTTTTCTTTCTGAGTTCCAGCCAAAGCTCTCTGTTCAGCCAGGCTGGTCTTGTACCCCATTGGCTCATCTTACGGCGCACTGGGACTGTTCTTGTGCCTCAGTCCTCAGAGCCTGGCCTCACTGTAGTCCTGCCCATGCTGCTTTGGTTCAGGGAGCAAGAAATTGCTGTTTGGTCTTGGGGCAAATTGTCTTAATAACTCTATTTGCCCTGTTCATATAGCTCATGCCCACACGCTGCCTGTGTGCATACAGGAACCCTCCCCCACCCTTATACTTTTGGTAGGACTCTGTCACACGTCTTCAGATGTTTTACTATGGATCCTGCACAAACCACAAATATTTACCCAGTGGCATTTTGGCAATGGGATAACATCTCACTCTGCCTTCCAACAGCCTTACAGTCTTCCATGAGATCCTTATCCCTGTATTCTGCTCCTTGGGCCAAACACTGGTTCCTCGGCAACCCCTTGCTGGTCTCTCCTCTCTGTCTTCCCTTTGCTTTTCCCTCTGCAGTGCCCTCCAGCCGCTACTGTTTGCTGTTTGCTTCCTTGAAGCAGATGTGGCCTCTTACTGCATCCCAACGTGGTACACAAATTTAGCAGTCACCTTGGTCTCCATAGAAGCAAGTATAAGCAAGAGCCTTTCTGCATACCAGTCCCTGGTAGTTACTGTAAACATCAAGTGCTATCAATTCTAGAAGCAGACACCATCTGCAAAAATATGCTGTTAACTTCAGAAAGTGCCGTTAGTTAGGAGAGACTGAGCTGGAAAGTAAAATCACTGAACAAAATGAGTTCTGTTCTAACTCAAACGTAGACAAGTATGTTTTTATTGTAGACTCTAGGGATGTCATTTTAATACAACATAGAATCACAGTATCATGGAATAGTCAAGGTAGGATAGAATCTCTGGAGATCATCTTGTCCAGCTGTATTATGTGTCACTGGGGCACATCTACACCAGTAGCTGCAGGGAAAGTCTCAGCGCCATGGATGGGCTGGAATACCTGAGCTGGCAGCACATGTGCTAACAGTAGTACCAGGAGCGCTGTGGGGCACAGTGTCAAATGTCAGTTACCACAAACAGCCACTCCTGGAAAGCAGTGTAGCTGTGTATGTACTGCACAGCACCCAGGTGGTTACTCTGCTTCTGCATCTCAGCTGAAGGCTCAACGTGGGCCAATGTTAGATTCACTGGCACAGATCGTTCTAGCTTGTGGGTCTCCCTGGTACTCTCTGTTACTTTGTGTATGTGTGCTTAATCTTTCAGCCATGCGTTGCATTAAGCAGCTTCTTGTGGGGGGAGTGGGGGTGGGGGTGAGACTGCTGCTACTCCCTCTGCTTGAAAGGGTACATATTAAGTTAAAGACTTTGAGAGATTCAGCAGGTTTGCTGATGATACAAAACCAGGAGGAGTGGCTGATACAGCAGAAGGCTGTGCAGCCATTCAGCAGCAGACCTGGACAGGCTGGAGAGCTGGGTGGAGAGGAAGATAATGAAGTTCAGCAAAGGCAAGTGGAGGGTCCTGCACCTACGGGTAACTCCATGCAGCAGTAAAGGTCAGCAGTTGGCCTGCTGGAGAGCAGCTGTACAGAGAAGGGCCTGGGAGTTCTGGTGGACAAGTTAACCACGAGCCAGCAGTCTGCCTTTGTGGCCAAGAAGCCAATCAATCAATCCTAGGTTGCATTAAGAAGAGTTTGACCAGTGGGTCAAGGAGGTTCTCCTCCCCTCTACTCCACCCTAGTGAGGCCATATCTGGAGTACTGTGTCCAGTTCTGGGCTCCCCAGTTTAAGAGAGACAAGGAACTACTGGAGAGAGTAGAGCAAAGGGCTATGAAGGTGAATAAGGGGACAGCAGCATCATTCTTAGGAGGAAAGGCTGAGAGACCTGGGTCTCTTTAACCTGGCAAAGAGAAGGCTGAGAGGGGATCTGAGAAATATTTGAAGGGTGGGTGTCAGGAGCATGGGGCCAGACCTTTTCAGTAGTGCCCAGTGACATGACAAGGGGCAATGGCCACAAACTGGCATCATCATTGGGGACCCCTGGTTTGGCTTGAGCTCCCGGTCATACATCATTTGGAGACAGGCGACTTTTTGTACACTTTCTATTAATTGGTCGGTGGTCCCAATTATGGCCAGAGGGGTCTCCCCTTTCTAATGGGTTTAAGCCCCCAGCCCAATACGCGGCTCTCTGTGTTAGGGACCAGGGAGCTCTGTGGTTCCCTGTGGTTAAAAATGCTGCTGGTCCCCAATACCGTTCCGTCTCCTTTTCCGTCAGTAGGATCTGGTCCCCTCCAGTCAAGGAGACTCTCCACACATATTCTGTCTCGGATTGGCTGTACAGCCAAAACCTTTTTTCAGTTTACCCAGTTCGGTTGCTGAAAAGGGGACCTCTTGGTGGGTAATTTGTGGTGAAGTATCGTCCTCCCCATCATAAATCTATTCAGTTTTAATGAGAGGTCTCGGGGGGACCTCCAGTTTGTTTATTCGTGATTTTAAATCCTCCAGTGCATCCTTCGGGTAAGGCGTTTTTATCCCCCCAAACGCTCTCTCGGTGTCCGGCTCTGTCAGACAATCACTTTTCACCAGCAATGGTTCCTTAGGTGCCCCCTGTAATGAATCAGTGTGGGAGCGCTCCTTTGTTAACTGCCCCGAGAGGTTTTTACCTGCCTCTGCAGTGGTGTCCGCAGCTGCCCCTCGCCCAGGTGGTTTTGCCCCTGACCTCCGCGCTGCCGCGGGGGCAGCTCCACCACCGCCCGGGGCGCAGCCTTCCCTTCGCCGGGCTTTACCTTTGCCTCCCTCTGCAAATCACTCCTTCCTCGCACTGGTTTCGCTAAGTCTGACCAGTTTTCCGCGCCCGGGCACACCCTGGCTGGACGGTTCAGCTTGTTGTTTCTCCGCGAAGTTCAACCGCAGCCTCGTGCCGCCCGCGCTCGGCGCCGGCCATTTTGTCAGCTGGGGCACGCGCCCGGTCCTTGTAAAATCCAAAATGTCCGGTTTACCAGGCAGGATTTCGCTCTCAGCGGTGCCCCGCTTCGTTTTCTAGCCCGCAGTCCCTTTCCTGCGCAGGGGGTGCCCCACGGAGCGGTCGGATCGCCGGGAGTTTGTTCTTCCCGCGCGGTCCCCCCGAATCTTCCTGTCCGCCCGTCACCGCGCAGGCGGTGCCGGCTCTTCACCGCGGCAGTACCGGCAGTTTCCCCGCACATTTAATTCTATCCCACGCTCCTCCCAGCCCAGGAGGCGCCCAACTTGTTGTTGTTCAACAACAACAATTCTGTCCGGCCGCAGCGCAGCTCGCCCGCATTCGGGGCACCCGGCTCGCTGCGCCAGCCGCGATCCGCCGTGGCAGCGGGAGCGGTGTTTCACCCCGGCCGAGATCCGTGCTGGTCCCAACCGGTGAACTCTTTAACTGTTTAAGTACAAAGGTGATGAACAGGGTGAGGGATGGAAAAGCAGGAAAAGAATCAAGATTTAACTTCTGCAAAGGAACCGTCAGCGCCACGGAGTACCGGGACGGCGTTCTCCGGGGGGCTGTGCTGGGTCCTAGTGCCCGGCGGCTGCTGATGGCGGGGCGGGGGATAGAAGGTAGCGGCGAGTCCAGGAGCGGAAGGTGCCGATCAGCGACAACCAGCCGCGGCCCTGCAGGGCTTTGCTGTGGGTGTCCACACGTTTCCTTCGGCTCACGCCTCACGTTTGGCGCTTTTCCGCGGTCACTCGCTGTGTGCACGTGCAGAGCACAAGGTGTGCTCGGGCTGTTGGGGACCCGCCCCGGTGAACACCGGTTCATGGAGGCAGCGATGTTTGAGACGTTTCCGTACCACCACGGCTCCTTCCCTACGCGTTTCTGTGGTGGATACCCTAATGACTTTGTAAATCTTCACGTGCTCTGCTATGGGCAACACTCAAACCCGGTTACTATTGCTGAAGGAAATACACGCCTCCACCTTTGCTTGAGGAGATTAAATAATTTTGCCTTTTCACGTTATTTGCTCCAACACCTGGTGAACACTGTTAACTTAAAAACACCCTTACTGGGATGTTTTGCTGGAAAGTCAGATGTGATTTATGACTTAAATTCCATTCTGGTGCTGATTATTCACCACTTTAAACCTTTTTACCCAGCATGACATGAAATGTTTAGGTTTAGAACTCTGCCCATAAGGAAACAGAAAGACATGATCCACTGTTACACCAAAGAGTCTTTCAGTCTGTAGTGATTTTACCAGGCCAGGGTCCTGTGCAGTCGCCTGAGATTCTTGCCATTGCCAACAGGAAAATCCTACAAGGCAGCAAAACAGCCGCTCCATGCTCTGCGTTCCCTGTCTATAAACAAGAAAGGATTTGTCCTTCTTCTGTGAGTCCTTGAGATCTGCGGACGAAAAACAATCTATAAAAACGTTTCTAAAGAGGATCTCCTAAGCTCTATGGAGAGTTTTAGTTCTCCAAACCCAGTCCTGCTCAAGGAATGTGCCCTGGGCAGTGGAGATGGAAAGGTACCTCCTTCATTTGCAAGTCTGGGGGTCATACGTGTGTGGGTGAGCGTGCACCCACTCACTCATGCTCTTCGTTCCTGGGAGGAGACCACTGCACTGCAATTCCCTTCTCTGGAAAACCTTGTCATTTAACAGATAAGACAAACAACACACGGAAGTGGGATGAAGGTGATGGGTAAAAAACTTGTCCCTTATAAAAAGACACCTTTAAAAAGTGCTGTCTGAGGAAGCTGTTGGAAATCTAGGATCTGTTCAGCTTCTTTGTTCCCTTCAGTAAGCACCAGCAGATGTGCTCTCTTTGTAGCTCAGCCCTGCAGGGGGTTTCACAGAGCTTTTC
Organism: Bucorvus abyssinicus; assembly: GCA_009769605.1. Classification (NCBI taxonomy): domain Eukaryota; kingdom Metazoa; phylum Chordata; class Aves; order Bucerotiformes; family Bucorvidae; genus Bucorvus; species Bucorvus abyssinicus. The sequence goes on along the minus strand of CM020033.1, from coordinate 6,737,073 downwards.
TTGTACCTAAAGTCTACATCTGATGGAGCAGTCAGCAATGTCATTTGGCTCTGTGGCTGGCCACTTGCAATTCCATGGCGGTTATTTTTGTGATTTTTCTTATTGCCATTTTTGATTGTCTGCTGCTATCATGTTATCTTGTGACATGTCTTGGACCCTCTAACAAATGTGTGAAACAAATTGTTCAGAATGAGCCACATTTAAGCTGACGGCACTCCAGGATTACTTTTTTCCACCTTGTGGGTCTACCATAAAAAATACTCAGAACATGCAATTCACTGACAAATGAACCTCATGTAAATGGAGAAGTATCCAAATCTGAAAGGTCACTCATCCTTGAAATCAGCACAATTGGTTTTGTATAGCTTGCTGTCAAAACCCACTTTTGTGTTCTTGAGACAGGAGCTGATACACTTGCTCTCTCAAGCCTGCTACCTTAAATAATAGTGCTCAGTGAATAGATTTGTAGAACAGCATTTCATACACTGATACATTGATTACAACGAATGCAGTATGTCAAACACGGTAAACCAATATATATCACTGAAAGTTGTCTTGTATAGCACTAAGAAAAGAAAAATCTAGGCATTTATTTGCATGGTGTTGCATATTGCATAAAACTTAGTCCTCCTGTGTGGAGTACTGATGGAGACCAGAATATACAAGAAGAGACTGTTTGTTGGCCAAAAATAAGAAAAAAACCAACCAAACCAACCCATATTCATCATGTCAGACACTGATTTATGTGTTCTATGCACAATGATTTGTGTAACAGTTACATGAATCAGAGTTTTTACTGACTAGAAATATGAATTGTGGCATAGCTCCATTGCTGATAAAATCATACCTGTTGCATTTTGATTTGCTGTTTTTAACAGCAGTGTTGTTATAAACAAGGTGATCAAGCCATATCAGGATGGTCTGAGGGAAATTAAAAAAAAAAAAATACCCAATGGATAGGCTTCTACACCTGAAAGCTTTCCTATTTTTATCAATTCTACTTGTCAGTCTAAAAGGATACCTCTTCTAAATTTATTTTCTGTTTGTGTTTATGAACTTAAATGACTCTTTTATTTGCAAACGTTTTCTTTTTAATAATTCTTTCCAGTTTAACAGTAGAGAGAAAATGAGTTTAAAAAAAGAGATGAAATTAAGAAAATGTGCTTTAAAATCTCAAGAATATTCTGAAAAGAAATGTTTGTCGTCTAATCAGAGACCGTGAACATTACTTACCCTGTATGGGAATAATTTGAATAACTAAAGCTGAAATAATTTTATAGAGCATTCAGTGAAGTTCTTTTCTGGTTTAAGACAGTGCTGCCTCATTTACCTGAGAGTTCTTTTACCTATTCTCACAATAACAAGTAGCATAACATATAAAAACACTTAGCTGTGGAGGAAGGTTAATACAAGGTAAAGTGTCCGCTTGCTGCTGGCAGTCAGCTGCTCAGTACAAGATATTCAAGGATGGGCTGCTGTCTAGGTCAACTTTTCTGGTGGCGGTACCCATTTGCCATCTTCTTTGGATTACATATACCCTTCTCCTCACAGGGCCAGTATACATTTTCTTGAAGTTTGGCATTTAGACTATGTCAGAAGTATAGCTCTCTCATCCACAGTTTTCGCATGGATTTACAGTTAATGTAGCCACTCAAGTAAACAGACATTTATTAAATTCCCCCCCCCCCCACTTGTGGAATAAACAAGGCCAAAATTCTAAACGGTGGTTCATTCTCCATGTGATTTGCTATGCCTTGATAAGTGTTGAATTCTCAGGAAATGCAAACAAAATCACTTGGAAATTTGGAGACTTAGTCCTTGAAAGAATAGTCAGAATCAAGGCATTACAAGTAGGGATGTGAAAATATATGTGGGGAAGGTTTCTTCAAAAGTGAAATGAATACAAGTGCAGCACATCCCCTTTCAGTAATTTCCTCAGTCATCCCCAGGTAAGACCTTTTAACTGCTCACCCGAGTTTCAGTTCCCTGTTCAAGTTGGAGCCCTACTGTGTTGTATATCCTCTGCTCCTCCACCGTGTTCCACCATGTTCCTGCAGCAGTAGCAATACTAGCAACAGCAATATGAGTTACCACTTTTTTTTCTTTAGATAACATGCTAAATGTTGCTGTAACTCCTCACAGGGTGAGTACTGATCCCTGTTTCTGCATAGGAATCCAGGTGGAGTAGACGCTGAAGGTACTCATTTAATGACTGATACCGGCAGTTACCCCAAGGATGAGTTTGATTCTTATTTTCCACAACATTAGTTGTCTCTAGTTTAGGAGAAACATTTCTAATTATCTAAAGCACAAAGTAATGGAAGAGTGTTTTTTTCCATATATGCATAGCTACACATCATAGATTAAATATATTCACGCATGGTAGTACAGCACAAAGTGGTCATGCAAAGCTGCATCTCCATTACCTTAGACGGTTAAATATATGTAGCCAGGGTAGTATCAGCAAGTTTTAAATGTAACCTTTAGAAAGATTTTTGCTTTGTTAGTTGCATTTATATGGGATGGATAATATGGGAATTAGGTTTTCTGTTAAAACGCTATGTGGTAGCTGTGGATTTATTCTGTTCACACAAACGTGGAACAGCAATCTTTGAGAGGTTAACCAAATAAATACTGTCTCAATCCCAAAATATGTATCAATGAAAAACATCAAGCTCTTTTTGTCTCAAATGAGTCTCAAACCCCACCATCCAAAAACCAGTAAGTATTTATTTCCTGCAGCACTCAGGGTGTTTTCTAAGCAGGTTCTCAAAGGCTTTTCTTATCAGCTTTCCAGGGCTGGTCATTGGAAGGGCATGGGTCACCAGAACAGGGCTCCAAATGCTGTACACAGGTGCCTTTAGTTTCTCTCTGATCCTCATAGCCAGAACGTTTAATTGGTGAGAAATGCTCAGAACTGCTGTACTAACTTGCCAAGTTGTGCCTGCATCTTTACTCATAGCCTTGGCTGAACTCTTCTTTCTTTGTCGTCAGGTCTGTCCTTAGCTGACTGTTAAGATTGGCAGCCACTGGACGAAGCAGGCACCTTTTCTCCTAGTTCAGGGTGTCCAGCTGTCCTTAGCTTCACCACACACACTCTTCCTCTTGTGTGGGAGCCTAACCATATAGAGATGGTTTTTCTGACCTGTGGCTGCTGGATCTGAGTGGGTGACTTTGGTGAGCCCTTACTGTGGAGAACTACAAGTTTACTTCAGGGAGGATAAAAGCCTGAAGTTACACAGACGTGGAACCAGGTTACTGTCTCAGAGTAAAGAATTGATGAGAGAAGAAAATATTTTCAATGCTTTGCTTTGGATCCACACTTTTGAAATCCTAAGGCAAAGAGTCAGAATTCCATTACTTACTTGGAAAACTGCTCCACTCCTCTAATAATTTTGCATTATTTTTATAATGGTTTTTCTGACAGGTGCAAAACTCAGAAGTATTTGTCTTTGTCCCCAATGGCAATGAATGAGACTCAGAATGGGTTCATATGGAAAAACTAAAAAATACTGGATATAATTCTGACTACAACTTAATTGCATGATTTTTCTATACTTTATAACTAGTCATGCAAAGTGTTAACATACTTCTCTGTTCCAAAAATACTTGTAATGTATTACTCCTTTGCCCAGAAAATGATATTGTTTGACGTTTTATCCATTTAACAATGCGGGATGCTCTCCCTCCTTATCCTTGGCTGATTGATGCCTCAATTTTGATAATAATTGCCCTCATGCTCAGTAAGAACTAACACAGAATTTAAGATTATCAAAGTGAATTTTTTGATGGTGTTTATTACATAAGATCTTGACAGTCAGGTACAGAAAATGAAATTATCTTACTTTATTATCCTCTTTCCTCTCAAATCACATATATTCCTTATTTAAATTTTCTGGACTATTGAGGATTCTTCTGAACATGGAAACTGGAGACTTTGAAGATCACAGGGTACCTTCTCTGCTAAAAAGAATTAGAAATTACTTTAATTGGCTACTATTTAATCTGTAGCAAGGTTCTTTCTGAATAAGGAATTGGCCCAGTGTCATGTGTAATAAGATAAAGTTGTTCAAAAAGTTCACAAATTTGTGCATAGCTGTAACAATAAGGACAATGCATTTAAAAATGTAGAAAATCACATGTGATATATAAATCACACACATTTCAAAACTTCTGCCCAACAATTCCAATATAATTTAAAAATTTTCCTTAGTTTGTCTGCCTAGCTGCACCTTGTGAATGGAATAATGAAGAATGTATTTCAATACCAAACAGAAAATTACAACTACTATTAACATGGGTTTCAAAAGTTATATCCATGCTATTTTAGTGATACATAAAACTTAGAAGCGTCCAAAATAAGAAAATGCATTCCTCAAATTCAATGAAATATCACTGCTGGGCCTCTCTCCTCTCTCTCTCACCCCACTGAAGAATTTCCTCTTTTTAGGAAGTTTGTCACATGTCTTCTCAGTAATTTTTTAACACAGGACTGGTCCTTAAACTTCTCAGACTGTTAAAATGATAGCAGTATTTACCACATTTTCTCCATCTTACTTACTTAAGTACTTTGTACGTCGGATGCCTGTTTCTGTTTGTTCCGCTCGGAAAATTTGTGAAGCATAGTTGTATTAAAAAGCTTTAAATGGTATTATTTCCATGAGAGAATATATCTTTCTTGGGAAGTTTCTTAGTCATATTTTAGGAGAAAGAATTACAAAACTGAATTAGTGCATAAATCAGAGAAAATATTATTTACAGACATGTAAAAATTATGTTACAACATGTAAAAGAAAACTGTAATGAACCATCAATCTGCTCTACATGGGCAAACCCTGAATGTATTAATTCTAACTTGCAGTGGCACCTATTAAAAATATGACTGCTTACAAGATTGTAGCTATCTACATAGTTTAAGTACAATGATTTTTCAGAACTAAAAATGGATCTACAGAGAAAACTAATAAGAACCACAACAATATGTAATACAAGAGTTTACAAAAGTAAAAATATTTTTCTTGATTCAAACTTTAAAGCTTTTTAGTAAATATTTTTCACTCATGCAGCTGCACAGGTTTGAAACAAATATCTGAAATACAGAGTGTATAGGTCTTTGTAGAAAATGAATTGCTTTAATTCAGGACTGTCCATAACGGGTTTTAGAAGACTGTTGACTATCTAAACTGAATGACGAGATCCTTTATGTTTTCTATCTTCCCTAGTGCAAGGGATGAGCAATGCTAAAAAAACCCAGAACTGACAAAACCCGTGTAGAACAAGTGTAGGTAGTGATGGCAAACAACACCAAGCATACTGCATATATGAAAAGCAGAGAACTATCAAGCTCTGTTGAAGCTACCAGCATCCTCTGTAGTCATTTGAAGCAAACATGCCATTGAGAATCCTTGCCTAGTAATCAACTGCACGGCACAACAAGCTTCTGGCTTGCAAATGAAGTAGTGCCTTATGGTGTTATCAGAGGTGTCTTTTTGTGTTCAAAACATATTGAGGACTTAAACTGTGGTCTGAAACAGTGTTGACATATGACGGTGCAATCATTTCTGTGAATATGTAATCTAAGGATAATGATTGGAAAGAACGTGTAAAAATCTAGTGGAGTGCTTTCTGTGATTATTAGCTCATTTGGAATGGAGGTGGTGAAGAGATGATACACCTAGCTGTTTCTCACACATAGTTTATTAACACCAACATCAGAACTGATCTCCTTGGATGACATTCTGCATCTCTTATGACAGCCGTAATTGAAATAGGCAAAAATGCCCGTTGAGCTGCTAAGATTTGGAATTCTTTTTTTAACTGTCAACCAAAGATGGAGATCCCAAAGTGGCAATTCTTTTTGCATTTTTACGGATAAAAATTATTATAACCCATACTAATAGATAGAAAGTGGAGAAATATTTCAGCCTTTGATTTGACATAATATTTCATTTACACAGAAGTAATATTTTTGCTGCACTTTTCTGACAGTCAGCCTTGGTGGATTCTGAAGCTGTGATTCTTTATGCTCAGGTGTAACTATTCTTTCCTTAATTAAGTAGCTAGGTAGTACTCAGCACTTAGGTAAACCAGATAACTTCGCAGACGATGGACAAGCTACATATAAGATACACAAACATAACTGAGAGTGCTATGTTACAGAGTCTCCTAGTGAAGGAAATTCCTGCTCAGTAATAGATAATTATTCAAATGTATGCTCTTCTTTAAAGGGTTTGAAGAATATCGGTCCTTTGATGATGGTCCCCATGCTGGAAGCCTGACTGGAGAACTTGATCTCCCACCTCCTCATACCCCGACTGTTTGAAGTAACCTATCATCACAGAAACTGCTGGTTTGTAAAGGAATTGAAAGTTTGATCTATTAAAGAGTCTATCTAGTATCTTTATTTTTCTCTCTTGCTTTCAGCCTACGGACAAGGCAAGAGTTCAACTTTTTGGTGCTGTCTGGTACCAAGTAACCCTGGCCATGGACATCAGTGCTCTGTGCTGCAGATTGGCACACAGTTGGGTCTGCACTCCATTTCATTGTGTCAGGTACTTCCTAAATTAATGTCTCTCCCTCTTGGAAGGCCATAGCTATTAAATAATTTTTTCCCCTGCAATCACTTAAAGGCATGACTCTTTCTGTAGGAGTTTATCTCACATAAGGATGTAGATAAGTAAATATCTATTTCTTGTTTCATGTCATCTGCAGTGCTAAGGAGGTCTAGCTTTAGGATGGTGAACAAATTGGAACTCTCATTAGAGAACACCTTGTACCCATATCATGTATATTTTGATACCCTTAATATCTCATTAACACAAGAGAAATAATGCATCCACTCTGCTTGAAAAAAATTATTTATTAAGAAATTCTATACTGAGATTCCCCCTACAACATCTGTAATAATTAATTATTTCAACTGGAGGCTTTTAGGAGGGCTTTAGGGTTCAGGAGTGGAAAGTCTACTGCCAGGAAATAAACCAAAAAGTAATCAGTAGGATAACTCAGGTTGTCGGATATTGGTAGTCTATAAGTAATTTACCTAACTAGACAGCAGACTGTCTGTCATGTAAGCTTTCCATGTGGTATCAGCAAACTGCCTTTAGAGACTTACAGGAACAGCTGTAACAACTGTCTAGTGAATGGCATCAAAGAGAGTGATTATCTGAAGAAAGGTATTTACAGGAGGATCCAGTTTACAGTTTGTCAAGGATTTCTCTCTTATTTTGACATTTTCACTTTTTAGCAGCTATCCCTATTAGTAAACATAATATTTCCAATCACGAATTAATAAATAAAATAATGGAAAATACAGTGTATTTAATTGTGATCTTGTTTGAATTAAACTATAAACAAAGAAGTGCAGTATCACCTGACTAAATATGGTAAAACAGTAAAACATGCTAATCATAAAAATAGCTTTTAGAAATATACATTTGTATACAGTGTTTCCCACACCTGTTAAATATGTCCCTCATATTATTATGATACAGTACACTGGCCTTTAAGACATCAAAATTAAAAAAATAATACCAATAATTAGCCAGAGAAAAACACATTTACAATCTAAACCATAAAAATCTGACAATTGTACAGCTTAGAACATATAAGAAGTGGAATTTCTAATATTTGAACAACAATGTCCATTTTAAGAAGTAAATTGAGTTTTCTTAGAAATCGAATCAAAGGTGTTTCTAGCCGGTAAGAAACTGCAGTTCACAATTTTCTGTGGGGAAGTCAGAGTTTCGCTTCTCAGTCTTCAGACGGTTCACATGTGACATCTTGTCACTTGATCTGTAGAAACTGAAAAATGAAACGTTCTTTTTAGTATGAAGGCACAAAATTTCTTCCAGCAGAACCTCAAAAGGAAGCCAAGGCAACTGGGGAAAAGAGGGAAGAGGTCTATGACTTGACTTTTTCACAAATCAATCAAATATCACTATCTATCAGACTCTCCCACCTTAAACCTTCAAGGGCTGAAAGAAAAGTCATGTACCTGCAGCAGTGGACAGTCAGGACTGTGCAACTCTCCGAAGTTAGACTGCATGGCCCAAAATAACCAGAATGAATCAAGCAAGAGCTGTTGAGGCTGAAGTATACTTCACCTCAATAATGCTATGAGAACAACTGCTGAATAATTTCTACTTTAGCAGCAGAAAATAGAAGAATGTATGTATCTCCTTTGCAATGAAATGCTTTATTTGCATAATAGCTTCCAATCTAAACAAACTGCATGTAGGATTCTTCGCTTTGGTCCTGTTGCACTATTTGTATGTCGTATTGACCATTTACATTGACTGTGTCCTTCCCACAATGCTTGTAGTTACTGCATTAATGGTTCTTTCCTCAATGTCTTCCCTTTTGACATTGTCTGTTTTATTATCGTTCTTGTGTACATGCCATAGGCTTTAATTGCATACCCTTGGATTTCTTTTGTTGTTTTATCAGCCACACTTTTTGTGTGGAACAACAAAAGTCCAGTGTCAGCCAATACTTCTGAGGGTCATTCTTCCAGCAGAGGCTGGAGGCAGGTTGCATCTGAAAGTTTCAGAGTCCTGCTATGTGACCCATTAATGCTACCAGCTTCTGCTAGACGTTCAGTGGTGCTGCAGCGAAGCATAAGACATACCAGCTCCACCCTCCCAATAAAACTGACAAGTTCCCGATCACATCTGTTTGGAAAACTGACAGTACAGAATGTCAATGGAAGTAGGGTGTTTCATTTTTTAAGTGAAATTTTCAACCTAAGGTGTTTTTTGGTTTTTTTTTTTTTTACTTTTGACAGGAAAAATATTTCAGCCAATTTCTCCTTCACTTTTTGGGGTTTTTTTTTTTTGGTTGTGTCATTTCTGTAACTGAAACTGAAAACAGCTGACAAAACCTGGTGCACTTCTGATCAAAACCTGAAAAATTTCCAGAGTTCCTTTCAGCCAATTTCTTCCTCCTTCAGTGAGTTTTAAATCTGCCTTTTCGTCCCCAGAAAAAAAAGGGCGACTTCTGTTAAAATTTTCATCTATTGAAACACTGTTTTTCCAATGAAAAAGGTTTTATCAGAAGCATGAGTCCCTGCAGACTGGCCTTCTGCCCTTTGAAGCAGTCAGCCATCAGATTTCTCCCTCATTGCAAAGGGAGCACCAGATTTCTGGTTGTACTCTTCACAGGTGCCCAGGATTAGGGAGAAAATCTCGTGTGAGAGATCCCAGAACTTTCTTCTTCCAGTTAAAATAGGCTGAAACTATTATTCTCTACTTGCATAGAGAAAAAACTTAATCTCTCCTATTTTTAGCTCCTAATCCCTGGTCAGACTTAACTATATGAAAAAGATTGTGAAATTCTCCCCTGAAGTCTGAGAGAGTCCTAATGGTTATTAAGTAGCTGTTCATCTTACAAGAAGAAAGAAAAATCCCACCGTACATCCTATTAGATCCGGAGAGAGTTCTTCTTTTCTAACCTTTTCTTCACCTATGCTTTGCTGTTCCATTACGCTATTATAAAAATCAATAATTGTGCAAGTAAGAAGAGAGACAGATTTTCAAGTTATTTATTGAAGCTTTTTCCTTGCCATAAACCTTTCAAGCATTTACCTGTCACCAGCATTAAAAAGCTTCATTGGGATACTGTTATGAAGCGTTACTGCTAACCATCTGGACCCAAGTCATCAGTGCTGCTTTGCTGTTGTTTAGAAACAATGATAAAAATGGACCAATCCCACCAGTCCAAAATCTTGTGTTCTTCCTTCAGTACATGGGCTTGTTATTTTCCTCCTAAGGCAAATAATCTTAAAGGCTGAGAAGAAACTTTAAAATCTGAAATAGTCAAGATTTTATTTTCCGTAGAATGACAGTAACCCAGGGCTATGATTAATCTAGTGTAATGCAACACTAATTTTATTCTATTTCTTTCTTCTGAATAGTGTGCAGTTTATCAGCTGGCTTTATGGTAGTGCTGATGATATTATAAAAACCTCATGATGAATAATTTTTTTAAAATCTTTTCATTTCCTTCCCCTTATTATGTATAAAAACATCCTGACACAACAAGGATGACCTGAATCACATTTAAGCCAGCAATATGGTTTTCATTTGATGTAGTTCTTACAGAAAACCACTTCAGAACGTGTGATTTGAACATAATGCATTTTAAGAATTGAATAAGCCAACTGAGCATGTAGTCCTGGCAGCCATAGCCAATATCAAAGAAACAGTATATACTATCATAATTGCCATCATAATCTCTGAAAAAAAGCTGGAAATAGGTTATGGAAATGCTATTGCTACTGTTATTATAGTTCCAGTATGATCTGTCTGGCATTTTTACCAGGCTCAAATTATACTAGATTAAATGATTTTTAACTTTACACTATTACAATGTATATAACATTGGAAAGCCAATATTAGATATTAAACACCTCACTAATGAAAATGCAGTTCTCCTTCATGGGCTTCAATGTATAATCACTAAAAATGATGGAATAAATCAGATAAAATTCAGTAAAAATCTAGAGAGCTTTCCATCTTGTCTTTTAGAGGTTTAATGTTTTTGTTACTTGCCTCCCTCAAAGCCTAGATAATTTGAGTCTTTACATCTGTAGATCTTTAAGAATGCTCTGCAGGTTAAGGACAATTTTTGTGGAGGACATCTTGGCCTTCAGATCACTTGCCAGGTGGCCATTTCCTCTAAGCTCTGTGCTTCATAGTCAACAAGTATGACACAGTAAGAATTGTTTGCATTCTGTATTTCTCCTAAAAGCTTTTTACGAGAAGGCAAACTCGATGTAGGGTAAAGACCTGCAGGCACCATTCTTTTAGAACGAGGTGGGCCACTCCTGTCTCCCCAGCCTCCCCGAGCAACTGGAAGCTGTAACGGTGTTCACTGCTTCTGTGGCAGAGAGGATGTTGGCTTTTCTAAACTTGCTCAGGTAGGCTTTGTCTCTGGGAGACGTGAGTTTTGATCTCTGCTAGCTGGATCCAAACAGAGCTCAGGTTCTTCCCTGCTGTGGCTTATTTCTTCTTCCTAACAGTTCTGAAAAGATATAAACAACAGGGATTGTTCCTTGATCCCCATAAATGCCCATTTTCCTTCTCACAGGTTTTATGGGAAAAGTGTGCTGGACTTTCTTCACCATGCTCATCTTCCAGACCCGGATGTATAGGAATAAATCTTACTATTTAAGAGCATAAATTCAGCATATGTGATTGGGAGGAAGTATTAGGAATGCACCATGAGTAAATGACACAAAAGATATACATGATTAACATCTTCCCTTGTAATTTAGAGAAATGTCCCACAGAATATGGACGTTGTAGAATTTACTATGTGGTTTATCCCACAATACTTCCAGAATAAGAGCATCCAACAAGTATATGCAAGATGTTCATCTCACAAAATGCATCTCTTTTTAAGCATCAGGCTGTGCTGAATGGCTTTCATGTTAACTTTAACCTCAGAAATTGCCAGAAAATGCAGCTAAACAGGGGATGGATAGATGACGGTGCACATGTACACATGAGCTTGAAACCCAAAGCCTCAAATAGCCTTCCTCTTGGTGTCCTGCCTCTTTTTCCTTGCTAGCCAAACCCATTCTCAGGACTGGACTTCTGTGTAAGGGAGGCATCTGAAGCTACTTCTGACCACTGCTTCGTTTCAGGTAAAATTGCATTTCTACCTCTGTCAAGCTCCTGTTGAGTAGAAGACTTGATGCCTGACACCTTCCTGGTTGCTGCTGGTGTCTGACTAGACTTTGGCGGTGGGTCGTGTGACTGCCATACATCGCTTTCAGCAAAACAACTGCAAATCCCATTAAAATGCAGCTGCTGCACTGTCCTTCACTCACAACACTAGCCCTCATACTTTCACTACCCTAGACTGCAATTGTAGCATGATTGCTTTGATTGCACCTGATGATCACTCCTATACTGTTATCTGTAAAATTGAGAATACTGAATCCAGGTCCATGGATGCCACTATTAGGTCCTTTAGGACGGCATGCTCTGTTTTATTTCTAATAATTTTTTCTGATTATGATATGTACCTTCTGGACAGCCAAGGAGGTGAAAAACTGAATCAGTTTGCAGAACTGTCTTTAAAAAAAAAAAAAACAAAATAACAAATATTGGTTAGCCATTATTGATCCAGCTATTTCTCTAAAATGAGAAAAATCAGGATGCATTACAGAAAGCAGTGCCAATTGTGACTGTCTTTATTTGCTGCATCTAACTCAAAATAATATCCTTCCTTTCCATTGAGGAGGCAGCTCATGCTGAGTGCAACACCCAGTGATTTATGTCTGTAAGGTACCACGGAAGTATGCGCTTCTATTGGCTTTTGCACAACATTCATCATCATGAGTGGAAATCCACAAGCAACAAACAAAGTTTAGCAAAGGACCTTGAATTTGTATTAGCTATCACATTGACTCCACAGCTGTGTTCATTTGAGATACACCTTGCGCTTTGTCCCTTGATTTAAAGAACGAAATCTCTGATGAAGTAACGTTATACAGGTGATTTACTATAATACCTCCCTATGAAATGAAAACACTCAGTTCAGTAGGTATTAGCAGGGGAACGTGAATGTGTGTGACAGGTTTGCTGCTGTCATTTGTAACACTTGTAAAACATGACAGACAAAATTGTGGCACTAAAAGAAAGATTTTTATAATAAGATACGGATAGAATATTCCCGGCATATAACAAATAGGAGGAATTGTACAGTTTGGTAAATATTAATAAAGAATAATTAAAGGAAGCAGTTACACCTTCTTTAAACCTTTCTTCAAATGATGAAACCTAATCGTTATCTTTTGTTCTCTGTCAATCATACTTTAATTGCTGAAAACACTACAGAATCATTTTTCTGTTCAATGAACAATTTAATTGCTTTGAAGTGTTAGTACTTAGGTGAGTACATGTGAAAAAGGCTGGTTTACTCATCAGTGAAAACCAACTTACTTCTCCTTTGTACTAAAATGCTCTGTTTCTCATTTACCTGATAAAATCAGCATGAAGAATGAGATAGCTCTATCAAGTACTGATTTTCCCCCTAGACTAACGTAACTTTTCTTTCTGAGAGTCCTCTGTAGGCAGATTTGTGATGAATATTGTTTGGCGCAGGTTCTAATATTTGGGGAGTGTCAGGGAGGACATGCTGCAGTTGAGATGAGAGGTGTGAGGCTGAAGGAATGACTCTGGGATTAGAGTCACTGTGGTCATTTGAGAGCTTTGTTGAGAGAGTCTATGAGGGCAGCAAAGACGGGGAGGGAAGGTAGTGGATCTGTCTGCCTCACTTTGTGCGTTTTCCTCCTACTCAACTCATTTTTACAGCAAAATCTTCCTCTACAAGGTCCTTTACAACAGTAGAGGAGACTCAGGGATGAGTACTGTAGTTTCTGATGATGGTGGGAGGGTTCTGAAGCTGGAGGCATTGGACCTGCTGCAGTGTGGGGTGGACTGCAGGATCTCCAAGCAGGAGAACATAGAAGAGGTAGGAAGGTGGTGCTTTTGCAGAACTCGCTGTCCTGAAGCCTTTACCCATGCACTCACAAGGCTACCCCATGGCGAAGCCATCTTCCCACCACCAATGCTCCATTTCATGTTTCTCTTGACTCATAAAGTCAAACCAAATGCAGTAAGGCCTCACTGATGCTGTCCACAGAGTTCCCTCAGCTTGTACTGGTGTGCAACTCGACAGCTTTTTGGGATCCAGTGCCAAATATAGCAAAGGGGAAAATGCTTCATTTTCCTTTAACCCTGAATATAAGTGGATATTCATAGTGAATTCCAGAGGTATGACTCTCGTTGAAGACCACTAGGTCTTTACTGTTTCTTGGGATCGCGCCTGTTCCACGAGAAGCAAGTTTAACTGAGTCCTAGCAGGATCCACGGTAAGGATTGTCTTTATCGTTCTGAATGCTGTGAAGGAGATGGTTTTAGGATGCAGGGTGCGGTCAAAAAGTTATGGAATTGTCCCAGTTTAAAAAATCCCAGTTTCTCCTGTTTGGAAGATTTGTTTTAAACTGACTAATTGGACTATTCCCTCCCATGTCACGTTTAGCACCTCTCATTGGTTGTAAAAGTTTCTGGCGAGCGTTCTGTCCCTTTAAGAGGCGCGTATCATCCTCGCCTCGCTCTCTTTGCGCTCCGCAGGATTTCCCGTACCCTTCGCTCTTTGCACTCCGAGGGGCGTCACGGGCTTGCAGCTTCTCTCCGGGAAAAGGCTTCCAGGCTTGTGGTTTGACTCCGGGAACCTTACAGGCTGTGTCCCCTTGGCTCAAACCTCCAGATGAACTCGCCCGCCGCCTGCCTGCCTGTGGCTACGGCACCCCCCACCGCTCTGCCGGAGCGGAGCCATCACCACGGAAATCCCCGTGCCGCCTGGGACAGACCCCGTGCCGCTGGAGATGCTGCGCCTCGGGGCTGCCCTTTCCCTGCTGCCAACGCCGCCACTTCTGCTGCTTTTCTTCCTTCAACCCGCATGCCCAGACCGGTAGGACCAGCGCAGCTAGTGGTTTGCACATGGGATTCCGGCATTTCATAACAGCCGCGACTCCTTTGTTCCGCTCCGCGAGAGAGAGCCCACGTGGCCGGCGCCATCTTGGACGCTGCCGGTATCGTTCCCTTCCCTCACCTGCGTTTAACCCTCGCTGCTCCATCCCGTACAAACCCTTCAATATTGCATTGGTTTTTCCCTGCATAATATATTTTGTTCTGGTGTTACTAAACTTTATTTCCGTTTTCCAAACGTTCAGAGGTCTCACAAATTCTTCCTTTTCCTATCTCTGCTTTTTAACCCTTTCTCTCCCGGTGCAGGGGAGAGGGCTTTTAAGGATAGGAGAGGACACGTCCCCATGATTGGCTTGCCTCAGCCAACTGGTGACAGAAATAGAAATCCTGAATTAATGTCTGCTCAATGTGAGGAATGGGAATTCCCCTGTGAGGTGGTGGTCCAGTTAGTATTAATGCTGATGGCAATAGTCTCTGTCCTACCAATGCCAAGGCTGCAGCTTTGGACACACAGCTTAATGTATAAAGGAACTACTAAGACTTGCACCTTGAGGCCACTCACTATGCCTACACTTTAAGTAATGTATTTTTAAAATATATGGAAGTAGGAGCTTACAAGAAAAACTACTTTAAACTAATTACAGAGAAAGCACCTGCTAAACTCTCCCAGTAGTGCCAAATTGGAGTTTAGATATCAAAAAACAAGTGCACCCATGCAGGAAAAAGAAATTGTATGCTATGGTGGTAATTAGATCAGGGATGTCCTGTCTAATCAACACGAGATTTTTCAGTTACTTGCAGGCAGAAGTTTCACTCAACATAAAGACCAGGTGGAGCGAGGTATGAAGCAAATTAACAGAGAGGGAATGGGGAGGAGAGCTTGCTGGAGGAAGCAGTTGGAAACATTTTGCGTGAGATGACAGAGATACTGGGAAAGCTCAGAGTAAGCCACAGAAAGGAGGAGAGGGATGAGACCAACAACGATACACAACAGATAGTTAAATGGTGACAGCAGTGTGTGTATTAAGACAGTCAATTTAACATACAAAAGACCTGTGAAAGACTTGGTTTGGGAATGTGATCTGGATGGAAATGGCAATAAAAGCTGGTCCTTTGAACAGGTTTTGCTTGGTATTTTCCCGCATAATACTTATTGAATGCAAAGATCAGAGTAATGCATAACATTTATGTTTTATGAGGTTTTCAAGAGACATTCCTTTAAAAACAAAAGTTGCAAAGGAAAACGGTGGACTTGGAGTTGCATTGTGGTCTACAAATGGTGCAGAATCATATAATAGCTGAGAAGGGATTAGCATAACCGTGCAAAGAGGCAGCAGAGAAGAATTTAGCCTTTTGATTCTCTGCTTATTTGGGCTGGAACACAAATTACTCTTTTTGAAAGACATTATAAAACTGTCGTGTACTTTTAGAACACAGTAACAACAACAATTTAGAAATTCCAGATACACATGTCAGCATAACGGGCTGGCTAAGGTGGTGTGTGATTAACTTCCAAATCTTCATTTTGACAGACTGAACTCGTTTTATTCCTCACTGATTGCTTTTTTGTTGAAATGGCAGTTATACTTCTATCACCTTCTAAATAACTTCCACTTCTAAGGTCCATAAATGCCTATGTACAGATAAATTCAATCTGCCTTTCGTGTTTTGCCATTAATCATGCAGAAAATCTTCTTAGTAACACTTTTAATTTTCTCAGAAAAATGAGACCTTTTGGAATAATTGGGTCTTTAAGTGCAGTGGCTCTGCAATTTGTATTGAAAATATAAAAAAAATTTAAAATTGTTGTCTTTTTATATGGAAAAATAACAACCTTTTGGCTTTTCAGAGTTTACCTCTCTACTTGAGTGAAGACTTTCAACAGAAAAATATTTCTTCTGAGGGTTTTTCATTCATCAGTCTTGAGGTTCAAGCTTACTGATAAAGCCTGTGAAATGAGCAGGTCCTGGATGACTAAACAGACCTCCCTTCTATGACAAGGTGGCCTGCTTACTGGGTGAGGGAAAGGCTGTGGATGTTTACTTAAACTTCAGTAAAGCCTTTGACAGTGTTTTCTGTGACATTCTCCTGCAGAAACTGGCTGCTCCTGGCTTGGATGGGTATAGTCTTTGCTGGATAAAAAACTGGCTGGATGGCCGGGCCCAGGGAGTGCTGGTGAATGGAGTTCAATCCAGCTGGTGGCTGGTCACAAGTGGTGTTTGTGAGGGCTTTGTTTTTGGGCCAGTTCTGCTTAATATGTCTATCGATCTGGATGAGGGGATCGAATGCACCCCAGTGAGTTTGCAGATGACACCAAGGGTGGGTGTGTCGATCTGCTTGAAGGTCAGGAGGCTCTACAGAGGGATCTGAACGGGCTTGATTGATAGGCTGAGGTCAACTGTATGAAGTTCAATAAGACTTAATGCCGGGTCCTGCACTTGGGCCACAACAACACCCTGGAATGGTACAGGATGGGGAAGAGTGGCTGGAAGGCTGCCCAGCAGAAAAGCACCTGGGGTGCTGGTTGACAGGGGGCTGAATATGAGCCAGCAGTGTGCCCAGCTTTGGCAATAGTGTGGACAGAAATAGTGTGGCCAGCAGGACTAGGCAAGTGAATGTCTTCCTGTTCTCAGCACTGGTGAGGCCACAACCTCAAATAATGTGTTCTGGTTTTGACCTCTCACTATATGAAGGACATTGAGGTGCTGGAGTGTGTTCAGAGAAGGGCAACGAAGCTGTTGAAGTGTCTAGAGAACAAGTTCTGTAAGGAGCGGCTGAGGGAATTAGGGTTGTTTAGTCTGGGGAAAAGGAGGCTGAGGGGAGACCTGACCACTCTCTACAATTACCTGAAAGGAGGTTTAGCAAGCTGGGTGTCACACAGAATCACACACAGAATCATCTGGTTGGATGAGACCTTTAAGATCATCCAGGCCAACCGTTTACCCTGCACTGCCAGGGTCCCTAAACCATGTCCTCAGCACCACATCTACATGTCTTTTAAACACTTCCAGAGATGGGGACTCCACCACCTCCCCGGGCAGCCTGTTCCAGTGCCTCACAACCCTTTCCATGAAGAAATTTTTCCTAATACCCAACCTAAACCTCCCCGGCACAACTTGAGGCTGTTTCCTCTAGTCCTGTCACTTGTCACAAGGGAGAAGAGACCAATCCCCCACCTCACTACAACCTCCTTTCAGGCAGTTGAAGAGAGCAATAAGGTCCCCCCTCAGCCTCCTTTTCTCCAGGCTAAACAACCCCAGTTCCCTCAGTCGCTCATCATCAGACTTGCTCTCCAGACCCTTCACCAGCTTTGTTGCCCTTCTCTTGGACACACTCAAGCACCTCAATGTCCTTCTTGAAATGGGAGGCCCAAAACTGAACACAGTACTCAAGGTGAGGCCCCACCAGTGCTGAGTACAGGGGAACAATCACTTCCCTCCTGCTGGCCGCACTATTGCTGATACAAGCCAGGATGCCATTGGCCTTCTTGGCCACCTGGGCACACTGCTGGCTCATATTCAGCCCCCTGTCAACCAGCACCCCCAGGTGCTTTTCTGCTGTGCAGCTTTCCAGCCACTTTTCCCCAAGCCTGTAGCATTCCAGGGCATTGTTGTGGCCCAAGTGCAGGACCCAGCACTTGGTCTTACTGACCAACTTACTGAGAACAGGCCCCAACAGTGATCCCTGGGAGCCATCAGGGAGCCACCACCTGTGATAGGCCACCAACTGGATTGAACTCCATTCACCAGCACTCTTTGGACCCAGCCATCCAGCCAGTTTTTTATCCAGCGGAGAGTATGCTCATCCAAGCCATGAACAGCCAGTGTTACCAGGAGAATGTTGTGGAAAACAGTGTCAAAGGCTTTACTGAAGTCCAGGTAAACAACATCCACAGCCCTTCCTCACCCAGTAAGGGGTCACCTTGTCATAGAAGGAGATCAAGTTGGTCAGGCAGGACCTGCCTTTCCTAAACCCATGCTGACTGGGCCTGATCACCTGCTTGTCCTGTAAATGACACATGATGGCACTCAAGATGATCTGCTTCATGACTTTTCCTGGCATCGGGGTCAGACTGACAGGTCTGTGGTTCCCTGGGTCCTCCTTCTGGCCCTTCTTGTATAGGGCATTGCAGTGGCTAACTTGTTGACTGGGACCTCCCTGGTTAGCCAGGACTGCTGATAAATGATGGAAAGTGGCTTGGTGAGCATTTCCGTCAGCTCCCTCAGAATTCTTGTATGGATCCCATAGAGCCCTGTAGACTTATGCACATCTAAGCAATGCAGCAGTTCACTGACTGTTCCCTCTTGGATTATGGGGGCTTTATTCCACTATCCATCCCTGCCTTCTGGTTCAAGAGGCTGAGCACTCAGTGATCTCATCTTACCCTTAAAGACTGACGCAAAGGTGGCATACAGTACCTCAGCCTTTTCCTCACCCTTGGTCACTATGTTTCCCCTGGCATCCAGCAAAAGATGGAGATTCTCCTTAGCTCTCCTTTTGCTGTTAATGTGTTATAGAAACATTTTTTGTTGTCCTTTATGGCAATGGCCAAAGTAAGTTCTAGCTGGGCTTTGGCCTTTCTAATTTTCTCCCTTGACAGCCTCTCAAAATCTTTGTCATCTTCCTGAGTGGCCTGACCCTTCTTCCATAGGCAATAGACTTTCCTTTTCTTCCTGAGCATCAGCCAGTGCTCTCTATTCAGCCAGGCCTGTCTTCTACGCCTCCGGCTCGTCTTACAGCTTACCTGAACAGCCTGCTCCTGAGCTTTGAGGATTTCCTTTTTGATGATGGTCCAGCCTTCTTGGACTCCGGTGTCCTTCAGAGCTGCCTGCCAAGGGACTCTGCCGAGTATTCTCCTAAAAATGTCAAAGTCTGCTCTCTGGAAGTCCAAGGTGGCAGTTTCACTGACCTTCCTCCCTACTGCTTCAAGAACTGAAAACTGTACTGTCTCATGATCACTGTGGCCAAGATGGCCTCCAACCTTCATGTCACACAGAAGTCCTTCTCTGTTTGTGAACAATAGATCCAGCAGGGGGTCTTCTCTGATTGGTTCCCTCACCAGCTGTGTGAGGAAGTTCTCTTCCACACACTCCAGGAGCCTCCTGGACTGTTTCTTCAATGCAGTGTTGTATTTCCAGCAGATATCTGTTAAGTTGAAGTCTCCCACAAGAACAAGTGGCAGTGATCGTGAGACTTCTCCCAGGAGCTTGTAGAGTATTTCTTGGTCTCTTTTCCCAAGTAACAAGTGACAGGAGAGGAAATGGCCCCCAGTTGTGCCACGGGAGGTTTAGGCTGGATATTAGGAAAAAGTTGTTAACCAAAAGGGTTGTGAAGCATTTGAACAGTCTGCCCAGGGAAGTGTTTGAGTCACCATCTCTTGAGGTATTTAAAAGATATATAGTTGTGATGATTAGTGACATGGTTTAGTGGAGAACTTGGCAGTGTTAGGTTAATGGTTGCATTTTATGACCTTAAAGGTCTATTCCAACCTAAACTATTGTATGGTTCTATGTTTCAATGAGTGTCTTCTAGGGCAACTAAAACTATTAACTTTCAAAGACTGACACATCAGGAAAAATGTGAGATGTGTGTGATTGCTCAATTTAAGTTAAATCTAAGAATTTGAGGATTAAGCTGATAGGCTCATATCCATAGCCACACACAGACCCAATGGCTGGCCTGAGTTGTTGTGGAAGATTTCAGTGTCCCAGTGAGACCCTAAAACCCACTAGTGTTGCCTTCCCCTTCTCACTCCACTTTCCCACTGTACCTTGTACTGCTGCTTTGGGATCTACACGAGGTTACTATTCTTATGCCCGATCTCCCTACACAGGAGGAATGTTGGTTGCAAGTAATGAGTGAACCAATCCCAACCCAGCAGCTTTCAGAAGTCATCCAAAGTCTACTGGAGTCAACCAAAATACAGGGAAGTAAAAGAAGAGTGACTCCACCAAAATTAGTGAAAGTTACGTTGGCAACAATATTTGCAGGTGGAAACTGAAATCAGCCTTCCTATTTAAAGTGTTTAGTTACTTTGATTAAATCAGATGTTTCTTTACCAGCCATAAGATAGAGCAAAAAGCTTGTGGTCCTTTTTATAAGCCACCATCACACTCTGGAAAGGAATCTAGGTTTGCTTCTGGGTGGTAAGTGTTTGGCTGTCCGTGTTTCTGTATTGCACTCAGAGGTTGACTCTATGCTCATAAATTTTAGGCTAGCAAAATCTGTGGAGCTAATTCTGATTTACTTAGATAGAAGAAATATAACCAGGCCACTAGTACTGAATATTAAGGTTAATTATGTTATATTGGAGAGGAATTAATCTCATGTAGTCAAGTATTTTGTTTACATGTCTGAGAGAATTTTTGGCCTGATCTGACAGCTTTATGTATGTATTTTATTCTTACCTAAAATCTTAAGATAAACACAGAGCCCTACCTAAAAAGAAAAAAAAGAGAAAACCCCCCCAACCTACACAAACTGAAATTAGTACAAAAATGAATATGATTACTAAATAATGTGACATCTACCAACAGTGGGTCAACATACAGCAGAGTCCTCATTTCCCCCAATACAGAGAAAGCACACAGGCTACCCTTTCAAAACACAGGTCCACAGGAAGGCATGAAGCTTGACACAAACTGCTTAGACAATTTCTAAAAGACATTAAAACATACTAAGCGGTAATCAGAAATTCTTTTATGTATCAAATATATTGCCAAGATGTCACCTATGTTGTTTCCAAATAGACATATTGCCAAACTTCCACGAGGCTGTAAATCCCACGTGCAAGCCAGTCTCGGTATTTATAGGCAGGCATTTGCTATGTAAGGGTACTGAGCACTAGCCTCATGCAGCATTGGGCCATGACTGGCCATTGTTTCAGGTTGTCTAGGGTAGCCTAAATACCAGAATTTTGGGACCGGTTCTTACAGTGCTTCTCAGGAAATAAAGCAAACAAAGAAAACCCCCTCCGTTTAATATTTATACCTGTTTGTTGTTTCAGAAAGAATGTACCCCATTTAAACTGCTGAATATTGATAGTTCTTTGGTGATCAGAAGGATCGACAGGGTGTAGGAGAACAAGACACACAACTTTTCCTGCTCTTGCTGTACGTGCCTGGGCATTTTGCTGGAAATTGCTGTCGGGGTTTATCATCTTTTGCCCTGCTGGATGTGAAAGGGACATGTCCAGAATTGCCTTGCATACAGAAAGACTGCAAAAAGAGCGGCCATGCCAGTAATTCTTAGGAAGTGTAGGAAGTTAAATGATGACTGAAACTTCGGGCAGGTCGAGACTGATGGCAGGGTACAATGAAAAAGTAAAACAGATTCATTGAAGAGCATATTCAATGTTGTTCAATGGGCAAAAATAAAATTTGCCATTTTCTTGACTGGAAAGCATATAATTTTTATAAGTTTAAACCATATATTTGAGGAATGCTCCTTTCCCACATATTGGCTGCAGGACCAAAGCAGCCTAGTGGTCTGACCTGAGATAAAGGGGCGGAGTCTACACCCACAGTCCACCTGTTGAGACACATTGCCCACCACATTGGCTCAGTGGCAAACCTGAGAATGAGCCAAAGTTCCTGATTCCCCATCCTTCACTTAAAAAAAGAGATGAACAGAAGAAAACCACATTCTTTTCAAGCTCTTCTGCATCAACTCTGTAAGATTCCAATGGCTGTAAACTAATTATATTATTTAGATTATAAATATTTTTAAAGCCTTATGCTATTGAGGTTTTGTTGTTTGGTTTTGTTTGTTTGTTTTTTTGTTGTTTTTTTTTTTTTTAACAGGGCAATAAATAATATGTGCAGATTCAGAAGAATATATGTGAAAGGTGAGGAAATTATTTTGCTCATTAATTTTACAAATATGCAATTACAGGCAGGGAAGTCTAGTGGAAAGAGTGACAACAAGTGCACGATAACAGTGCTCACATTTTCTGCAGGTTCCCGTGTGGTATGTAGAGGGTAGGATATAAATAATAATTAGAAAAAATATTATGTAGCCAGTCAGGAGTAACCTGGTTAAAATCCTGAACACCATTTAAGAAGTCTTCCTCTGAGAAATCTGCTGCCAGGAAAAATGGGGAGGAGGAACTAGTAGCAAGGCCTTTCCAATGACATACAACAGCGTGTGAACAACAAACACATCACCTACTGTGGTATTGCCTATATTACATATAACAAAAGGGCGTGTCAGGAAGTTTCTTGCAATTTTTGATTTCATGACATGATTTATTACTTTCTCCTTTTTTTTTTTTTTTCAGTCATGGGTTATTAGATTTACTGCAGCTTTGGAAGGCACAACACATTAATAGCTGTCAGGTGTGCTGCCCCTAAAGACATTCTTAGCTTGCTCAAGTACAAACATTTTGCACTGGTATTTATCAAGTGAATGCAACCTTTTACCTATTCATTTGTCTTAGGAATGAAGAGCTTAATGTTTCTCCTGATATTGAAGGCAAGATTTCAATGTTCAGTGCATGGAAAAGACTAATTTTGCTTGGTCTCAGTGATATTTAAAGTAGTCTAAATAAGATTTCTGGCATAACATCGCTTCAGCGTTACCATTAATTAGAAGTTTTGTCCTTTTTTTTCTACATTGTACTCTGTGTAAGTGCACTCAGCAAGATGTAAATTGTCATAGTAGCTATTGATCTTTTTGACATGCCTAATCAGCCTATTTCTGCTGATAATGAAGAGTCAGTCTGGTCTGCTCTGATGCTATTGACACAAAAAAAATGTATCTAACAAGGTAATGAAAAATCTAGTTTGATTACACTAATAAATTAAGTACTATCAATCCTATCTTGTAGTCACATATTTGATCAGTCTTGCTATTTGAGATATGCTAAATTAGGCTTAAACTACATGAAATTAATCAGACAAATTTTTATCCCTTTTCTGCAGATCTTCTCTCTACTGAGTGTTTTCATTGTTGAATTCTCATGCAAAATAATGAAGGTAAAAGAAATGTCACTGATTTTTACAGATTTGCTATTAAATTACTTTAATTTCCCTTTATTTATAGGAGTGGGAAATGTTTTTGATGAGCTTTAGCTGAAGTACTAGTTGGTTCCATTGATTTAAATGATATTTGCATCAATTCCCACATGAAATATAGCTATTATTGTATTATAATGTTTTTACTTTTGAATAATGAAACTCAGTGCAGCAAGAGGATTATCCTGAGTTTTTTTCTGTGGCAGTTTGTGGTATTTATGTTTATGATTCTCTATGAGACGTTAAAACCAAATCCAATAGACTGAAAACACGCAGTGCAGAGGTGGAGAAAAGGACAAGAGTAAGAAATGAAATATCCTGAGAGGTAAATATAACTGAAATATACTTAACAGAACGGGAACTATAATTGTTGTTGAAATAACTGCAATAAATCTACATTGTGACCAGAACTGAGCCTTGCACAGTCTCTGTACCTTTTGTTTCTGACATAATTTAATAAAAATACCTCTCAAGACATCTCATTAAAGGTGAGTCATTATTGTGGAACTCCCGTTTAATGCTTGTGTAGCTTCATTATTTTTAGCTAGCTGCACCAGCATAAAATCACAGCTCTGCGACTTGTGAATACATCCTTCAAATTCTGGCCCAGCACTAACCAGAGTCTGGTCTGAGTTATGACACTGTAAATCTATTGTATTTGAAATCATTGGGATCTCGTGCTTTACCAGAATACACTGTTTGTTCTACTGAATGCTTAACTACTGAACCACTGCTGTGCTATTATTGTTATAGTTATTTATTGTGAAAGACTGACAGTTTGATAGAAACTATTCTTCTCACACAATGTAATATAGATATGAGTGCTTGTAACTCATTCCAATTAATTATTTTGATGGTATTTTATTAAGCACTAGCTGAAAGTGATTTTTTTCCCCCAAACCTTACTTCAGCTAACAATACTTCAGCTAACTAATTGGATGCCACCTTTGTTATTTACAAGGGGATTGTGATGATAAGTTATAGTTAATTTTGAGCCAATGCTTCCTTGATGATCAGTTAGAGCCATTTGAAAGAAGTTCAGAGAAGTTATAAAGAGAGAAGTCATATGAGCTGTTCAGAGAAGTTATATGAACTGTGGATGTTGTCTGCTTGGACTTTAGTAAGGACTTTGACATCATTTCCCACCACATTCTCTTGGAGAAGCTGGCTGCTTATGGCTTGGATGAATGTACTCTCCACTGGACAAAAAACTGGCTGGATGGACAGGCCCAGAGAGTGAAGGTGAATGGAGTTCAATCCAGTTGGTGGCCAGTCACAGGTGGTGGCTCCCAGGGCTCAGTGTTGGGGCCGATTCTCTTTAACATATTTATCAATGATCTGGATGAGGGGATTGAGTGCACCCTCAGTAAGTTTGCAGATGACACCAAGTTGGGTGGGGTGTCGATCTGAGTGAAGTCAGGAGCCTCTACAGAGGGATCTGGACAGGCTGGATTGATGCGCCGAGGCCAACTGTATGAAGTTCAGTAAGACCAAGTGCTGGGTCCTGCACTTGGGCCACAACAACCCTCTGGAATGCTACAGACTTGGGGAAAAGTGGCTGGAAAGCTGCCCAGCAGAAAAGCACCTGGGGGTGCTGTTGACAGGGGGCTGAATATGAGCCAGCAGTGTGCCCAGGTGGCCAAGAAGGCCAACAGCACCCAGGCTTGTATCAGCAATAGTGTGGCCAGCAGGAGGAGGGAAGTGATTGTTCTCTTGTGCTCAGCATGGTGAGGCCTCACCTTGCAGTACTGTGTTCAGTTTTGGGCCTATCATTTC